>CM053744.1:44614509-44633259 GCA_028658305.1 Pachyuromys duprasi
AGCAGAGTGCGCCTGTAGTGTGCAGGCTGGTCAAAAAGGTCCCCCGTCCCTCTCAGTCTGAGGTGGTTCTAGCGGCGATAGGAGTGTGCCTGCTGTACACCCGCTGGGTGAAGCAGATCCCCAAACCTTCCCAGACTAGCCTGTGGACTCACACACTGACTGAGGTTTTTGCTGGCGGATTTGAGCAGCGTATGCCCGCAGTGTGCTGGTCAGACAAAACAGTGCCCAGGTTGTCCTCAGTCTGCCCCAGAGACTATGTGATCCAGTTTAGTATGTCGGCTGCTGGCGCCCTGCACAGCTACTCGCTCTGATTAGAGCTGTGCGCCCCAGGTCACCCGGAGATTTTTCTGGGGAATAACTGGGTGTCCCTAGGGTTTTCCCACTTGATTTTCTCACCGTAGGAGTTCCGCTCACCTGGCAATCACTAATGCTGGCATTTTAGGTCCCAGAGTTCAGTCTCCTGGTCGCTGCGTTGTTTCTGCTGACCTAGTCCTCAGACACAGTGTCTTCTCGTGGCAGCCATCTTGGATCTCCCCCCTACCCCCCTCTCAAAACTTAAAGCAGTTAAAAAGATATTTTTCCATGTTCAATTCAGACTGGCTGATTTGCTGATTAGCAATATTAACAAATGATTCAACATTTGTAAAGGAATGAAAGGACCAGTTTTGCCTTAGTTACTTTGTACATAGCTACAACAAAATAAATTATCAAAGCAACTGAAGGGGGGCAGGCCTCCTTTCAGCTTACAGTTCCAAAGAGAGAGAGTATCAGGATGGGGGAGGCACAGCAGCTCTGGATGAGTTTCTAGAGAAGAGCTCCCTCTGTGGACCAGGCCGGCCTCGAACTCAGAGATCCTCTTGCCTCTGCCTCACGAGCTTACTCTCCTGAATTTAATTATGTGTGCTCTGTATCATATTTCTTTGTTCTGTTTTCCCCATTTTTTAAAAGTAGTTCGTTACTTTTCTTTCTTTCTTTCTTTCTTTCTTTCTTTCTTTCTTTCTTTTCTTTCTTTCGTCTTCTCTGTCAGCTTTTTAAAAATCACCTGTGTCAGCCAGGCATGGTGGCACACTTGGGAGGCAGAGGCAGGTGAGTTGTGACCAGCCTGGCCTACACAGTGAGTCCAGGTCAGTGAGGTCCAGAGCTCTGTTACACAGAGAAATCCTGTCTCCAAAAAGAAAAACAAACAAACAACAAATCACTTGTGTCTTTATTGTTTTCTGTTGGTTGCTGTCTTAGAGATTACAGTCCACACACTCACACTCATACTACCCTCACTTCTGTTGTATAATGACGGTGTCACACTGCTCTGATAGTTGCTGTTTTCTAATTATCTGAATATTTTAAGGTTTTTTATTTTTTATAATAGACATTTTAAAGATGTGGACTCGGTGTTTATTGTAGGTTTGAAGTACATTTTTGTCATTATTGATGCTACTCAAGTTTTCTGGACTTGCTGGCTATTTATGTGTCTTCTTTAAAGAAATATTATTTGTATAATTTACCCTGTTTTCTTTATTCACGTGTGTGTGTGTGTCTGTGTATGTCTTGTGCATTTGTAAACATGTATAGGTCTGTGCACATGCAGAGGCCAGAGGAGAACATCAAGTATTTTCTTCTATTTCTCTCTACCTCATTCCCTTCATGTGGATCTCCTACTGAATCTGCTCACAGGGCTTGACCCAGCTGGTTGGCCAGCAAGCCCCGGCGATCCTCCTGGCACGTCCTGTTCATCCCCCTGACATTGGTGTTATGGACTGAACGTGGATTCAGGACCCCAGTCTAGCTCAGGAGGATTACCCATGGAATAATCTCCCTGCCCCTTCCCATTGACTTTAGGTGCTGACCTTAACATAGTAAGGATGCTAGTCCTCTATTTAGGTATATGATTTACAGATATATTTTCCTCTGATTTTTCAAATTGTCTTTTCCCCTTCCTTTTATGAACAGCGCTTTTTAATCTTGGTGTGTTCCATTGTGCCTATGCTCCTGGTGTTGCATCCAAGAAATCATCATGAAATACAACTTCATGAATTATTCCTCTTGTACCTGCGTTTGGTTCTTTCATCTTCAGAGTTAATTTTTATGTATGGTGAAAGTTAAGAGCCCAATTTCACTCTTTGGTCTATGTTTCCCAGCACTTTTTAAATTATGTTATCATTGTGGAGGGGACATGTGTGTACCACTCTGTGTGTGTGCATGTGTGTTTGAGAGAGTAGAGAGAGAGAGAACCATGCTATCACACTAGAGTCACAGCCTGTGTCCTGCCAAACAGGAGATGACCTGTCCTTGATAAACCAATGAAAAGAACCACAGTACTAGTGATTTGCAGCAAAGGGAGATCTATTCAATCTGGTAGCATTGAGAAGAAGATGAAGAGATCCATCAATCCTCCATGTCAGTCTCTAGGGTCTTGGGGTGAGGTAAAGTTTTAAGTAGTGAGCCAGAATGACACCTATCTAAGCAGCTCTGGTTATCTGAGCAGTGGTGGATGTGATCCCACCCATCACTGACCCATCATTGCCTCCTGTATGGAGGACTGACAAGTTATAAGGTGGTCCAAGCATTTACGCTTTCTCTTCTCTCAGCATGAGATTCCTGGGGCAGTTCCAATGTCTTGGGGTCCATTGTTTCAGTGGTCTGATAGCAAAAGTAAAGGACAAAAGTATCTTTTTAGAACATCTTCATCCATGCTGGACCACTTACAGTTAGAGGACAGCTGTGTGGATACTGCTGCCTGGATAACTTGATCATCCGGCACATGTTCCATGTTTTCACTACTTGTTTTCCATATCTTACTCCAAAGCACCTAGCTGTAGTTTTGTATGTATCCTGCTTAGGATTTTCTCTGTATTTTTAACATAATATGCTTCTTTCTTTCTTCCTTCCTTCCTTTCTTTCTTAATGCTTTGGCTTTCTTTGAGTAATGCTTTAACAAATATTTTGCCTCATGTCTCCCATTTTCTGTTTCTTCTTGAAATACCAAATGTAAGTGTGTTAGATTACTTAATCTTGAGTATGTATGCCATTTGGAGCTGCTCATTTTCATCAGGCTTTTTCTTCTCTATTTGCTTCAAGATAATTTCTGTTGAATTGTCAAGTTCACCGATACTTTCTCGTACACTATTTAGTCCACTATTAATTCCATTGGGTGATTTTCTTTCTTATAAAAAATATATATATAATACAGAATCTCCAATCATACATAGCGTTTCCATTTGATTTGACTTTCAGCGTCAGTTTCCATAGCTCTACTGAAATTCTTTATATTTTCACTCTCTGTATACTCAGACTCAGAAAGGTAGGCAGACCCAGTAGAACTCAGAGGTAGCTTGTGGGGGCTACACTAATGGGTAGAGATTCTGGGAAGGAAAAGTGTATTATCTCATTAAAGGATTAATTATTTCTTCCTATCTCCTTAGCATAGCTTAAGGGAAACCTGACTTCCTGGCGAATGGCCTGCCTAATTGTATTAACTCTTCAGGGAAGATACTGTGGCATGTCCCCACTTAGAGGTAGATTTTATTCTTTGGATAGGAGGCAACAGCTTTCCCTTAATGGGACTTCAAGTTTTTGCCTGCTAGTCAGTACATCTGGGTGGTCAATAGGTTTATTTTTTTTTTCAGGAGCCTTCCCTAAACTATTGTTATATTTTCCAGTAACCAATAAAGTTTCTTTTCTTATTTTTTATTAGTTCACTGAGAATTTCATAAGAAGTATTTCGATCATATTTGCTCTTCTTTCCTAACTCCTTCCAGATCCAGCTCTGCCACGTCCCTACTCACCCAAATTTTGTATGTCATCGTCCATCGCCTTCCTCTATCAAGTACAATTTGGGCTTTTACCATATACTGTTGGGTGTGTGACCTTCCACTGCAGCATGGGCCAACCTACTGGAGGGCCATACTCTTAAAGAAAACCAACTCTCCCTCTCCAAGGGCCGTCAGTTGCCTTAGAAAGTTAAGGTCCTTAGGTGGGACTTTGTGCCCACTTCCCCATCTTGTGAAGTGTTCATTATATATTACCATTGTAAGCAATGTGTTTAGGAAATTCTTGGTTCTGTTGTGTTCCCCTGAAGAAGGTTTTGAATTTTCTCTAGCAAATAATTATTTTACAGATAGATTCTGCTTCTGTGGAGCCTTTTGTTTTAGGCTTTGCTTCAGATTTTTGTTGTTGCTATTCCCTACCCCCTTAGGCATGGGATTTTCAAATTAAGACATGTTTTTTCTGGGGGTTTCTGAAAAGTCTGAAAATATTTAGTAATTCTCTAACTTTAAGGGATTGGCTTTTTAATGTGATCCATCATTAAGAAGCTGCTGACTTTGTGCTTAGCTTTTTCTTCCTTCTTGCTACTGCTTTTTCTAAGTTTCTTGGATCTTAAGTGCTTGTGCACAGCTGAAGAGTCTGCCAAGGATCTTGAGGCAACTTCCCTCTCCTCTCCTGCCGTTTGAGTCTCTTTTGCGAGAGTTCCTGCTTCCATTTGCAGCTGCTTCAGCACTCTGGCACAGTAACTCCTGACTCCCACTCCAACTGCTATTTCCTATGCACCATGCACAGGAAAAAAATTAACTTGTCAGAAAAAAAAAATCAGTCAAGTGTAGTCATGATCTACTGGCATCTTTTCTTCCAAAGGTCACAGACTCTCAGTTTCTGTCCACTTTTGAATGTTAAATAATGTTTTAAAGTATCTTCTTATATTTGAGAGTGCATAATTGTTGTAAGGAAGAGTATCTAATTTAAGGTATTCCACTCTTTATGAAAGCCAGAAGTAACTAAAGCAGTATTTATCTTGTTTGTTTTGAGACAAGGTTTCTCTGTATAGCTCTGCTGTCCTGGAACTTGCTCTGTAGAACAGGCCGGCCTTGAACTCATAGATATTTACCTGCCTCTGCCTCCTGAGTGCTGGGATTAAAGTCATGCACCTCTATTGCCTGGCTTTATCTTTTTTTTTTTACACTAGCACATAAAATCTTTGGTTTCATTCTGGTGATTTTTTCTTTGTGTATGTGTATATAATCTATGTGTTCATGGTTGTTTGAGTCTGGGCTTGTATGTGTGCCACAGTGCAAATATGGGGAGGTCAGAGAATATCCTGGACTGTTAATGATGGCCTTCTTCCTTGTTTATATTCTTTTGTAGCTCTCCATGAAAGGTCAGAGAGCAGGAAAGACAGACAAGTGAATGACTCAACAGTAGCACGGGCTCTATTCAGGAAATTAAAGGGTGTTTCTTGTCTAAGGACCAGAGAACCTGGTGTCCACTTTCAGGCAGGGTAGTTACTGGGCAGAAGAAAAAAAAGGGGGAAGTACTTCCTTATTTGTTCTGTGGTGGTCATTGCTAGGGTTAGCTAGCAAAGTAGGGTATGTGATGAGATAAAAAAATGTTAGGGAGCCAATAAACATCCCTCATGGCCAGCTGTCCCTGAGCATCCATAGGGCAGAGAGGCAAGGAGGGGCAAGATAAAAAAAAAATCAAGTTATTTTAGTTCCAAGGATGGTCATTGCTTAACCAAAATGGAGGAACTTTACAAAATGGTGTGACCATGGTTAACACATCTCCACATATGAGACTAGATTGCCCACGAGTTTCTGCATATTTTCTGTCTCTGCCTCCCATCTCACCTAGGAGTGCTGAGATCATAGATGTGTGCCCCAGAAACCAGTTCTTGTGTTCTTGATAATAGTGTAGTGGCCTCCATGAGAGTGCAAGGAATAGAGTACGCGAATGGGATACAGACATTCCACCTAACCAGAGGACCAAAACTCAAGTAGTGATTATACTAATTCCATGCCCTTCCAGAACCGCACAGTGGGAAGGCCATTGTGCCTTTTTGGAACTTTCCCCATAACTCTTGTGTTCTGTGTGAGGACAGACAAACCTGACTAGAACTCTTCAGAACGTCGCAGCAATTGCCCCGTCCTTTAGGGCTGCTACGCCGTAAGGCAAGACCACACAGCGGGTGGCTTATAAATAAACCTTTGTTTCTTTATAGTTCTTGGTTTGAAAAGGTCATGGTTGAGAACCTGGCAGATTCAGCATCTGGTGGTTGCCTGTTTCCCAGCTCTTAGGCTTTCTCGCCTCCTGCCTCATTTGACTGAGAAGGGTAAAAGAGTTTCCCGGGGCTTCTTTTAAAAGGGTACTGATCCCATCCGCGATGGCTACCACTGGGATTACACTCCAACATATGGGTTTCGAGGGAAGCACGGGTAATCAACCTATAGAAGTAGTAAAAAGAGAAAACCGAGAGAGGGTCACAGATCATTGGAGACTAGGTAGACAAGGAAGGCCGCTACATGTGATAGCATAGAAAAAAGCTTTAAGGCAAAGGGAACAGGAAGAAGTGTCTAGTCAGTAGTGTTCTGCTGTTATTCAGTTAACTCCTTGTTGGTCTCAAACCTACACTGGCTTCCTGGGATACTAATACTAGAGTAAATGGTAGAAAGGAATGAGGAAATTCTGCTATCTTTGAGACTTTTCTCCAAATCTAAAATAATTACAATTTAAAAACCGATGTCTTCTCAGTAAAATGCTTGTCATTCAAGTATGATGGTGCTGCTCCTCCTCCCCAGGGTCCAGCCTGTGGGTGAGGGCAGGGGGTTCAGGACAAGGGAGTGAGCAGCTTGGAGTCGCTGGAGTCACCACAGGGACTGCAGGAGTCCGGTGTAAGCAAACTGAGAGTGAGCAACTGCAAACTCCTTTATTCGGAAGAGACAGCAGGTTATGTAACTTTGGGTGACCAAGTAGGTTCCACCATACCATCTCCAATCCAGGCCATGAACTTTCCACCTAACTGCTTTCATAGTCATGTCTGTGGAAGCTGCCTCAGGCTGTGAACCCTCATGTCCCTTTGCCAGGAATGCCCACATAAAGAGAGCTGAGTTGGATCCCTAGCACCCATGTAAAAGATCCAGGCAATGTGTTGTGTGCTTGTAGTTCCAGCAATGGAGAAGTAGAGAGAGGCAGAACCCTAAAGCTCACTGGTCAGACAGCCTAGCCTAATTGGTGAACCCCAGGCCTCAGGGGGAAAAAAACCCTGTCTCAAAAGCCAAGATGAATTGCTCCTGAGGAATGAAACCTAAGGCTTACTTTGGCTGTTATATGAGTGTGTATATGTGCATTCACACACACACAAAAAATTACAAAAAATATATTTTATTTGTATTCACCACAAGAAAATAATGGCAGAAATATTAAAAGAGAAGTAAATATACAGAAGCAACTAGAATTATAAAGATCTGAAACTGTAAGGTTTTTAGATGCAATTAATATTTGTAAACCAAAAACTATGGTAGATGTAGTGTTTCTCAAATTCAGTGGAACATTTGATGCAGTGCCTCTTGACATCTGTGCACAATTAATTCAAATTATCCTGTCTATAAGCAGAGTCACATGGACTCAAAACTGGCTGGAGAACCATAAAAAATATTGATAAACGATAAATGGCAATGTATCAAGTAGAGGAATGTGTCTAGGTGCTGCAAGGATCAGTGTTATGTCCTGTCTTATATGGCTGCTGCATTAATGATGTAGAAAACGGAGTAAAAAGCGTGTTAATGAAACTCACAGATGCTATTAAATTAGGAGGTGATGCAAGGAGCAAAGGGCATTAAAGCAATATAAAGGTAGCAGGAACGCAGAGGAAGATGGATGGAAATGGCAGGGTGCGAGCCTGTTCCTCCAAAATAGAAGCATTAGGAGAAAAACAATAAAGGAAAATGGGAATTCAAAGGGAGCGAGATCTGAAAGTCATCAAATGGTCAGAAAGACCTAAGGGTGCAAACTAATGACAAAGTAGAGAGGAATTTATGACTTGGTGATTCGGGAGACTATACCTGCATCCACTGTGTGTCACAGAAAGAATATTCTGTTCCTCAAACCTCTGGCAAGAAGGACATCTGGAAGACAGAACTCATTTTATGTCAAGCTGGTACCTAAGCACTGTCGACAAAATAGATGTAGTAATAAAAATGATTAAGCCCCAGAACACTGCAGACAAGTATATTCATCTTCAGCAAATTATACTGAGCGGTTTTACAGGCGTTTCCATTCATAACTGCTGATGTAGGTGACCCTTCCTTCCTCAGGCACACAACTCACACAGGGCCTCAGAGCACCTCGCCAACCTCATTAACCTCACCACTGTTTCTCAGTTCAGCTTATAAACTAATTCTTAATGTTCTGTGCTTTTATTTACATTACTTATGAGCTTGATTAATTGCTAAACCTGCCATGGCCTCACTCATATCTATATGCCAGTGCTGCAGACGCGGGCCCCACCAGCAGCAGCTATAGAACAGAGAGCGTAAACAAGAATAACAAGCATCTGTGAAGCATGCTAAGTGAGACTCGAGCGACTCACAACTAAAGTTAACTACAGACTGGAATCCGTAATGCCATATTCCAGTGGTCAAAGCATAAATCATTACCCTCGGGATAGGTGACCACTATACTGATTAAACGTTAAATAATAGATTTGTTTAAATGTTGCCTCAGCATAGAAAAAGGCTACATGAAGCTTTATTCCATGGTTTAAGAATGTTTCTCTTTTAATGTTTTCACAAGATAAAAACTAAATCTGAGGCCAATTTGAAGTAAATTTATTGATTATTAAGCTCATTAGATTTCAACAGACGCATGAACATCACTGAAGCAAAGGGAACAATGGTCATGCCTTGTTCTCAGTGGTGTGTGCACAAAGCTATGGGAGCCCGGTGACAAAGAGGTCCCTCCATGTGGTTAGGACGTTAATAAAAGACATTCACCTCTTAACTAAGGAATAAGAACCCTACTAGACAGAGGATTTGACCAAGTTGTTTGTTTCTTTGTGTGTGTGTGTGTGTGTGTGTGTGTGTGTTTGTGTGTGGTTGGGGGGGCAGGCATTGGTGTGTGCAGATATTTATGCAGATACACACCTATGAGCAGTCCAGAGCTCAATGCTGGTATCTCCTTCTATTGTTCTCCACCTTGTGTTTTGAGATAGGGTCTCTCTGAACCAAAAAGCTTACTGATAACCTGGGTGGGCCTGGGAGCTTCTGGTTTCTTTGAAGACTCAGTTGAGTCATGGAGTATTTGGCTGGAGGCTAGCTTGTGAGAGGGCATGTGATGTTTTTGCTGTGAGCTCCCTCATACGAGGGGCTGAGAACATTTGTGGGTGGACTCTGAGGAGAGGAGATATATAGAAGCCCACGGACAAGGAGACATTGCTTTTTGGATCGACGTTGATGCACTGATCTCCGTGCTTTGACAGTTGACTTCGCAGAGAAACATTCCAGAGAACTTCTCGGGGCAATCAACGGAGTCCTGTGACTTTCACTGATTCATGTTGCTGCTTGGTGTTGACCTTTGGACTGGACTGCTGACATCTGGACAATGAAGAGTGGACTCATCCCAAAGAACTACTTCTAAAAAGGTCTAAAACCCCCTTTACCTCATAACCTTCTTTCTCCCCTATGTCTGGTCAGTGGAGGTAGAAGTGTTTAGCAACCCAACATGAAGTAGGTTAGCTGAAAAAAATCTAAGCCTTCATGAGGCTGCCAGCAAGCTCTGGAGACCTGCCCGTCTTCACCATCCCAAGCCTTCCCAGCACTAAGCTTACTCCTGTCACAACAACCAGCATTTGCTCAGAGGCAGGGAATTAAAACTATGGTCCTCATGCTTTCACAACAAATGTTCTTACCTACAGAGCTGGCTAGTCAGCGCCAACCAGGACTTTTCTAAGGTCCTTTGAATGCTCTGAGGGTAGGTATTTCCTGCTAATCATTTGGCTACTTGCATACTGCACAGCCCATAGGTGATTTGATTGTTTCAGCATCACAAAAAGTAAATAGAATAGCAACCACCCATTTTTAAAATCAATGTGCCCATCTTCTATAAAATGTAGCAAATTTCATAAAACAGGCAACAAGTCAACAAAACTTCCCTGTCACTTCATGCTCTCTTTGCCTACATTATGTGCTTGGTTATCAGCTCATTCAGCCCTAGACAACATGGTATATATCTACCTCTGTAGAGTATGGAACTGTTTGCACAAGAAACAGAGAAAGACTAAAAGTGATACATGCTGATCGTTAATTCTTTGCAAAACTTTGTAATGGGCCGTAAAAGGTGCAGGATGTCCCTCTGTCTGCAAGAGCTCAGAGTGTTCACATTCTTAGACGTGTTTATGGCAAACCCCAAGAGGCTGTCTTCTTTCTATTCCTTGAGGTAATCCTGTCATAACTTGATCTTCACCCATCTGTCAAAATCATAGCTGCCATTTATACAGCTACTTCAGAAATAGATAGCAAGCTGTTCATGTCCGCTGGCTGAAATTCATGGAAAAACCTAGTTTAGAACCGACATTAAACATTGAATTTTGATCACCAAGAACTTAATTTGTTTAGAAAGCCATCTATCTATTCCTTAGCACCGTCATCGTAGGTATCATTAATTGCCAATTCATGGTTTCCATTTAAGTTGTGAACATCTGTACAAATCCTTAGGATCCGGCACTCTTCACTTGCTCTAGAGCTCTTTGAAGCTGAACATGCCTTTTATTTTTCAAAGACCATTTCTCATGTAAGCCAGGATGTCCTTGAACTCACTGTATAGTGAGGCTAACCTTGAACTTCTGATCTTCCTGCTTCTAGCTACAGTGTTCTGGGATTGCAGCTGTGCGCTACCATGGATGGTTCATGTTGACCTCAGGATCAAACTCAAGGCTATGTGCATGCTAGATAAACATTCTTCCCTGGGCAGCTCTGAAGCTCAGTGTAGCTTTTAAGTCTGAAAATCTCTACATGTCATAGCCAAAATGGCAAGTAATTTTGATTGTTTGTAGCACAGAAAGGCTCCTGACTTTAGGTGCACAGTCCGTTCTCTTCCATTTTAACTGGTTCCTAGACTCCCTTTATGAAAGAGGTACCCATGAACTCTGGCCCTCACTGTCTGCCCACATTGCCAGCAAATGATTTAAAATTTCTGTAAGAGATCTTAAAACAATAAATAACCCAAGCGACAAAATACTTGTCACCATACAACATAAACTTGAGGGCTGGCGATGTACCTCAGTGCTTGCCTCGTGTGCACTGGGCCTGGGGTTTGATTCCTAGCACTGGGAAACCAAAAACAATGTTGATAACATATTGATGGAATCACATTGCTTTTGTTTTGATTTTGTATTATCACGATTTTGTTAATTCATCTCATCCTGCAGATCTGTTAACTTGAACTTTAATCTTTATATTGTGGTAGGTGGGGGTTCTCGTGTGCTTTTATTCTTGGAAGCTGTATCTTTGAATTTAAGCACTGTGGAGATATGGACTGTAACCCACCCCCATCCCGCCCCACCCCCACCCACGTGCAGTGCTTTAGACCTATGCTCTCAACTGCTCATCATTAGCTGAAGTCCCCTTCCCTCTAAGAAGTCTCTGGGTTTCCCTGTGTTTCATTCATTTGAAACTGGGCTATCATGGTCTCTCTTCATCAGCCTGTTTGGTGTACCTCAGCTGTCATCACTTGCAACATATTGAATTTTATAAAGGTGTGAACTGAAGTAATACCTTGTAGCTTTGCACTAGAAATAAGCTTTGTTTAAAAAAATTATATTTGTGAATGTCAAGTTCGTTTGTGATTAAATGCAGTGTGATTTATTTCTAACATATCTGTTGCCATGGAGAAGAACTATGGATTCTTTATGACATGCATAAGGAAGAGAAACATTTTCTTTGGCTATTATAATAAGCATGTCCAGCAAGCCATTAAACCTTAATCATGACCACAGTGAATACATACACACACATACATACACATACTCGCATACACTCACACACACACAATTTAGAAGTTAAAGTCTAAGGAAAAGTTGGTATGATTTAGATGATTTAGTTTAAGAAGTTTTCGTTTAAACCTGGACTTTTTAGGCTTTAGTATTGATTTTTTTTAATGCCAATTTTGGTATAATATGTTATATTTCATTCTGAGGTTAACAAATATAGTCTTAACTAAGAGTCACTATTGTTTGTGACTGAAGTACAAGAAACACAAATGCTAGCATACTTGTCATGTTTGTGGCTCAACAAACGTAGCATTTAACCTTCACAAGTATAAGTGTTTTGTGGGAAAGAGCAAATGCCTGCTATGCTCAAAATTCAAAGAAGTTTGAAACGTGGGAGCCTCGTGTTGTAGTTCAGGGTTGAGGGTTCACACAGCACGTGTGACAGAGCTCTGTTCAATCCCCACTGTCACCCCCCCCCCCAGTACCAAGTTAAAGGTTTCCAAGATTGCCTACAAATATGAGCCTGATGGTCCTGGCATGTGTGAATTGTTTCCTTATCGGCTTTACTAATCACTGCTTTGGGGAGTAATGAATTATATGGGTTTATCAGGGACCATTGGTCATTACCTGTTATATAATTCTCACATGTGAATTTGCCATAGATTCTGAAAAGTATTATTAAGGACTACTTGGAAGATAATTGAGGATATTTTCTTGCTATTCCTGTGAAGGTTAAGGTTAGAATTATTGATTGCTTCTTTTTGTCTAGTTATTTCAGGAATTTATCATTTTAAAGATATTACTATTTCGTTTTAATAAATGGATAATTTATTCTGATTCTAGCTACTCTATTACTGTCTCCCTTTTCAGCTACTCAATTGTGCTGTCTCTTCAAAGAGTTTCTTAAGTTTTTCCCAACCTCAGCCCATTGCTCTTTTTTCATACATTGAATTAAACTAGCCAAATATTAAGATAATTATAGAATTATCCTAATTGTGGCATTAGATTTTTCATATTTTATGATTGTCATT
Organism: Pachyuromys duprasi; assembly: GCA_028658305.1. Taxonomy (NCBI): domain Eukaryota; kingdom Metazoa; phylum Chordata; class Mammalia; order Rodentia; family Muridae; genus Pachyuromys; species Pachyuromys duprasi. The sequence goes on from CM053744.1 coordinate 44,627,293, forward strand.
CACATATCCTAACTGTAGAGTGAGACTTCTATGTTCTCTTATTTTGCAATTTGCTTCCTATATTGTGTTGAAGAAAGTGAATATGCTAAAGATGAAAAACCACCTAGATATTTAGAAAGTCTCCTCCAGATCTTCCTAATTTCTGTTTCTTTTTTAAATACAAGGTCTTGCTTACTGTAGCCCCATGCTTGCCTGGAACTCACTGTGTAGACTAATCTAGCTCCATGATAATCCTCCCGTCTCACTAGCATTATGGGATGAATCACCATACAGGGTAACCCCTCCCCTTTCCTTACTGTGAAATTGATATTTGTAGAATTCAGCCATGTCTTTTAAATAAGTCTTTCCATGAGGACTTCCATAGTACCTCCAAGTCCTGCAAATGTCTCCAAATGCCAACTTTAAGATGCTTCCTTTTTGCACCCCAGCCCATTTCCTGCAGATCTGCTTTATCCATTCACAGAATTTGTGAATATCTTAGTTAGTGTTCTGTTGCTATGAAGAGCTACCATGACCATAGCAGCTCTTATAATTGGAGGCTGGCTTACAGTTTCAGAGCTTTTTCCATTATCATTTTGATGGGGAACATGGTGGCCATGCTGGAGCAATGGCCAAGAGCTACCTTCTGATCTACAGTTGGTAAGGGATGGAGAGGGAAGCAGCTGGGCCTGGCATGGCCTTCTGAAACCTCAAAGCCTGCCCCAAGTGATGCACTTCCTCCAACAAGGCCACACCTTCTTCAAGAAGGCTACACCTCCTACCCCTTTTCAAATAGCACCGCTCCCTGATGATTAAGCATTCAAATATATGAGCTTATGGAGGCCATTCGCATTCAAACCAGGACAGTCATAAGGCTTGGATATAGGATATGTGTTACATTAACTTTAAAGAGTCCTCGCTTAACTTAGATATTGACAAAAAAGGGAAGTCATGTGGGATTTAGCTCCAGTTCCGTTTAATTTTTCTATTATCATTCATTTCCCCATAGATCATTATTCTCTATTCCTGGCTCATTATTCAAATTTTAAAACGTGGTGTGGTGAGACTTAAGTTCCTCTTTTTGTATTAAATTCATTGTCACTGGGTGTTATCAGGTAATATATGACCAAAATGAAGTTATGGGGCTTTAATACCATCATTACACACTACCATATCAAAACCAAAGGATAATCCTTTTATTTTCTTGGGATATATTTAATGTCATGAAAGTTTATTAAATAATAATTACACATTGCAAAATATTTGATGGTATTGCGGTCCTTTTAAGTTGCCATTGTCAATTAAACCCTGGATTTCGTGAGAAGTGTATGGAACTTGACATGAATTTAGTAAAAATGAAAGCTGCTGGTAATTGGCTGGGCATGCTTTCATAGCCAATTGAATACGAGTCAACAAAGAGTGCCTAGTTTTCACAGATTTTTGTGTTGGGGTATATAACCCAAGCTCTCTGGTTGTTTTACCTTGGAAGCCTAACAGGAGGGTCATTTGGGTTGTTTCATTCTTTTTTGATGACGGATTTAACTTTGGACTTTCAAGATTAATAGTATAAAAGATATAATAGTACAAAAGTCATTATGATGGGGAACACGGTGGCAAGAGCAATGGCCAAGAGCTCCATTCTGATCTACAGTTGGTATAGTCATTGTAGTATAAAAGAAAGCCAGAACATTATTGAGATTTTCACACAAATCTATAGACATAAATAAAATCATGTGCAATTGTTTCTCTATTCTAATTATTAATCCTTTGTATCTGAAGTTTTTCTCATGTACTGAGTTCACTTACTGGTTGCACTTACTGGATAATGATTTGGGTTGTCTTGGCTACTATCAGCCTTTTCAAAGAAGTAAGGGAAAAAAAAAAACAGCTTTGATGTTCTTCCCAAATATTCACTTGCTATGTTATGTGGTGATCCTGTGTCCCCCTTTTATTGATATTTAGCTTACAAGAGCCTCCCATTTTCCCTTATTCTCTGCTCTCTATACATTTTAAAACTGCATTTCTTTCTTCAGCACATTGTACCTTTTTGTATACTTGATCTGCAATAGCATTGTTTGCTTTCTTAAAACTTGTCCAAACTTGTAACCCCCTCTCCTGTCCCCTCTCATATTTATGGGTGTTGGGGTCAGAGGTCAGTGTCAGAAGTTTTCTTATGTCTTTTTCCACATTTGGGGGGGGGGGGGGGAACAGGGTTACACTCTGAACCTGGAGCTCATCAGGTGCCTAGACTGACCAGCCAGTGAGCCCCTGATAGCCTGCTATTTCAGCTTCCCAGTGATGAGTGGGATTGCAGGTATGTGCCACCATGCCCAGCTTTTTCCATGGGTGTGTGGCATGGGCCTCAGATCCTCACACTTGTACGGCAGGTGCGTTAGCCACTGAGCCATCTTTCCAGCCAGTCTAACTAGCAAACGTTTCACAGTAGCTATTGCATAATTTATTTTAATTATATAGTTTTTTAATGAATTTTTTTGAGACAAGATCTCATTCTTTAGTCCAAAGTGGCCTTGGATCCTATGGATCCTAGGCTGGCCTGAAACTTACAGTGATCCTTCTGTTTCAGCCTCCCAAGTGCTGGGATTACAGGTGTAACCAACCATGCTGAGCTAACATTTACTTTTCAAAAATATAATTTCTGTGTCTAGTTGTTGCTGAAGACTTCCCTTAACAATATGAATTTGATTCATTCGTTCCTTTAAATAACACTGATTTTTCTGGGTAGGTTAAAAATATGAGATGAAAGACAAGTGCTGGGCAATTCATAATAGAAAATGTTGCTAATTTGGGAAAGGCTGAAATTGAGATATTTTTATGTGATCCTATAGCAGTTGCTTAAATGATTTGGCAAGAACTAGCCAGGTGTTCAGCACTTTACCTAAGCCAGTACTTATATCAGTACCTGTTATTACAACTCCTGCTCTTAAGACAGTTGTTTTGGCTGGGAGACAGTTTGTATTTCTACATGGGCGCATCTTTGCCCTCAGACTGCTGCACAGGAGGAAGAAGTAGAGGAATGGTAGTCATGGCGGTTGGTTCAGACCTGAAGGTGCACATAATTCAAAATGCTTCATTACCTTTCTGAAACATGTTCACGATCTCATTTGATGTGGTTTTATTGAAGCAAAAATGCTTAAGTTTGCATTTCTCTTACCGTTTAAGGCTAATGCGTAGGGTTGATAGTACATTATCTCTATTTTGTCCTTGAGCTGGAGCAGATTCTGCTGAGAGTCACCTAGCTTCTTACTCAGGCACCCTCCTGTCCTGCCATCTACTGTGGGTGTTTGAATCATTTAGCAATTCCTGTTTGTCCTGACTCTAAAGACTCCCTTTAAGGTCTATAACTTTTCAAATAGAAAGTAAAATTTCCTTTCAAAGACAAGTATTTGCCTTGGATCTTCTAAGATATTCTAAGTCATGTTGCTGAGGCATTTTTTTAAGCACAGGATTTACAGTAAAATTTAGAGATGAGTGAAAACAGAAATTCTATAATTCTGTCCTCTGCAATACTCTTCTCATGACAAGCAAGGGGAAAAGAAACAGGTATTAAAAAGAAAAGAGAGAACATGCAAATAGCCATAGACGAATAAACACCAGAGAGTGAAGTCTTAAGAAAAAAAATCAGCAAGAAATGAAGAACATTAATTTTTATCAGAGTTCCTCTATAAGCCTTGAGGTTGATAAGAAGAATTAGAACCAGAATTCCTTTACAGTAGAATTAATTCACTTGGAGAGTACCTAGTGCTTCTAGGACGGGGAAAAGGAGTGAAGAAAGCAAGCTTAGGGAATCCAGTGAATCATCTTTCCACCTTTTTGTTTCTGCCTCTCTTATTATGCGGTGGGCAGGAGCAGCACAAGTCATAAGAATTCCTGTCCCTCTCTGTCCACGAGTCACCAGAGGAGAGGCAATGTGAGCCGCGTCCCTGTCCATTCATCACTCTGTCATCGCAGGTGCAGCAACCGGATGCAGAGCTCAAACTCCTGCAAATGAACACAGACTCTGACTTCAGATCTTTCCCTACTGCCGCTTGAAAATAATGCAAGCCTTGCCTTTTTATTCTATAAGGAAGGTGTCGTCTCATGCACTTTCCCTTAGGTGATGTTTCAACGTTTAGGTGATTTTTTTTTGGTCCTCCCATTGATGTAAATGCTGAGTTTATGGTATAAAATTTGAAAGGCAGCAGTTACTCTGCTCTGTGTGGTTGCTGTCCTTGCCTTTGAAAGTGTCACTGTCTTAAACTGCCCTTCTTTCATTCTTAGGTTTTGTTTGCTTTTGGTGTTTGGTTTTTTGTTTTGTTTTGTTTTTCTAAATAGAATACAAGTTGATGGGATGACAGAATTTAAAATTGTGCGTATGTGCATTTGCATGTGCATGTGTGTGCATGTGTGTGTGTGTGTGTGCGTGCGTGTGTGTTGGATTACAGACCTTATGCAGAAATCATCAAACAATGGGTCAAATGCATTAAACTTGAATGAAAATCTCATGCTAAGGATTGAGTATGGAGCTCAGTGGCATAGCATTTGCCTGACGTGCATAAGGCTCTGCATTTGATCCCAGACCAATACCCTCGCTCGCTCTCTCTCTCTCTCTCTCTCACACACACACACACACACACACAGAGAGAGAGAGAGAGAGAGAGAGAGAGAGAGAGAGAGAGAGAGAGAGAGAGAGAGAGAGAGAGAGAACAAACCATACTAAAATAATGACGGTAATTTCCATGTGTGAATATTTTGGGAATAATAAGAAAAAATGAGGGCAAAGATATATGTGCACCACCTTCCCTTTAGCTCAAGTCATGTCGTCCTCATTTGAAATCATGTTGTTGCTAAGTGGATCACTTTCTCATACTTGAGAAGAGAGACCAGAAAAAAAAATGACCACTGATCATGTGGACAGGACAACAGTAACTACATTGACATTGTTTCAAAACCATTATTCTCCTTTCAAAAGATTCATTTCTTGTAAAATCTGTTTGCCAAAAAAATAGGGTGCAAATGTAATGGAGGACAGAGGAAACAATCCAGGCAGTGGATGCGCAAAGCCAGTGCGGACAAAACTTACCAATAGTCTGCTTTAACTGACAGCACTTGGCAGTCAAAAATAATTTATTACCTCAGGAAGTGTTAGAAAGTTCAACCCAAACTGTTGACTCCCTTAATGAAAAAATGATCATCTTTTGCTCACTGAAAATCTCCAAATCACTGAAAGCCAAAATAAACCCCACGACATCAACTTACGGGAATCAAAGGAGCTAAAGTGGGAAACCAGAATTGTTTAGGAAGATCACTGAAACATATATTCCGTTTTCAGTAGCACTAACATAAAGGGGGAACTCTACACACCCATCACTCTTCTGTAGCCAGTTAACTGCCAAATCTTCCAAAACCAGAGATAGTATTCTTTTTTCTCTCTCCCTTTTTTTTTTAATTTATTTATTTTTATCTCAATCACAAGTTAGGTACTTTGAATCCCAGGCATAGCCCCCTCCCCCATTCCCTCCCTGAGCTCTGAACCCAGGCAATTTTGCTTCTATATTCTACTCTCAGCCACTACGCTATGATGTCTCCTCATGCCCAAACTCTTGGCCTGTGCCTCCTGCCCAGATTATGCTATGCTTCCCTGTGTTCTCTGTAGTAAGTTCTTATGGTTTTGTCTCATGGACAGTGAGGGTTGTCCTTGAGATGTCTTCTGGGGATGCCTGAGGGGCCCTCTGAGGGCATACTCCTTCTTCATTCTTCCCCCTCTCTTCCTTCCTTGAGCTCAGGCATGATGGCGGAGCCATAGCATTTGACTTGTGACCAATAGGAAGGCAATATCACTGCTCTTGTTATCCGGAGCTCCGGGAGCATAGACAGAAAGAGTTCAGTTCATTGATGACACATTGAGATGCTGAATTAATGCCATTCAGACTTCTCATGTGAGGGAAATGAAGCCTATTTCTTTAGTTCATGAATTATTATTATTTTTTT
>CM053744.1:44633759-44656252 GCA_028658305.1 Pachyuromys duprasi
TGTTTCCCGCGATCGGTTTGCGCCCGCCGCACACCCGTGGGTTGATGCAGAACTCGGGATCCTCCCAGATCCGCTGGTGGACTCACACCCTGACTGAGTTTTTGCTGGCGGAAGGGTTTGGCCCGCGCCCCTGCAGTGTGCAGACTGGTCAAAATGGTCCCCCAATCCACTCAGCCTGTGGTGGTTCCCACGATCTGTTCGTGCCCGCCGCACACCCGTGGGTTGGTGCAGAACTCGGGATCCTCCCAGATCCGCGGGCGGACTCACACACTGACTGAGATTTTGCTGGCAGAGCGTTCGGCTTGCGCCCTGGTAATGTGTGGACTGGTCAAAATGGTCCCCCAATCCACTCAGTCTGGTGTGGTTCCGATGATCGGACCGAACCCACAGTACACCCGTGGGTCGAAGCAGAACCCAGGTGCAGTGTGCGCTGGTAGGGCGCAGTTCAGTGAAAACGGCTCCCGGTTCCTCCTGAGACTGCCCGGGAGATTGTATGATCCAGTCTATAATGGCGGGTGTGGGCACCCAGCCAGCCGCTCGTCCAGATCAGAGCTGTGCGCCGCTGGTCACAGGGAAATTTCTCCAGGTAATAACTGGGTGTCCCTAGGGTTTTCCCACTTGATTTTCTCACCGTAGGAGTTCCGCTCTCCTGGCATTCACAATGCTGGCGTATTAGGTCCCAGAGTTCAGTCTCCTGGTCGCTGCATTGTTTTTGCTCTCCTACTCCTCAGACACAGTGTTCTCTCATGGCAGCCATCTTGCATCTCCCCCAGAGATAGTATTCTTAAATGCTTTTCTCAGGCAGGGCGCAGATGGGTCCCAGGGTCTGGCTTGATCACCCTAATGGAGGTTGTGAATCTCTGGAGGGCAGTGAAGGATACCACAATGCATTTTGGATCTGTTTTTCCATGTGTAGGTACAGCTTTCACTTCTGATACCTTGGAATAACTCCTTGTACGTTATCAGTTCTTGATTGCTGGCTTTCTGTTGGGCAAACATAACAAGAAAACCCTGAAATTTCTGGACTAGAAAATGAAGAGCACTACCAAGGTCTATTTTCTTTGTCAAATCATCTTGAAATGCAACTTCTGTTCCAGTGCATTAGATATAAAGACACTGGATTCCATTGTAAATCTTTTTCTCTTTTGAATGGTTCTACCACCTGGTGGCCTTTCAATAGGATGAAGTTTGACCTTATTCAGGTCCTTTAGAACATCTAACATGTTTGGAATGTCAGTAACCCTCTGACTTTTTGAATGATGGCTATCATTCATCTTGTGTACCCTTGAGTGCTGTTTTTTTATTTCAGTTGTTGGTTTATCTATATTACATAGATTAGTAGATCTATGTTTCATTGGAACAAAATCATGGAGGCTGGAAAGAAAACTGAGAAAGAAGAGGTAGCACTGGAGGAGGAGAAGAAAAAGGTACCAAACTTGGAAAGTGTTCTGCTTCCATACTCAGCCCAGAAGTCGCTGTTGATGATGGCATTTCTTTCATGCTAATCCAAGAATGAAACAAAGCTGGTCCATCCTCAAGGGCAACTATCTTTTTAATTGTAGCTTTACTGTCAATTCATTTTTCATTGGTTTGTTCTCCCTTAAAGTTGGTGACGATGGATCACAAATTAGTTTTGAAGGGTGGAAAAGATCCAGTGTTTCCCTTCTTCCGTCTTTTTCCATACAGTATGTAGAAATCTGAGATAGCTGGCTTCTTCATTTGCCACAAACAAAACATTAGCAAAAGATGGGACCACAGGTTTATAACCACCACACCCCTTAGAGTTCAAGTGTAGAGTCCCTTCAGAGTTAGGTCTTCAACAAGGTTCTAAACTTTAGTATCTAAAGGAAGCATTTTCTTAAGAACAGGAATGATACTCTGAGCTGACACATACTTTTTAAAAATTTTTCTTATTAATTACACTTTATTCAATTTGTATCCCCTCTGTAGCTCCCTCCCTCCTCCCTTCCTAACCCTTCCCTTCCTCCCCCTTCTCCACACATGCCCCTCCCCAAGTCCACTGATAGGGGAGGTCTTCTTTTTTCTTCCTTCTGATCTTAGTCTATCAGGTCTCATCAGGAGTGGTTGCATTGTCTTCCTCTGTGGCCTGGGTAAGGCTGCTCCCCCCTCAGGGGAAGGTGATCAAAATGCAGGCCAATCGGTTCATGTCAGAGACTATCCCTGTTCCCATTACTGTAGAACCCACTTGGACGCTGAACTGCCATGGGCTACATCTGTGCAGGGGTTCTAGATTATCTCCATGCATGGTACTTGGTTGGAGTATCAGTCTCAGGGAAGACCCCTGTGCTCAGATTTTTTGGTTCTGTTGCTGACACATACTCTTTATCTTTGCCAAATCAGCACATTCTGGGCTATGGGAACAATAAAATATGCCAGCATGTTACTTAATATATTCAGTATGAGAGACATTGGTTTGTTGAGTTCAAGGAACCATTGTTGGTAGCTCCCTGCTGCACTGCACACCGCCAGATGGGCCCAGGTCTGCAGAGGCACATGCAGACCCTGAGGGACTGGATGTATCTCTCCCCAGGGCAAGTTCACCACTTCAACCTCTCAAAAATGTTTTGTTGTTGTTGTTTTAAATAGAGGCCTTGAATTGAAAAAATGCAGAAGAGAAACAAACCATCCTTTGGCCCAGCATACCAGTACCAGCGCCAGAATTTTCAGTGATAGTGTTATCAGATAGTATTATAGTGCTATAAAATACTTTTAAATAATAAAAAAGAACAGATGGAAAAATACCAGAAAAGAATTGGTAACGTAAAATTCCCTGCACCCTGCCCAAAGTTTGGCTATTGAGTCTCAGAATTTGCTTCAATACTCTGCTGGGTAAAGTCTTTCAGAGGCCCTCTGTGGTAGGCTCCTGTCCTGTTCCCTGTTTTCTCCCTCTTCTGACATCTATCCTGCTTGCCTTTCTGAATGAGGATTGAGAATCTTACCCATGGTCCTCCTTCTTGCTTAGCTTCTTTAGGTGTACAGATTTTAGTATGTTCATTCTATATTATATGTCTAATATCCACTTATAAGTGTATATATACCATGTGTGTCATTCTGCTTCTGGGATAACTGACTCAGGATGATCTTTTCTATTTCCCACCGCTTGCCTACAAATTTCATAGTTTCTTTGTTTTTAATTGCTAAGTAATATTCCATTGTATAAATATACCACAATTTCTATATCTGTTCCTTAGTTGTGGGACATCTGGGTTGTTTCCAGATTCTGGCTATTACGAATAAAGTTGCTACAAACATGGTTGAGCAAATGTCCTTGTATACTTGAGCATTTTTTTGGATATATGTCTAGGAGTAGTAAAGCTGGATCTTGAGCTAGCACTATTACTAATTGTCTGAGAAAGCACTACATTGATTTCCAGAGTGGTTGTACAAGTTTGCACTCCCACCAGCAATGGAGGAGGGTTCCCCTTTCTCCACATCCTCTCCAGCATATATTATCACTTGAGTTTTTGATGTTAGCCATTCTGACGGGTGTAAGATGAAATCTCAGGGTCATTTTGATTTGCAGTTCCCTGATGACTGAGGACTTTGAGCATTTCTTTAAGTGTTTCTCTACCATTCCATATTCCTCTATTGAGAATTCTCTGTTTATCTCTGTATCCCATTTTTTAATTGGATTACTTGAAAGAAAGGGGAGATAGAAAGACTTGGAGGGGACAGAAGCTCTACAAGGAGAACAACAGAACCAAAAAATCTGGGCCCAGGTATCCTTTCTGAGACTGATACCCCAACCAAGGACCATGCATGGAGATAACCTAGAACCCCTGCTCAGATGTAGCCCATGGCAGCTCAGCCTCCAAGTGGGTTGTCTAGTAGGGGGAATAGGGAGTGTCTCTGACATGAACTCAGGGGCTGGCTCTTTGATCACCTCCCCCTGAGGGGGAAGCAGCCTTACCAGGCCACAGAGAAAGACAATGCAGCCAGTCCTGATGAGACTTGATAAGCTAGGGTCAGAGGGAAGGGGAGAAGGACCTCCCCTATCAGTGGACTTGGAGAGGGGCATGGGAAGAGAAGAGGGAGTGTTTGGGAGGGGTCAGGAGAGGAGGCTACAGCTGGGATACACACACACACACACACACATATATACATACATATATATATATGATAAAAGAAAAAGACTTGGTAATGTCAGGAGCTAGAGAGGTGGCTTGGAGTGAAAAACACCTGCTGGGCCTCCAGAAGGCTGTGTTAACTTTTCAGCACCCTGTATCCAGCGGCCACCACTGCTGTAGCTGCAGCTTCAGGAGCTTTAATCACCTCTTCTGATCCCACAAGTGCCCCACACACACAATGGCAATACACGCATGGACACGTACTCATAAATATTCTTAAGTCTTTGAAAAAATTATAATAATATACAGCGCTAGAGCAAGTGAGATGACTCAGGGAATAAAACCCCTTGCCGTGAAAGCCCGAGGACCTTGAACCCCAGAATCCACATGAATCTGGAAGGAAAGTGTGCATTCCACAATGTCCTCCGACCTCCATATGCACACTGGCATTCATACCGCTTCCTGACACACAGAATTAAAACAGGCAACACCACGTATCCGAGCAGACTTGAAGTGATAAGAGGGAAGCATCTAGAAAAAAAATCTAAAAATTTCAAAGATCTATTTTCAAATACAAAGATTCTGAAATTTTCCAAGGAACAAGAGATACTGCCTTCTGAGTTGAGTAACAGCCGTCTCCGCGTCCACGCTCAAACTGGGTGCCATTTTGCCAATGACTTCTAAGTCTTAACCTGTGACTCTTTAATTTCTAAATTTACTGAGTCTTGGCAAGTCCAAAGCCAGAATGTGTTAGTTACACTGAATAGCCTCATCAAAATAAGCCACCCCACCCTGGTGTTGAGCCTGTTAGATTAAGACAAATTAAAAATCTAATACACAGTGTTGCTGTTGGGCCCTTAGTGTCAGAGGGCAGTATAGTATATTGCAATAAGGCTATAGGTTACTCGTGCCACAATATTTTATTGTAACGAACCAAATGGGGATGAAACACCCAGCAGTAGCCCATAAATCTATTAGCAGTGAACTGTCAATGTTCCCTATACCGGGGTAATTTGTTAATTCGGAGCCCAGTCTCTTTTTTCACCAGACCTTGTAAACTCCTTTCTGAAACATCAATAAACCATCTGCTTTGACTTGTTAATCAAATGACTTTATTCAGTCCAAAGCAATTTTTTCCTAATAAAAACAGAGTATTTATCTCCATGGCTATAAAAGAGGAGTGTTTTCAACTGTTCACTTATAGTTAAGAAGCACATTTAGTTTGGATTGATTTCCAATGCCTTGGTCATATCTTGTCACTTTCCATTTCTTACACACAGCATCTCAGTTTAGCCGTTTAGGAAGGAAAAAACAGCCAAATTCTGGAGTGGTACAGGGGCAGTACACAAAACCCTAAAGAAGTTCAAGAGAGGAAAACAACTCACCAAAAATAACTACAGATGCACATTTCCTGGTGCGCTTCCCCATTTGGACGTTTCCCCGACACTCCAGAGAGTGCTCATGCTAGCCTCTGTTTCTCCCTCACCCCTGGATCCAGATGTTTGCCTCTTGCGCTGTGTATGGCTGTGCTCCGAGTCACAGGGTAGATCCTGTTTACCTCTAATAGAAACTTTTGATCTGCTCTCCAGCTTCACTGCATTATGGAGTCAGCCTCTGGGCTGATTGCAGCATGTGAAGCTCTGCAAGGCCGCTCCAGGGAACTGACCCCTTTTCTCCAGCACCCCCCCCAAGCTGAGATAAAATGTGCATTTTTGAGGTGCCTACGGGGATACCATCCATGTTCAGTGAATGAGAATCTTGAGGAATTGTCACGCTTCTCGCACCATCCGTCCTTGGAGCTTACTGCCAGCTGGCAGACGGAGCACAGCCTCTGACCTTTGATCTCGAATCTGCTCCTCTTGGACACTTAGAAATATGATGTCTGGGGAGAGGCCTGGGCATTTGAGTTATTACTGCCTTCTGCCTTCTTAAAAAACAAAGAGGAAAGGTATAGGTATCCTTAATGAGCAGCAGTCTCAGAAGCAGCACAGACAAGAGTGCATTATGGGAATTGCTTCTCAGCAGCATAGCTTTCTTTCACACTGCAAATATTTGAACAAAGAAAGGAGGAGGCAGCTAACAAGAGATGTACTGTAAGTGCCCAAAGTGTTGTACAGTGTTGTTTTGGTTCTTTTCATACATAAATAACTTGGTGAGTTCCCACTTGGATCTTTTTTTTTAATGTTTGAGATGGCATAACAGAGAGAAGTCCAAATAGTGCTGTCTCTCTCATGCCCCTTTATCCTCTCACTCTTACAGAGAAAAGAAAAAAAAATTATAAGCCCTTAAGTCAAATCTTAAATTGTTTTATAGTATTAAAAAGAAAACAAGAGAAATGCCTGAGATTTCTGGCTAGAGCCATGGATTTCTAACAAACCAAGTTTTCCCCAAATTTTTACTTTCGTTAATTTTAACATTATTTTGGATGAAGCCTTTAAGTGGTCATGTAACGCTTGGGAGGTGGAAGGAGGTAGATCATCTTTAGCTATGTGTTTGAGAGCAGCCTGGGTTACATGACTTTCTCTCTCTCTCCCTCCGTCCTCCCCCCCACACACAACCAATACATAAACATTAACCACCGTATGATATGAAATTTTACCAAATTACTTTTTCACTTAGTAAATAATAATGATTTTGTTTCTTGAACCCTGTCTTTCCCATGTCTTCCTGTGTAACTTAAAACATGACAAGAAGAGAGTGATTGCCAGTCACAGTCTCTGCTAATGAGTTTAGTAGTCTCCATACTTTGGGTTTTCTTCATCGAGAAAAATAGGGCTTATTCCTGGAAATCTTGGTGGAGTTAATGATTATGGTAGAAATAAAGAAATGGTGCCTTGGTTCTGTTGCTCTCCTTGTGGAGCTCCTGTTTCCTCCAGTTATTTCTAGCTCCCCCTTCTTTCATAAGATTCCCTGCACTCTGCCCAAAGTTTGGCTGTGAGTTTCACATCTGCTTTAATACTGTGCTGGGTAGAGTCTTTCAGAGGCCCTCTGTGGTATGCTCCTGTGCTGTTCCCTGTTTCCTCCATCTTCCAAGAACCAAAAATTCCTGACCCAGGGATCTCTTCTGAGACTGATACCCCAAACAAGGACCATTCGTGGAGATAACCTAGAACCCCTGCACAGATGTCGCCCGTGGTAGCTCAGTCTCCAACTGGGTTCCCTAGTAAGGGGAACAAGGGCTGTTTCTGACATGAACTCAGGGCCTGGTTCTTTGATCACCTCCTCTTGGGGGGCAGGCAGCCTTACCAGGCCACAGAGGAAGAAAATGTAGCCAGTCCTGATGAGACCTGATAGGCTAGAGTCAGATGGAAGGGGAAGAGGACCCCTTCATCAGTAGACTGGTGGAAGGGCGTGGGAGAAAAAAGAGGAAGGTAGAGTGGGATTGGGAGGGGATGAGGGAGGGAACTACAGCTGGGATACAAAGTGAATAAATTGTAATAAATAAAAAAATTAAAAAGAGTTTTATTCGTGTAAAAAAAGCCATGAGAATTTTTTAAAAAGGAAAGAAAGAAATGGAGCTTTTATGAGAGGAAATACTAGGCAGATTCCCTTGCTTGATGTTGGTGAAAAGTAGGCAAGAGCTGTGGGGGTATCGGCAAGTATGGCAGAATTACACCCATGGCTTAAAGCATGCTGTGAGAGTAACCGTAATTTTAAGTTGCACATTCACTTCCAAACTCAGTAGTGTAGGTGCTGGGAATAAAGAGTTCATTTCCAAACCTAAGAATAGCAGTTTAGGGATAGAAAGCAGAACAGGATCAGTTACGGCTGTAACTCAGAGCCAAATAGCCAGCTCATGCTAAAGTACAGTGTTGTTTTGACCTGAGTAATGAGATTGACAATCTGTGTGGTCTCCACGTCCCTACTTAGTTGGTTTTCTTTTAAGCTGTCTGAATAGCCTTGTTGCTCTGTGTTTTTCCCAGATAACATGCAGTTTGTCTTGTGTATGTGTGTACATGGGGGGGGGGAGTTGTTGTTGTTATTTTGTTTTTATAAATGTTTCATGGTAAGTTTTAGAAAGCAGTTACAAAGCAGAGACCCAAAAAAGGAAAGAAAATGTAGCCTTGAAGAGACAGACTAAGCACATGACTGAAAAATCTTAGGAGGACAAATGTCACCTTCTTGCTAGAGATAAAGGTTCTGAATGAAGAAGTGAGTTCTGGGACTTGCTGAAGTTAGAGTGGGTTAAAGGATCAAGGACTACACAAACATTTATGAAAATGACTAAGCAATAAGGGACAAATGAAAGGTCTGTGAAACCTGATTAAAATGTTCCTAGCAGCACATGAAAGAACACAATTGGAGATGTATGTGTATAGGTGTGTGCATGGTGTGTGTGTGCATGTAGGTATGAGTATAGGTGAAAGTGTATAGGGGTGTGCTTATACATGTAGGTGTGTGTATAGGGGTGTGTGTGTTCATGTAGGTATGTGTATATATATTTTTCCAGCAAGACTGTATATAATATGGTGCTGCATTTTGGAAATCATATTCAGGGAAATCGGTAATATATTCGTGTGTAGCTGGTCTAGCTTAGAGAAAGAGTGTGCTTGTGTGGCATGTATAAGGCCCTAGGGTTTTGTCTTTAGTATCATTTTATATAAACACAAACATACTTGGTCTCATTAAGGGATTAAAAGTAACTAATGCCTCTGTTGTAGTTAATAAAAGCTACTGTGTATGCCTTTGCTAAAGCAAAACTAAAGAAGTACTAGCTGCAAACCTTTAACTGTCAAGGAGCAAGAGAAGCATCTTATGGAAGAGAATACATTTATCCTCATTTTTTTTCTAAACTTGAAATTTTCATTCCAATGGAGAAATTTTAATTTTAATGGGAAATGTAGCTAAGAGTCATGATTAAGTTTAAATATATTCTGTAATGCTTATCCTTATCATTTATCTTGACCTAAAAATTCCTTGATCTGATAAATCATGAAATAAGAATCCCATGCTAGTCGAGAAACGATAAAATGGTTTCTGTTGTTGAAGTTTCCCATTATAACCTATCATCTTATTAATGAGATGACATTTTCTTCATTTGTCTCTCTCTATTGGAGTTTTTCATTATAAATGCAAGTCTCTTGTTCCAGGCTCACGGTTTATGTTTAAGTAAAAGTCTAGATATGAATGTGAAAGATGTAGAGTGTGTCTGTCCAGCCCCTTAAAGAAGACTGCTGTGAGAACGCAAAATCTTGTCCTACTCTGTCTTTCCTTGACTTAATTACCTTTTAAATATGCAAATTATTCTAGGAGCTTTGCTTTAAAGGGCAGAGGTTTCCAGAGGTTTGTCTATAAAGTGCTAGTTTATTCATGACTAGTCAGGAATCATTATAAACAAAAATACCTTTGTAGTACATGACAATGAAAAACTAAAAAAAAAAAAAAAATGTTTCTACCCGCCAAAGCAACACCCCTGTCAGGAAACTGGGGCTTTTGGTGTAAAATGTAGTTCTGAGTCAGCTGCAATGGAGATAGAATTCAAGAATTTACATTTTATTACTTGGTGTTTGTTGTTATTTCCGTTGTAAGACAGGGTCTCATACAGTCTAGCCTGGACTTAACGCTTGATACTTTTGCTTTTACCTCATAAGTACTGGTCCTGAAGCAAACCTCACCATGCCCAGCTAGAAATTTTTATTTTAAACAAGCAACCTAGATGATTTTGATATAAATAGTCTCCTGACCTTTCTGCAAATTTTCATTTGGAGAGGTAAATAGTTTTTCTTTTTTCATTAATATCCATGGCTTGAGGGAAGGCTCCGTGGGTAAAATCCTTACCTCGCAAGTACAAGGCTCACACGTCAGTCCTCAAAACTCAAATAAAATTGCCGGGCATAGTGATGTGTCTGCAATCCCAGTATTAGAGAGGCATAGATAGGAGGATCCTGGGATGTACTGGCTTGCCAGTCTAGCCTAACTGGTGAGGCCCAGGCCAAAAGAGACCCATCTCTAAGGAAGTGAATGGTGCTCCTGAGGATGGCCTTTTGCATGAATACATGCACACATACATAAACACGTGCAACCATACACATATACTTGGTGATCCATAAACACATGCCCACATGTACAGGCACATGCACAAATACACAATTTTATAATCTCTTCAAAGTAGCATGCAGAGTTTGACCTCTACATTAAGTAATTTGGGTTATCCTCACCCCATTGAAAACAATTGGGAAAGGTGTATCAAATAGAAGAATCTGGGGCCATATTTACAAAATACTAGAAAATTAGGATGCCAACTTAGGGGACATCTGAGAGAGATGAGTGTGGCATTTAGAGGTGTATCTACTTGTGGAAGCACCTATCAATTCCTGTAGCTTCCGGGACCTCCATTTAAAGACTGGTCAGGGGCTACAAAGTTTCAAAAAAGATTTCAAAAGATCATGAAACATAGGGGGAATGTTGCCATGCAAAGGCTACTAAGAAGGACATGATATTTGATTTATGTCTACAAGGAAGGGTGGACCTAAAATAAACCTACTCAGGACTGATCATTAAATAGAAATCCTGATCTGGCTTAGTTATTAGGAAAGTGCTTGTGTCCTTGACCACCCCAGAGAAAAATCTCAGTCTGTGTTATGGGAAGATAAAATTATCCTAACTTATTAATTGCCTCGTTAGAATTTTTTAAATAAACACTGGTACTCAATTAAACCTAAAAATGGACACAAGAAATATCTTATGGTCAGATGAAACCAAGAGAAGTAACACCCAATAGAAACAGACTCCTATGGATGATTCAGGTGATGGAACTATTAGCCATGAGTTGGAGGGGAAATGGCTAGACCTTGGTATATTTGTATTTCAAGTTCTTATTAGATCTGTGGTTTGCAACTATTTCCCCATTTTGTTGGTTCAATAAATACTTTTATTGATAATGTTCTTAGATGCCGAAAAACTTCTAGTTTTCAGGAAATTTTAATTTCATAAGGTAATTTGTCTTTTTTTCTTTTGCTGTCTATGCCTTCTGTACTGTGTTCAAGAAATACTTGTCAAACCCAACACATTGAAGCTTTTGCTCTGTATTTTTGTACAAGAGTTTTATGGTTTCAGCCTTTACATGTGGGTCATCAACCTATTTTAACCTAATTTTTATGTCTGATATTAAATATCCAAGCTTAACCTTTCGCATGTGGATATCTAGTTTGTTTGTAAGGGTTTTTTTTTTTCACATCCTTTCTTGAAAAAAAATTGTCTTCTCAATGAATGGTCTTGGCACCCTTGAAGAAAATCATTTGGCTATTTCTTAGAGTTTATTTTTGGGTTCTCTATCCTATTCTTTTTTGTCTATATATTTTTATGCTTATATCATAGTTTTTGCCTTTCTGTGTTCAGAGTATTTTATGTAGAATAAGATCTTCTGTGTTCATCTCTTTTGTCACAAATTACACGGTATGCTCCATTTTGTTAGAATTCATTACTTTATTTTGTTAGTTAATCTCTATTTATGCCACATTTTCTTTACTTACCTGATTATGAACACTCAGGTTGAGTTAGCATCCAGTTATTTATGAATACTGCTGCAATGAACATGAGCAGGCCAGTCTTTTGTTGAGAAGGTGATTTCATTTCTTTTTCAGATCTAACCAGAAATGAGACTGTTGTGTCTTGTGGTAATTCTGTTTAGGTTTCCAAGGAACCATGATGCTGCTTGCAATATCACTGTATTAACTTACATTTCCAATCAGGAGCAAGGTTTTTAAGGGTTTTTTTTTGTATGCCATTTTCAGAGCTTATGTTTTTGTCATTTTTATAAAAATCATTAGAGTAAATATGGATTTCAAGCTCATTGTTGAAATTTGCATTTCCCAGGTGATTAATGATGATGTGCTTGTGTAAGCCATTCATGTCTTCCTTTTAAAAATGTCTACTTAGATTCTTCTTCTAGCTTTTTGATAGTTGTTTTCTTACTATTGATTTCCTCATATAGTCTAGGTATTGCCCTTTTTGTTGTTATTGTTTTGTTTTGTTGAGACAGGGTTCTTCTGTGTAGCCTTGGCTATTGTGGAATAACTTTGTAGACCAGGTTGGCCTCAAACTCACAGAGATCTGCCTGCCTCTGCCTCCCTGAGTGCTGGGATTACAAGTATGTGCCACTGTGCCCGGTGATATTACCCATTATAAGACACAAGGTTGATTGTCATTTTTGTCTCTTGTTGTATAGAAGCTTTTTGCTTTGATGTTTCTTCATTTGTTTATATTTGGTTGTATCTGTGCATTAGACCTTTGCAGCTGTAATAAACACCCAGAGAAAATCAACTTAACAGAGGAAAGGCTTATTTCACATTATGATTTCCAAGGGTTCAACCCAGAGTTGGTTGGATCCATTGTTGTGATCTGAAGGTGAGGTAGAAACATAATGGTAGCAGGAAAGTGTGGCAGAGATTGCTCCTTTCATGATGGACAGTGTGCAGAAAGAAAGAAGAGGCAGGTCATTTCTGGAGTATGCCTCCAGGGACATATTTTCTTTAACCAGGCCACAACGCCTACCGTGTGTCACCTCCTAATAGTGCAGCCATATTGTAAGTCCATACAGAAGTAATCCACTCATCAGTTCAGAGCCTTCTTGATCTAATCACTCCCCCAAACCATCAGCTGTCAACCAAACCCTAACTGTTGGTCTGTGCCTGGGACTGAGCCCAAGCAAGCTTTGTTCTGACCAGCATTAACAAGTATTTCCCCATTTTTTTCTATCATAGTTTTATAGTTTAAGGTTATGTAACTTTTAATATTTTTGAGATTCTAATGTAATACATCATATATATGTAACATTATATGAACTAGGCATGTTGTATTTATATATTTAGAAATACATATATGCATGCTTGTCTGTGTGTACATATGTGTGTATGCATGCACACATATAACTACAATTAAGAAAAAGAGGTTGGGGCTGGAGAGATGGCTCAACAGTTAAGAGTACTGGCTGCTCTTCCAAAGGACCTGGGTTCAATTTCTAACACCCACATGGAAGCTCACAACTGTCTATAACTCCAAGATCTGATACACTCACACAGACAAACATGCAGGCAAAACACCAATGCACATAAAATAAAAATAAATAAATTATTTTTTAAAGGAGGTTATGAATTCGAAAGAAGGAAGAGGGATACCATGGGAGGGTTTGAAGAGAGGAAAGGGATGAAGGAAATCATTATAATTGTTACAATTATATTAGGTTTTATAGTTGTCCAACATGCATGGGGTTTTGGGTTTACCCCAGCACCACAAAAATAAGTAAATAGAATGAAATAATAATGAATAGTATCTTTTGAGCTATTTTTTATGTAGAACATGAGAGGATAGTCCATTTTAACTTTATGTGGATACCTGATCTCCTCAGCAGGATTCATTGATGAGATATTCAATTTTCTGTGTGTGTGTGTCATTCTAGGCTTTTTCTCCTGTTCTCTTAATGTGTCTTTCCTGAACAGGTAACTGTAGCTTTGCAATTGCAGGTTTTTTTTTTTTTAACTCAAGACTTCTTTGGCTTTTGAGATTTTTTGTGGTTTCATATGAATTTTAGGAATGTCTATGTTTCTGTGAAATGTAACATCAGAATTTTGATGGAGATTACATTGAATGTATAAATAACTTCAGATAACATGGGCATTCATCAAAATTGATTCTTCAAATCCAGTGACACAGGGTGTATTCCCATTTACTTATGCCATTTCTGGTTCCTGTCATTGTTGTTTTGAGCATATAGATGTTTTACCTCCCTGGTAGAGTTCATTTATAATTTGTGTTGGTGGGTGTTATAAGTGGTAAAGATTTCTTAATTTCTTTTTCTGATAGTTCCTGTTATTAGTACAAAGAACTACTACTGATTTGTATGTATTGGCTTTTATCTCACTGTTTCACTGAAGTAATTTGTCAGTTCTAAGAACTTTTAGCTAGAGACTTCAGGATTTTATATGTATAAAACCAGTAATCTGTGAACACTTTCGCTTTATTCCTTGCTTTCAGATAACTTTTGTTTTCCTAATTTTAGTTTTGGCTTAGACTCCCTGGGCTCTGTTGACTGGAGGAGCTAAGAGTGAGCATCTTTGTCTTATTCCTCATCTTCAGAGAAACCCTCTCATCTTCTCAGCGTTATTATGGTTAATCTTGGTTGTGAACTTGACCACATCTGGAGTAAACTAGAACCCAAGCAGCTGGGCACACCCTTGAAGAGTTTTCTTGATTGGATCATTTGAGATGGGAAGGTCCACTCTAAATCTGGGCCGTACCTTCTGACGGCAGCCTCATGAGAGGACATTTGTGTTTTGTCTGCTTGCCTTCTCTGCAGCTGGGAGTTCCTTCTGTTGCAAAGGTATTCTTTTACTGGTATTAGAAACTACTTCTTTGGGATTCCATTGCAGACTGAAGACCAGCTAAGGTGTCCAGCATCATGGACTGAACAACTACCAGATTCTTGGCCTTTCGGCTTGACAGTCAGCCATTGTTGGACAAGTGGACCACAGCCTGTAATAAATCTAATAAATCCCCTCTTAAAATGCACATATACTGTCAGTTTTGTTCCTCTAGAGAACCCTGACTAGTACAAGCATTAAGTGTGGTGTTAACTATGGGTTTTTCATATATGGTGTTTTTATTCCTATTGTGTTGAATGTCTATCATGCAACAATGACTTTTGTCAATGTTTTTTCTGTATTAGTTGAGAGGATCATAGTAGGTTTTGTTCTTTAAATCTGTTAATATAGCATATCATATTGATTGATTTGTTTAGCAATTCTTACATTCCAGAAATAAATCTCTTGATCATGATGAATGATCTTTAATCTGATATTGGATTCAGTTTGCTAGCATTTTGTTGTTGAATTTCGCACGTGTGTTTGCCTATAATTTTCTTTTATTGTAGTGACATTGTTTGTGGGGTTTTTGTTTTTTGTTTTGTTTTTGTTGTTTTTTTATTGGATAGAGGTACTGCTGACTTCATAAATTGAATAAGAGCTTTCCCTCTTCCTCTTTAGTCTTCTAGAAGAGTTTGAGAAAAATCATTGTTTTGAGTTGAGTGACAAGTGTCCTTCATAGTCTCAGGCATTTTAATATATGGTCTTTGGTTGCTGTGGCCTTGTTGGAGCAATTATGTCACTGGGGGACAGGCTTTGAGAGTTTAAGGACCACGTAAGAATTTAGTGTTGAATCTGCTTTACTCCCTCTCTATTTTGTGCTTTCAGTTCAAGATGTGAAGTCTCATCTTGCTATTCCAGCTACTGTGCCTGCTATTTCCCCTCCGTGATTGGACTCTTACAAACCCTCTGGGACCATCATCCCAAATAAACTTTCTTCTGTAAGATGCCTTGGTCATAGTGTTTTATCACAGCGATAGATAGAAAGGTTATTAATACAATCAGTATTCCTTCTTTAAATGCTCCTGGAAGCTCCACTGTGAAGCCAGCTTGTTCTAGACTTTTATCTGACAGGGAAAGTTCTATTGATTTTATCTTCTTACTCATTATTGGTATATTCTATCTCTTCTTGACTCCGTAAGTGTATGTTTCTAGGATCTAATAATATGCTATGTTTTCATTTTTAATTATCCACAGTTTTTTTTTAGTTTCCCTTTTAATTTCCTCTATAATATGTTGATTGTTCAAAGGCATATTATTTTATTTTCATGTGTGATTGTTGTGTTAATTGCCAATGTGACAAAATCTACAATCACTTGGGAGACCAATTTCTTGACATTTTTGTCAGAGAATATCTTAATTATCTTACTTAACATGGAAAGACCTACCTTAATTGCTTATGGGATCATTTCCTTGGCAGAAGATCATGGACTACAGAAATCAAGCTGAGCACGTGTGCATTTATTGCTCTCTCTGATTCTGTGTATAATGTGAGCATCTGTTTAAAGCTCCTGCTGACATGATATCCCCACCGTGGACTGTGTCTGAGCTGAAATAAATTCTCTTGCCCTCATGTTGCTTTTGTTGGGGAATTTTTATCCCAGTCACAGGAGAAGGAACTAAGACCCCATGCATTATTGACTTTTCTAAAGCTCCTTTGTTACTGATCAGAAAAGATATTTGATCTGATTTTAAATTGATATGTTATGGCCTTTTTTGTGGTCTAACATATGCTCTGTCATAGAGTTTTTAGTACGTGCTTGAGGAAAAAAAAATGTATTCTTTTGCTGTTATAAGGAAAGTCAACCAGGAGATCAGGTCCGTTTGGCCCAAGTTTTGACGTAGCCAAAAGAATTTAGTCACAGATACAGAAGACCAACAAGCAAAAGGTTGATTTAGAAGTTGAAGTTCTTAAGGAAGAGAATGCTTACACACTGGTGAGCAATGCAATGGACTTCGTGAGTGAAGACTCCCCATAGATAGTTGGAGTGTTGCTTCTTAATGTTAGCAAGAGGGACATATTTGGTGGGGAAATCACATGACTTGTTCTACCTTTTATATTAAATAAATTTTGTGATGAATTGCATAACCAGGTCTTGGGTACATACATAGTGTTAGCTTAAAGCTTCAAGATATATGCAATGGGGGCCATTTTCTCTTGAATTTCTCCTGATTAATGGAAGCGCGCTATCAAAGGTCATACACTGGTCATCTAATTGGAGTTTTAAGGCAAACTGCATGTGCTCAGACAGTTTGGAACTGACAGTGATTTTAAAGGTCCAAGAAAGCCAAGATTCTTTCCTTTCTCATTGTGTGTAAATGAGGCAGGGAAGGTTGGGGTGGGGTTACTTGGAGGGGTTGGGGAGCATGGTGATGGAGTTGGCTATTGTCTCTGATCTTGAACTCCCCATCTAGCAACTCACTGTTCCTCCTGGTGTAAAGATTATGTCTGTTAAGTTGATTTGGTCCAACATATCAAGTCATCTGGTCCCCTGTTGATTTTCTGTCTCAAGTATTTGTTCATTGCTGAAACAGTTGTATTGAAATCCCTACTATTACTGCATTGCAGTCTTTCTCTTCAGATCCATCAGTTTGTCATGTATGTAATTTTTCATGTAGGTAATGGATGTGATCCTCTGTTGGGTGAATCTATGTTTAAAACTGCCATATCCTATTGATGGGTTGGTTCCTTTATCAAAATAACAATCTTTGTCTCTTTTTAATTTTTTGTCTGATAAAGATAGAACAACATATGCTTTCTTTAGGTTGATATTTCTAGAAAATATTTTTTTCTGTCATCATTTTCAATCTATTTGTGGCATTAAATCTAAAGCGAATCTTGGTGGCATATAATTGGATCCTGTTTTTAAGCCAGTCTACTAATATCTATCTTTTGATTGCAATTTTATTCTATTTACACTTAGAGTAATTACTAATAAGAAATGTCTGCATTCAATTTGCTATTTTTTTCACTGTATGACTTACAGTTATGCCAATTTCTACAATGCTGTCATGTTTTCTGTTGAGTTAATTTTTGTAAAACAGTGTTTTAATTTCTTTTCATTTTTTTCTGTGTATTTCTGCAGCCATTGTTTTTAGTTGCAGACAGACATTTACTATCTTCATAGTTTAACATTGTAACAAATTTCTACAAGCTTGACTTAAAGTAGAATTAAAAAACGGGGTTTGTGTTGTTGCTTAATGTGATTTCCAGTTCAAGCCAAACAGGGAAAGGGAAATTGTGAATGTTTCTCTTATATGCAGAACTTAGATTTAAAACTGTGTGTGTTGCAGTCATGAAACTAGAAAGGGGATCATGAGAGAAGAGAAAGAGATCTTAAAGGGTATGGGGGGGAGAGTGTAATGGAATACATGTAATAAGAAAGCAGAAATGACACCATCAGTGGTAAGAAAAGGAACCAGTGGGAGGCGGCCAGGAGGCATCAGGAAGAGCCAAGGATCCGGGGATCAAATGAGCACCAAGTAGAACGATAGATATGAATGAAAATGAAACCCATTATTTCACATGCTAACCTTAAAAATGATTGTAAAATGTTGCCAGATTGCATCTACACACATTGAAAGCTCAGAAACATAAGGAGATAACTGGGATATTAAAAATATATATCTGTTGGTTTCTTGAATCATAAAGCAAAATAAAAGGAGAAGGCTGTCCAGATGGCTTAGCTGTGCAAGCCTGATGAGCTGAGTCCCATCATTAGAACCTGTAGTGCAAGTATAGAACTTTCAAAAGTTGCCCTCTGTCCTTCACACACGGGCCATGGAAAATGTGTGCAAACTTGCATGCATTAACATGAGCATGCACACAACAGTAAACATAAAGCAATTAATAAAACAAAAGTGGAGTCTCAACATAGCCCAGGCTGGCCTTGAGTTCACTGAAAGTGACCATGCATTCTTGATCCTCCACCTCCATTTCCTACGTGCTAGGATTACAGCTATGTACCACCGTATCTAGCTTCTTATTTGGCACTTATTTAAAGGCAAGTTTAGTGACAGCACCTTTCCTCAGCTTTTCTTTATCAAAAAAAATACCTGAATTTCTTCCTTCCTTCCTTCCTTCCTTTCTCTCTGTGCTTGAGACAGGTCTAAAGCAGCTGAAGATGACCTTGAGTTCTTGGATTTCTGGTCCTTCTGCCTGTGTCTCTGAAGTGCTGAGGCCATAGGCATGCAACGAGGCAGCCATTCTGCAACTGCTCCACATCCTCTGCCCCTCCCTCTCTCTGACTTCTCAAAGACGCTTTTGCTGAATAAAGGATTCTGGATTAATTGCTTCTTTTCCCTTTCAGTCCACTATTTCTGCCTGGCAAGGTTTTTGATAATTTGATGATAGTCTTTTGAAAACCCCCCTTGCTGGTGTTCTCTATGTAGCGTCCCTCTCTCCTCTGCCGAGCCTTCCTGTCTTATCTTTTGATGCTGTAGTTGTAGTGGTCTGTGATTTCAGAATCCTTTTAATTACTTGAATTTGGTAGATTTTAAGGTTTGGTTTTGTTTCTTTGAAACAGGTTTTCTCTGTGTAGGCCTGGAACTCAGTCTGTAGACCAGGCTGGCCTCGAACTCAGAGATCCACCTGCCTGTGGCCTCCCAAGGGCTGCAGTTATTTACTTTATTTACTTATTTTTAGACTTTGTTAATTTAATTTTTGAATGAACTCAGCCTGCCTTCCTTCTTTCCTTCCTTCTTGAATGTTCTCTGTTGTATTTATGTCAGTATTCTTTCAAAACTGAGTTTGATTCTGGAAATCATTTCACAATTTTTTTTTTTTTTGCTTTGAAAAAATGTTATCCTCTATCTTTATGCTAGAGACTAGCTGAAAGTTTGAAATCAGGATGTTAGGCCTTCTTTGAGCCTACGACCTGACTTGAAATGTGACAGGTATGTGTTGGCTGCTGAATATTTCTGGTGGTTTGAATGGTAAATGTCCCCCTACACTCTCAGGCATTTGAACACGGGGTCCCCAGTTGAGGTTCCCATTTTGGGAAGGTTTAGGCGATGTGACCTTGCTGAGGAAGTACATCACTGGGGGCAGAGATTAAAAGCCTCTTGCCATTTCTCCTCTTCTCGCTGTCTCTGCTTTGTGCCTGTGTTTGAGGATGTGAGCTCTCATCTTACTGCTCCTGCCATCATGCCTGCAGCTTTTTGGCTTGGCTATCCAAGCCAGAATAAACTCTTTGTTCCATAAGTCTCCTTGGCCATTGTGTTTTATCAAAGCAGCAGAAAAATAACTAAAACAACATCCTAGTTCTTCAACATCTGATGTCCAAGAAAAAAACAAACAGACAAGTTTTCAAAAAAAAAAAAAGTGTGTTGACTGCTTGTTATAGCCTGGAATTTCAACCCACGTCGTTCCACATGCTCTGCAAGCTTTTTGCCACTGGGATGCACCCCTGGCCTTCTGTTTTTGAGAGTCTTGCTCCGTGGGTCTTGAAACTTACCGTGCAGCCTAGACTTACCTCGGACTTGTGATAACCCTGCCTCACCCACTGGAGTTTGGGAATTACCTGCTTGTACCACCCTGGCTGGCTTTTGGTTGATCATTTAAATTTCTTAGAAGTTTGTTTCAGTTGTGCTGAGTTGCAGCAATGACTGCCTGCCTCTGACTCTTTCCCTTCGCTCTCAGGAGCTGCCATTAGTTGGTGATTAGAACATAGATACTCCACCTGGTCCCCGGTATTTACTCCACAGGTTCTTTCCTGCCCATCTTGCCTCCCATTTCGGGTGTCCAGGAACATGTGTGGAACTCCTAGACATGAGGCTGGTTGAGTGGGGCTATTGGGGATGAGCAGCTAACGTATTACCAAGAACAGACCGAAACTCATACTGTCTAGTTCCACACTGAAAGTTAAAGCTTCCAAATTTTCAAAGCAGATATTAAGACTCACAACCAAGACATCGCCAGAGTGCGGGGAATCATATGAAAACAGGGGACTTGGAGGGGGGGCAGGGAGAATATGAGGGAGGGATGCAGAGAGTGGGAGGGAATGATGGAGGGGACTACGGCTGGGATACAGCGTATATAACCTGTGATTAATATAAAATAAATAAATTACTTTAAAAAAGCCTCCAAATTTGAAAACACTTACCTTAGGCAGCATCTGCCAGGACAGCTGCTGCCCAGGTGCTGAGCTGGATTCCTAGTGTTTCCTACGGTACTGGTTTCCCAGAGTCATCTGCCTCAGAAGCAACTCATGTATTATTTTTACCATTTATTTATTTAGTTGCTTTGTTTTGTTTTTAAAGAAAAGTCTCACTCTGCTGAGCAGACATAAACTATGCCGTCCCACATGTGAAAACAACTTGCAAGAGTTAGTTCTCTCCTTCCACGCAGTGGGCTCTGGGGATCAAGTCAGGTCATCAGGCTTGTTGGTAAAAACCTTTAGCCAGTGAGGCACCTTGGTGCCTGAAATCTAACTTGTTTTAATGAGTTTAGTGAAAACTTCAGAATCCACACAACAACTACATATTATCATTAAATGTTAGTATTCTAAGTACACAAAGAAATATTTTTAAAATTGAACCTGTCTCTGAGGCAGTTCAGGCTACCATAGCCCTATCACAGGCTGAGTGTATTGAAAAGCACAAAAGCTTGTTTCTCACCTTGCTGTTGGTGAGGACTGTCCTCCAGACTGCACAATACTGTCTTCTTGTAATAAATACCACATGGCAGAAGGAGCTGGAGAGCTACCTGGGGCCTATTTATTAAGATGCTAGTTCCATTATGAAGGCACCATCCCCCACCCCCAACTTCATTGCCAAAGCCGCTCCCAGTGTGATCACATTGTGTTTTAAAAACTCAACGTGGCAGGGCTGGAGAGATGACTCAGTGGTTTGCTGCTCTTCCAGAGGTCCTGAGTTCAATTCCCAGCAACCACATGGTGGCTCACAACCATCTGTAATGGAATCTGATTCCCTCTTCTTGTATGCATGAAAACAGAGCACTCATATGCATAAAATAAAGAAATACTTTAAAAAAAGACATCCTTCACATTAAAAAAAAAACACCTCACATGGCAAGGCTTATTTCAGAGTGGGGCAGCTGTTAAGTCTATAACAACTATGTTCATCTATGAAGAGAGTGTCACTATATTTCAAAGAAGCAAACCCATTCAGAGGATTTTCTCTTGGCACCACAGATCTAAAACAAACTTTAAAATAGTCCATGTTTTGAGAAAATAGAAAATAAAATACAGTGTATCAAAACAGCTAACATATGCAGAAAAAAAATATTGGTTGTAAACGTGTGTATGTGTGTGTGTTAGAAATGAAAAAGTGAGTTGTGTGGTGGTGGCACACGCCTTTAATCCCAGCACTCAGGAGGCAGAGGCAGGCAGATCTCTGAGTTTGAGGCCAGCCTGGTCTACAGAGTGAGTTCCAGGACAGCCAGTGCTGCACAGAGAAACCCTGTCTCAAAACACAACAAAAACCAGAAAACAAAGACAAGAAATGAAAGGTGAGAGCTCAGATATCTGAGTATTTATCTGAAGGTAGGAAAAAAAAACCTAACATCAAAAGATACAACAACAGAAGGAAAAAAATAGTGAAGAAGAGAAGGTATAAACAGTACAGGGAATCAAGAGGCTGAGAGCTGGTTCTTTAAAATAACGTATTTGTACTTGTTTAATGGAAGACTCACTGGGATGGCGTTCCCAGTCTGAGCTGTGATGGAGGAGTGCTGGCTGTGTGTTGTATTGCACTGAAATACACTCTGACCACTTGTAAGGTTCCTTAAATCAGTCCTACATCGGTATGATTTTAAAAATGGTACCTGAAGAATTCTACCAGACCTTCAAAGAAGTCCTAACACCAGTTCTCTTTAAAGTGTTCCACAAAATAGAAATAGAAGGAAAATTACCGAACTCTTTCTATGAAGCCACAGTCACCTTGATACCTAAACCACACAAAGATCTAATAAAAAAGAGAACTTCAGACCTATCTCTCTTATGAACATTGACGCAAAAATACTCAATAAAATACTTGCAAACCGAATCCAAGAGCACATAAAAGATATCATCCACCATGACCAAGT
>CM053744.1:44656752-44683425 GCA_028658305.1 Pachyuromys duprasi
CAGAACAGGATAACCATCCTATAATCCACTGACCCAAAGAAGCTAAGTGAGAAGGAGGGTCCTCATGGAGTAGGGAAAATAGAATAGCTTCTTTATTTTTTTTTTTTAAGGCTGGATCTTTCACTGGGCCCTGAGGCTTGCTGATTAGACTAAGTTGGCTGCCAAGGAGATTGCAAGGAACTGCCCAGCTGCCTTGCTAGCACAGAGGTTCCAAATGCACGATACACTGCTCACCTGTTGTTCCTGGTTTTGGTTTTTTGTTGTTGTTTTCGTGGATGCTTAATGTTGAGGATCAAACTCAGCGACTCCTGCTTATGCAGCAAGTACTTTACTGAGCCCTTCCTCCAGCTTCGGGTACTTTTTTGACATTGTATTTTAATTACATTTCTCCCTTTTCATCCTTCTAGTCTCTCCCATATGCCCTGTCCTGCTCTCCTCAAATTCATGGCCTTTTTCCCCCCACTATTTGTTATTGCATGCATATATGTGTGTTCCCAAATATAACCTCTTTGTTCTGTATAGTGCTACCTCTATGTAAATGAGTGGCTGAGATTTCTATCTAATAACCATGACTGCACTAACATTGAGTAGTTAGTCAGGTTTCTGGTACTGGTAGTAAGCTTTTCTCTTGTTAAGCCAGACTTAAGTCTGATTAAAGAGCTGTTGGTTACTGCGAAGGTATGTGTGCCACTACTGTGTCCTTAGGGTTATCCTTCCATGCTGGTCATTGATGTGGCTCATAGGTGTCATAGCTAGGTAGGATTATTAGTTGGCTCATTTATTTGGAAGATTGCATGGCACCTTCTGGTGCCTTTAAAGCTAGTCCTCAGAGAAGGGCATTCAGGTCATCTCAAATATTTTAAACCTTATGGAGGAGCTGTAGTACCCCTTCCTTCCAAGTTATTCTTTTTAGGGAGGGTGGGTCCCAATCTGGTGAAGGACAAATCCCTTCTCATGTCCTTCAATGCTGCTAACACCTAACCATTAGCTAACACATAACAATAGCTAACATCTAACAGTTCCATTTTCCACTCTTATCACCAGCACATATTACTTCTTGGTTTCTTTCATCAGAGAAACAAATCTTGAAAGAATCTAATATTACTTTCTTTTTCATAGAAAGAAACTTGGACCCCATGGTGCAAAATAATTAACCTGTCCACTCAACAAATATTTGAGTGTATAAGCGTGGCACTTGGTTTAGAGTCGCCGTGGCAATACATTGGCAGGGTGGTACTCCTGCCTTTGTGGAGTTGTAATAGCTATAGAATTTGCCCTGTGGAGTTTTGCACCAAATGGTTTTTGTTTGGGTTAATGTTGTTGTTTCTCTAGGTAGTCATTACACAGCAAACAGCAAAATTCTGTTTGTAATTTTATTCCCCTGTCCCCATTTGCAGATAGGCCTCACCAAAATTATAATTATCTAGGGGAACCTACAGTAGCTCAGACAGCACCCAACTTGAATTCCAAGCCCCCATGTAAAAAGTCTTGGCACAGTGGTACATGCTTGTAATCCCAGAGCTAGCAGGCAGAGGCAGCCTTTCAGGTCATTGAGAGACTATCTCAGAAAACAAAGAAGATAGCCTCCAAGGAACAGTTCAAGGTTGTCCTCTGACCTCCACTCATGTATAAACCACAGCCTGTGTGCACATGTACAAAAATTATGAGATCTAGCTAACTCCAGATTGCTATACACGGCTATCCACACAAACTGCTCTCTGATGTTGTATACAAGTCACCATTTCTGATCATATGTATACTTTGCTATATTTACTGATACTTGTTATCACCTTCCAAGTATCTTTTGTAGTCTAATACTATGAACTGGTTGGGCTTTGTGGGGAGTTTATGTTCTGTGGAAATAGGATTTTTTTTTAATCATTAGAAGCTCTTTGGGTTACATTTTCAGTGTGGGCTATCACTTGTAACTCCTGTTGAGGAGCAAAAGGCATTAAATGGCTACCTCACCACTCCTTGAAGAATCTGCTACTGTTCCTGAGTTGGTCTGTGTCCTTCACATCCACTGTATAGAGGGAGAGGTACCTTATGTACTAGATCAGCCACAGAGAAACAAAAGAATAACCAGAGCACTCACAAGCAGAAGAAGCTTATGAGAGAGTGGGGAAGTGAGCTTCATGTACCAGAGATCCCTGCTGTTCCCTATTTTCAGTGTAGCAAAGCAAACCAGGCCCCTATGGACTGTAATGCCAAAGAATAAATTATAGTCCTGAATAGTAATGTGGCATTGCTAATGATTTCATCAGTGACCAGAGCCTGTGTGTGTGTGTATTTGGTTTAAGTATAAATTGTAGCTTTTAAAAGAATAGTTTATTCATCATGAATTTAACAGTGTGAGAAATACATTAATATACACTTATATATGTATGTATAAATGTATTTATGCAAGCATACTGGCTGAATAAATGAGCAAGTTACATTATTAGTTTTTCAGCTAGTCCCATTTACCTACTGCTATTAGCTTAGTTGTGTTTTTCCATCGTTCTTTAGAACCATCTTGAAATTAATACATCAAACCAAAAGTTTTCACTTTTTTTTCTAAATTTGTTTTTTTTTTTTAAATTTTTCTTCAAGTTTGTTTTTGGTCCATTTTCTATGTGGTAGTTTTAATTACCATGTAGAAGCAGTCAGACTTCAGTGTGTGTGTGTGCGTGTGTGTGTGTATCACAAATTTAGTTTTGTTTGTTTATAGTGCCAAGGATGGAACTCTGGGCCATGCACATGCTAACCAAGGGCTCCATCACCAAGCTGTCCCTAGTTCCAGTCTTAGACTACAATCCTGATGTGTTTTAGTTACGTGTTTTATAGAAGTTATGATTTACCATAAACTCACCATTATCTTTTGGTGAAGTAATGCAACTGTTAAGGCTAAAGAACATAATAATAACTATTATCCTAGGCATATATGTATTTCACCTGCAGACTAACAGAAACACTTTGATACAAAACTAAATGTAGTCTCAGAAGAAAGGCTTTGTATGTTCTCATGCTTCCCTTCTCTAAACATCCTGACGAGTTCTCATACCTCCCACACTGCCTTCCTCCTACCCACACTGCCTTCCTCCTACCCACACTGCCTCCATCCTACTCACACTGCCTCCATCCTACTCACACTGCCTTCCTCCTACCCACACTGCCTCCATCCTACTCACACTGCCTTCCTCCTACCCACACTGCCTTCCTCCTACCCACACTGCCTCCCTCCTACCCATACTGCCTCCCTCCTACCCACACTGCCTTCCCAACTTTTATGAAGTGTCCTCAGAGTTGTGTTAGTATTTCCCAGGCTACCCCAAATCTCATGGTCTTTTCAGACGTTGTTCCATCTCATTCTGCTGGCTTTAGAGTTTTTTGAGGTTGTTTTGTAGGATTCCTTGAGAAATTCAAGAATCACTAACCACCTGGGTGTAGTGGTGCTTGCTTATAATTCCCAAACTAAGAGGCTAACGGGGGAGGCAGGAGGGCCAAGAATTTAGGACCTGTCTGTCTAGGCTACATAATGATATTGTCCAATGATAGATAGATAGATAGATAGATAGATAGATAGATAGATAGATAGATAGATAGATAGATTATTCAATCCATTCTTCAGTATATAAATGGTGTGCATTTCAACGAAGACAAATTATCTCTATTTTCTAATGTAAAAAGTCGTTTCATTTTCTTCCTATCCAGCACATACCAAGTTATAAACAATCAGACATCTTGTAGAGATGGAGCTAGAATACAGTACTATACTACACTGTGTGGGGTACAAAGGTATGTGGAAGAGATGGACACCCTCAAAGAATGTCTCTTCTACCTGAGTGTATTTTTTTGTCACTGACAGTAAGTAGCAACTTTGAATTGGTTGTATGAAGCCCCACATGAAATGGAGAATTGGTAATTACCTGTAAATCTGGATTGTTGCCTGGATCACTTGGGACATCAGGCTATTCTTTATTCCCTACTGTGGGGTCGTGGCCCTTCTGCAAGTGACAGAATTCGCATCCCTGTTAAGCTTGACTTACAAGAAATACCCTTGATTTTCTATAAAGGGAGAAATGATGGTTTCTCACTGAGATTTCCCATTGTCTTTTATGCTGAACATCTCTCACTGAGTTTAGCTTGCCAATTTCTGTCTAATAGTTTTGTCTTTGGAAATCCCTAAAGCAAATAAGTCTGTTGCCATCTTCCTTAAGTGCATATATGCCTTTCAAATATTTGGTTGGAAGCAGACGATTGCCCCTGTCTTGCTCATCTGGGTAAAACTCATTTACTGTTTTTCCTTTTAAACTGTTAGCTCAAGTGACCTTACGCTCAAGTCCCAGCTGTGCATTAGCATTGCTTGGGGATGTGTTTGTATCTTTTGTCTAAAAATACCCAGCCGGTAGGATTCATGATCCATGAAAGCTAATTGAAACAATTTCTCTTCAAGTTTTGGCAAGCGAAGCATGCATTATAAGCATTAATATCTATAAATTGAATTGTTAATGAATCTAGACACTAATAATGAATGCAATTTTGCAAGCTTAACTAGAAACACTAAAATTATCAGGATCTGGAGCAGAATTTTCAATCATTTTTGCTTATTAAATAGCAAAGCTATGCTTTTAATAAGCTAATCATTTTTATTTGCCCCCATAGGAGTAGCTCAGTTGATTAGAAACAGGTTTCTAAGTGCAAAGTGATGTTGTTTTTCTCTTACTGCCTTAACCACCAAAGCACTGAAATTTTAAGGTGGATATTTATCTCCCAGTGTCTTTTAAGCATGTTTGTACATGCATATGCTTCCTGAAACTTTTACGCGTTCCATTTCTCCTCCATATAGTGTCTGCCTCATTCATATGTATACTTTTTACATGTTTAAAACAGTCATTATCACCACTGGTTTAAATAAGTGGTCTCATTTCACATGCAGACATTTTAGAAGATTGTACATTATCAGAGCGAAAAACAAAATGAGTCCCATGATTACCTTTCTGATTTCTATTATTTTTAGACTCAGTAACTCCTTTGGTGTATATTTCAATCTGAATACCATCTCCACGTAAAAAAAAACTTTGTGTAGCTCCAGTTAAAAAGCCTGGAACATCTAGAAAGTGGGGCTGAACAACAGTGTGGTGTTTTCTGTCTAGTGTGGAGGTGACTAAGATGGCAAGCCCTGAGTGTAGGGTCACAGTCAGTGCTTTGGGCAGTTTTTTTCCTCACAGTTCCCGAGTATCCTGAGATAGTACGCCTTCACTTATTGCCTAGGGATGCCATGAGCACCAAGGAGAGGTTGGAAGTAATAACTAGGGCTATGTGGCTTCTCTGTATATATTCCCGGAAATGTGACCCAAATTAGATCCAAAGTGCCTTATCTGATTGTTTCTTTTCCTTACATCTTAAGGGTATTGACACTTATTTAGCTTTGAGTGATAGATAACTAAGATACTGAAGTGTGGGTGTAGAATCTGGTAGCCAGTGTAGTTTTTGAATGCTGGAACTGTAATGGAAAGGTAGACGGGTGATGGGGGGTGGATTCCGTGGTATTCTTTATCTTTCAGCATTGATGCATATTTCTTTTGACTACCAGGTTTGACAATCTAGAACCTTTTTAGAAAGATGAAATTTGTTACTTATGTATAACATATGCTGCATATATATGCATATATATATAACATATATGCTTTATCCTCTATAAAATGGTTTGCAGGATTGCCCAGTGTAATAATCACAGACGTGCATTGTTTCTCTGATGACTGTTTACTAACCTTGAGCCCATGCTTTGATTCTCACATAAATAGCTATGTCAAGGTGGCAATCTAGCGATCTTTCAAGCATTGCTTACTGCTTTCGTCTAAATGACTGAATAGTCTAGGGAAAGCTGCCTGACTATAAAGCCTAACAAGATCAGACAGAAAGACAAAAATCTTCTCCCAGAGTGTTTTGGGAAAACTCATTTCTTAGCTAATAAACTTTTTACTACTTTCTGGGATTTTCTTTAAAAAATCAGGATTCTAAAGGTTTTTTTTTAAGTTAGCCTTAAAAACAACAACAACAAAATGAATAGCCATAAAATGTGGGCAACTGTACTTCTTCTGATCCATAAATCACTATCCTTAAGAAAATTCACTGAAAATTCACTTAGTTAGAAGACACATTGCCATTATCATCATATTTCTTTATTTTACCATAACTTCGTTATGTAAATATATTTCCTGTAGTTTTGAAAATAGAAGTACCAGAGCATGTTACTAAAAGACATCTTATTCCAGGCTTGGCATGTCCCCTGTTCCTTTGGTCTCCACCTCCCAAGTGCTTCAATGCAGGTTCACCCACCACACCCAGTTTGAAGGAGTATTTTTTAGCACAAATGTTTTCTAATTGTTATGGCTGTCTTAGGAAGATGATACCTTAAAGAAGAAATTAAGAGATAAATCAGACACAAATGTAAGAACAATTCTTACTGTAGGCCTAATTCTTGACTACTACCTTTTTAAAAAATATTTATTTATTTTACATATATGTGTATTCTATCTGTAGGCCATTTGCATGCCAGAAGAGGGCATCAGATCTCATTATAGATGGTTCTGTCCACAATGTGGTTGCTGGGAATTGAACCGAGAACCTCTGGAATTGAACCCAGAACCTATGGAAGAGCAGACAGTGCTCTTAACCATGGAGCCATCTCTCCAGCCCTCTGACTACTATCTTAAAATATGTAATCTATTTAGTTTAAATAGGATTAAAGGCTTTGTGATTAGAGTGCAGGGAGTCTTATGGAGAAAGAAATAGGTGGAATTAGAGGGACATGGAAGGGACAGGAGCCCCACAAAGAGATCAACAAAACTAAATGATCTGAGCCCAGAGAGTCCTGCAGAGACTGATGCACCAATGGAGGACCATGCATGGAGAGGACCTAGACTCCCTGCTCAGAGGTGGCCCATTGGCAGCTCAGTCTCCATGTGGATCTCTGAGTGCAAGGGACAGGGGCTGCCTCTATCATAAACTCAGCTGACTGTTCTCTAATCACTTGCCTCTGATGATGCAGCCTTGCCAGGCCACAGAGAAAGAGGATCCAAGCAGTCCTAGTAAGACCTAACAAGCTATGGGCTGATGGCAATAGTGAAGAACTCCCCCTTTCAGTGGACTAGGGGAAGGGGATGAGGGGAAGAGAAAGGGAGGGTGGGACTGAATAAATTGTGAGGAAAATTTTTTTTAAATACATTCTGTAACTCTTTTTATTTAATCATTTTAGTTTGATTCCAGCCCCTTTCCCCCAGTCCCACCCTCATACCTACTTCCCCCATTTCCCCCTCTACTTCTTTTCAGAGAAAGGGCTCTCCTAAGGGGTACCAACCCATCCTGGCACCTCAAGTCACAGCAGGACTAAGCGCATCCTCTCTCACTGAGGACAAATAAGGCAGCCAGGTTAGGGGAAAGGGATCCAAAGGCAGGCAACAGAGTGAGAAACAGCTCCTACTCCCATGATTGGGGAACCCACATGATGACTATGCATAACATATGTTGCACATATGCCTAAGTCTAGGTCTGGCATATGCAAGCTCCTTGGTTGGTAATTCAGTCTCTGTGAGCACCCATGGGCCCAGGTTAGTTTACTCTGTAGGTCTTCTTGTGATGTTCTTGGCCCCTCTGAATCCCTCAATCCTTCTTCCCACTCTTCCACAAAACTAATTCCTGGAGCTCAGCCTATTTGACTGTGAGACTCTGCATTTGCTTCCATCAGCTGCTAAATTAAGCCTCTCATAGACAGTTATGCTAGGCTCCTGTCTACAAGCATAGCAGAGTATCATTAAATAGTCCAGTGGTTGGCTCTGTCCTTTGGGGTGGGTTTCAAGTTGGACCAGTCATTGCTTTGCCATTCCCTCAATCTCTGCTCCATCTTTATCCTTACATTTCTTGTAGGCAATATAACATTTTGATGCTGAGAGACAGAGAGAGAAATGAGAGAGAATATGAATCTGTATGAACCTGGCTTAAAAATCTTATTTTACGCATGACCAAAACCAGGAACCTCTTTAGCTCTTCAGCCATATACTTTATGTAGCACATTCCTATGAGTTACACAATGCAAGAAATCAGTGGAGCGTTCACACTTCTGCAGGAACATCAGCATCATCAAAAAAGGTAAGTGATGAGACCACTGTCTGTCCTTCAGCCTCACCTCTTCCCCTCAGTGAATGGCCAGAAGCAGTAGTTCTCTCTTTATCCTTCCAGGGATTTTCTAAGTAGATGTAAAAACTAAGCCAAAAGTGTATTCTCTTCCTCTCTGTTTAAACACAGATGGTATGTTTAGCTGGTCTCAGAATTACCTCAGTGGAACCAAACAAACGGTTTCTTTTAATGTGGAGGCGGGACAGTGGCCAGTTATGTTTGTGTTGTGGGCTGGGTTGAGTGCAGTAGAATCCCAACGGCAGCGAAACTAGTGATTGTATTTAGCAACTGAGAAAGACTTAAGTGTTCTGCAGAATAGATCGGTGTGTGACTTCTGTGTAGTACTGGACTTTGTAGAGAAGCAGATCAATAGGTGTACAAAGTAGAGTTCATGATGTCACTTCCCCCATAACAGTTCATCTTCTACTCAGTTAATGAAACTATTTGATAAATTGTGCAGACAGAAAGTAAGTGGCCATCCTGCATTCCTATCTCTTCAACCTCTAAATATCCCTCCATGACCCCTTATAATAAGTCTGTTCAACTGAGAAATCTTACTGGCTCTACTTTCAAAAGGCAGTATGCTACCTCTGGCCACTACCTCTGGCCAGGCCTGACCTTGGTGTCTGCACACCTCTACTCTTGCAACAGCCCCTTCACTCATCTACCTTTGCCCCTTCTTGCCCACTATAGTCCATGTAACACACAGCAACCTTAACTAACCATATCCCCACCTGAAACTCCAGAAGCTTCCAATTGAGATTAGATTAAAATCCAAAGACCATACTGAGGCCAGAGGCAATCACTGGTCTCTCCTTGTGCTTCAAGGTGTGCTGTTTCCAGATAGTAGCCTTTTGGGTTTTTTTTCCATTGGGACCTGAGCTGAGAAGGAAGGTCAGCTGGGTGCTTTCTATGTCACTCTGAGCTAGCAGGTTTTCACGCTAGCATCTGGCTCCTGAGTCTTTATTGAAATAAAGACTCATAAAATAAAATAAAATAAAATAAAATAAAATAAAATAAAATAAAATAAAATAAAATGGTTGGGATTTTTATTTTTTAAAAACAACAGTTCAGTTCTCTTTATCTAGAAAGTTAATGTCACAGATGTACTTAAGACTGTATTCATGATGCAGTTTAAGTAGTGAGCCTCCTGGCAACTCTTTGGTTTGTATGTGTGCGTGTGTGTGTGTGTGTTTTGGTTTTTCGTTTCTTTCTCTATTTCACTAATATAACTCTTTCTACTCAAAACACACATAACTATCTAGAAATATTTTTTGTATTTATGTTTGTTTTCTGGTATTCCCTGCTACAAGTTTAATTTCTGATCATGTAGGACTCTGGCTGTCTTATTTATATTTCAATTCACCAAATGTTAATTGAGCATTTGCCATGGCATTCACATTGCAGGAGAAAATGGCTGCAGCTGTGGAAGTTTTACTTTGTTAGTGGATGTGTGTGTGGAGGCAGTAGGCAATAAAGATGCAAAATAGTTTAGTTTTATGTGCTAGGAAGGAAAACAAATACACAAAAGGTTGCAGATTGTCTATATATTAACAGTTTTAAACTTCTCTTGCTATTTTCACAAAAAATGTTATATAACAAGCTGCTTAAAACCCAGTGACTTATCTGGGTACAGTGGTGTGTGCCTGTAATCCCAGTACTCAGGGAGACAGAAGCAGGTTGATCTCTATGAGTTCAAGCCCAGCCTGGTCTACAAAGCGAATTCAGGACAGCCAAGGTTACAAAGAGAAACGCTGCCTCAAAAAAACAACCAAAAAAAAAATTAAAAAAAGAAAAAAACAATGACTTCTTCATATTCTGTAGTTGCGTTCTGGTTAGATTTAGCTCCAGGTTGTGTGGTTCACAATGTATCTCCCTTTCTTTCCTGCCCTTCCCTATTTCTTTTGTTTCTCTTTCCTCTGGATGACTTGATTTTGTCCAAGTTAGTCTCCAGGTAATAGTTCTAGTTATCCTCCAGCCTTAGCTGTCCAACTTGCTAGAACTACAGGCATGTGCTGTCACACTGGGCTGCTGTTGCTTCTGTTGTCACTTTAATTTTTTTAATATTTTATTTTTTAATTATCAGTTGATTCCTGAATCATGCTATGATAAAAAGGGAGAATAAAAGAAACTGGATTTAGTAGTACAAGACATTTTAAGGCTCTGATTGACTCATTTGTGTTGACTTTCTAGTAATCAAAATAAGTTGTGCAATCAAGTTTAAAGTCTAGGAGATGAGTTCTGGCCACTAGGAAAAGTTGACACTGCTGATACAGTCAATGTAATTTTCAATGAGGTCAGCAAGTCAGTTGAGTAAAGTTAGAGGAAGGAGGCAACTGACTATAGATATATGAAGTGGGAGGAGTTCAGGGAGAGAGCACCAAACACAGAGGTTCTAGAGGAAGTATGCCTGCAGAGGACTAAGAGGTCAAAAGAATTACAATAGATGTAGGAAAAGGGACTTGCGGGACATTGTAAAGACATGTGCATGTCATAGCATGAGCCACAAGCCCCCATATAAGGGTCTTCAGTGGAAGCAGATGGGACCAGAACTAAGCATATGGCAACCCTTGTTGTCAGCTGGCTGAATTTTTATGACCTGCAGACTTTTCCAAAACATTCAGAGATAAATACTTAATGTGTTAGTAGGGTAGAATAACCAATGCTTTATAAATGATGGCTAAGAAAAATAAAATAAAAATGAATCACATAGCTAGATACCGATATGAATGGTATTGCTTGAAAGGGAAATCCATTTAGTGGAATCTTTTCAACCCAAAGGAAGGCCCAGTGTATTTGAAATGAAGCTAGTTATGCAGAAAGTTCAAGATTGAGCTCGTTTGCCATCCTTCAGAGATCTGAGCAGGTACTTGCAGGGCTTCTAACATGAAAGGAAGGAGATAGTTTTAGACAGAAGCAATTCACTGCAAATTGCAAAGTATTGTAAGACCTATGTCTTAATGTTAAGCATTTAAATAATATAGAAATTAAAAATGTCACTAAGTTGAATAACTTCCAGTCATGAGCCGAGCAAATCAGACAGAACTTATTCATGCTCTGTTTGTACTTTTGTTACAGGAGACTGAAAGAAATTGTTAATCAGCTCGTGTAACCCAGGTTTCATATTTCTTTCTGACCAGAGGACCTAATGGTCATGTCCAAAATGACTTTCTTCTATCTATCTTCTGTTATATACCATTTTTATTTTTGGAAAGGAAGATCTTACTTAGGACAGAGAAATAATTCTGCAAAGACTTTGTCATTGTATTCTATTTGAATATTCAAAGTAGACAGCCATGAAAAACTTTTTGAACAATATGAAAATTGAATTTCTTACTGTCTTCTAATATAATATTTTAATTTTCTGAGAATGTCTTGCAATGTGTTTTGATCATGTTCATCCCAACTCCTCCCTTCTTTTAAGATTTTTAAGAAATGTTCAACTCATCTGAAAATCACAGCTGTCTTTTCCTGGGCCCTGTATTATTCTTCTCTTGTTAATGTATTAAAATTGACAGTTGATTAGAAAGGCAAAAATATGACTCATATTTCTTAGATGTCATTATTGTTCTTTGATCGAGTTATTGACTTTAATTGACTTTAATTATAGTTTGAAAGACACCTGTGATTCATATTCAAGCCCACATAGTCTGGTTTCAGAGTCTAAGTTCCTACCCACACACCAAACTGATTTATCATAGCAGTTTCAAGCATAAATCCTTACCATATTTTTTTATATTTACTAATTGCATCATATTATAGTTTGCATTATAATTAATCACTAAACATTTATGCTCACTACCCTAGCATGTTACTATCTTGATTTTTGGCGTTGTTCACCCTTATTATTGGATTTAAATTTTTTTTTTTCCTGCTAACACCTATCCTTATTATTGCTTTCAATACAGGCTAAGGTTCTGTTTTCATGTCTGGAAATAGCTTTTACCTTCTTGTATAATAAGAATTGTGAATCCAAACTTTTTTTTTCTATTCATGCTTTGGTCATTTTCTTTCTGTTGTTGAAGAAAACCCTGCTGTCAGTTTTTCTTTCTTTTTTTATTAGATAATGAATTTTCTAGATTTGTTAGGTTTGCTTTGTTCTGAGACAAAGTTCTCTATATATCCCAGGCATTAAACTCACTCTTTAGGTCAGGCTGGCCTTTAACTTACAATAGCCCTCCTTCCTTATCCTCCTGAAAATTAAAATTACAGGTGTGGATATCACACACAGCTGAAAGATATTTTTTAATGATTGTTTATTTAATTGTGACATTTATAAATTCTCAAAGTATTCTAGCACAACCTTTATATTTAATCATTTCTGTTTTTTGTTTTTTTTTAAGTTTGGGGAAAATTTGAGCCATTATCTGTTCAGGCATTGATTGCATCATTAAAATCTTCAATTTTTGCATTTTCTTCTAGAATTTTTACTGCAAATCACTGCTTCAAGCTTCTGTATCTACTAACTTGCATTTTGTCTTTATCTGTTTGCTGCGTTCTCCTGCACTTTAGAGCATTTCTTCAGCCTTGCTTGTAATTTACTGATTCTTCCA
Organism: Pachyuromys duprasi; assembly: GCA_028658305.1. Lineage (NCBI taxonomy): Eukaryota > Metazoa > Chordata > Mammalia > Rodentia > Muridae > Pachyuromys > Pachyuromys duprasi. Next base: position 44,669,463 of record CM053744.1, read on the forward strand.
TTAGCTTTGCCTAGTGAACCATTTTCCTATGTAAATGGATTTTAGAACATGCTATTCCTGAAGCCACCCCTGAATGTGACAGCATGGCATTTTTAAAGCAGGAGAAGCAGGGATTCTCTCTGGTGTTTTGTTACCACCTCTACTTGGCACAATGTGGGGGTGATTTGTCTCTGTCTTTCTTTGGGAATGATTCTGGGTCTTGGAAAGGATTCATCTTTTTGAGCCTTCTTAAGGGAGTCTATTTTATCCACTGGTTAAGTTATAGAAAGATGATTGATTTGGGTTCTGATTTGGAGTTATTTGATAGGTACCTTTAGTTAAGAAAAAGAAAAGGCAAATATTTAGTACTGTCATGAATATTTACTTTCTCCTACTTAAAAAAATCTGATGACAAAATATTTGAAAGGATTTTTAAAAAATATTATTTGAACTTATTATTGGAATACTTCAGTATTTTAGATAAAATTATTTAAAATAAAGAAGAAACAAGTAGATGTTAAAACATAAATTTTTTAATTTGTTCATTTTAAATCCTGATTGTAGCCTCCTCCCTCCTTTCCTTCCAGTCCTACCCTTCCTCTATCTCTTCTGTATTCACCCTCCCCTACTCCTCAGAAAAGGGAGACTCCCACAACCACTGCACCCCAGCAGATCAAGTTGCATCAGGACTGAGTGCATCCTCTTCCACTGAGGCTGGGCAAGGCAGCCCTGCTAGAGGGAAGTGTTCAAAAACTGAGCAACAGAGTCCATGTCAGAAACAACCCCTGCTCCCTTACTAGGGAACCCACATGAGGACTAAGTGCCCATTGGTTTTAATAATTGTTGATATCTGAAAGAGCATCTGGGGCAGGAAACATTCCCCAGAGTTAGTTCTTCTTCATGGGAGTATTGGCTGTTCTTTTCTCTTTCCCATCAGCATTTCAGGATAACATTTCATATTAGTTTTCTACTGCTATTATGAGACACCACATGACCAAGGAAACTTACAGAAAAATAATTTATTTGGGTTTGTGGTTCCAGAAAGTTAGAGTCCATGATGGCAGAAGGAAGGCATAGTGGCAGCACAGGAAGCCAAGGGCCCACATTTTGAACCACAAGCACCAAGCAGAGAATTGGGAATGGCAACTCCCTAAGCCCTTCTTTCAGCAAGGCCATACCTCCTAAGTCTCCTCAAATAGAGCCACCAGCTATACCAAGTATTCAAATGCCCAAGACAATGGGAAGTGTCTTATTCAAACTATCACATTCCACTTCTTAGGCTCCAAAATCTTCTGGCCATAAGTGTTTAATCCAACTTCAGAAGCCCTTGTAATTTTTCACAGCCACAGCATTTTAGAAAAGTCCAAAAATTCTTCTGAGACTCCAGGCCATCTCTTAAATGTAATGTCCTGTTTAAGAAAAAGAAAGCAAATTACATACTTCTGCTTTATAATGACATAGAATATATATTACCAGGGACTGGAGAGATGGCTCAGTGAATAAGAGCAATGGCTGCTCTTCTAGAGGACCTGGGTTCAATTCCCAGCACCCATATGACAGCTCACAACTGTCTGTAAATCCAGCCCCAAGGGATCGGGCACCCTCACACAGACAGACATGCAGCAACATACCAATGCACATAAAAATAAATAATACCTTTAAAAAAATTATAGGATATGTGTTACCATTCCAAAATGGTTGAGGAGAGGTTGAGGACATATCAAATCAATATCAAATGCAATAGAGCAAACACCAGATTCTCTGGCTCCATATTTGTTGTCAGAGGGCTTAGATGACTCTGCCCTGTTAGCTTTGATGTCTGGAAAACACTTTTCTGTCTGGGGTTGGCTCTGCTCTCTGTATTTGGCTCTTCTTGGCAGATTCCCCACGATGGCACCTTTGCTATCTTTTAGTGTCTAACACAACCCATGCTTTATCTGCTCAATCCTGCTGCCCACTGGGATGGACCATGTACTCCTCACACTTTATTGACAACAGTTTTTGTTTGTTGTTACTTTTTAGAGGCAGAAAAATTACTTATTCCTTTTCCTTTCATAAGTTGGATCTCTGTGTGAGGTCCTGCTCTCAGGACACCTTTCTTTTTATTCTAGTGCTAACTGGGCGTCTGCATAATGGCCCTAATCTTCGTAATAATTACAGCCTTTCTTTAAACACAAGCCTTGGCTGTAACATCAAGCTTACTATTGTACTTTTTCTTTGCAGACTCTATATTTTGTATTTATTTTTGTCTCATTGCTCTTTTTTATTGTAGACCTATATAGGCATGATTACTAATAACCACATGAAAGAGTCAATATTAGGCTCTCTTGAAATCTCCACTGTCAAATAAATTAGTCATTACTTATTTTTCTTTTGAAGGTCTTGAAATCAATTTTTACTTTTTATTAATTAATTTGTTTAATTTACATCTCATTTGCAGCCTGATCCATCTTTTCTCCTCGGAGAAGGGGAAGCCTTCCATGGATCCATGGATTTCAACCTGCTTTGGCATATCAAGTTGCAGTAGGACTAGGTGCATTTTTTGCTATTGAGGCTAGACAAGGCAACCCAGTTAGGGGAAAGGGATCCAAAGACAGGCAGCAGAGTCAGAGACAGCCCCTGCTCCTGTTGATAGGGGTTTCACACGCAGGCCAAGCTGCACATCTGTTACATTTGTGTAAGGAGCTTAGATTCATCTTATCCATGCTCTTTGGTTTGTGGATCAGTCTCAGTGAGCCTCTGTGGGCCCAGATTAGTTGACTCTGTAGGTTTTCTTGTGGTATCCTTCACCTCTCTGGCTTCTTCAATCCTTCCTCCTCTTGCAAAAGATTCTCCACTGATTCATCTTTTCTCACTCTCTGTACTCTCCACACTTAATTCTTCTTGTTCCCCTTTCTCAACACTCCTTCCCATGTCTATTTTGTTTCTTCTGAGTGAGATTCAATCATCCTTCTTGTTATTTAGCTTCTTTGGGTCTGTGGATTGTAACATGGCTTTCCTGTACTTTATGTCTAATATCCACTTATAAGTGAGTACATACAATGTGTGTCTTTCTGGCTCTGGGTTACCACACTCAGGATGATCTTTTCTAGTTCCATCCACTTGCCCCAAATTTTATGATGTCACTATTTTAAATAGGTGAGTAATATTTCATTGTAGAATTATACCACATTTTCTTTATTTACACTTGAGTTGAGGACATCAGGCTATTTATAGTTTCCAGCAATTACAAATAGAAGCTATTATGAACATAGTTGGGCAAGTGTCCTTGTTGTATGGTGGAGCACCTTTTGGGTATAGGCCCAGGAGTGGTTCTTGAGAAAGAATTATTTCTGATTTTCTGAATAACAACCAAATTGATTGTCAAAGTGGTTGTATAAGTTAGTACTCCCACCAGCAATGGAGGAGCGGAGGTGTGCTACCCTTGCTCCACATCCTCTCCAGCATGTGTTGTCATTTTTGTTTTTGGTCTTAGCTGTTCCAACAGGTGTAAGATAGAATCTCAGAGTTGTTTTGATTTGCATTTCCTTGATAACTAAGGATGATTAAACATTTCTTTAAGTGCTTCCCAGCCATTACAGATTCTTTTGTTAGGAATTCTCTATTTAGCTCTGTATCCCATTGTTTAATCGGGTTATTTGGTTTGTTGATGTCTAATTTTTTTAGTTTCTTCTATATTTCAGATATCAGTTCTCTGTTGGATGTAGGGTTGGCAAAAATCTTTTCCCATTCTGTAGGCTGCTATTTTATCCTAGTGACAGTGTCCTTTGCCTTACAGAAGCTTTTTAGTTTCATGAGGTCCCATTTATTAATTGTTGATCATAGTTCCCAAGTTTTTGGTGTTCTTTTCAGGAAGTTGTCTTTTGTGCCAATGTGTTCAAGGCTATTCCCCACTTTCTTTTCTATAGGAATTTGTGTATCCGGTTTTGTGTTGAAGTCTTTGATCCCCTTGGACTTCAGTTTTCTGCAGGGTGATAAATATGGATCTATTTGCATTCTTCTACATTCAGACATCCACTTAGTCTAGCACCATTTTTAAAGATGCTTCCATTCTTCCATTGTACGATTTTGGCTTCTTTGTCAATAATCAAGTGGTCCATAGGTGTGTGGATTTACTTCTGGGTCCTCAGTTCAATTCCATTGATCAACCTGTCTGTTTTTATGCCAAACCATGAAGTTTTTATTATTGCTGTATAGTACAGCTTGAGATCAGGGATAGTGGTACTGACAGAAGTTCTTTTATTGCACAGGGTTGTTTTAGGTTTCCTGAGTTTTCTGTTTTTCCATCTGAACTCGAGTATTCTTTCAAGATCTGCAAAGAATGGTGTTGGAATTTTAATGGGAATTGCATTGCATCTGTAGATTGCTTTTGGTAAGATGGCCATTTTTACTATGTTAAGCCTACTGATCCATGAGCATGGGGGATTCTTCTTATTTTCTGATATCTTCTTCAAAGACTTGAATTTCTTGCCATAGAGGCCTCTCATTTGCTTGGTTAGAGTTATGCCAAAATATTTTATATTATTTTTGGCTATTGTGAAGGGTGTTGTTTCTTTCTCAGCACATTTGTGCTTGGATACAGGAGAGCTACTGTTTTTTATTTTTATTATTTTTTAAGTTAATTTTAAATCCAGACACTTTGCTGAAGGTGTTTATCAGCTGTAGGAGGTCTCTGGTAAAATGTTTGGGGTCACTTACATATACTATCATATCATCTGCAAATAGAGATACTTTGACTTCTTCCTTTCCATTTTGTAGATCTCCTTTAGTTGTCTTATTGCTCTAGCTAAAGCTTTAAGAACTATACTGAATAGATACAGAGAGAGTAGGCAGCCTTGTCTCTGATTTTAGTGGAACTGCTTTAAGTTTTTCTCCATTTAATTGGATGTGTGTTGTTATTAATTTTTGATAGAAAGCTGAGCATGTTATATAGGATTATAAATACTACACTATGTAATACTGATATATAGAATTGGGCCAGTATCTTCTGCAGATAGAATAGAAAGAACTAGATTTAGATTTTTAACTTTATCTCCCTCATATTTTTCTAGCATTGTCTCATGTTGAAAGTTAGTGCTGTTTTACCTGAATGATTTGTCCATTCATTTGTTTGTTGTTTTATCAATACTAATATCCTACTCAAGGCCAAAGTCTTTTTTGTGTGCTTACACCACAAAGAGAACAAATAATTTTTCCCCACATTGCTCCAGTAGTTGATTCACCTGATGCTAGCCTGGTATAAGGTGGAGAAAGAAGAGACCTGGTTCCATTCCAGGGTTAGACAGGTCCTTTTGTTCTAAGATGTGGGGTGAGAAGTTCTTCTTCTTGGTGTGGGAGGTCTATAACACTAGAGATAAAGGTTAGTTTGCTGCCTTCTCTGGGTGGCTCATAGCTTCTGTTCTTTAAGAAGGAGACTGGGTCTTTCTTTATTTTTTTACTTATTACAATTTATTCACTTTGTATCCCAGCTATAGCCCCCTCCCCTATCCTCTCTCAACCCCACCCTCCCTGCCTCTTTTCCTTTCATGCCCCTCCCCCAGTCCAATGATAGGGAGGTCCTCCTCCCCTTCCATCTGACCCTAGTCTATCAGGTCTCACATCAGGGTTGCATGTATTGACTTCCTCTGTGGCCTGATAAGGCTGCCTCCCCCCAGGGGGAGGTGATCAAAGAGCCAGCCACTGAGTTCATGTCAGAGAGAGCCCCTGTTCCCCTCACTAGACAACCCACTTGGAGGCTGAGCTGCCATGGGCTACATCTGTGCAGGGGTTCTAGGTTATCTCCATGCATGGTCCTTGGTTGGAGTATCAGTCTCAGAAGGGACCCCTGGGCCCAGATTTTTTGGTTCTGTTGCTATGATTGTGGAGTTCCAGTCCCCTCCAGGTGTTTCTATTTCCCCCTTATTTCATAAGATTCCCTGTATCCGCCCAAAGTTTGGCTATGAGTCTCAGCATCTGCTTTAAGACTGTGCTGGGTAGAGTCTTTCAGAGACCCTCTGTGGTAGGCTCCTGTCCTGTTCCCTGTCCTCTCCCTCTTCCAATGTCTATCCCATTTGCCTTTCTGAATGAGGATTGAGCATCTTACCCAAGGTTCTCCTTCTTGCTTAGATTCTTTAGGTGTACAGATTTTAATATAATTATCCTATATTATATGTCTAATATCCACTTAAAAGTGAGTATATACCCTGTATGTCTTTCTGTTTCTGGGATACCTCAGTCAGGATGATCTTTTCTAGTTCCTACCACTTGCCTGCAAATTTCATGATTTTTTTGCTTTTAATTGCTATTAGTATTCCATTGTGTAAATGTACCACAGTTTCTGTATCCATTCCTCAGTTGAGGGACATCTAGGTTGTTTCCAGATTCTGGCTATTACGAAAAAGCTGCTATGAACATGGTTGAGCAAATGTCCTTGTATACTTGAGCATATTTTCAATATATGCCTAGGAGTGGTATAGCTGGATCTTGAGGTAGCATTATTCCTAATTGTATGAGAAAGCACCAGATTGATTTCCAAAGTGGCTGTATAAGTTTACATTCCTACCAGCAATAGAGGAGGGCTTCCCTTTCTCCACATCCTCTCCAGAATGTGTTGTCACTTGAGGCTTTGATCTTAGCTATTCTGATGGGGGTAAGGTGAAATCTCAGGGTCATTTTAATTTTCCTTTCCCTGATGACTATGGACTTTGAGCATTTCTTTAAGTGTTTCTCTGCCATTTGATATTCCTCTATTGAGAATTCTTTGTTTTTCTCCGTACCCCATTTTTTAATTGGATTACTTGAAAGAAGGAGATAGAAAGACCTGGAGAGGACAGGAGCTTCACAAGCGTAGCAGCAGAAATCTGGTCCCAGGGGTCTTTTCTGAGATTGATACTCCAACCAAGGACCATGCATGGAGATAACCTAGAACCCCTGCACAGGTGTAGCCCATGGCAGCTCAGCCTCCAAGTGGGTTGTCTAGTAAGGGGAACAGGGGCTCTCTCTGACATGAACTCAGTGGCTGGCTCTTTGATCACCTCCCCCTGGGGGGAGGCAGCCTTATCAGGCCACAGAGGAAGACAATACATGAAACCCTGATGAGACCTGATAGGCTAGGGTCAGGGAGGAGGATCTCCCCTATCGATGGACTGCTGAGGAGCATGGAAAGAGAAGAAGGAGGGAGGGAGGGTGGGATGGAAGAGGATGAGGGAGAGAGGCTACACACAGGATACAAAGTGCATAAATTGTAATAAATAAAAATATAAATTTAAACAGTGAAAACATAAAGAAGGAGGCTGGCTATTTCTGCAGCACGACCAGTTCCAGTCCTGGGTCACAAAGGGAAGCTTTCTCTAGTCTCCCTCTTAGCCCCAAACTACCCTTAAATACTCAATAAGTATTCACTCTAGTCTCCCTCTTAGCCCCAAAACTACCCTTAAATACTCAATAAGTATTCACTCTAGTCTCCCTCTTAGCCCCAAAACTACCTTTAAATACTCAATAAGTATTCATGTGTACAAATTTTCTTGAATCCATGTCTTTCAGGATTGATATTCTCAGAATTTTAATTTGGCCTACGTTGTTTGTTTACAACTTTAACCAGAATCTCCTTGCTCATTTCTTTGCATTCTTTTAGGGTTCAGACCCAAGTAAGTCAATGCTCACATCCCATGTCTTCTTAGGGACATTTGCCTGTCTTTAAATGTCAGATTAGTTCCTTGTCATGTATCTTGAGTGTAATAAGTGCAAAGGGGGTAATAAGTTATATATCATTTAGTTTTGTCCTGTTAGTTTGGTAAGAATGCTGTTCTGTCTTTTTTTCCTTCTTTTCTTTTTTTCTTTCTTCTTTTGTTTTTTTTTTCTTGAATGGAGGATCTCATGTTCCAGTCTGACCTTAAACTCATTATATAGTTGAAGATGACCTTGAATTTTTGATACTCCTGTTTCCATGGGGATTATAGGTGTGTATCACCACATCTGTTTATAATAAAAACCATCCCCAGGCTTAAACTGGGGATTAAACCCAGGGTTTTGTTCATGCTAAGACACTACTCTACCAACTGAGTTAGTGGTTACCACCTACAGGGGAAAAGGAATCAGGTCTTTCAACATTAGGTAATTGTTGATGATAAACAATCTCCAGGTTTCCTGATTGTTAAGTAAGTATGTTAGACATTTCATCACTGTGACATAATATCTAACACAACTCAACAGGAGGAGTTGTTTATTTTGGCTGCATGGTCTGTTTTCATTAATTTTTGATAAACCTGGATGAAGCAGAATATCATGCACATGTGACAAAGGATACTCACCCTACAATGGACAGCAAACAGAATAGCCCCAGTGCTGGGTATAATCTTCAAAGGTCCATGCTCAGGATCTACTTTTTTTTTTTACCTAAGTTGCGCCACCTCCTAAGCTGGAGGCCAGTGGTAGAAAACATAAACTTGAAGGAACGTTTCTTTTTCAAATGATAGCCCAGAAAGATTAATGGCCATCTCACCATGCAAAATGCACATAGACTGTCTCCAAGAGTTCCCCAAGTGTTGTCAATTTCAGTGTTGTTCAGAAGTCTAAGTCCAAAATCTTTTCTGAGACTCAATGCAAACTGTTGGCTGGGAGTCCCTGAAAAATAAAAGTGATAGTTACATACTTCTGAGATAAAATGGCTGTGAAAAAATATTCTGACTAGAAAAGAAAAACAGAAGAGCAGCAAGAAAGAATCTGGTGAAAGTGAGAGTGGTCCAAAGGGGCAGTCACTGAGTGCTTACCCCCATGACTTGTATCTTTGTGAGCTCCTGAGTTGCAGCCCCAACCTTCTGGCTTTGTGATTGGCAGCCTACACAGGCTTTTTGTGGGGGCTGGCTCCACTCATGGCCTGTGGCTCTCCTCAGAAGTAATTTCTCATTCTTGGTATCTTAACTATCCTAGCACCTCCATTTTAGCTCAGCCACACCTCAGCTTTCCACACTGCTCTCTTTGGAGGGGCTGCCTGCAAGGACTCCAAATCTACATATTACATAGCCTTTCAGAATTTCCTTTAAAATCTTGGCAGAATCCTTCATGAGCCTTGAATCCTTATATTTTGCATGCCTGAGAGTCCAGCATCATATAGAGAACATAAAAGTCTGCCATCATCTAGAACAACAGACGTCCTTAGACCAAGGCCACTGAGTGCCAGGCAACTGAGCAGAGTGAAAGAAATCTTACTTAGTCTGTGCAAAAAGGGTGATCTAGGGGTTCTCTTTTCTCAAGAGGATGCCTTCTAAGTATATTTGCTTTTTTTATGTCCTTGAGCCTGCCGTGGGTGATATTTGGACAATTTAGGAAATATCCTCATGGCATTGTTAACTGTTGGCTCAGTGCATTCTGCTTGCTGATTTTATGGGGTTAACCTCTTCAGATACTATGCCTCCCTTAACTCCAGCTTTACAGACTTCTGAGATGAACTAAAGGTTTGTCAAGTCATTTTATTTTGCGTTTTTTTTCCCTCTTATTCACACTGTAAATCTGACTAATAGCAGCCTTCAATAACTGTGCCCCGCCTGAACACTGGGATGCCTAAAGAATTCTCTCTACTAGATTAACTGAGACTTTCAAACTCCCATGGTCTTCAGGACAGTAGAATTATGAACAGTTTGTTGCTGTTTGTAGATCTTAAAACGATGATATCTATTCTAATCTATTATTTTTTTCCTTTCTGAAAACTCAGGAGGAAAATCTACTGTATAGTCTCTGGTCTTCTAATCAATAGACTCTGCTTATGGTATTTGAGGATTTCTCTTGCCCACTTCTCCAAACTTTTCTACATTCTTCCTATACTACAGTTAAAATAGCTCAATGATCTCATTCTCTGATATCAGTTTTTCTGTTGTTGTTTTGTGTGTATGTGTGTGTGTGTTGGTTTTTATCAGCTCCATGACTTAGGGGAACTGTTTATTTTACATCATAGTGTTAGTTCACAGTCTTTGGCTGCATTAATCCTGGGCCCTTGATCTGAGGGATGAATGGCAGTATCAGCCATTCTGTGTGTAAGGAGCTCTCATTAGGCAAGCAGGCCTTTTGGAAAGGGATCTGGTATTTTGCAAGATCTGTACTATGATGTACCTCAGAATTGCTCCCAGTCTCTGACACTCATTCTTTGTGCATGGCTGCATCTCTGTATAATCTGGTATGGTGTGAATCATCAGTCTGGATATTTACTTCTGTGAGGAAATTAATCCCTGATTTTGGAATTCCTGACTTGATTCAGTTTTAAAAGTTAAAATGTTTTAGAACTTCTTAAACAACTTTAGAATGTTTATGGCTGCAATAAAGACCTTTGTAGACCTCCATATGCCTCACTAGGAGACAGGCTTAATGAAGATTTGTAGTCTCAGCCTTCACTCACAAATTTTGGTATATACCATAACTATAGGCAAGTTGATTTAAACTTCCCATGAACCCAAATTATGTCATTATATAAACACTTATGTTTATACTTTGTCACCTTATGACATTATATACTGTCATTCTAAATTTACTTTGTTTCTAGGAGTGAAAGACAGATAAGATTACTGCCCCAAAGATAACTAAAATATGTGTAGCAAGGTCAGTCTTAACTGAAAAGACATATATTCTTGTAACTTTTAGACCCTGTTAACCGTTAGGCCTTGTCAACCTTTGTCACTAAGAACTTATATAAGGGATACATGGATAAGAAATGTTTAGTTTTAAAACATGTAACTGGTTGCATTTTGGAATTAATCTGTTTTTGTGATTAATTGCCTTTTTGAGTATGAGGTAATTCCCTTTCTGGGACTCAGAGGTAAAAAGACACACACCATTGGCAGAAGCCTGGTGGTGGAAGCCCATTGAATGAAAGCTGGCTGGAAATCACTTCATTCACGAGTTGTAAATATGTATATAGATATGTATTTACACATAAATATGTCTGTCAGTTTTTGTACATATGTTAAATGAGTGTATGTTAATTGTCTGTATGTATGAATATGTATATGAATATCTACAGGTCTATATGTCTGATTGTCTGTTTATGTCTATGTATGGGCTGATGCTACGGAACTGGTAGCCTAAGCTTGCTGCAGTTTTCTGCAGATGGGATGCAAGCTAAAATCAACATCTCATATATAAGCTTGCGGGAACTTTTTGAAGTTAAATTTCTTAATTCATCCTTTTCCCTTGAGCATGTGTGTGTGAATTACTTGCTTACTTTCTCCCCGTTTTTTGTTTTCTTACCAATTTACAAACAAGTTAACAGCGATTCAGGATCTAACTATCAGCCTAGGACAAGCAGGAAGTTTACTTTAGCCTGTGGAGGCCTCAGAGGAGACTTGTTCCTGCACAGGAGCTATTCTCAGATCAAAGAGCCCCTTTTTCACAACCCCTTGCAGTTTTGGCTGGAAGCAGTTTTTTACAGACCTGGCTGCAGAAAAAAAAAAAGTGACTAGTTAAAGTTTTCTCCCTAGACTAGAACACATAAACCATAGATTAGTTAATAGTCATTGCTAATGTCCACTGTCACTTTTATTGGATTAGGAAATATCCAGGGCATTAGTGAGGCCTAACTTTGGGTGTATATGTGAGGGCAATCATAAAGAAGATTAACTGGGGTACTTAGAACCTTGCTGAACATGAGTGTCAGCTTCCCAAAAGGCAAAAAAGAAAAACCCTTGAGAGATAGCATTCCCATCTCTGCTTCCTGATCTACCAAGACATGGTCCATCTCTTGCTACCCTAGACAGGAGCTGGTCTTGCCACCATGCCTTCCTTCCCTGCTATGGTGCGCTGTAGCTCCCAAACCATGGACCAAGTTTAATACTTCCTTCTCTCATCTGCTCTCTTCCAGGCCTGTGATCCCGGCACCCTGTGTTAAAAGACAAGACCATCTGAAAATCAACCAAATAAAATCAAATACAAAAAAAAAAAAAAGTTTTCTCCCTTAGCAGCAGCCTGTCACTAATCCTAAAAAAGGAATCCTGGGCTTCCTCCCCTACTTCTTTTCCTTTCAATCAGCTGTTGTGATAGGTTGCTGGTCAGTTGCCTAAGCCATCATTTCGGCCACCCAAGAGATAAAGTGAACACAGGAACTCCGCACCCAGTCCCATATTCTACCCTGGACCCTGGAACCCTGCCAAAGCAGAGAGAGACTCTGGCAATCGGACCTCAGAAGTCCTTAACGTGGTAGCATCAGGACAAGGCAGAGGCTACTTTCTTTCCGCAGAGTTGACAAGAAGCAACGAGAGATGCGGGGGGGTGGGGGGGAGGAGTGGAGGCAGGAGGCATAAGATATATTATTCAAAAGCATCTCCCAATGTCCTATTTTTATTCAAATATATTTCCTAAAATTTCTACAATCTCCTCGAGATACTACCACCAGCTAGTAACCAAGTAAGTAAAATGTAAGCTTGTAGAAGATATTTTGTATTTAAACTACAACAGTACATTTCCTTCTTTTTTACTTTTCTAGCTTTTTTTCATGAAAATGTTTTAGTTTATGAAATTTTCTGTTGAAGGTAGTATGATATGTAGATTTTTTTTCTTTAGAGTATTAATTGAGTAGATAACATTACATTATTTTCAAATATCAAACCAGCCTTGCATTGTTTTGATAACCACTACTTTGTTACATATACTTATGCGTATGCACATACATTCATAGAGTCATTTATATATGTATGATATGTAGAGATGGATATGACATGCTAATTTTGTCAAAGACTTTTAAGTGACTGTTTATTTTTAAAAACAGTTTATTTTTATCTTTTTAAAAGTAATTTATTTATTTTTATGTTAATCACAGGTTAGGTACTTTGTATCCCAGGTGTAGCCCACTCCCTCATTTCCTCCCACTCTCCCCATCCCTCCCTGCGCTCCTCCCTTCCCCCCTCGAAGTCCACTGATGGGGGAGGACCTCCTCCCCTTCCATCTGACCCTAGCTTATCTTGTCTCTTCAGGGCTGGCTGCAATGTCCTCTTCTGAGATCTAGCTAGGCTGTTCCTCCCGGGCATGTAGGGGGGAGGATCAAAGAGCCAGCCATTGAGTTCGTGACAGAAATAGTCCCTGTTCCCCTTACTAGGGTCTCCACTTGGATACTGAGTTACCATGGGCCACATCTGAGAAGGGGTTCTATGTTATATCCATACATGGTCCTTGGTTGGAGAAACCGTCTCGTAAAAGGCACCTGTGCCCTGAACTATTTGGTCTTTATGGAGCTCTTGTTCTTACCAAAACTTACTAACTCCCCCTATTTTCATTATTATTCCCTGCCCTCTGCCGAAGGCTTGGGTGTGAGTCTTAATATCTGCTTTGATACATTGCTATATTAATTCTTTCAGAGGCCCTATTTGGTATGCTCCTGTCCTGTTGCGTGTTTTCTCCTACATTCAATGTCCATCCTATTTGTCCATCTAAGCGAGCATTGATCATCGCAACCTGGGTCCTCCTTCTTGTTTACCTTCACTTGGTGTATAGATTTCAGCCTGACCTTCCTATCCTATAGGTCTATATAAGTGAATATATACCATATGTTTCTTTCTGCTTTGGGGATACCTCACTCAAGATAATCGTTTCCAGGTCCCACCATTTGCCTGCGAATTTCATGATTTCCTCCTTTTTAATTGCTGAGTAGTATTCCATTGTGTAAAAGTACCATAATTTCTCTATCCATTCCTCAACTGAGGGACATCTGGGTTGTTTCCAGGTTCTGGCTATTACAAATAAAGCAGCTCTGAACATAGTTGAGCAAATGTCCTTGTTGTGTACTTGAGCATCTTTTGGATATATGCCTAAGAGTGGTATAGCTGGGTCTTGAGAAATCACTATTCCTAATTGTCTAAGAAAACGCCGAATTGATTTCCAGAGTGGTTGTACAAGTTTGCATTCCCACCAGCAATGGAGGAGGGATCCTCTTTCTCCACATCCTCTCCAGCATGTTTGTTTCTTGAGTTTTTGATCTTAGCCATTCTGACGGGTGTAAGGTGAAATCTCAGGGTCGTTTTGATTTGCA
>CM053744.1:44683925-44708254 GCA_028658305.1 Pachyuromys duprasi
TGTAGATTTAGTGTTTTGAGAGGTATTTCTTTTCTGGTCTAGTCTATTTGGTGTTCTGTAGGCTTCTTGTATGTTTATGGACATCTCTTTTTTTTTAAGTTGAGAATATTTTCTTCTATGATTTTCTTAAAAATATTTTCCGTTCCTTGGAGCCTGGAGTCTTCTTTTTCATCTATTCCAATTATTCTTAGGTTTTGTCTTTTTATGGCGTCCTTGATTTCTTGGATGTTTTGTTTTTGGGATGTTCCCGATTTTATTTTTTCCTTGAGTGAGGAATCCATTTCAGCCAGTGTATCTTTAGCTCCAGAGATTCTCTCTTCCATCTCTTGTATTCTATTGTTGATGCTTACCTTTGTGGTTCCTGATCTTTTCTCTAAGTTCTCCAGTTCCAGGTTATTTTTTCTGTTTTTGTCTTCTTTATAGATTCTAATTCTGTTTTCATGCTTTGTATCATTTCCTTCATCTTATTGAATGTGGCTCCTATTTTTTTGTTTGTTTGTTTTTTCCTCTCTATATATCTTTAATTGTTCCTCTATGTGGGCAGTTATATTCTTCTGAATTTCTTTGAGGGCCTTGTTCATTTCCTCTTTTTGTTCCTCTTTTTGTTCCTCTAATATCTGCATAATCATAGCGTTAACATAATTTTCCTGTGTCTCTGCTGAATTAAAATCTCCATTGCTTTTGGGTGTTTTGGTGGGGCCATGGTGTCCTGATTTTTGTTGGGTGATCTTATGTTGACCTTTGGCTATTTGTTTATATATAATCAAGGACTGTTTGTGCTTTGAGGCTGAACTTCAGACTGGAGCTGTCAATATCTTGTGTCTGGAGTATTCTTCAAGAAGATCAGGGAGTTCCAGTGTTTTGAGAGTGTGTATTGTTGCCTCAGTTGTACTCTGTTGTGCGATCTGTGTCCCTGGCTCCATGCTCTGTGCTAGAAGCTGTGAGCACCCCAGGCTGGTCACCCCTCTGGTCTGGAGGCTTGGCTCCTCACTCTGTGTCAGAGGCTGAATGTCCTGGTTTGATATGGCAACTGGGGGCACTGCTCTTGTCTAGAGGCTCCACGCTCTGACCTGGGCTTGCTGCTAAGGGCTCCCCTCTGGTCTGGAGAGTTGGTGCCTCCTTCTGGTCCAGGGGCTGTGCACCACGGTCAGAGACGGTATTTGGGGGCACCTCAGTCTTGACCTGATACTATGTGTCCTGGTCTGGGGTGGCTGCTGGCGATGCCGAGGGGAGTGCACCCGCCTGATGCAGCCCCGTCTGGGGAATGGTATCTGGGGCCTTCCCAGTCTTGCCTGGGGACACACACATGGTCCAGGGTGGTTGCTGGAGGTGCCGAGTGGTGTGCGCCTGCCCAGTGCAGCCCAGTCTGGAATGGTACAGGGGGCCTTCTCAGTCTGGCCCAGAGACTGTGTGACCCAGTCCAGAATGGCGGCTGGTGGCGTGCAGGGCGGCTGCTAGTTCAGATCAGGGCAGTGCGCAGCTGGTCACCAGGAATTTTTCCGGGGAATAACTGGATGTCCCTAGGACTTTCCCACTTGATTTTCTCACTGTAGGAATTCCGCTCACCTGGCAATCACAAATGCTGGTGTTTTAGGTCCCAGAGTTCAGTCTCCTGGTCACTGTACTGTCACTGCTCTCCTACTCCTCAGACAGTGTCCTCTCGTGGCAGCCATCTTGGATCCTAAGTGACTGTTTATGAGAGATGCCCACTTTTAGTTTTAGTATCATTGATTAGTTTTTATAACCTTGTGCTATTGGGCCAATTGTATTATTTCCTAAGTAATACAGCTGCCATCAGGTAAACTAGACCTTGTGCTTTGTACCCCACTCAACAGAGGTAGTTTTTCACATCAGCTAGTTTAGAGCTATTTTTCAAGTGTGCATCTAATCTGATTAGTTTTGAGATATGATATATAATATATTGTCTTTCCATTTGGAACAGGTACCCCAGCATATGTTGTGTGACCCTGAAGTCTTCATCACTGTGTCAAGACTTTCTGTTTATGGGCATTTTATCTTACCTCATAGAGCACATTTCTCTTATGAAAACATCCTTTTTGTTTAATTAGAAGTGGTGACTATAATCCATCAACAGAGAGTGCCAGTGTGCTGTTATGTGAAATGTCCAGTCAGTTCAGCTCTCTTTGATTGTCTTGTGACACAGACCACAGTTGGCATAGTTTGATGAGCCCTGGCATCAGTGGTACTGCACCTAATTACAGTCACAGCATGCTTCACAGTGGACTGTAGATCTTGTTGTTGAATTTTATTGAAAAATATTGTTAGTCACTCAATGTCATGATAACTATGTAATATGTACGACACTAAGTACTCATCACAGTGTTTCTACATCATAGTAAAACAATGGTAGAGAAACTGCCTCTGACATGAACCGATTGGCCTGCACTTTGATCACCTCACCTGGATGAGGGAGCAGCCTTTCCATGCCACAAAGGAAGACAATGCAGCCACTCCTGATGAGAGCTGATAGACTAGGATCAGAAGGAAGGAGAGGAAGACCTCCCCTATCAGTAGACTTGGGGAGGGGCATGCATGGAGAAGGAGAAGGGAAGGTGGGATTGGGAGGGAGGAGTTTATGGGGGGGGATACAAAGTGAATAAAGTGTAATTAATAAAACAAAAGTTATTTTAAAAAGATAAAAAAGAAAAGATAGGAATTTTAAAATTATCTCATTAAATAGAATTTCTTAACAAAAATGAAATGAAAACAAAACTGTCCTAAACTAGATTCTTGGAAACCTTTCTTAGCTAGCCAGAAAAATAACTTATTGCTAGTAATTTTGTTGCAATAGCTGAAAGTACGTTTACTAAGGAAACCAACATCTTAAAATTATTGTCTTCTCAATTAGGGATATTAAGTCATTGAGAACAGTATCTATAGCCAATTTTAAAATAAGGCTAACAAGAAAAGAAAATCAAATTATTTTCTTGTGTCTTGAGTTGTTTCTCTAAAATAACCATAGGCAGGATGTTAAAAAAATAACAATAAGAACAAAACACTAGCACAACATGAAGTGGAATCCACTAAGATGTGTTGATGAATAGTCAAGTGTGTAGTGCAGAGAAAGCCTGATCTGGACAAATCTTTGAAAGTCAATGGTGAAGACTTTCCTGGGATGACTTGCCAGCAGATGCTTGGTGGAAAATATTTGTCTCTGTCATGTGCTTTAAGCCAGAACTGTCAACCATGAACTCAATTGTCCTTAGGGACTTTAAACATCATCACTCCTGTTAGTGTGTGTGTGTTTATGAGAGAGAGACAGAGACAGAGAAACTGACCTAAGTATCCCAAATTTCTTTTTACCCAAAACAATTTTTGTGTCTTGTAAAATTGTGTTCATGAATTTTTGAGCCCAGTATTAAAATGCAACATTTTTTAAATGAGAAGAACTCACTCAACCACCATGATAGAGAGAATGGCTTTGGGAATGTGCTTAATGAGGATCGTGCTCTTTAGTTAGTTCAATAACAAACCTATACTTACATGTGATATACTGAGTCATTTCAGTATTATAGTACTTGATTAACACAACTTGTTTTGTACATGCTTGACAAAACAAGAAGTAGACTATCCATTACCACACAAGCTCGTGCCAGTTCTAGGAAAGTCTTTAGACCTTGATTCAAGTACAAAAGAATATTCCATATTTTAAAATCCATTAACTGTATAATTGAAGAGCCTCTACCTAACTTTCATTTGGAACTGATTAATGTACAATGTAATGAAGTGCTAAACTGCAATTATCATAAAAATAATTTGCAATAATTCTATAAATGCCTTCCAATTGTTGACTATCAATTAATACCATATGCTTATGACTAACATCACTATTTGGTAGTTCCCATTTAAAAGAAAAATCTCACAAAATAAATATTTCTCACATGACTAACATCAGTATTTGGTAGTTCCTATTTAAAAAAAATCACAGTAAATTTCAGTACAGATAAGTTTTAACTGGTGTATCTTAAAATTAAATAATTGGCAGCACTAATATTGTACCTCATGTTTATTTTTTTAATGTTTTCTTTTTTAATTTTTTAAGATTAATTTATTATTTATACAACATCCTGCCTGCTCACCAGATCTTACTATAGATGGTTATGAGCCACCATGTGGGTGCTAGGAATTGAACCCAGGACCTTTGGAAGAACAGCCAGTGCTCTTAACCTCTGAGCCATCTCTCCAGCCCATACCTCATATTTAAACAAGATGTCATCTCTACAATTTTTGTTATTAATAAGCTTCCATTTCTTTCCATATATTAAAATAGTTTAATATGTTTTTAATTTCATCAGCAAAAAGTTGCAGAAGATTGCATCTGTTTTGTTATGTGCTTTTGTAATATCCTTCCCTAAAGTTCCCTTGATTCAGACTCTAAGCAGAGAAACCTTTCACAATTCCTGCTGTGTATTGGCTTCCTGTTCCACCTCAACAT
The DNA here is from genome assembly GCA_028658305.1 of Pachyuromys duprasi. NCBI lineage: Eukaryota > Metazoa > Chordata > Mammalia > Rodentia > Muridae > Pachyuromys > Pachyuromys duprasi. Next base: position 44,688,382 of record CM053744.1, read on the forward strand.
AGGCTTTGCATTGGTTCTCTTTGGTTGCTACGTTCTGGAATGAATACAGTATCTAGGGCTAGAAATTTAACTCGGTGGTGTAATGCTTGTTAAGCATGCATAAGGCTCTAGATATGTTCTCCAGTCCTACCTAACCCAGTTGTGGTGGTTCTGGGCCTGTAATCCCAGCACTGGGGAGGATCAGAAGTTCAAATTCCTCTTCAACTACAAAGGCGTTTTAGTCCCGCACTGGACACATGAGACTCTTTATAAAAATGTACAAAAAGTAGGTATACCTTAACAAAACAAAAAGCAAGCAATTTTTATTTTGTTTTTCTTTTCATTCATTCTTATCTCCTACAGCAAATCCTCTCCTCCACTTCTCACAGTTCTCCCCTACCTCCTTTCTAGCCCAGATCCACTGTTCCTGTTTCCCTCCAGAAAAGAAGAGGCCTTCCAGAGATATGAACTGAACATACCATAACAAGATGCAATAAAATTAGGCACAAACTGTCATATCAAGGCTGGACAACATATCCCAGTAGGAGGAAAAGAGTCTCAAGAGTAGGCAAAAGATTCAGAGACACCATCACTGCCACTGTTAGGAGTCCCATAAAAATCCAAAGATAAGCAACCACAATGTATTTGCAGAGGTCCTAGCTGTGATTGTATGCACCTGATCATTTTTAGGTCAATAGACATGTTGTGTTTCAGAAGGCATGTTCACTTTTAGTCATAAAGGCACCAGTGTGATGCAATGCTCTCTGCGGCCACTGCTTTGATTACATTATCATAATTTACTATCTTCTGCCATAGCTACTGCATTTGTGTGGGTGTCTGACAAGTGAAGTCATGTTTCCACCATCTTGTATTCATTAGTGTTCCAAAGAAGTGGGACCAATAAGCTATTTTTATAGAGGGAAAGAGACTTATTTTAAGGAATTTTCTCATGCAGCTCTGGAGGCTTAACCAGTGAGAAGCCAGATGGTGACAAAGCAATGTGTTGGAGTTTGAGGCCAAAAATAATCTACTGGAGAATCTGAACGAGTAAATGAGAGTAAATGAAGCCAAAGGCAATCTGATAGATTCTTTCTTGCTTTGAGGAAATTGAGGAGACATCTCTTCAAGCCTGTTACCTATTACATGAAATGTTCTACATGACAGAGAGAAATATACTTTAGTAAGAGTCCACAAATTTCAATAGAAATCTCGTGTAAAACTATTATCAGAAATATTGAATACATTATAGTTAAGAAAATCTGACAAATAAATCTAACCCTATATACTCTGTGTTCTTTGATTTTTAAAAGATAAGATTAAGCTTTGTGTATTTCCCCTAGAGATACAATACTTTGTAAAATTTTTCATAGCTTGCCAGTGGATAGGGTGTTTTATGGAACTTTGCTATGTGTGATAACTTTGGTTTCATTGGTCAGGGAACCAATGTGAGAGGTCCTCTAACAGCTAACCTATCCATTTTGATTTCTTTATTTAGAAACAGGAGAGCTAAGCCATGAATGGGTCTCTTGCCATGATGTATTCACTTTTGAAATATGCTTGGGTGTGTTTGCCTTCTATTATCTGATACACTTAATGTGGTGACTAAGACACATTATATGAAATGTTTTGTTATGAAAATGATTCATAGATAGAGGTCTTTAAGTTTTACATTAAAATACATTTAATGCATATTTGTGTGTGTGTGTATGTGTGTGTGTGTGTGTGTGTGTGTGTTCAGAAGTCTTCAGAGGTCAAATCGGGGTTGATCTCCTGGAACTTGAGATACAGATGGTTGTGAGCTGCCATATGGGTACTGGGAACCAAACCTGAATCCTCTGCTAGCACTTCCAGTGCTCTTGACTGCTGAATCATCTTTTCATCCCCTCATAACTGTTTTGAATTGGTAATTGGTTATCCTGATTCCATCATTCCTCTCTCCATGCCTTCACAATTTCTCATAACAGCTATCTAGTTCCATAATATTTGTGTTTTTTCATTCTTCTCATGTCTACAGCTCTTGCACATGTCAATGTATTTTGTTTCAATGTGTGTCCCATTCTAGTTCCCAAATGAAATCCATAACAATTATACTGCAATAGTTTGCCCTCAATCAGAGTCCACTAAATTTAGGGTCCTCACTGACAAGAAGCAAATAATCTATTCTAGAATCTCTGTCTACTGCTGTTACTCTCAAGTTGGGTCCTTTAGGATCAGTTCAAAATGGGGATTCTTAGTGGGAGACCCCCATGGAGACTGAGCTACATCTGAGCAATGGGTCTTGGTCCTCTCCATGCATGGTCCTTTGTTGGTGCATCAGTCTCTGCAGGTCCCTCTGGGCCTAGATATTTTTACTTTGTTGGTCTCCTTGTACAGCTCCAGCCCTCCCCAGGTCCTTCTATATCCCCCCTCTTCCATAAGATTACCTGCACACTGCCTAAAGTTTGGCTATTGAGTCTCAGCATTTGCTTCAGTACTCTGCTGGGTAAAGTCTTTAGAGGCCCTTTGTGGTAGCCTCCTGTCCTTTTCCTTGTGTTCTCCCACTTCCAATGTCTATCTTGTTTACCCTTCTAAGTGAGGATTAAGCATCTTCTGTAGGGTCCTCCTTGTTGTTCAGCTTCTTTACAACTATAGATTTTAGTATGTTTATCCTATATTATATGGCTAATATCCACTTATAAGTGAGTACATACCATGTGTGTCTTTCTGTTGGGTTACCTCACTCAGGATGATCTTTTCTAGTTCCATACATTTGCCTGCAAATTTCAAGGTTTCCTTGTTTTTAATCGCTGAACAGTATTCCAATGTGTAAATGTACCACAATTTCTCTATCCATTCCTCAGTTGCGGGACATCTAGGTTGTTTCCAGATTCTGACCATTATGAATAAAGCTGCCATGTACATAGTTGAGCAAATGTGCTTGTTATAGGGGAGTAAGGGGAGTCTCTGGCATGAATTCAGTTGCCTGCTCTTTGATAACCTCCCCCTGGTGAGGTGGCCTTACTAGGCCACAGAGAAAGAGGATCTAGACAGTCCTAATGAGACCTGATAGGCTAGGGTCAGAGAGTAGGGGAAGAGGACCTCCCCTATCAGTGGACTAGGGGAGGGAGATGGGGGCAAAAAGGAGGGAGAGTGGGACCAGGAAGAGATAAAGGAGGGGGCTACAGCCAGAATACAAAGTAAACAAATTGTAATTAATAATGATAATTTTAAAAGATACAAGAAAAAACCAAAATGGGGATTCTTATGCAATGATTTATTGAAGGAATGTGCCAAAAAAAAAAAAAAGGCAGGGAAGCAGAAAGGAAAAGGAAAGAAGCTAAGCAAAGACGTAATTTCAAAGTCTGGAGTCACATTTATCTAGTGAGATGCTCTGAGAGTGAATCACACCCCAGAAATACTCATTTTGGGGTGGCATGATGTAGCTTTATAATTGTTTGCCATTAAAGTATTATTGGCACTCACAAGTTTCTTGACTTTTAAATCTCAGGTATTAGAAGGATGGGAGACTCTCACTGAGAAACTAAATAGGCAATTACCAATTTCAGTGATGTTTATACCGCTTTTATGTACGACTCGGCTAGATTGTATTTATCTAGCGCCCTAATTATTAGTCATTTTAATTGTTTCTGGTTTTTCTACTACAATCCATGTGGAGATGACTATCTTTCTCTACATAGCTGACATATGTCCTTTAAAAGCAGAGATGAGATAATTGGTAAGCTACAAATGAGTCCTAACTTTGTCAGCCTTTTATTGTATAATAGCCTTATTTAAGGCTGAAAACCAAGATAAGCTTTGACTTAAAAATGGAAAAATGTTAACTTTCTACTTGGATATGGAGATGAGAAATAGAAATGAAATTACAACAAAAAAATCTATGCAAGGATAGATTTGATAACCTAAGAGGGAGTCTACTTAAGTTTTTGAAGAGATAAACGTAGATTTTATATGTGCATGTCCATGAATTATCCAGCTTTTTAACAAATAAAATGAAATGTGAGAATTGGCTGGAAAACTAGGTTAAGGGATCCTCTTCTTGACTTAATGCAATCAGATATATTTTCCATAATAAGACCATTAATAAGCATTTAAAATCTGTATTTACCTACAAATGTGAAAAAGGCAGCCCAAGTTTCTGCTCCAAAAAAAAATGCATGTTAAGGCTTAAGGGAAGGAAAGATGGTCTGTGAAGCTACCACTGGGGATGCAGGTGAGGAACTTCTGAAAAAGGGAATTCATGCTTCCTTCCACGACCATTAGAAACACATGGTAAGATGTTCAAGTGAGAAAAGAGAAACGGTGAGGGGGAAAAAAGAATGACCTCTTACGAAATGGAAAGTAATAATAAAAAATCTAAGATATTCAATTTTTGAAAAGAATCCTTTTAGCTATAGTATTACGTGGATAAATTATAAAGCAAATTGTTTAATAAAATTCATACTAACATTGCCCCTGTGGGAAAGAAGAGATTTATCCTTATATAATAAATTTTATCTTTTCTTTTTATATTTAGTGTGTCTATATTTTATGTATGTGTGTGGGCACATGCCACAGTGTACATGTAGAGGTCCAAGAACAAGCTGAGGAACCGATTTCTCTCCTTTACTTTGTGAGTTCCAGGAAACAGGTTCCAGGAAACACAATACCTTGTGGTAAGTGCCTTTGCCCATGAAGCCATCTCTCTGGCCCAAAAATTAAAAAAAAAATTAAATTGAGACTGGGTATCGCTTTGTAGCCCTTGCTGATCTGGAAGGCCTGATGTAGATGATGGAGGCCAGGCCTGCCTTGAACTCATGGAGATCCACCTGCTTCTAGCTCCTGAATTTGGGATTGAAGGTATATATCACTATGCCTGGCCCCAAACTAAAGTTTAAAAATATTCTTTAAAACAGCATAAGATTTTAAAATAACCAACAAATTAGAATGAAATAGCAGTTGTAAACTTGAGACCACAAAATACTTCTCGTTCAGTTTGTATGAACCATCTTGGTTCAACTTACCAATTTCAAATAGCTAAAATAAAAACATTTCACTTGTTTAATATGGCAGAGTAGTATAATTGTAAATTGCAATACAGAATTAAAATAACTCACTGCACAACGAAATTTGTAACGAAGATTCTTTGACAATTTTATGTCATGTTGGGGTCTAAGATCACTGATAAAAATGTAGCTGTTATTGAAGGACAAGAGACTGTAAGTCAAACCTCATCTTGTACAACAATAAAGATAATTTTGCGCTAATATTCAAAAAGGAAATAGCAACTTTGAACTTTATCATTCTCAGCCTACTATTTACAAATTGAAAAAAAACATTATGTGACAGAATTCATATATCCTTAAGAAAATAGGAGGACTACAAACATTAAGCAATGTTAGATTTAAAAAACCAAATTGTAGTGAAACTTCATTAATGATTTATAAAGGAGGATACACATCATGTTAATTAAATTTACAGATGATGGTAAATTGGATGGTGTTGACAAAACCAGAGAGGGCACATAAAAGAGACCTAAAGTGGTTAGAAATATGGGCAGGAAATGAAATGTGATTCAACCTGGAGAAATGTAGCTAATACGTCTGGGGAGAATAATCAGAAACACAGTCATTTGGTTGGCAGCATATGCAGGGCTTGGGAAGTAGTGCTACCAAGAGACTCTGTTCAAGGCGATAGTGGCAGCAGATTATTCATGGTCTTGCAACTCAGTCCTCAGTAAAATCAGTCAATGAGATTCCAGTATGTACATCCAGAGGAGCCACACCACATTGCCAGAAGCTAAAAGTTACTTTACTTGCATTGCTGAGATCACAATGCGAATACCAGTTTGTAGCACACGCATGATTCAATTAAACAAATTGCATAATGTTCAAACTGGAAAATAAATGTATGACAAGCTTCAGACTTTAACTTACAGCAAAAGATTAAAGTAAAGCATATTGTTTGTTCATTTTCTATTATGTCTAGTTACAGCATTTCACAAATATTTGAAAGATGTAAACATCATGGAAGTCAAGTCACTTTAAAGGTAGGGTAAGAGGCTTTATAGTTAAGTACTGGGATGAAATTAAGTAACGGAAATTTAAGACTGAATCCGGGAAATGTTTTCTGACAGTGAAATCTATTAGTCTCTGGAATGGAATCCCCAGAGAGCTGGGGGGAAGTTCCATTCTCTAAGTCATTGGACTGGATCAAGGCTTGGACAAAACATTATTAACAGCAACAACAAAAAAAGACAAAAGAAAGCCAATTTGAACATTTTGTATCAGCAGAGATATGTGCACACAACGACACCTTCAGATCCCATCTAATTTTCTTATCTTCAACTTCTGTGACATGCTGTAGCCTATCATTAAGGAACTACCTATTATCTTTTTTTAATGAATGCTTTTTTAAAAGATCAAATTCATATTTTCCAGCTCATAGACTTCAATTTCCTGGATTATTATTTCTTTCTTCCAAGTCATAGGAAAGTTAGAAAAGAAAACAGCCTTTCCTTTCCCTGTTGATGAGATATGGCCTTAAATATTCCAGACCTTCAGATCAAATCACACGAGGCCACTGAGCTCTGAAGTCCCACTTACATTGCTGCATTAGAAACAGATTGTGATGGCAGTTCTGCAACCACAACTATGGAATAAATGAAAATTCCTCCACTTCCTTCTGGGCTGGCCCACAGAGAGACCCCTCACCAGATGGTGTGCTGGGGATGCTACTCACTTTTAGCAAAGCAATACAGCAGAGTTTGAAAAAGATAAAGTATGCAGTTCATCCAAACATTAAAACATTATGTCAACAAAGCATTGAAATCATATAGATAATCCTGTCTATAAGTGTATTTGGTGCCCCAACTAAGCAAACAAGAATGAGGAAGGTAAGTACTTTTAAATAAAAATTAATTTGAATGCAAAGTATTACTTGTCTAAAAACAAACAAAAACATTAAAATATATATCAGGTTTTAGGCAGGAGCAACTCTTTGGTTAATATGTGTATGTATTATATATACATATGTAAATGTATATATATGAATATATACAATGTAAAAGAAAGTCTATAAGTTATATTTTGCATTATCAATTCCTTTTGTTAATTCTTTAGAAAGAAAGACCTAGATGTCCTATTCTAATGCTGAATATCCCAGCTGGAGAGAAATATGTGCTGAAGAAATAGAGGCAGTATAGATAAATATTAATTTTAAAAGAACTTATTTTATTTTTTGAAATGATAATTATATCATTTTCTCCTTACCTTTTCTTCTTCCAAACCCTCCCAAATAGTCCCTGCTTGCTCTCTTTCAAATTCATGGTCTGTTTTTATATATTATCGTTACTTAATACTCCTGTAACAACAGTTAAAGATATATATATGTATATATATGTATATATATATATACAGTTTCTAATAGGAGGTAGATATTTTTGTAGGATTTATTGAGGTCTAATAAAATGAGCTAGAAAAATGATGTTAAGAGTTAGAATATACAAGATTATTAATCAAGGTTCTCCAGAGATAGACTGTTAGCATACATGTGCACACACACACAATGCAACTATGGAGTATGTTGTGAGTCTAAGTTCTGCAAAGCAGGCATCTTAGGCTAAGTCTGAGAGCTTCAAGATACTGTAGAGAACCATGAAAATGTTCTCTCATTCTGACGAACATAAACTCTTTGTTATGCTCAGGCCTTCAGTGAACTGGCTACAACCTCTTACATGATCCATGTTATTCAGTTTACAGATTTAAATACTGATCTCAATCAATGCACTTTCTTAGAATCAGAGTAATGTTTAACCAAACACCTGGCCATTTTGTGATCCTGTATATATACACACACACAACCTAACCATCACACAGAAATCCAGAGGAATTTGAATTAGGAAGAATTTTTAAGAGAGAAAAATAACAGTAGAAATAGCCCATGAAAAAGGTTTTAATTACAATCAATAGAAAAACTGGGAAAAACAAAGTTGACCCAAGAAAAGTGGGTGGCTGTCAGGAACGAGGGGTTATCTGTGTGTTAATTTATTTCTGAAGTAGGCAAGAGTATGTTTCAGTTATGAACATAGAGAGACAAGTTTAAAATCTGGGAGGTTAGAGTTGTGCAATTGAAATGAGGAAGTTGGGGGGATTATTTTACTTCATTTGGCTTTCAAAAAATAAGATTTCTTTTTGTGCCATAAAAGAAATCACACAAGAAAAACAATTTTTATTCCACTTTACTCTTAAATACATCAAGGATGTTTTATGGCTTTTTGAGACAGGACATGTATTGTATAGGATAGAGAATAGTAAAAAAAATATAAAATTAAACAGCTATATTATGAGTGGTTTTTCTTTGTATAAAGTGTTTTATATACTTCAACATTGAAAGTCCTGTGCTTTGAGAAGGGGAAGCATGTTTTGGGAAGCTTGACTGATAGGAGAGTTACAGTAGACAGAGACAGGAAGAAACAGAGCATGCTGCTATAGGCCACAACAAGGTCATCATTATGGACAGACACAATGATGCGAACGATGGAAACCAAAAGGATAGCTAAACCTTTTAATATTTCAACATTTGCAAAGTTCACACTTGAAAACTGCACCATTAAAGTACAAAAAAAATCACAAAACGTCTTACAATGTTTTAAGGAATCTTGGGTAATTCAAAACTGTCCTTGGCTGCAAGAGCCACATGTTGGACATTCTCAGGAGAGGAGTCAGGTGACTGCATGGGAGGTGGATAACCAGGAAAAGAAGTTTCTAAAAAAGGACTAAGCAAAGAGCCTAGAACAATACAGCAACAAGAGGGCCAGCGTAGAGTGAAATACCATGTGATCAATTTTAGAGAAATAAAAATAATTAAAACTGGAAAGAATTTACTCTGTTTCAAAGAGAAATTATGACATTCTCCAAAAGGATGGCGTTAGTGTTAAAAGCTGGACTATTTGAATGCCTAGCATATACCAGGCAGCGTATAGGGCACCGCATATATTCATTCTTCTTAATAATATTCGTAACTCTCTGTGAAAAGTGCATGTTGATTATCCATGTTGCACCGATGAGAAAGCAAAGCTCACATGGCAGCGAGAGGAAAGCCACTCTCCATGAGGAGCCTGCCCATTGTTTCATTGTTGGTGCATCTTAACTCCCAAAAGATTCTGGAAACGTGTTGATTCTAACTTTGTAACCAGTATTGCTTCATTCTGTGACCTGAACAGTGCCATGCCCTTCTTCCCATGTCCGCCAGTGTGTGTGCTTGCTATTTGAAAACCATTGTGTTTTGTTACTCCTGTCTTCTAATGGCTAAATGTAGTAAGCTCCTCTAGTTCTCTGCCTGTAATCTGAACTGGCTTGGCTCAAATTCGGCATGGACTCCAAATTGTGATGCCCAGAATAGTCACTGGGGTTCAGATGTAGTTTCATCACTATAGAATTTAATGGGACATTTTTTTCTTTTAGTAAAAATTTAGAATCTGTGTTCATTCATTCATCTGTTTATCTATTATGCATTTCCTATCTACCATACAGTAGGTAGTTTGTAGTTACTTAGAAGTGAAAAAGTAACAGTAATTGATCTTAGGGAATAATTTTTAAAACTATATATGCATATTTCTAAGTGTAAATATATATGTGAAATAATATTTTACACATATAAAACTTTGTGTCAATTACAGATTCAGATACAGAACGCTGCTGAGTATCTTTCTCTGAGGAAAACGGGAAGGGTGCTGGCTCTTTAATGTAGCAGGCATGCAAGCCAGGGAAAGAAAGAATTCAAAGGGGACAAATATTTAAGTATCTAAAACTCAACAAGGCACAAAAGACTTAAGAAAGTTTAAACAGTGATGTTTTTCTTCATTATTTGATTTTAATGAAAATATAGTTAGTTGCTGGGTGGTAGCGGTGTCTTTAATCCTAACACTCAGGAGGTAGAAGCAGACAGGTCGCTGAGTTGAGGCCAGCCTAGTCTATAGAGGAAGTTTCAGGACAGCCAGGGCTATACTGAAAAATTCTGCCTTGAAAAACCAGCATAAATATATACATATATACATATACACACTATACATATATGTATATATATATAATATGATACAGATAGGTAGTTAATATTTCAAAAAATTAAAGTTGTTTCATGAAAAGAAGGGAAGTAGAACACGTACTTATTATGAACAGCAAAAGAGCAGATGAAGAATATAGGAGGCAGATGGGGCATTTCCTAGGTGAACTTGAGAATCAAGGAATGTGTCTTTATTGGTTATATGAAACAGTAACTAATAACCAGGATAATTCCTTCAAAGTAGCGTAAGGAGCAGAGACTGGCCTTACTAAAATATTAAAACTTAAGACTGTATTTAGATCTTGAGGAAGCACTATTCCTAATTGTCTGAGAAAGCACCAGATTGATTTCCAGAGTGATTGTACAAGTTTACATTCCCACCAGCAGTGGATGAGGGTTCCCTTTTTCCAAAACCTCTCCAGCATGTGTTGTCACTTGAGTTTTTGATCTTAGCCATTCAGATGGGTGTAAGGTAAAATCTCAGGGTTGTTTTGATTTGCATTTCCCTGACGACTAATGAGGTTGTACATTTCTTTAAGTGTTTTTCTGCTCTACCCTGCAGGGTATCAAAACAGATGCTGAGACTTATAGCCAAACTTTGGGCAGAGTTCAGGAAAACTTATGAAAAAAGTAGGAAATAGCAAGATCTGTAGAGGACAGGAGCTCCACAAGAAGAGCAACAGAACCAAAAAAATCTGGGGATAGGGGTCTTTTCTGAGACTGATACTCCAACCAAGGACCATACATGGAGATAACCTAGAACCCCTGCACAGATGTAGCCCATGGCAGTTCAGTGTCCAAGTGGGTTCCATAGTAAAGGGAACAGGGACTGTCTCTGACATGAACTGATTGGCCTGCTCTTTGATCACCTCCTTCTGAGAGTGGGGAGCAGCCTTACCAGGCCACAGAGGAAGACAATGCAGCCACTCCTGATGAGACCTGATAGACTAGGATCAGAAGAAAGGGGAGGAAGACCTCTCCTATCAGTGAACTTGGGGAGGGGCATGTGTGGAGAAGTGGCAGGGCGGGAAGGATTGAGAGGGGAGGAGAGATGGAGCAACAGTGGGGATACAAAGTAAATAAAGTGTAATTAATAAAGAAAAATTTTAAAAGACTGTATTTAGAGAGTGTGGAAAGATTACTTGACTGTGCAGGTTGATTGAATAGAAAATATAAAAGCATTTTGAAAAACCAGATGAAAAAGTGTTTGTTAAACGGGTGGTTAGAAACCAGTGTGGAAAAAGTAGCTATTTAATAACAAATTATATGTACTCATGATTTAGTCATCTGTACCCCCCAAAAATATTGGCTTCTTTTTTGTTTGTTTGTTTCTTTTTCGTGTTTTAAGAAGGGTCTCACCATCTTGCCTAGGCAGACCTGTAACTCACTGTGTAGCCCAGGCTTTCGTCAAATTCATAATTCTCCTGCCTCATAACCCTGTATTCTGGAATTATAGATGTGCAATAACACAACAAGTCAGACTCTTGTGTACTTGTCTTATAATAAACAACCAAAAAATCAAATGGGAAAAAAATTTAATCATGGAAAATAAAAACAGCCAACTACTAGATGAAACCCTGAAAGCATTTTGTTTGCTTGCTTGCCTTTTTTTTCTTTTCTTTCTTTTTTTTAGTTTAAGTAATTTATTTCTTTTTTATTAATCACAAGTTATGTACTTTGTATCCCAGCCGTAACCCCCTTCCTCATTCCCTCCCACTCTTCCCATCCCTCCCTCATCTTCTCCCTGCCCCCCTCCAAGTCCACTGATAGGGGAGCACCTCCCCCCCTTTCCATCTGACCCTAGCTTATCATGTCTCTTCAGGGCTTGCTTTTAAAGCAAGAAAGATTCTCACTAGGAAGCATATTAGGAACTGGAAATCGTTGTATAAATTCTCTATCTTGCTGCCTCAGCTTTCTGATTTCAGGAGTATAAACTTGCACTATCCATGCCCAGCTAAGATTATATTGTTGTTGTTATTATTCCATGGGTCGAGTGTTCCTTCTAAGAAGAATATAAAACTAAAATGTCATAATGGAAAAGACTAATTCATTTTACTAAATGAAACTATAACTGCTGTGGTTAAAAATCTTAAGACTATTCTCCAAGAAGACCATCATATAGAACTGCAGAGGCGGCTGGCCTAACAGATGCAAGAAAATCCAACATATAAACACAAGAAATATAAGAAGCCAGAAAACATAATTTTTAAAAATGCTTAACTCTTCAGTAATTGGATCCAAAGATATTGATATGGTTAGAATGTGAAAGAATTTAAAGGTATAACTTAAAAAATGATCAGTGAAATCAAAGACAATCTGATAAACACATGAATAAAGTAAATATGTCAATTTAAAACTTGAACAAGAAGTTCAAGAACTTAAATAAGAAATTCAACAATAGACTGAAAAAAAATCAGCAAAGAAAGATTCTGGAGAAAAGACAACCATACAATTAAAAAGCCTAAATAAAAATCTGAACATCATTCATTAACTAGACCAGGCAGAATAAAGAATATCAGAGATTGAAGATTGCTGAGGATTGATTACATTCAGTAATAGTGAAAAATTAGTCTTGGACATAACATTCAAGACTTATGGAATATGGACCATACCTAATTTTTCTTTTAGGAGAGGGAACTGAAATATAGACTAAAGGTATAGAAAGACAATGCAATGAAAAACTAATCCAGTGAAACTAAATCATTTAACTTTCCATCTGATGAAATAAGTGAATGTTCAATTACAGGAAGCATTTATAACTCCTGGACATGGAAACCAGGTAAGAAAAAATACTGAAAGCTGCAAAAGAGAAAAGCTACAAAGGAAAACCCATAAAAATAAAAGCAGACATCTCCATAAAACTCCTAACAGGAAAGAATATACTGGTATATATCAAGCTCCCAAAAGAGATGATAAAACTACCACGTGGGCATTACCATTTAAAAGAAGGAGAAGTAAAGACCTTCAATGATAGGCATACAGTAAAGCAATTCATAGCAAGCCACTATTGGAAAAGATACATAAAGAAGTACTATACACACAAGAAGAAGTAAAAGAAGAAGAGAAGGAGGATGAAGAAGAGGAGGAAGAGGGGAAGGAGGAGGAAAAGGAAAGGGAGGAGAAGAAAGGGGGTGGAAATAAAAAGAAATATATAATCATTAAAGCTATAAAATAATTCCAATGTTAAAATAGAAAAATGTGAGCAAAGACTGTATCATGCATTAACTCTTTGAACCTGTAAGATTTCGAAGGAGGACATTTAATTGCCTTCCAATAAAAATTCTAAAACGTCTAACCATGCTATTAAAAAGGACAAAACCTGAATGGATTAAAAACCAATATCCCACTGTTTGCTGTCTTCAAGAAACTCACTTTGTGTCAGAGACATACAAACAGAATGAAAGGCCAGAAGATGATGTTTCAAGTAAACAATCTTAAAGCAAGCAGTGATAGCAGAGTATCTGAACAAGAAAATAATCAGAGGTAGTGAAAAAATTTACTACATGTTAGAGAAAGAAACAATTTATCAAGACAATATAATTATTGTAAATGTTTATATATCACATGTTGGCAAACCTAACTCCATAAGATAAACAGTACTAGACATAAAGAGACAGGTAATTTGAGAAACAATGATAGTGTGTGACTTTGATGCATCACTCTCATCAATAGATATATATTGCAAAGGAAAAATCAATACATTTCATAGTTAAAGTGCATCATAGGTTAGATGGACATAACAGACATCCGCATAATAGTCCATCCAACATTTATAGAACATACATTCTTCTCCACAAACTGATCTCCTAAATATATTACATTTTAGGTCATAACGCAAGTCTCAGCAAATAAAAATAATGATCTGTTACATATTATTAGATTATAATAGCGTAAAAGCAGAAATAAATATATAATCTGCAGAAGGTAAACTAACAAAAGGAGATTGAATAGAACACTTTGAAACAGTGATTCATTAAAGAAATCACAAAGAAATTCAAACATTACTAGAATGAAATGCAGATTAAAATAAAACTAGAAACTTTGTGACACAACAAAGGCAGTTCTGAAGTTTATAGCTTTGAGTGCCTATACTAAAAAACAATCAAAAAGATCTTATGTAACCTAATGATGCACTTCAAATTCATAGAAAAATAAATTAAATCCAAACCCCAAATTTGTAGATATGAAGAAATAATGAAGATCATTTTGGAAATGAATTAAATGAAAACTGTGAAACAATACAAACCATCAATACAACAAAGAATTAAAGGTAAATAAGATTGGTAAACCCTTGGCTGAACTAACCAAAAGAGAGAAGACAATCTAAGTTAATAAAATTAGAAGTGAAATGGAGATATGACAGTTATCACTGAAGTGCAGAAAGTCATTAGGAAGCTTTTGAAAATTATTTTTCAAAAACAGCCTAAAATCTGTAGTAAAAAAAAATGAAATTAAAGCAATAACATCACCTTTTAACATAGAAAACAAGAGGACTGGGTGTATTTAATGCTGAATCCTACTACATCTTTGAAGATCCTCAAACTATAAAAAGAAAGGCTAGGAATGCTTGTAAATATATACTATAATGTCATTATTAATCTTATATATAAACAGAACAAATTTTCTTGATGAAAATAAGCAACAAAATCCTTAATAAAATACTAACTTATTTCAACAACACATTGTAAAGATGATACACCTACTGACCTGTTAGCATATGACTTGAATTCCAACATTCAGGTTACTGAGGCAGGAAGATCACCACAAGTTTAAGGCCAGCCTGTTCTTCATAGTGGCTTCTAGCCTAGTCAGAGTGCCATAATCAAGTTTCATTCCAAGCATGGAAGGATGATTCAAATTAATACAAATGAACAAACAGTAAAGTATATAAATAGAATCAAGGAAAAGTGATATGATTATATCAATAACTACAGAAAATGTTTATGAAAGAATTCAGCACCTCTTCATGATACACCCTAAAGAAGCTGGTAATAGAAGGCACAACATAATTAAAGCCATAAACAGCAAACCAATGGCCAACATTGTAACTAAATACTAAAGAAAATTAAGCATTTATTCTAAAATTAAGAATGTAACAATGATATTTTTTCATCAATCTTAATCAACATAATGTTCAAACTCTTAGCCAGAAAAATGAGGTCAGAGAGATAAAATTGAGTACAATCAAGAAAGGAAGAAGTCAAGTATATTACAGATATTGTTATGCCTCTCTTCTTACTAGATCCTGCAGACCCCACAAGGAAAACAGCAAATTTTCTGTATATCAATGATGCACCTGTTGAGAAAGGAATCAGGAAAATATTTCCATTTATAGTAGCCTGAATAAAAAAGATTTGAACAAGAAACCAAACCAAGGACTAAAAGACTTCTGTACCAAAATCTATGAACACTGGAGAAGACACTTGGAGATTAAAAACCTCTCGTGACCATGGAACAACAAATTAATACTATTTTTCTAAAATAAAAGCAATCTACAGACTCAGTGTAACCCCTATCAAAATTTTATTGACATTCTTCACAGAAGTAGAAAACCAAACAAATCTTTCTGAAGTTTTGGTACTTCAGGTTTCACATTTATGTCTTTGATCTATTAGTTTTTGTGGAAGTGATAGATACAGATCTAATTTCATTCTTCTACATGTTGACATCCAGGTTTCCCAGCATCATTTGTTGAAGATGCTTTATTTTCTCCATTTTATGTTTTTGGCCTCTTTGTCAAATATTAAATGGCAGTAGTGGTACACATTACTTGCCAGTAACCAACAGTTCTCTAAATGGATTTAAGACCTTTTCAACAAGAAGGAAACGATGCTTTGTACTGGAAACCAAACTAACTACCCAGAGCCAGTGAAGTCATGGATCTTGGTGTCTACAACCATCAAGTTACTAAACCAGCATAATCAGACAAGTGACATGTGCAATTAATTATTCCTGCTGAAATCACCAATTTTGAGGAAGAAAGAAGGATATAAAATTTCACCCATCAGATGGACCTATGGGAATATTTTGATAGTACTGTCAGTTTGAATAGGAAGTAACTCTTTTACATTGCTATGTGGAAGCTAAAATTGGCAAACACCCAAAGAAGCAATTTGTTTGTAGTAGTGTTCTCTTTGTATATGTGGATGGTCTCCCCTATGCCCATATATGCATGCTTGGTTTTGTATGTATGTTGAAGCCAGAAGTCAACTTTGGGTAGCATTCCTTAGAAACCATATATTTTACTTCTTGAGCCCATCTCTAACTTGACCTGTAGCTCCCCAATTACTCTAGGTAGGCTGGCCAATGAGCTCTTGGGATTCTCCTGTTTCTGTCACCAGTGCTGGGATTACAAGTATGAGCTTCTATATCTGGCTTTATTCTGTGGCTTCTGAGTGTTTAACTCAGGTCCTCATGCTTGCATGTCAAGTATTGTAGCAATTGTGATATATTACTAGCCCCTGTGGGTGTGTTTTCTGACCCAGTGATTCTGTTTTTATGAATATATCCCAAGGATAAACCATCCATATGCAAAATGTTGTCTATTCAAGAATACTTCTGGCAACAGTGTCTGAAAATATAGAAAGAGTGTAAATGAGGACTATTTAAAGAAACCATAATGTAATTCTATGCATAATTCATGAGTAGGAAGTTTTGTCATTATAACACAGAAGTCACAGAAATTCTAGTATCTGATTTTCTTCAACATGTTAATGTTTTCCATCAACTAACAGTGATTTCAAGTGGATTTTATTCTGTGATCTCCCTCTGAAGATGATTACATCTTTCAACAGTGCCTGGGAGCCTCCGCCATACTTAGCTAATGTTTGCTCTAGATGCCGGACAGTGAACACAGGCTATCACAATTTAGACTCCAAATAACAGGGAACTGTGGTTTGATACCAATAAAATGGCCGAGGCATGCAGGGAAGGAACAAGCAGGACTGGGAAGATGGCTTTGTTGGCAAAGTGTTTGCTGTGTGAGCGTGAAGATCTGAGAGCTTCAATCCCTAGCAGGACAAGGTGGCACAGGATTCTGACCTCAGTGCTGAGGATGTGGAGGTAGGTGGATGCCAGGGGCTCCTGGTCAGCCCGGCTAGTCAAAATGCCCAAGTCAGAGCTTAATGAGAAAGACCCTGTTTCAAAAAATATGATGTATAGTGATCACAGAAGACACTCAACACTGACCTCCTTCCTTTACACACAGGCAAGCTAACCTACACTTACATTACACAAGCATGCAGCACCACTCTAAACAAACAAATGCATAAAGACAACAACAAAAGAAAGAAAGGAATGGGTGACTAGTAAGGGGTAAAATATCAAATCAGAAAAGCCTTAGTTCTGGGAAGCAGTAGGAAACAGACACTTCAAAGTTATTCTATACAAGGACATAGATGTTTTTGCTCCAATTACCATCAATCGCTGGTTGAGAATTTGAGAGCTTTTTCTGATTTTGTTTTGTTTTAAAGTTTACCCCTGTTGTCATCCTATGGTGTACAAAGGAAGAATTATCTAAGAGAAAGCTTTCCAACTCTGCTAAGCCCTCAACTCAAGCAGAAAGGGGAAGGCAAATGTGTGGAGAGGAAGGGAGGATAAAATTCGCTTCTGTGAGCTTCAAGAGAGGATAGAATCTGCTATTTATTACCTGTCAGGCTCAGCTTCAAACCCAAGAGCTCTAGGGGAAGGGAAGCCATCTCCAAGTCTATCAGCTTTACTGCCTTTCTCAGCAGGCTGATTTTGCAGAAACTGAAAAAAAATTTTTAGTTCTGTCCTCATAGAAATATCTGCATTTACAGTAAAGTACTGGCTAATTAGATAGCTTCTTTGTTCACATAGAAATGCCTGAACTACGAATTTGTAAAAAAAAAAAAAAAAAAAAAAAGGATGGTTGAGGGTTTACCTGGTTATATATGAGTGAACTACTTAGGAGCTTTGGTAAAATAAACTCGGCAAACAAAGTGTGCAATGGGCTAAAACCGCTGAAATGTGTAAGTTGTGGTTCTCCCAAGCTTTCTGTTGCCCTTCATAACGCTGAGTTTGTGCTAAGTCAGAACCTGGTTTTTCAGACTCATGCACATCTATTTCATTATTATATATTATTGCATTATTATGTATGTATGTTTGCGCATGTGTGTGTGTGTGAGCAGATGTAGAGGTAAACAGACAACTTGTGGGAGACAGTTCTTCCCTTCTATCCTATGGGTCCTAGGGATTAAATGAAGGTCATCAGGCTCAGTGGCATGCACTTTTACCCAGAGAATCATTTCATTGGCTCTTCTTCTGCATCCAAAAGGACATTTACATCCTATGGAATATATACAGTTGTGATCTGATAACTTCTGGATAAGTGGACCCTGAAAAGTTACTCATTACTATTAGCTGATTAGAGGAAACCACAGTGATGCTTCATTCCAACTATATAGGATTTAAGAAGAAAACTCAAAAAGCATTGGCAAGGGTACAGATAATTAAAGACCTCATGTATTACTATTGGGGAGTGTAAAGTGATATAAACACTTTGGAAAACAGTTTCGAAAATGATTTTTTTTTCTTTTAAATAGGGACTCATAAAAGCTGAGGCTGGCCTCAGCCTTGCTACATAGCTGAGGCTGTCCTTGAAGTCCCCATCATCCTGCATCTGCCTCCTTCGTGCTGGGACTGCAGGTGTGTACCACAGTGCCCAGGAATGTTACATATATGGAAATCGTCTGAGTCCAAGCATCTGTGAAGACACATTCATATGGATACAGGCATGGCAGTGCTGCCAACCGCAGTTCTGCTAGTAATCAAGAGGGGTGCTTGACAAGGAAGAAGGAGCAGGAAACAGGCCTAAACGGATATTGGGACCTGCTAGACTTCCCTACAAAACTGGCAGAACCAGATATTTCTTCTGGGTAGATTCAGGGTGATGGAGAATGTAATGAGAAGAGTTGGAGACAGTCCAGAGAGAAACCTAGTTTTTGCCAATAGTGAGACTTGAAAAGACCTGATTTTCCCCCTAGATTGTGAGTTTAAGGGAATGTCTTTTTGTAATTTGAACAATTGGCTTCTTTCCTATGCCTTATACGACTTGTTAAATAAATGTATTTATTTATTTATTTATTTATTTATTTATCTATTTATTTACGTATTTTGTGGGAACTGTGGCATATGCCACAGTGTGCATATGGAGGTCAAATGACAACTTGTGAGAGGTCTCCTCCCACCCATGAGCGTCCCAGGATTGAACTCAGGTTGTCAGGCTTGGCAATGAGAGCCCTTACCTACCAAATCATCTTACTGTTCCCACCCCAAGTATTGTATTACTGACCGCCTCCACAAGCACACAGATGCCAGAAGCCATTTAGCTTTGTTTCTAAGCTAGAACAGACTCTGAACCTCGTACAATCTTTTCAATAGGTTGGAGTCAGTTCAGTAGAATACTTGACTTTTGTGTGTGTGTAAGGCCCTGGGTTCATTCCTCAGCAATACACACACACACACACACACACACACACCATGTGAACATATGCACACATGTCAAGTAGCTGATTATGCTTCAGTTTAAGGCTAATTTTACCCAATCCATTTAGTCTCAGTATTTCTGGGTTATTAACTTTTCCCACTATTTTCAAAATCTCAACACTGACAATATTATTTCTCCCATAGAAATATAACCCCATATTGCCCAGACAATGTAAATATATTGTTGAACTAATATATGTAAAGACACACATAAAGTAGGGCCTGAAAAGTCAAAGTCTACACCACCATTTGGTCAATTATTTACACAAAATCAACTGGCTAAATATTACGTGAAACAGGTCAAAAGGCATGTGAAATCACTGATAGCTGTTTAGTAGAATTTGCTCTG
>CM053744.1:44708754-44732345 GCA_028658305.1 Pachyuromys duprasi
TTCTTTTTTTATTAATTACACTGTATTCATTTTGTATCCCCCCTGTAGCTCCCTCCCTCCTCCTCTCCCAATTTTCCCCTTCCTCCCCCTTCTCCACCCATGTCCCTCCCCCAGTCCACTGATAGGAGAGGTCTTCCTCCCCTTTCTTCTGATCCTAGTCTATCAAGTCTCATCAGGAGTGGCTGCATTGTCTTCCTCTGTGGCCTGGTAAGATTGTGCCCTGCCCTCAGAAGGAGGTGATCAAAGAGCAGGCCAATCAGTTCATGTCAGAGAGAGTCCCTGTTCCCTTTACTATGGAACCCACTTGGACACTGAACTGCCATGGGCTACATCTGTACAGGGGTTCTAGGTTATCTCCATGCATGGTCCTTGGTTGGAGTATCAGTCTCAGAAAAGACCCCTGTACCAAGATTTATTTTGGATCTGTTGCTCTTCTTGTGGATCTCCTGTCCTTTGCAGGTCTTACTATCTCCCTCCTCTTTCATAAGATTCCCTGCACTCTGCCCAAAGTTTGGCTATGAGTCTCAGCATTTACGTTGATACCCTGCAGGGTAGAGCCTTTCAGAGGCCCTCTGTGGTAGGCTCCTATCCTGTTCCCTGTTTTCTCCCTCTCCAGATGTCCATCCTCTTTGCTTCTAGGATAATTAAGAATAGCGCTTCCTCAAGATCCAGCTATACCACTCCTAGGCATATATCCAAAAGACGCTCAAGGATAGAACAAGGACATTTGCTCAACCATGTTTGTAGCAGTTTTATTTGTAATAGCCAGAAGGTGGAAACAACCCAGATTACCCTCAGTTGAGGAATGGATACAGAAATTGTGGTACATCTACACAATGGAATACTACTCAGCAATTAAAAAGGAGGAAATCATGAATTTTGCAGGCAAATGGTGGGAACTGGAAAAGATCATTCTAAGTGAGGTATCCCAGAAGCAGAAAGACACACAAGGTATATACTCACTCATAAGTGGATATTAGATATATAATATAGGATAAACCTACTAAAATCTGTACACCTAAAGAAACTAATGAAGAAGGAGGATTCTGGCTAATTTGCTAAGTATGTTTAAATTTTCCCTTCCATAGCTCATGTTTTTTTCTCATCATCCCTACCACCAATTGATATTTATTGTTCTAGTTGTAAAACTCCCACTTTTTAGACTCCAACAAACACTTATTTCTGATGATGTATGCTAGTAGTTTTAAATTTAATTAAATCATTTGAGCAAGTGCTTTCATATCCTGGAACATTTCTACAGATAAGTAACCATGATGAGCTTTTCTTGTCTCTGTTAATAGGTATAACACCAACCTGACAAATGTTTGCCTCATAATGCCCTTTTCCTCTTCTTTAGCTAATCTACTACTCTGCTGGTAAACCCAGCTGTCCCTAGAACCTTTCCTGAGTGTGTTCTGAGCAGCCACGTGGAATCATTCAGAGTCTGCCCACAACACGAGACCTGTTTGTCTCTCCAATAAGAGACTGTAGTAATTACTAGTAGTTGATATAATGTCTTCAATTGTCTTTGGCTTGCCATATTTCTTTGAGGAGAGGATCAATGAAGGGTAATCTCTATTGATTACAATACCCAAAGGATACTTTACATTTTCTGAAAAGGCAAACTTTCATATATTGGTAATAGTTGTAGTTGTTGGATGTCTACACTTCCCTGCAACCTGAAAAAAAAAAAACCTTGTTTTGGGTTTGCTTTTTCCCCATCTCTGCTCTCAAAATTGTAAGCCATCATTAGCAGAGAAGGAAAGAAGCTACCAATTTCTATGGCTTAGTGGCGAAACAGCTCTCCTCTTTTGTAATGTTTTTTCCTAAAGCATTCAGCTTTGCAGTAAGAGGCAATGGTATTTTAAACATTAAACTTGTTTCATTTGTATCCGTAAGAGCAGAATAGCTGTGAATGGTCAAAGTGCAGCCTTGTCATTTGCTTAGCTGCCATATGTTCTACCCATATAAAGGAAAATTGGAAGGATTTTTTTTTCTTTTAGCACATGAAGTGCTAAAGTTCAGAAGTTTAGAAATAATTTTTATTCTGACTCAAAACTCATAGGTAATTTTAAAAATGCATTTAATTACAGTTGTCATTTCTATGATTCCTTCTAAGGGAACAGTAGGGAGAGAACCCCTTGAATGCTCCCCTCACCCTTGGATAAATGTTACGTTCTTGAAACAGTGACCTCATCAGGTGACAATAGTGGGAAGGTCAGAGAGGATCTGATTTTCAAAGTGTTTGAGTTCATGCATAGTAATTTCACCTTTTAAAATTTATAGCATTCTGAAATGCAATCCTTTGGCTTTTAGGAGTAATATAATGCGAGCGCAAGTAGGTAATACTTGCCCTTTGTGTTGATTTAAAAGCAGAAACATCTTGGCAGACATAGGCGGATCTCTGTGAGTTCTCCTGTCTGGTCTACAGAACTAGTTCTAGGACATTCAAGACTATACAGTGAAACCATGTCTTGGAAAACAAGAATAAAAAAAGCAGAAATATTATATTGAGAGGCTTTGCTACTTCTCCGCAAAGTTTTAAGTTTGTTGGATTGTTCCATTTTTGTGTGTTAAAATATGTTTTGAACATCCTGAAGAAAGAATGGAAGCTAATATAAGCAATACCCATGTGCTATTGCATAGGTTAATAAATTGCCAATTTGACACCACTACTGAGCATTTTAAATAATAATAGTGAAACATTCATGCCGTCATATTCTATTACCTTCCTTTCTGTAACACTTTGGTTTTTGATTCCCCAGACATGTTTACATTGTTGTAACATCATGTATCCAATATTTTCAGTGATAAATCATACATTACCATGTACGTTATCGTGTAGTTTTTTTTCAGCTTGTTTTTTATCAGTACTTGGGATGAAACCAACATATGCTAGGCAAGCATTCTGCTACTGAACTGTTCCTTGGCCCTCAGCATTCTAGCTTTGCAGTTTCTTTCTGCTGATGTGTCCCCATGGCATTTCATTTATAAAATGATGCCCTAACTTGTTTACCCACATATTTATTCATAAACAGATTGTTCCTATGTATCAACTATTAAAAATAATACCATAGTAAGCATTCTTGTTTCCATCTCTTTGTTATCATGGTGTGTTTTTTTGTCTGATTAAATACTTGTAAGTGGCACTGCTGGGCCTATGCATATATCAGCTATGTTAAATGTTGCCAAATTAATCTTTGAAGTGTTGTGGCTGTTTGCATATCAATCCCTTACAATTTTAAACATTATGGGATATAATCAATATAATCTATAACTATGCATTACTTGTAATGATAGCCAGTGGGTTTTAGCATAGTTATAGGGTTTTTAAACTATTACCTAAATATGACCTTACAATGATTTACTATCATCACACATTCCCAAGCAAAAACATTGGACCAACTGGTGGCTCCTTTTCCTTTTTTTTTCTATTTCCTAACCAGATTTAACTCTGCTTTCTGCCTCCACGAATTTGTCTGTTCTGAATTTTGTATGTGTGTTATCATACAATATTTAGTCTTTGTAAGTGACTGACTTCATGCACCATGCTCTTTTAAGTTTCATGTATATGGTGTCACCTATTAGTACTTCATTTCTTTCTCTATTCTTTTGATGAGTAATATTACTGTTTTGTTTATTCGCTCATCATTTGATGGACACTTTCATTGTTGATGCTCTCTGACTACTATAAATAACACTATCTTTGTAGATATTTTCATTTTCCTTGAATATTTTGCTGGCAATGGAATTGTTAGAGCAAGGTATATGGTAACTGTGTTTAAGACTTTGGAGAACCATCAAAACTGGCTGAACTATTTTACAGTCCCTTTAGCATGTGACATTTCTAATTTTCCTATATCCTTGCTAATTGCATACAAATACCTCTGAAAAAGAAAAACTTGGTGTTTGTCTTTCTGGGTTTGGCTTATTGTGCTTAGCATAATGATTTTCAGGTCCTTGGTGGTTTGAATAGGTATGGCCCACAGGACTCATACATTTTACTATTTGGCCCATAGAGAGTACACTGACAGCACAGGCTCTAAGATCAACAATCAATAAATGGAACCTCATGAAACTGAAAAGCTTCTGTAAAGCAAAAGACACTGTCATTAAAACAAAATGACAGCCTACAGACTGGGAAAAGATCTTCACCAACCTTACATCTGACAGAGGCTAATATCTAGTATATATAAAGAACTCAAGAAGTTAAAAAGCAACAAATCAAGTAATCCGATTAAAAATGGGGTACAGAGCTAATCAGAGAACTCTCTGTAGAGGATTGTAGAATGGCAGAAAAACACTTAAAGAAGTGTTCAGCTTCTTTAGCCATCAGGGAGATGCAAATCAAAACGACCCTGAGATTTTACACTACACCCATCAGAATGGCTAAGATAAAAACTCAAGTGAAAACACTTGCTGGAGAGGTTGTGGAGAAAGAGGAACCCTCCTCCACTGCTGGTGGGAATGCAAACTTGTACAACCACTCTGGGAATCAATTTGGCACTTTCTTAGACAGTTAGGAATAGTGATTCCTCAAGTCCCAGCTATACCACTCTTAGGCATATATCCAAAAGATGCACAAGTACACAACAAGGACATTTGCTCAACCATGTTCATAGCAGCTTTATCCATAATAGCCAGAACCTGGAAACAACCCAGATGTCCCTCAGTTGAGGAATGGATACAGAAATTGTGGTACTTTTACACAATGGAATACTACTCAGCAATTAAAAATGAGGAAATCATGACATTTGCAGGCAAATGGTGGGGCCAGGAAACAATCATCCTGAGTGAGGTATCCCCAAAGCAGAAAGAAACACATAGTAAATACTCATTTATATAGACCTATAAGATAGGATAAACATACTGAAATCAATACACCTAAAGAAGATAAACAAGAAAGAGGACCTGGGGTAAGATGATCAATCCTCACTTAGATAGACAAATGGGATGGACATTGAATGTAGGAGAAAACAAGCAACAGGACAGGAGCCTACCACAGAGGGCCTCAGAAAGACTCTACCTAGCAATATATCAAAGCAGATATTAAGGCTCACAACCAAGCCTTCGGCAGAGTGCAGGGAAGGGGGAGTTAGTAAGACTTGGAGAGGACAGGAGCTCCACAGAGACC
The DNA here is from genome assembly GCA_028658305.1 of Pachyuromys duprasi. Classification (NCBI taxonomy): domain Eukaryota; kingdom Metazoa; phylum Chordata; class Mammalia; order Rodentia; family Muridae; genus Pachyuromys; species Pachyuromys duprasi. The sequence continues at coordinate 44,713,889 of CM053744.1, forward strand.
AAAGAGATCAGGGCACAGGGGTCTTTTATGAGACTGTTTCTACAACCAAAGACCATGTATGGATATAACCTAGAACCCCTGATCAGATATAGCCCATGGTAGCTCAGTATTCAACTGGGTACCCTAGTAAGGGGAACAGGGACTATTTCTGTCATGAACTCAATGGCTGGTTCTTCGACACACACACATACACCGAGGGAGGAGCAGCCTTGCTAGACCCCAGAAGAGGACATTGCAGCCAGCCCTGAAGAGACCTGATAAGCTAGGGTCAGATAGAAAGGGAGGAGGTCCTCCCCAATCAGTGGACTTGGAAAGGGAGGAGATAAGGGAGGGATGAGGAGAGTAGGAGGGAATGAGGGAGGGGGCTACAGCTGGGATACAAAGTACATAACCTGTGATTAATATAAAAATAAATAAATTAAAAAAATAAATATTTTAAATAAAAAAAAAGAAGTGTGGCCTTTTTGGAGTGGCCTTCTTAGAGGAAGTACGTCACTGTGGGGAGGGGCTTTGAGGTCTCATATAGTCAAGCTACGCTCGATGTGGCACACAGTCTCTGCTGCTTGTGGGTCAAGATGTAGAAGTCTCAGCTTCTTCGAGACATGTCTGTCTGCATGGTGCCATGCTCCCTGACATGACAATAATGGACTAAACCTCTGAGACTGTAATCTAACCCAAATTAAATGTTTTCTTTATGAGAGTTGCTATGGTCATGGTTTCTCTTTACAACAATAGAAACCCTAACTAAGACAAGGTCTTGGCATTTTCTTGCATCATGATTTCACTTTTCTTATTGGCTGGACAAGATATCACTTACTATGCATTATAGCATATTACTTAAACATATTCATCTGGTAATGTACATTTAAGCTGTTTTTATCTTCTGGCAAATGTGAATATTTTTCTATAGTATATTTCTTTAAAGTATATAGCATATGGTATAAAATATACAGTATGTATATACACAATATGCTATATAGCATATGTCTGATACATCTACCCGTAGTACAAAGCAAATACCTATTTATAGTACATCCATATGTAGAATATCTATAGTGTATACAGTATATATGGTAGAAAATAGGTAGACTATATTTGTGTGTGTAATATATGCTCTATAGTAACCCCTCTATAGTTTTACCTGTAGTATGCAGTGAATATCTGTCTATAGTTTATTCCTTTAGACAATCTTGGACCTACCCAAGATTTTTTTTTTTTAGATTTTCTGGAAACATCCAACTGATTTCCATGATGGCTGAATAAATTTCCATCTCCTCCAGCAGAGCATAAACATCCTCTTTGCTGCATATCCTCACCAGCATTTGTTGTTGTTTTTTTTTACAATAGATGTTCATACTAGTGTGAGATGGAATCCCAATGTAGTTTCAATTTGCATCTCTCTCACAGCTGAGGATGTTGCACACCTTTTTGAAAATAATTATTGGCCATTTGAATTTCTTCCCTTAAAATTGTGTTTTGAATATGTTAGTCTTTTTATTAATTATATGACTTGTTTGGTTTTATATTTTATTTTTGAGTTCTTTAAGGATTTTAGGTAGCAGCCCTTGTCTTCTCTGTAGTTTGCTAGTCTTTAAGCTGTCTCTTCATTCTGTTTCCTTTACCGTGTAGAAGATTAGTAATTTCTTAAATCACATTTGCCACATTGGATGAGTGGATGATTGTTTACTTTCTTTGCTACTGGAGTCCTTTACATGAGGTTCTTGCTTATATCTATATCTTGAAGTATCTTGCCTATATTTTCATTTAGTAAAGATTTCCCCCCTGTTGTATAAGGTGTCCCTTCATTCCAGTTTGCTTTATCGTCATCATTACTATATATTGAGTAGATACAAATTAGCATTATTGTAGTCTTAACACTTTCTTAATGACTGTTGGGCATTTTTTCACGTTTTTGTCATTCTTGTATTTTATTTTCTATTCTTTCTTTCTTTAAGAGTGTGGTGAAACAGGACTTCACTATGTATCTCTGTCTGACTTGGATCATGCTGTGCAGACCAGACTGGCCTTCAACTCACCAATATCTGCCTGCCTCTCCAAAGTGCTAGAATTAATGGCATATACTACCAGGCCCAACTTATTTCTGATTTTTTTCCTTTGGGGAAAATTTTATTTATATCCTTTAGCAATTTTTTATTTTATTTTATTTATTACAATTTTTCACTTTATATCTCAGCTGTAGCCCCCTCCCTTGTCTCTGCCCAGTTCCACCCTCCCTCCCCTTTTCCCCCTTTGCCCCTCCCCTAATCCAATGATAGGGCAGGTCCTTTGCTCCTTCCCTCTGACCCTAGCCTATCAGGTCTCATCAGGACTGGCTGCATTGTCTTCCTCTGCGGCCTAGTAAGGCTGCACCTCCCCCCACCAGGGAGAAGTGAACAAAGGCCAGCCATTGAGTTCATGTCAGAGACAGTCCCGGTTCCCCTTACTAGGAACCCACTTGGAGACTGAGCTGCCATATGCTACATCTGTGCAGGGGTTCTAGGTTATCTCCATGCATGGTTCTTGGTTGGAGTATCAGTCTCAGAAAAGACCCCTGTACCCAGATGTTTTGGTTCTGTTGCTCTCCTTGTGGAGCTCCTGTCCTCTCCAGGTCTTTCTATCTCCCCCTACTTTCATAAGATTCCCTGCACTCTGCCCAAAGTTTAGCTATGAGTCTCAGCATCTGCTTTGATATCCTGCTGGGTAGAGTCTTTCAGAGCCCCTCAGGTAGGCTCCTGTCCTAATTCCTGTTTTAGTCTCTTTTTCTTATTGAGCTGCATGTGTCCTCTGCCCACCTAGAATCCAAGTTCCTGTCTGGATACATAACCTGTAGACAGTTCCACTCTCTTGGTTACCATTTTATCTTGTTAATGTATTCTTCAAAGAACAAAAGTTTGTTTGGTTTGTTTTTGTCTTTTTTTTTTTTTTAGCTGAGCATGATAATGCTTGGTTATAATTCCAGCATTTGAGAAGCCAAGCAAGGAGGATGCCAAGCAAAGTGTGGCTTGAGCTACATAGTGAGACTCTCTCAATTAAAATAACGATGGAGTCTAAGATAGCCATCTTTCCTATTATAACCCATCCAGCATATCTGAGGAGTCATCACCCGAGACAAAGCTGAGAATGTTCACCCGTATGTTTTCTTCTTTCAGACTTTTAGCCCCTACATTTAAATCTCTGGTCCACTGCTATGTAACTGCATATATCGTTAGAGGTGAGAATTGCCTCATCTTTTGCATGTGGATAGCTCTTTGTCACAGTACTTTTTCTTTTCTTTCTTTTTTCTTTCTTTTTTTTGAGATTTTCTTTCCCCATTCAATTACCTTTGCATGCTTGCTGAAAACCAACTGAGAAATAGATTATTTCTATAAGAAATAAAATCTTATTTCTCTTTACATTTACTGAGGTGTTTAAATTTTGAATTCTTCTTTCTGACAATGCTCTCTTAATTTTTAGTTATAAACCTACACTTATACTGTTATATTTATCTTAGGTATTTTGTTTTATCAATGCTATCATAAATGGGATTATTCACTTAATTTTACTTTTAAATTCTATAGCTATATTGGCAGTATACAGAGAAGTAGCTGACTCTATATGTTGGTATCTTAGTCTGAAATCTTGATGCATTCATTTAATAGATTTAATAGGTTTTTACATTGATTCCTTAGGGTTTTGTATATATAAGACCCAAACAAAAGCTTATCTATGCTACAGAGTCTTTAACTTCAGTGATTGAGTTTTAATTTCTCCCACATCTACTGTTCTTATTCTACTTCTGCCTCTTTGTGATTTTTTTAATTGCCTTGTACCAGAAATTTCTTCATTTTTAACTTCAGAAATCCTAACTATACTTCTCTTAATGCCTTTGCCAGACTGTTTCAATAAAACTAATTTTGTATGGAATGTGGCATTTCTGCCCATTGGTTTGTTGGTTGTTTTGAACACCTTTGTTAGTGTTACATTCCTGTGAACTTTGGTTTGCAGGTCTGTTTTTAGTAAGTGTTACAGGAGGTTTTCCTTCATATTTCGCTTTGCTCATTCCCCCCATGATAGTCTTTCAATGACTAGCATCTGGCATCCTTTAGTAAACCTGCAGGTTTGGAGTAGCATTTGGGTGTTCAGTCCAGAGTAAGCTCAAGGCCTCATCAAATTAAACCTTGGACACATCCTTTAATAAGGGAGTCTACATCGGGTCCCAACACCAAACTACAGTTTTACTTCACTTCTCCATTTCTGTCAAATTGATTTAATTTTTCTTTCTACTCTGGAACCTAACTTCTGGTTCCCTTCAGAGTTCAACAAGTAGTAGCCTCAGTCCAGCACATTGTTGCATAGTTCTGTTTCTGACTGCCAGAAGTATGTAAGCCTATAGTGTTAGTTACTCTTCTCAATGCTACAACAGACTGTCTGATCAAATCAGCTCGAAGAAAGATACGTTTCAGAGTACGGTACATCACAGCACACGAGGTGTGATGGTAGGAACAAAAGCAGCTGATCACATTGCATCCACAGCCAAGAGGCAGAGAGCATATATGCTGGTACTCAGCTCACTTCCCCCTTTTTCTAAGTCCAGGAGGTGAGCCCATAGAACAGTACTGCCCACATTCAGGGGTAATTCTCATTTAAAGCTCTCTGGAAACACTCTTATGCATACACTCAAAAATGTGTCTCCTAGATGGTTCTAAATCTGCAGACAACATTAACCATTGAAAAATGGCTGTCTGAGGGCTGGAGAGATGGCTCAGCCATTAAAGGCTAGGCTCACAACCAAAAATGGCTGACTGAATTGAAAGCCTTTGCCTTCATTTTTAAAAAATGCTTTTTTATCTTAATTGTTAACAAGCTCTCTATCTTCTTACCCAGTTTGACATAATAGTATCAATTTAATGATATTTAAGTGCTAAATGATAAATTATAGAAGTGATGAGGTTTTGTTACTAATTCAGGGCTCTGACTATTGCTTATTGTGTTATGGGGTTTAAAATATATTTCAAGAACATTCCTGATGTGATGGAGTCATCCCTAATAAATTTTAAGGTTTGTTGACATTTATTTACCACATTTTCATTTCATTACTTTAATCCCATAAAGTTACTTACACGGAGTTATATTTATGATTATACAGTTTGGAGAACTATTGATTTATTTATTTATTGAACTTAAAATATAATTATATAATTTCACTCTTTCCTTTCCTCATTCCAACCATTCCTATGTTCCTTATTCTCTCTCAAATACATGGCCTCTGTTTCTTTAATTTTTGTGATACATATACGTGCCTACTAAATATATAAATACATCCTGCTCAGTCTGCATAATGTTACTTGTACATACATTTCAGAGATGGACACTTAGTATTGGCTCTTCCTTATAGAAGACTATTTTTCTCACTCTATTGTTCCTTAGTTAACTGTACCTCTTTTCCTAGGGTTGAGGTACCATGTTGTGAGGCACCATGACATCTACTGATGTCACCCTTGTTTAGGCATCCATGCTTATGAGACCTCCTGGGTATGCCTTCTCTGATATTTCAAGGAGACAAAATCTCACAGTAACCTTTTTGTTCTCTGGCTCTTAATAATCTTTCCATTCCTCTTCTACTGTGAATCCTGACCAGGAGTTGTGTTGTAGATGTATTAGATGGGGCTGGGCACCACATGTTCACTTATTCTCTGCATTTTGATTAGTTGTGATTTTCTGCAGTGATCTCTGACTGTTGTAAGAAAATGTTTCTATAATGAGAGATGAGACTTATATGTGGATATAAGGACAAATATTTAGAATGTAATTACTGATTGTGCTGGTTTAATGAAGTGGCGGTTTTTTAGGTTCTCCTCTAAGATCTATGACTTTACTAGCCACAGGTAGCTGACTAGTTTACAGTACCATGCAGGATTTTCCTCCGTTGAGAGGGCTTTAAATTCAATTAGAGGGCAATTGGTTACTACCGAGATATGTGTGCCACTATTGCTGTCATGCCATGTTGGTCATTGTTTTAGTTCATAGACCTGATAGCAGGAAAGGACTATTGGTTGTTTCTCCGTCTTGGAAGCTTGCATTGTGCTTTCTGATGCCCTGAAAGCTAGTCCTCAAGGAGGTGGGTAATATTTTAAAAGCTAGATAAGCTATTATAATAATATGTTCTAAAAGGAAACAAATTTTGTTATTTAAAGAATAGAATAGAAACCTAGTTCTAGAAAAATAAGTGTTGACATTAATTGATCTTCTAACATTTTAAAGGTAGGATTTTCATAATAGAGATCTGTAAGCAAGAATTATTTTTCAATAAGTATATCCTTTGTGGAGATTGTTAGACCAGAAATAAAAATAAAAGTAGATTTTTTTCAATCGGTCATAGAAAGATGAACTTAAGAATAATGAATAAAAATGGTTGTACACAAGTGTTGAGCAGATTTGAATCTGTTAAGAAATCAAAGATGAAAATAGCAGATATTAGAATTAAGATATATCTGGCACTGCTTGAGTGGATGACCGTAAGAACATCAGTGTTCTTCTGGAGGGAATCACTGGAGAAGCATGATTCAATGCTACATTAAGACAAAAAGAGAAAAGTAGTTCTTAGTGGCCAGCAAACATACCCTTCTTCTAACTGTAGGAGATGTATCGGAAGTTTGAACTACTCAGACTCTAGATCTATCTCTCTAGGGCCAGCTCAGCCCTTCATCCTGTCAGAGCACATAAAAGAGACCAGCTTACAATTTGCTGTGAAGGGGTCTTAGGGATGAAGTATTTTAATGTATTTAATGTCCGTGAAAAGTAGACAAGATCTTCACATTTAAAGACTCCCATGAAACATTTCAAATTGCATGGATATGTCTTGGTGCCCTTTGCCAAAATTAATAGACTTAGGCTGTGGAGTTAGAAGAAAGCTAAGTGTTCATGTCTACCTATCATCCAATAATGTTGTATTGTATTTATCTTACTGTAGTTCATGTACCCTAAAACTGAGAATATATGAAATCAGAAAGATAACTCATTTTAGACTTTTGTAAGTTAACACAGAGGGGCAGTTCAGATGTATAGTAATATTTTAGAGATTAGATATCACATGCAATTATCTAGAGACTGCACCAGGTTGGTCTTACACTTCTGTTTTTACTTGTTTGCCTGTTTTTAGGTTTGACTGTTTATCAGTTTGTGGTTGATCCACCTTTCTGACTTCAAATAGCTACTCTAAGAGCCCTGATAAAAAATGGCGCAGGGAGACGCCAGTGCAATAAAATAACAAACATGTTACTTTGAATTCCTCTCATGTTCTGTGAACAGGAATGTCTTAAGATTTGATAAAGCAGTGCAATTTTTTATTTTCCATTTGACTACTTTAAAAGGTTCATTGTCTTTTAATTAAACTACAGGGGAGAAGAACAGAGATTTAAAAATGTAGTGCTGTAAACGGGGTGGCTTTTAGCTACTGGTACATGAGTGAAGACACCATCTAAAGCAAGATGGACTGCAGCAACAAGTTTTGTGCCTTGGGGCTTCTCCTTGTCTGACTGTAGTAGTAATTTGGAGTTAATCTGTGCGGTTTCTCAGTAAAAGACCATGTTCTATATTATCTGACTCCTTCTGGCATCCCCTCCCAGCTGTTCTTTCATCTTTCCTTTTGTTCAGTCCAGCACAGGAAACCCAGCTACAAGTAAAAGCAAGGTAAACAGGTTAGGTGGGAATCTTGAACCAAGCTTAGTAGTCATCACCCACTGTTTACTTTCCACAGCATTTACTACATTAAGTAGCTCCTGCTTTGATTCTCCCATTTTCTACTTTCACTGACAAATGGAGGCACACTCTCCTCCATTCACCCAACCTGACAATTCCCACTGTCAGGTTGGATGAACATTTGGGTTTCTCTGGGAATATTATTGCCTGGTGCATTGTCTTGTTTTCCTTTGTCTGCATGAACACTTTTTTTTTTCTTTGTGTCTGTTTCTCTCCTTTTGCTTTCAACTCCCAACTTGTCCCCAAATCCTTTAAGCCAATGAGGCTGTGGTGACACCTTCTGGGCAGTTCTGGGAGTGAATTACAGTTGTGAGTTAGTTCCTTGGTGGTGTTAGCATACCCAAGATGTGGTGAATAATAGGATGTGTGGTCTGCTTCATCAGACGAACTGATACTGGGTTCTGCTTTATCTTGGAGTTTCTAGTATGTACTCAATACTAATGTCATTTCTTACAAATGAATAGAGACTCATAGTTAGAGAAATAAAAAACCAAGGACCTACCTGCTTACTTTAATAATGATTGTTCTGCGTCAGGCTCAAAAGTGAATATTAACAAAATAGAGACGAATAATTATATGGTACTAGAATATCAACCTTGCACCATACTGTAAGTATGTTTGTGTGGATACGTGTATGTGTGTGTTCATTGTGAGACATGGCTGCATCCAGTCACTTTCCAATGCCTTGTAGCAGTAGGAACATGTCCCATAAACAGTCTTAATGAAGACAGAGTCATCCGTCTCAACTGCCCGATGATGTAGAATGCAGGTTTTCCTGGTGCTGTTTCTGTCCTCCCATGTCTGTCGTCAGTTCTCACAGACAGGTTCTGTGCAGCCTCAACTGGAGTCTTGCCTATTTCTGAAGACTCCATCACCCCCACCTCTACTTCAAAGCTGAGTTAAGTCTTACATTTAAAAAAATCTTTTTTTTCATCTAACATAGAAATGATACAGTTATGAGTACCGATTTCCTCTCTCCCTTTTGCTCTCTTTCCTTTTCCTTTTTCTAATTTTTTTTCTATTGTTACTGACTTTTGCATGAACCTGAACAGGTACATTCAAAGGTACAGCTTCTAGGAAAATCACGAGGTAGTACTAGCAAAGTTGCTTTTGCTATCTCATCAGGATAATCATAACAGCACTTATGGAGTTCAGTTCTAAATAATCTCTATGCTCTTCAGAATCCTCTGTCATCCTCAGTGACTGACTAGCAAAGCTAGAAGTGCCAGACAACAAAGGTGCCACTGCCGGCCATTGCAGCTGTAAACTGCCCATCTTTATAAGATTACCTTAGGATGGTGTCGTGTGGGGAGCACGGGGTGCTGAGCTTTGCTGTTAGGATGACTGATTGTATTTGCGACATTTGAAGTGGCGCCACATGTCTCATCTTAGCTTTCTATATTCCTCTGTGAAATATTGCTTATTTTGGTGTATAATATAAGCATTTATGTTTGGTACAGAACCCAGTATTTTTTTATGACTGCTAAATAATAAAATCAAAGCAAAGCCACATTACTTTCTAATTTTGATTTGCAAACAGATGGTAGACAGCTAGAAAAAAAAACTAGAGTGAACAATAATGAAAATGGGGGAAATGCTTTCATGAAATTAAAAGAAAGCTGAAAATACCAAGGGTGTGAATAAGTAACAAAGTGTCGTGTAGTAACTGCAGAGATGATGGTTTTATTTGAAGTAGGGGGAGGGAGAGAAAGCTAGAAGGAGGCAAAAACACAATTTGGTCTAAAATTGAATTTCTCTGATAAGGCATTTCAGAAGCGGCTTGTCTTATTCACTCAGCAGCAAAATAATCATATGCGCTTTAATAATCTTTATTTTACAGGAGTGTGTTGCCAGGGCAACAGAGTGTAAGCCGGGGAACAGCACCTTGCAGATCACAAAGGCAAATCTGTGGAAAGAAATTTCACTGAGTTTCTCTTTCCCTTACCACTGTAATAAAGACTCTTCTTTTTCCTGCACTATTTAATAATTGCCATAAACATCCTCTTCCTTTTGCCATTTCCATATCTGCTGAAACATGGACAATGGCATAAATCTGGAACTGCCAAGCTCAGTGGGCTAAGCGAAAAACAGATGTGATATCTTTAGCATTTTTATGTAATTATTTTTATTAGTATTTTACCCGATCTCCATCCCTCCCTCCTGACCTTATTGTTATTTCCTCCTCTCTTTAGCCAGTCTGATGATAGTATTCCAGCAAAGGGGGCTCGAGGTGGGAGTTTGTATTCAGCTACATTAATCAAAATTTATTAGCTAAGCTTGCCTGCGTGGAGATTTGAAAGAAGCAAGGATGGCAACTGAGGAGGACAGACTGCACTAGAGCAAAGGAGTGACAAGCATTCCGGCCAAAAGCTGCAAAAACAATCATTTCTTTATACTCATGAACACGGAGGGTGGGTAAAAGGGAGAGGGAGATAGATGAGGGAGAGAGAAAGAACACATTATTAGGATTTTTTTTCAGTTTTCCATGGGACTTGCTTCCAGGAAATTGGCATATTTGAAATTAAAGAAGTAAAATATCACAATGCCTTTTCAAAACAGATGATCACAACTGGCACTAACACTGATCATTTGATTAGATTCAGTGTATGGCAAATCTGTGTTTCTCAGTATTTACCCCTTATTATTTTAGCCAAAGACCTTAGCCTTTGAGGGTATATTTAGGGGTGGGGGAAGGACATTCTTGAAATTAGATATAATAATATTTTAAATAGTTTATGTTCACATGACTGTTGAAAGTTTGACTTTGGTAAAGAATTCCAGATTAAGGACATCTGGGTTGTTTCCATTTTAACATCACTGGTAACCAGATTTTTATTAGGAACTCTACCCGTCTGTTGTGGCCAAGGCCCCAAGACAAAGGATTTCAAGGTGAAATATGAAGACACACTCTGGTGTGTGTGTGGGGGGGTGGGAGCTGTGTGATTCTTAAGCTGCAATCGTATCAAGGTTCTTAAAGGACTGAGATTGTAATGTAAGGAGAAGGGATGTTTTAGAGAGAGTTGCTGTCTGGCTGACTGGTCTGCCATCCCACTAAGGGGAAGGAAGGAGGTGCATTTCCCGCCATCTGAATACAAGCTTTAAGGAGATCACTCAAACAGTTTAACAAATGACCCATGAGTTAGGACCTGCTCTCTGAGGAACACCAGAGCAATCCAAAGAGCAATGACCAGCTGCTTTGAAGGTGAAATGCCAGCATGAGTGACTTCTTCCTTAGAGTTTGTGGGAACAAGTGTTGCATTGTATACATCTTGAATCAGATGGGTCACAAGAATGAGAAATATAATACAAAGTTATCTTAGGCCCATGGGCTTCCTGGAGTGTTCTTGTGGCAGCAACATTAAGTGAGTAGCCAGCCACATCTCAAGTGCTACAACAGATAGAGAGAATGTACCTTCAGTTAAATAAAAGGGCTGAAACCCAGAGTTGGATGACACCCCCACATCAGCCAGCCCATTGCAAGCATGACCTAGGAAAGGAAAGTCCCTCTAACTTCAGAACTTGAAGTTTGTAGTTCTGTTCTAGACTAAGTGTATTAGTGTTTCATACTTTGACTGTTTATAAATAAACTAAAACATGGCGTTGCCTTAAATTTTATGTGCAGGCGTGACAAGCCAGGGAAAGAATATCATCAAAATAGGTTGTATGAAAAATGATTTTTAAAATAAAATTTAAATAGAAAAAGGTATACACTTAAGTAAAAAAAAGTTTCTGTATTTCCACTTAAAACCATATAACTTACATAAAATAAAGATCTTAGCAGAGAGACAGAGAAAAGATGGTTAAAGATGAGCTATACACATCATAGAGGAATAGAATTTCTTGTATTAGGCTCATTTCTTTTGGTCCCTTATTTATTTCTTCTATTTGTTCTGCTCACCCCATCCATGCTTGAGTTTATGTGAAGATATCAAAGACAAGCAAAAGTTGTATTTCTTGAGAAGGTTTGATCTGTATGATGTTACCTGTTTCCCTCAAATCCACCTACAGGTTTAGTATGGTGACTTTGTTTTCTTTCCTCAGACTTCGAGCATGAGTATTGAAATCAAAAGGCTTTAAACCAGAAACTAGATCATTTCTCACAAAGTGCACGAAAGCTAATGGTATTTGTAGAAGGATCAAATTAACCTCTAAATGCTGATATATATTTATATAGATAGATACATACATACATATATACATATGTATATGAAGGCATTGTGTGATAACGCTGTTTCTAAAGGCTAATACACCAGTCATTCATGACTTTTTAATATATAAAGAACCTTTTAAATGATTTTCAAATCTATATTATTATCATTTTTGCTTTCCAGATTTTTTTTTCTGGTAATTCTCTGGCCTCTTGGGTTTTACTGAGCCTGCTTGGGCTGTAGCTATGCTTCTACCTTTTCAAAACGTCTCTACTGTGTTGTGCTCCCTTAGACTGTTAGTAAATTACTAATAAGGAAGAAAGAGTGACGAGTGAGATGCTAGCTAGGATGATGCCACATGCCTGTATTATCACAACATGGAAGGTAGAGGCAGGAGGATTACAAGCTCAAAATCAATCTGGGGTATATTGGAATTTGAGGCCAGCCAGGACTACATATCAAGGTCTTGTCTGAGGGGGGAAAAGTAAGATTTCAAAGAAGAAATGTTATAAGAGCAGCCACAATGTAAAAATAATAGAATCATTGGAAATCTTATGGAGGAGAAGCAGCTATCAGTGTTGGTATCCTGTGCATGACCAAAAATGATGATATGAATGTTGCCCTGTATAAATTCAGCCTCACCTAATACTACATGATTCAGTAAACCAGAAGTGGTGGTGCATGCCTTTAATCCCAGCACTTGACAATAGAGGCAGATGGATCTCTGTGAGTTCAAGGCCAACCTGGTCTACAAAGGGAGTTCCAGACCAGTTAGGGCCACACAGTTAGACCCTGTCACTAAAAACCAAATCAACCAAACAAAAGAACCCCAGTGACATTCCAGAACACTTTCTACAGCAAACTACTCATTTCCCTTGACCTTAGCATAGATTATACATTGTAATTCAAAAGTAACACATATGAAAAGGAGAAATGTAATTGATTTTATATATTTATGCTAACACTGTATTAGTTAAAGATGCTGCCTGTCATTTACAAAGTTACTTATGTCGAAACCTGTGAAAATGACACCTTTTTTTTCTTCTGAAGTTCACTTGTACAGAATTACACTAACTACAAAAGTTAGTTGGTAGAGATATTACTAAGAGTTGTGTTGAAACATGTTATCAAGGAAACCAACTCTTACTGATGATTTCTAGCTAGCCACTGTGATGCATAATGCAATAATGTCTGATTCGCTCTGGTCTTGGGTCTGCCACAAAGCTTTTGGATTTCTTCATTATCTTACCTGTGAGTAGAAATAGTATCTCTTTTAAATGTTCAAGTTATTATAAAGACGAAGGGGAAATAAACCTGTCTATCTATCTATAGATACACACATTTCCACATTTATGCTATTTTCTTCTAACAAAAAAGTTTATATAAAATATGAAAATATATTGATACGCAACTACCTATAAAACATGCATAATTATATTACAAATAGATACTTTCACATGGCTTTCAACATACAAAGTATTCAGTTCTGTTTGCTGATTCTTATTTATTTAATGAAAGTATAATGTATTTTCAGACAACAGGAAGACAACTTATGGGTTTAAGAGGAAAGAAAGAATTTTAGTAATTTTCATTCATTCAATAAGATGGAGTCAAAATTATTAGGTCATAGGAAAGAATGGATCTTATTCAGAAGCATGCTGAAAGAATTAAAAGGAGCTTTCTTGAATAGTCCATTTACATCCTTTACCCTGCATTTTTGCTTTTTGGTGATGGGTATTATTATCTCAGTGGTAAATAAAGTAAAATGCTTAAACAAGAAGCATTCACTTTGTTCATTTCTGTTAAATAAAGAAGTTATAACATCAGTAAGAGAATAGTGCAATTCATCACAGATAAAATATGCAAATTCTTAAAAGGCAAGTTGGGGACTAGGTCTAAGCTTTGTCCACTCCACAGTAGAAATAAATTTCTAAACTAGTGTAATGTTATTGATCCTGGAAGTCTATGTTCTGTACCTCTTTTCCCCCCTTTTTCTTTCCTACACAACCCTTGGATGATAAGTGGTTGAATATATTTGAATAATTTGATGTTCATGAAGACAATGGCCACCCCCCTAATGCCCACCTTGGCTGTGGTATAATGTAGCCAAATATGTTGCTTCCAAACATAGCTCATCAGAAATACTTTCTGTCCAAACAGGAATAAGAGATTTCCTGAAACAAGAGTAAATATGGATGATGCTTGCTAAGAACATGTGAGATGAGCACGGAATGTCAAGGTCCTTTGACATACTATTCTTGTCCATAAACATATTTTTACAAAACGTGTTGCATATTTTCTTTTTCCGGAGAACGCTTGTTTAATGCATTTTCCCTTGCAGAACCTTTGCTTCCCCATCCACAAAGTAATGCAGAACTCTTCTGTGCAGGCTAGTGAGGAAGGCCTGAACAATTCCTCTCTTCAGGTTTGCCATTGTGTTAACCTTTAACAGTGTCCTTTATCTGAGTGACAGAGAACACATTGTTCAAAGAGTAAAATAAATATGTTTCCAATTTGCAACTTAGGAAAATATTTCCATGCTCCATTTGAGTGAAAGAAATTCCCTTGTTTAATGTCTTTACCTTGGAGTCATGCTTTTTAGCCTTCATTTTATAATTGAAATCTATACAATGGACTGAAATAAAGAAAAATTTTCTTTTACTATTAATATGCTTATGTTAGACTTTGATGATATGAACTACCGGCTTATTTTAAAACAGACTGAGTTATTACTAAGACTAACCTAAAATCTGGGTTTCAATTTTGGTCTCCTGATTCCCAGTGTCCTGGAGAGGACACTTGCAATAATCAGGAGGGTTTGTGGCTGTTGTGTTTGAACTGTTTGCTGACTCATACAGGCTCTCCAGTAATTTGAGGGTGGATTTGGCATGACCTACTTCACTGTAATTCCTATTAGTAACACCATGGAAGTGTTAAATGATAAATCCTCTCAAATTTTTCCTAAGGTAATCCTAACTTAACTATATTATGAAAATAGAAAGAGCTCTCTAAGGAGGTGTGTGTGTGCGTGCGTGTGTGTGTGTGTGTGTGTGTGTGTGTGTGTGTGTGACAGAGAGAGAAAAAGAGGGCAGAGTTCCTCTTGTTATTCCAAAGAGCTCATACAGATGTGTTGAGTTTCCTTTTGTCTCCAGGAATGTTATTTAAAGCTGCAGTTGACATTTTCCTACATAAGGAAAATGCCTTTTCATTTCATTCATTTCATTTCATTTCAAGGCATGTATATAAGATTCAAATATAATCACAAGACTTAAAATAAATGATCCAGAATCTACACTAACACAGAGTAACAACACATCTGTATCCACCACGAAGTACCATGATGAGAGCAAGGTATTTCACTTGTGACCAATCTTGTCCTTAATAAAACTGATTATCCCTAAATATTATCTATATTTACGTCTAGACCATCAGATAGTGGTATTGCCTGCTGACATAAGCGGCCCACAAATGTCCTTCACTAAAACTAAAGACAAGTGCATGTCTGAGTTAATTACCAGCCACTAAACTCAAGGATGTTTTATACATCATAAGGGCCGAGAAAGGATACAAAGAAGGAGCCCTGAGTGACCAGACTGCACAGAGACAACGGGTCCTTATGAGCATCACAACTGAGCCTGCCTGCCTTCTCTTTCCCTCCCACTCCCCCATCTGCCTTGGCAGCTTCCCATTTCTAGGGAAGGAGTGAGTATCTTGATGGCTTTGATTTTCTAATCAAGAAGCATTGTCTCCTAAGTGAGTGGTTAGGTGATAACCTAGTTGTGCTAATTCTGTCTTGAATGCAAAAGGCTCTTTAGCTGCGTTGCCTGTTGAGGGTCTGCTCTCTCCTTTTAAAATCTCCCTTCCCTGAGAAAGAATGCACTCATCTAATGTATCTTAATTTTCACAAGGAAAGGTAGAAGTTGTTTTTATTTAAATAAATCTTGAAATTTTCAACAGCTAAAATTAGATGATTTACATTTCCCCATCATGGTTACCTGGATTATCCCTCCTTTTGAAATGGAAACCGTTCTAACCCTATAACCTCAACATCACTGTGAGTAGAACTCTTTCTAATTATCTGACTGTGTGGTAGACTCATTAGCATTGCTAATCAGCTGACTGTGGAGGGCTTGTGTCTTCAGTTCTAATGTTCATACACTATCCATTGACATAATTACAATTCTTCATAACTACTCAGATGCTACTGTACTTAAAAATACAAATAGGAATTTTCCAGTGCATACCACCAAAATTTCAGGAAAAACATATATAATTTTACTAATGAGTCTTCATATAATTCTATGAACTGTATGAGACTAAATTGAGCTTCATACAGTTACTATTTCTGTAAAATGTCCATGATAGCTAATACTATATAACACTAGAGCTTTAGTTTAAAGAAGAGAAAAGGCTTCTTCTTGGTTTTGCTTTATTTTTATTTCTTCTGTGACTGAAAGGCAATCATTTCTAGGGGAAGGTTTTTTAAATCTATGGCAAAGAATAGCTGATGATTTCTGAAAATCACCTTCAAAAGCCCTGTGTGAGATCACCATGATTGTCACAAATGAATATTTATTAAATGTCCACCAGGCTCTTGACATTATACCAGGTTTTTCAGGGATTTTGCTGAAGGCAGACAATAAGCGAGAGAAGCCTCATATAACAATAATTTTATATGCATATGAACAAGAAAATTATTGCATAATTGGATTACATCTATTGTAGTAAATACATAGATACCCCTAATGCATGTGCACATGGTAGAAATACTGTATATAAAAAGAGGTATATACAAAGCCATTTCTGTATTTTCTTACACTTACATAAATCTTCAAGTTAATAGGCTACCTAAACTGAAAAAAAAAACATAACAGCAGCAAATGATTAGGAATAATCTTATACGTTTATGTCATTACACACTGTCTTATTTATTATAACACTGTCTTATTTAGTAGTAGAACTACTCAAAGAACAAAAGAGCTTAAAGAGGATATGAGCTAAAAATAAGATATTTGAAAAGCCCTTAGCAATGAAAGGATATAGCAAGTATGCCATGGTAAAGGATATAGATGGGACAAAGAGAAAGATCTGGATGCAGAATCATCATGCATAGTATAGGAGTCAAAGGGAGAAAATCATGTTCATCTAAGTGAAGTACATAAAATATGAACTCCACAAATTTATAATGAATAATCTGTGAAATAAAAGCTTGAGAAAAATGAATAAATGAAAGAAAAGAAGTATAATTTATTCAATCAATCACTCATCACATCCATTATATATTTCTTTCTGACAGGTGCACCAGGGGCTAGGTGAAGAATAAAAGTTTTGTAGGAAAATTCTTGGATAAAGAACTTAGTATTAACTTGAAAGGTCTACCACTGCTCAACATATAGAAATGCAGGCAAAATGAAACATCATTGTTTTGGGTGAATACCTGTGCTTTTGTGAAACTAAAGAAATTTTTACATACCTGAAAAATGCAAAAGTTGTTAAAAATAGAGTGGTGAGCGTGGGAGTGATGTTGACTACCTTGGGAAGGAAGGTGAAGGGTGTTCTGGCCCATGGGTATAAGCTGAATCTCCAGGTAAGACTGGGACTGGAGATTTGGACCCTCTTTAATCAGAAGAGTTGCAACTGAATCTGTAGCATCAAGCAACATCTTTGGAAGCATTTTTAGAGTCTGCTCTCCAGCCAGCACAAGCAGAAAGGATGATTTTTTTCCCCCTCAGCCTGGACTTCGTGACTAAATAGGAAGAGAGACAGCTTCCCCCAAGAATTTTTAATCACCATAGGCATGCTGTTTAAGAGATTTGAGGTTTACATGTGAACTCCTGCCTGGTGTGTCTGCTGAGAACTAACATGAAGAGAGGCAGAGAGCGCTCGTGCCCCTGGCACAGTCTACGGGACAAAGATGAAAACTGTTGTAAAGTGTCCACCCTTATTCAGGCTCCACTACACTCCTTCAGAAAATACACCATTTAGCATGGCTTTAATTTCTACAAGTCAGAAAATAGTCAAGGAAATAGCTGAAGTAAAAGTTAGCAGACCCTAGTGCACACCAGAATTAGCCTCTAATAAAGACGACTGAAAGGGAATATAAACAGGTAAGTATACAGATAACTTATAAACATTAAAAGTTAGTAGATTGGTATGATCAATGCTTGTTTGAATGAACAAATGGGATGGACATTGAGTGGAGGAGAAAACAAGCAACAGAACAGGAGCGAGCCAAAGAGGACCTCTGGGGGAAGGGGTCAATGTAGCGATGTATCAGAGCAGATATTAAGACTCGAGATCAAGCCTCTGACAGAGGGCGAGAGTAATGATAGATCTGGGAGAGGTTGGTGAGACTTGGGGAGAACAAGAGCTTCACAAAGACCAAACTGAGCAGGGCACAGGGGTCTTGTATGAGACAGTTTCTACAATCAAGGACCATGTGTGGATGTGGCCTGGAACCCCCGCACAGATGGGGCCCATGATAGCTCGGTGTAGGACTGAAGACCCTATTCAGGGAAACAGGGACTGTTTCAGTCATGATCTTGATGGCTGACTCTTTGACCCTCCCCCAT
>CM053744.1:44732845-44802923 GCA_028658305.1 Pachyuromys duprasi
AAAAAATAATAATAAATAAATATTTTTGAAGATACTATTTCACCCTCATCAATTTAACATAAATTGAGTGGAAAATATTTATCAACACATATGTAAGAAAATAACCTATTCTCAAAATCTTCATGTGATGCTATAACTAGCTACTGTTACTGTGATGGTTGTAGTACTTTCTTTTCTAGCTATTCAGTTTGATAATACTTAGGATAGTTGAACATGTTCGTATATGCTTTGTAAACTCTCATATATGTACAAAAAGTGAAAATTAATGCTTGTTGCTATATTGTAAATAACTGTGGAAAGCTGAACAAGCCTAATTGTCCAGTGATAAGAAAATGGATGAGTAAGTTTGAGGCTACTCATTCTGCAAAACACGAAAGTAATTAAAACAACGAACCATATCTAAACATATCATTAGGAACAAAACTCTAAAATGTACTCTTAGACATGAAAAATTATTACAGAATTTCACAGTGTGATGCAATAATAAAATTCTCAAACTTTCAGAGCATGCATGGGGATGGTGGATATCAAACCCAGGGTGCGGTTTACATTTCAGGAAACAAGAAAGCAATGTGATTAGGAAGGCTTTCCTGCAAAGATGAAGAGGTAACTGTGACATTTACTTCTTAGAAGTCCGATAGATTTTTTAAATTGCCAGGGCTTTCTGTGCCAACAGGATCAACCAATAGAGAAGAGCTTTCAGTCAGCAATTATCATCCTTAATTAAACCCTCATAGATCATTTTATCACCAGAAGATAAATGTATGCTAGGTGAGATGAGCACTATAGAGACAGATAAGGTAAAGAGCTCCAGGAAGGCCTGGGTTTGAGCAGATCTGCTCTTGTATAATACATGGGCAGAATAACTTTGGAAGGCAGCAACTATTAAAAGCACCTGAAAGGGAGGCATGTTTAACACAGTCCAGAGGCAAGGACACCAATAGACTGAAGTAGTGTGGAGGAGAGAAGAGCTAGTAGGGAAGGAAAACAAAAGGTAGCAGTGAAGAGAGTTTAAGCCAGATAGAGCCGAGCATCGCCTCTGGCTTTGAATGAGACAGGAAGCTTCTGAATGATTTTGATCAGAAGAAGGATCTAATTTTACTGATGTTTTAAAAGAACCACTTTGACTGCAGAGACAAGATAGGCATTAGTCATTCCTTCTTTACAATCTGGAGGCTGTAAAAAAATTAATAACTATGGACTAATTAGTCATATGTTCATGTGTTTGCTTCTCACTGAACACAATTAAAGGCAATCATATCTCCAATCCCACTAATGAAGAAAAGTGAAACAATGAAAGTGAAGTAAACTGCCCAAGGCCACACAGGCATTTATCTGAGGAATCCTGAGTTCAAATCCAGGCAGTGTACCTTCTTATATCCAGTCATGCTCTGCTGTCTCTTACACTGCTGGTGGTACTTTGAAGGATGTATGGAAACTGATATGAGTGTGTGCATCTTTAAAGTATGAAATTATATTAACTACAGAAAACTATGATGAAATGCAAAGAACAGAATTACAATAGAAATAAGTTGCATAAACAGCTTTAGAGGTAAGTGATAGAACTCATGATGGATTATTGACTTGAGGGACAAAATGGCTTGTAAAAGATGTCTGAAGAGGTTGTTCATTTTTTTTTAATCAAAGGAAACTTAGATGCTCAAAATACAAAAGAGTTAACAGCTATATGCCGGCATTTAGGCTGGGTGAGAGGTTATTTTTCCCAGGTACAGTAAGATACAAGTAAAATCAGGCATCAAAGAGAACTTCGATTTTGTTTTTGTTTGTTTGTTTGGGGTTTTTTTCTTGTTTTTTGTTGTTGTTCCAGAGAAAACTGACCTGCTGACAAGCCACGGGGCATTATCAAAATGTCTACCTTAGTAATTCTTTGCCAGTTTCCTGATCTGGGTGTCACAGATCAGTTCCATTTGGAAGGAAGATATTTCTGCTTGTGGTTTGAGATACCTCCTTTCCTGTTCAGTATTTAAACTGAGTCATTCAATTTGGGATGATTGTGTCACATTTTCCAACTTTCATTCCCCTCAAGAAGCAGTAGTCAAGAGAAACACAAGTGATGAACATTAGTGGCAGAGTGTGTGGTTACAAAAATCAATAAGCCACAGGATGCTTCAGATTCTTAAACAGTTTTTAAAAAGTGTGAGGACAGTAGGCAGAATCCACATAAGAGCCATTGTCTAAAACCGGCATTCTGAATGCAAGGACTCAGCTTGTAATTAAAGCTCCTTGTCCTGTTTTAGCACCTTCTTTCACACATGCATCTTGAGAAAACCACAACCTTGACCATATCTGAATACTTCACAATATTAATGTGTTGCAAACAATATTGCAGTTCTGTAAAGAGATACTGTCTTTTATGTAAATTGTGATTGCAACAATGATAAACAGCCTCATGTACAGATTAAGGAAAACCTCCAGGCTTAGATTATAAGACGTCAAACTAGGTTATTCTGATATTTCCAGTCTCTCATAATGACATGAAGTATCACAACCTCAAAAAGAATTGTTTAGGGTATGTATTTTGAATTATTATTAAAGTTCTTTCTTGCACCTGGCTTGTTTTTTTTTCAGTTTATTTTAAAAATCTCCCACATTTCGTTCCATAACTGCCAGTGATAAACATTTATTGAGTGTCAGCTCTTTAACCGACACCCTAATTGAACAGATATGGCTTGTTCCCTGTGAATTCTAGGTTAGCTAAACAAAAGAGAAAACTGGGGGCTTCTGACAACGCTGCCAGTTCAGCATGCCTCCTGTTTTTATTACTCCGGTCCAGCTTTTATCTCTGCACAGCTGATGGACTTAGCTTACAGGGAGGCTTAGAATAAAAGGAAGCTTTCACAAGCACAACTTAAAATCCAAGGAGTTCCACATTGTTTTAGGAATGAGGTACAGATTATATGACAGACATCAGGCATGAGACAGGGAACTTTTTGAGTTGAGCAGCATAAGAAAGACTTTTACTCAGAAAACTGAAAGTGTAGTTAGCTGTATCTTCACTGTGTTTGAAACGAGCTTGCCTATACACAGTTAATGCTTACTGGGTACTGTCTGTTGACCCAAAAAGACTTTTCTTTTACCAACTTGATATATATATATATATATATATATAATATATATAATGTTCAATAAAATGTTTAATTTCTAAATTTTATCACATTCAGATGATTTTCTTAATTTATTTTTTATTACAATTTATTCATTTTGTATCCCAGCTGTAGTCCCCCTCCCTCATAACCTCCAAATCCTGACCTCCCTCCATCTTCACCTCCCATCCCCCTCCACCAGTCCACTGATAGGGGAGGTCCTCCTCCACTTTCGTCTGATCCTAGCCTATCAGGTCTCATCAGGACTGGCTGCATTGTCCTCCTCTGTGGCCTGGTAAGGCTGCCCCCACCCCTCAGGGGGAGGTGATCAAAGAGCCAGCCACTGAGTTCATGTCAGAGACAGACCCTGTTTCCCTTATTAGGGTACCCTCTTGGAGTCTGAGCTACCATGGCCTACATCTGTGCAGGGGTTCTAGGTTATCTCTGTGCATGGTCCTTGGTTGGAGTTTCAGTCTTAGCAAAGACCCCTGGGCCCAGATTTTTTGGTTCTGTTGGTCTCTTTGTGGAGCTCCAGTCCCCTCCAGGTCTTTCTATCTCCCCATTCTTTCATAAGATTCCCTGCACTCTGCCCAAAGTTTGGCTATGAGTCTCAGCATCTGCTTTAATACTCTGATGGGTAGAGTCTTTCAGAGGCCCTCTGTGGTAGGCTCCTGTCCTGTTCCCTGTTTTCTTCCTCTTCCGATGTCTATACCATTTGCCTTTCTGAATAAGGATTATCTTACCCAGGATCCTCCTTCTTGCTACCAATTTTCTTAGTCCTCACAACTATAAGAGGTCATTCCAATTCTTCCCTCCACTTTATAGATAAGCAGCCAGAGGCATAGAGAATTGAAATCACCTGGCCACATTTCTATACCTTGTGGGTACTTGTGAATGATCTCAGATTCGGCACTGAGCAGGAGCATGTGCCTCTCATCACAAGGCTAAACCAGCTCTTAACAGAGCAATCTTGTGTTTTAATGTCCTAGAGAAAATGTGAAGTTATATTTTGTGTCAGTCTTTTGAAATGTTAGCATCTATTATTGTTATTGGAGGTCTTCTGCATGCCATGCCCACATGTGGAGATCAGAGAACAACTTTTCAGAACAGTTGGGTCTCTCCTTCCACATTAAGGTAAATTGTGTGGATGGAACGAACACAGGTCCCCAGGCTTGTTCAGCAAGCATTTCTACCCACTGAGTCATCTCACTGACTCTCTGCACCCACCGCAGAGACGAGAACTGCTTAAAGGAAAGGATGTGGCAAGATACGGACCTATCAAACATTTAGCCTTAGCTCTCCAATATGGGATCCATACTGCATTCACCAAGAAAAAGAATAAAGTTTTATTTCACACCTTCAAATAAATTTCCTAACCACTACACTTCCTAGTTTTAAAGATAAGAACTTTAAAATCTGTTTTTAAAATTTAAACTTTGTAAAAAGTTTTGGAAAATTCTAGATAAAAATAGAAAATTGTACATAGGTAAAATTAATACTATCAACTCTGGAGTTATTTACTATAAAGAAAATATGCAAATCCCTTTGGGGATTTCCTGAAACAAATTTAAGCACTAGCAATGGTCGTCTTTGTGGGTGGGACTGTGAATTATTCTGTACTTTCTTTCTGCTTTTCTTTATTTCCAACTTTCCCCTCGTTAACTTGTTTCCCACGTCATAATAGAAGTCCCTTTTAAAGCTTCACAAACTTGAATGAAAGAATTTAATTAAAGATGAATCTCAAAGTTGATTTATAATTTTAAAAAGAGAGTGCTTATCTTACTGGATTATAAATCCATCCAGGGCAGAGAAGATATCTTCTGCTTCTTTATCATTTCCTATAATACCTATTCTTGCAGATGGCAGTAACTTAATATGCTGTTACTAACAAAAGCCCTTACTGTAGAGTGTTAAATCCAGCATCCTGAGAAGTGAAATTAAACTTAGAAAATTTAGAAGAATTTTCAAAGGTTGTATAGTGAAGTGCGCACTAGGAAATAGTCGTGAAACTTCTGCAGGTAGAATATCAGAAGTGCCCGTCTGGGAGCATCCTGTTCCATTATTATAACACCACAGCTGTTTGTCAAAAGCAGCTCTTAGCATCCCACTAGGCTTTCAAGAAATATAAAGAAGATGGTAAAACCAAAGAGCAATGCTGTAGGAACAGAAAACTACAAACCAATCTTTCTGATAGTTATTCTATTTAAAAAACAAAACAAAATTTCAGTAAATTGGACCTATCAATATATAGAAATCATCACAAATAATGATCAAGTGTGACATTCTAGAAATGCCTGAGTAGTTTAACATTTCCAAGTCAACACAATGCACCATGTCAGCCAAAGGAGAGATGGAAGTCAAATGATCATCTTGCTAGATTTTTTTTCAAATCTTCAAATAAACCTTTAATATAAACTGATAGCAAAAACCAGGAATAGAAAGGAATTTTCTTAACCTGATTTAGGGTTTTTGCAAAAAGGTGTAGCAGAATCGAAAGCAAGTTTAGGGAGAACAGTCTTCCCCAGGGATGAGCCTGCTAACTGGTTATCCAATTCCAAGTGGTTACCCCCAAAAGCATATATATATACACACATATATGCATATATACATATATGTGTGTATATATACATATATATATACACACTAAATGAACTCAGCATGTTGTACATGCACATACACACATGCCATACACACATACACATACGTGGGGAAGGGGAACTGGGGCTTGAACTTTGTACCCACAGATCAGTGCAATGCTCAACCCTCATCAAAGATGCTGCTTCTTGAAGTAGACAATAATCAAAGCAGAAACCCCTAACTGATCAGCACCCAGAGTGTAAGAGACTGTGAAATGCTCAGCCCTAAATGGGACATCTGTATCACACCCCTCCGCTTATGGCTCAGAGATCTCCGTGGGGATCTCTGAGGGGACAGGAAAACTGTAAGAGCCAAAGGTGGTGAGTGACTTCAAGGGAAGAGCATTTTCTGGACACAACCAGACTCGTGTACATATGAGCTTGCCGAGACTGTGACAGCACACATATGCCTTGCACAAGCTCAAGCCACGCAAAAATCCAAGCATTCGGGAAGATGTCGGCTCTCATTAAACACAAAGAAAATGCAAATCAAAATATCTAGACGGACAAAAATAACAAGATTTGACGGGAAAACAGCAGCTGAGGTTATCATGAACTGCTGCTGGGAGTGTAAATTGATTCAATAGCGCTTGTAGAAAGCTGCTTGGCAGTAAACACACAACGGGACATGTGTGACACATGCCTGGCAGTTCCACTACTCTATATGTATGTATTTACAAAAGACACGTTCTAGGATGTTTATGCCCTATTACTGTAAACAACCCAATGTCTTTTAACAGTAGATAGGTAAATAAATTGTACACAGTCACACAAGGGAACACTTGAAGGCATGAGCGCGAACTTTTTCAGTCAGTGCCCGGATTGTAAATGCACTAGCCTTTGTGATCTGACATTCTAGCCCAGCTGCTCAGCTCCCTTTGTTAGAGCATGCAAGCATCCCGGGGTCGGTGCTGAGACCACAGCCTGACAGTGCTGCTCTCTGCACCCCCAACTTTTATTTGCAGCCACTCAAATTTGATTTGGGGAAATAATTTTCACATATAGTAAAACATTATTTCTATTTTTTAAAAAGCCTTTTTCAAATAGAAATATTTTATTCAGCTCACAGGCCATACGAAAAAGAAAGGGACCAGGTTTGACCCTCTGGCCATAGCTTGCTGATTCCCAGCTCTGGTATGTGAGAATGAATAAACTGTAACTACATACATCAACATGCATTAGTCTTACATAACTTTGAGTAAATGAAGATAGACACAAAATGTGCATATTGGATTATCCCATTTCTGTGAAGGTCAAAGGTAGGCAGAGTTGCTCTATGATGTTAGACCAGCAAGATCAAGAGCCACTCTTAATCGAGTTGGAAGCGAGTGAAAGGGGCACAGGGGCTTCTGGGACGCTGGCAGCGTTGGCTCTTGTGGCTGCTGGTTATGCAAATGTCTGCACCTAGTGAAAATTGATAGCATACATTTTTTATTGCTTCACATTTCAGTGTGTTATTTGAATAAAACCTTTATTAAAATGGAGGTTATTGATTATGTGGAGTGGAAGAGAAAAGAAAATGAGGCAATAAGAAAACATTTTTTTTAACCTTCAAAAATGGAGAGGGAAAAAAAGAGTTGAAGCAATCAATGGTAGATACTTCTAAAGGATGACTAAGAAACATTTTAGATGATCTTGTCAATGATAATGGGGCTGAGTGGCTTAGAGCACCGGCTGGTCTTCCGGAGGACCCAGGTTTGATTCCCAGCATCCATTTGGCGGCTCACAGCTGTATGTAACTCTAGTTGAAGGGGCTCCGATGCCGCTTCTGGACTCCATGGGCACCAGGCACACATGGCACAAACATACACGCTGGCAAAGCACTCACACATAAAATTTTTAAAAAATCTTAAAGAAAGGAACCAGAACTCCAAAAACAAAAGATAATCTTTGAAGATTTAACTACAGTACTTTTATGGAGTGGCTGGAACTTTTAACTCTTTTTAATGACCTACAGGTTAATTCCTCTGCCTCTTAAAAATAGTGCTGTAGGCGTGGTTTACTGCTGAGGAAGTGCCCAGGGTAAAGGGGTTACTTGTTGCCTCACTAACACCGAGTGTGTCCCAGCATCTCTCCCGGTTCCTGATATCTCTAGGTCCCACAGTACAATCTTTAGCATCCAGCCACGCTTGGGCAGCCTTAAGAAAATGGTCTTCTTATTGTTAGGCTATAGAGGCGCAACTCAGTTTTTACCTCGACACCCAAAGATTATAAAAAACATTTTATTAAAGAGCTGTTCTATCTTCAGGTCCCAGGGGTTGATACTCTTGTTGCCAGGGTGCTGGTGGGGTGGGTGAGAACTTACTTAGGTTTCTGCTATAGCAACCACAATTTTTAAAAGGAAAATGTCGAAGGTCAAACAAGTTGTTTCAGAGCTAGAAACCAACAAGAATTTTTCCCTTTCATTTGTCACTGAGCTTCAGAATAAGTGAAATATGTATAAACGCTGAAATATTTGCAAAGTACAACAAATTTATTTCTGCTTGCTTTTATCATTCACTTTCATGGTAGCTTTACTGAGAATTGTTCTAAACTGGTATGCTTTTGTTTGAAACCTGCTCTCTCTCATATATATATATATATACCTATTAGTGTCTCATCATCCGGAATTACCATTTTCTTTCATAGCCCAGCACATATGGACCGTTCCAAGATGATTTCTGGAATTTTTCGATATTAAAAACAAGCATTAGCACAGTTGCTGTGACTGTGATACCTGGTGTTATTTATGGGTTTTCATAAAGGGGAGGGGTGAAAAGGGAAAATATACTACTGTCTGGTCTCTCTCTACCTTCTCCTTCTCTAGCCCCCTCTCCACAGTGGAGTTTAATTTTAAATGATAAATGTGGAAATTAGAGACCATCGAGAAAATCCAATTTGGTGAGGAGTTTTAAAAATCCCATAATAAACGCAGAGTGAAATGTATGATTTAATGCAGGGCGCCAATGGCTGCTATTATGGGCTATTAGCAAATCGGGGCTGAGAGTGAATCTTTATCACTTGGCGAGTGCGGGTTGGTCCTGCCTTTCCCTCTGCTATTGATTTGTAGCCGCTTGTCATAATGACACTGGGAAGCAATGAATGGAAGATGTGCATTTGATAGGATTCAGGGGTTTCCCGAAGGGGGGAGAAAAATTCAGCAAGTTTTCTATCTCTTCTGCCTGATTAGATTTTTTTTTTCTTCTTTTAAGAGCTTTCACGTTCCAATAAAAATGCTAAATCAGCTCTGTGCCAGAATTGTTAGGGTGTAAATAGCTGGTCACAGTTAACGAAGGAAAAGATATGATGCTTCCACCTGGGCTCTGCAGCACTAGGTGGACAGAACTTGACAGAAATGGAGTTGCCCATGCATGCAGGTGTGGCCAGATGACAATACTACAAAGGACTGTGAGGACACAATGCAGTAGTGCACTCCCTACATAAAAATGCACCCGCATTGCTTGTGGCATGCATGCATTTGTATGTGGTAGCTAGCCTACACTTTGTGATCTAGCTTTCCATACTCGTGTCCATTTTATGAAAGAGGTCCTTTCTGCTTTTCTTTTCGATGAGGCTTGAGAAAGGTCGCTTGAGAAGGGGTACACTCATGTTGATGATAAAGCAAATTGAATTCCCCAAATTTAACTATTCATAGCAGACATTTGCTCAAAATGTTCAGCATAGGGAGAGCTATGCTGTCTGAGGACAAAGACACCCATGAGCAATACATCTGGGAATTGAGTAGACTTCTGTAAAGAAAACGTACATTAAAGCTTCTCAGAATAAATTGTCTCTGGTTACTTGGGAATGGTTGGTTGCTGTGTCAGTGTGTACATATATCTCTTCCATTTTTAAGAACAAGCAATTGTTTTCCTCCATGGTTCTTTATTCTGAGGTAATGCTAAGTGTCCTTGTCTTTGCATGCAAAAATGCATGCAGGCAGGCAGTCCGATGTTAGCGCTCTGGACACGGTTAGCGTAGGCATGGAGAGAGGAATATGTTCAGTGAACACATGACACGCCTTTGTTCTGTCAGGTGATGAAGCTGCCTTCTCAACGTGCCTCATTCCTCAGGCAAGCATAAAGGAGACTCGACAAAAAGAGCACAGGTACAGAATGCCGCTGTTAGAGGCTTGCGAAAGGCTCGTGGTGGTGAGGGCTCCTTCATCTTTACTAGCTAAGGAAGACTATGGAAAATAGCAAAATATAAGCCCGCATGTCGGAGGAAACCAGGTATTAGAGATCCCACACGGATCTTTATAGCAAACTAAACTCCTTCAGGTCCTGTACTCAACTGCAGCGGTTGCCACCCTTCCTAGCGCTGCGAACCGTTAATGCAGCTCCTTATGTTGTAACGACCCCCAACCATAACATTATTTTCCTTGCTACTTCAGGCCTAGAACACAGGAGGACTAAGGGAAGGTGTCTGCAGGACTGTGCTTCCTCTGAGGCCCTGAGCACACGTTCTCCACTCCCTTTTCCTGGCTTCTGACAGATTCTGACTATTCTCAGCTTGAAGCAGTGCTAGGGCTGTCTGTATTTCACTCCTCACATGGTTTCCTCCTTTCATGGGTCTGAGCGTCTGTCTTGTTTTACAGAGTTTAACAACACAGAACCAAATAACACTCTTAAAAAAAAACCCTCAAAACTAACCAGGCCTACTGGTGCAGGCCTGTCTTCCCGCTATTCTGATGACTGAGGCAGGAGGGTCACAAGTTCAAGGCCTGCTACAGAGTTGGCTCAAAATAAAACAGTGAACAGAAGGGGCTGGGGAAAAGGCTCCATGGTAGAACACTTGACCTTGTGTGCTCCGGACTAGGCTCAGTCCCTAGCACTGAAAAACAAAAACAAAAGACCAGAATGGTGGGGAGAGAATTAAATGCCAGTGTGCTGGTCACATCTTTTACATAAAAAAAAAAGAGCTGTTCAGTGTGCTGGGTATTAGGGGAGGCGGGGAACAGACCGTTAGGAGAATCTGCATGCCATTAGCCATACCTGCCTGGGAGGACATAGAAGAACATGCTCATTTTCAGACTTGAGTGCTATACCCTTCAGCAGAAAGCTTCCCAGGCTATGCAAACAGCTGCCACAGTTCCTACAGCCCCACCCCCACCCAAGGACTCTACCGAAACTGTGATTAATTACAATGTTGCCATTTATTATGTATCATTTATTAAAAACTAATTAGAGGCAGAAAGAGGCCTTTCTCCATTTTTCAGTGGGGGGTTTGCTTTATCCCATGTAGTGATTATTGTTTGGTCTATATATGGTTGCTTCTTACTACAACGAATTACCTGCATTGAAGTAATAATGCCATATGTTCGCATAGCCTTTGTTCTAATGTAAAAGCATAATTAATCATTCCAAGGGTACAATGAGGCAGTAGTTTCCATATTGTATATATATTAAGGGATTTCCACTATCATCCAATCAGATGTTATGGTGTTAAAAATAGAAACATGAGGCATCTCTTTTCCTTACCCTACAGTTCGAT
The DNA here is from genome assembly GCA_028658305.1 of Pachyuromys duprasi. Lineage (NCBI taxonomy): Eukaryota > Metazoa > Chordata > Mammalia > Rodentia > Muridae > Pachyuromys > Pachyuromys duprasi. The sequence continues at coordinate 44,744,058 of CM053744.1, forward strand.
AATATAAAAATGTATATCTATCTGCAAACTGAAATGGATAAATATTTTATAATAGAAAAAGTGGCTGACGTTTCTAGATCTTTATTTACTAGGATATTGGTGAGAAATTATAAAATTTTTGTTGGTTCGTTATATACCGTGGTTATTTCCTCTTTTAAAATGATAGTATGACGTTTTTCCTACTATTGAAAAGTCTGTGTGCTTAGAGCTTGACAAGGAAGGTACATCAGCCCAACAACGAGAAAAGTGGTAGAAGAAAAACAAAGATTTTTGCACACAAACATAGTGAGAAACTCAAGACAAAAATAGGTCATTGCTTCATGTAAGTAAAAACAGAAATGAAAGGGAAAGTATATGATAGAAAAGAGATTTGAAATACCTAAACATAATGGAATGAATAAGTAATAAAAGTACATAGAAAGAACTATCCAGATAACTGGAAATGCAGATGCTAAGTAGAATTTGATTCCCTCCCCCCCCCTTTGTTCACCCTTTTGTGGGGTAGCAGGAGGGCATGATTCTTTCCAGAAGTGTTCACAGCACAGTCAAACACCTCCACACTTTGCACACCATCACATTAACTCCCCCACTACGGACATACTGTCCTGTAACTGAGAAGCAGAATCATGAGAGATGTTGGCTTAGCCGGGCTCAGTAGCAAGTTGGGGGCAGAAGGAGAGCCAGAGGGATTTGCTGTTTGTGTTACTGCATGTTGATTTCTGGTATTATAAATACCACAGCTCAGCCTTCTTGTACCCATTTCTCCATCTCTTGTCCTGGGTTCACTAGAACCCTTTCTGAATTTATGAACCAAGTTTTTGATAACACATATACTTCAGCTCTAAACGTCACCTGACTCTAGAAGTGTAGAGTATGTACTACCCTTTATTTATGCACGTTAGAGTTTGGATTGATGTTTTTGAATAGGCTCTTTTAAATCACCCTTTTTCTTGGATTATACACATTAGACTAAACTACCCTTCTTCCTACCAAAACTACAAGCAAAAAAAGGGAACAGATCTAATAAATAAATGAATTTTATGCTCTATTCGTTGTGTCCTTATTACCAAAGTACATGTCAGACTGTTTGTGTTTACCCATGATTTGGGACAAAACATTTGAGTGATGACTTTAAGTATTAAATTAAATGATAGAAATTCATTAACATGTATACATAATATATAGTATGGCTATATAGTCGTTAGCATGTTTATTCAACTATTTGAAAATTTAGATTTTATGTTCTTTGTGCGTGTGCATGTGCATATGAGTGTGTTTGTGTGTGTGAGAGAGACAAAGTTTCTCTGTGTAGCTTTTGCTGTCCTGGACTGGATCTGTAGGTCAGGTTGGCCTCAAACTTACAGAGATCTATCTGCCTCTGCCTCCAGAGTGCTGGGATTACAGGCATGCACCACCTCTCCCAGCTTTCTGTTCTGTTTCTTACTTTGCAGCTCATTGTGTACAGACTCTTCCAAAAGGTGCACACTTCTAATCCTAGCACTATAGAAACAGAAGCAGGCAGATCTCTGTGAGTTTGAAGCCAGCCCGGTCTACGTGGAGAGTTCTAGGCCAACAAGGGCTATATAGTTAGATTCTTTCAGATATGGCGTGGCAGATATTATTTTAGCCTTGGAAGCATGTGAATACAATCCAAGATACTCAGAAGGGTGAGAAGAAAGAATAATTTAAGCCTGTCAGTTATAGGCTAGCCTCAGCAACAAAGCAATTTCCCCATCTTTCAAAATAAAATACAAGGAAAGAAAACTTATTGCCAAGATAGAGTGGACATTGACAGAGTTCCCATTCTCATAGTTGAGATCTTCAGTGTATATCAGACAGCGAGGCCACTGGGTCCCTTCACTCCTTTAAATGTCGCCTGCTGGTGGCGGTGCTGTCCAAGGGGTACATCATTGTCAGTGCTGCCTTTTGAGAGGTTCCTGCTTTCATCCTTCCTGGAGGCTAAAGACACATTTACCAGGTTGTTTGTTTGTTGTTTGTTTGTTTGTTTTTAATCCCTTTTGGGATTTTGTTTAAAATGAACAACAACAAAAAAACACTATTACCCAAAATAAAAATGTCAGCATATACATTCTCTAAGTATTTGGATTCTGCCATATAAGGGGCTGGAGAGTGAGTAATCAAGAAAAGCAAGTCACGGCTGACTTTTCACTTAAGGCTATATAACACAGGATGACCATCAAGCTGGCGGCCTCCTGCAGCGGCCCAACGCCAGGATTACATCTGAGCCCCAACACACTCCGATCATCCTTTTTCCTCAAAAGCTAAAATCCTGTTTCCTACTTACAATGAAATATATTGATACTCTATGCAAATCATTTTCTTTAAAAACCAGCCTTTGAACAACAGATACATTTTTGAATGGATATAAATCATTCTATACACAGACAATAACAACAACAAAAACCCTCTTCTAACCAATATGCTGAAGTTTCACTTAGCTGGCATTTCAAACTGCTAATTGTTCTAAACGTTAGAACAGTTACTGCTTTAGAATCTAAAGTAGCGCCCGTCCTTCTCCGTGGGCCACCCACTCTGCCAAAGACAGTCTGAGGGTCAGTGTGAGCAGAAGAACTCACAAAGAAAAGCACGAGCCTATCCCCCACACAAGACATCCAGCACCAGAGGACATCCTGTTTGCAGATTACAAGGTAGGCTCTTCTCCAACCGGCATCAGAACCTGCCTTTGAGATGGAGGTAGAATTTGAGGAGCCAAAGGGAAAGTTCGTGTTCTGTACCCTTTTACAAGTTCTACTCTCCTAAAAAGGGCGGCGGGTGGGGGAAACACTGAAAAGTGTGAATGTTGGCAGTACCATGTCTCTTGAAACACAGCCTCAGAGTCTACAAAGTGTGCGTTTCCTAGACACTGTGGTTTCTTGCTTCTCTGCGTTGCTTCTGTCCACACTGGTTAAGGGTGACACCCATTGCTCCACTGTGTTTTAAGTTAAATAGTAAAGGATTGTGATTCCTCTGTTTCCTTTTAAACTAATACTGTCTCTGGCAAATGGAACTGCAATAGCTTTTGGTGTTTCATTTTTAAAAAGTTTATTTTCCTACTCATTTTATTAATTTGAAAAAGTTGAAATTAAATTAACATCTTTGTCCTCCCTAATAAGTATTTTTCCCTTTTTGCACCACTGTAGATGAAGCTGCCCCCTTTTTTCATCCAGGTTAAAGCAAACCTCTTTGAATTCTGTTTTGTTCTCCAGGCTCTTTATTTTATCTTAGTCCCCAAAGGGGAAGTGGTCTCCAATTAATTTATTTACAATCTTTTGCTTTTTCTCTTCTTTTCTCTTGCATTTTCATTTTCCATTCTTAATAGAATGATAAAAGGTTGTAGAAACACATTCTCAAAAGATCATTAAAATTATTTTTCTAACATTCTTAATCTGTATAGACAATTGGCATTGATTTGCCTGTCTACCCACAAATCACCAGTTTGGAACACTTACAGATGAAAAGCAAGGTACAGCAATTAGGAGTACAGGTTTCCAAGTTAGGGCAACTTGACTTCCTGTTGTCTCTGCTACAGTGAATGATTTTGTAAGCCTCAGCTTCTCTGCCCATAGAAACAAGGTGAATAATATTACGCCAACTCAGAGTAGAGATAGGACATTTTCATACATGTCCAATCAGTCTCAGTAAATACTAGAAACATGATTGCTCTTACTCAACATTTGGATATGGTTGAGATTTGTTATTATTAATATTGATCTACTTATTTCACTGTGTAGTCTTAAAATTAAGTGTTTGATTTTTGTTATGTTGTAAGTAACAGCTAAACAGTAAAATCAGATGCAGTGCTGTTTTGATCCTGAAGAACTTTGGGATTAAGATTAGACTAGGGAGGGGTTAGGAAGATGATTAAGTAGAAAACTGAAAACAATCTGCCCCTTTGAGCATGCCATGATCAGAAGGAAAGGCATTTCTCCTTAAATTTGGCAACCTAGACATTTTTCTTTCTCTGGTACTGGGCCCCATCAAGAACTATAACTCCATTTGGGATGAAAGCTTATTTGGGGGGGTTCTCTTGCCAGTTTGTAATTTTATGTCTGAGCATTTGAGTTTTGCAGCACACCTTATGTTAATAAAAGAAAGCCTTCCTCTCATTGTTGCTTTCATGTTGAAGCTTAACTTCTTAGAAAGCCATATGTTTGCTTTGTTTGACTTCACCATCATAACTCTCTGAGGACCCCAGGATAGCAGTAATTATAAGAATTAAAGCACAAGCATAAAAGAAAAGTATGAACATAGATTTCTTAATTAGTCAACAATATCCAATGCCATGCTCTCCCCCTATACTACTAAACATATATAACATTGTCCTAGGTTCACATTGCCTTCAAAACATACTACCTGCTACCATAACTAGCCTTGGGTTTGAGCCCTTAATCTTTGATAAATTAATTCTTTTCAAAGCTTATTGTCTTTATAATAACATGAAACCAATGACAGAAGCCATCCATGAAATGATTATGATAGTCAATTAAGGGGGAGCTGCTCATTGTCAGTAAGATCAGAAGGCCCCTGAGAATTTGGTAAACTGTGCACTCTGTTACAAAAGGCCTTAATAATACATGCTTCTTTCAACCCATAACTTCATGGATGTTAGACAAATGCTATGTCATTGATCCATAACACTGATCCTTAATATTTTAATTGAAAAAAATTTTTCGCAAAATATATTCTGATTATGGTTTCAACTCTTCTAAGATTTTTCCCATTTATCCACCACCCAAATCCATGCACTTTATTTCTCTCTTAATAGAATAAAAAGAAGACAACTTAAAAATAATAAGATTAAAAAAAAAACTAACCAGAATAGGATAAAACAAACAGAAGGAATAAAAAGAACCAAAGAAAAAGCATAAGGGACACATACAGATGCTGAAGTACATGTGCACACTCAGAAATGCCATAGAAATGAAGGTAGAAGCCATAATATCTAAGCAAAAGGTCTGCAATGCCCAAACAAAGTGTTACATGAGGCGAAAAGAACCATCGAGTTCATTTTCTGTTGGCCATCTACTTCTAGGCCTAGGGCCTGCCTTCTTTTAAGAGTGGTTTATATCCTGTGTGAGACTCCATTGAAGAATATTCACTTTTCCTTTGGGAGCAGTTGTCAATTGGAAATAGCTTCTGTGTTAGGCTGTGGGCTTATGTCCCCTTCCTTTCTCAGCACTGGGACCCTGTCTGGCTTAGACTGCCACCATCTCTTTGAGTTCATGTGTGCCTCAGCCCTACTGTGTCTGGAAGCCCTTGATCACTGACTACTCTCTTACCTGGAATATGTCACCCAAGCCCCAGTTTCAGCCTGTGAGTTTTCATTTCCCATCTCTATAGTCTTTATTTCTAGCCCACTTGGCATCTCTACACATAGCTCAAAATTCAGCACATAAAAAATGACTGGACTTTCTCTCAAAAAGCATCACTGTGACCAAATACCTGGCAAGACACAATCTGAGAGTGGATAGGTTTATTTTGTCATGTGAGATAAGACCCATCATCTCAGGAAGGCCGCACATGGATCAGCTGCCTGTTCACATCTTAGCAGACAGAGTAGCAAGACCAAGCTACAAACCTCAAGACCTGCCCCAGGGAACAACTTCTCCATCTAAGTCATACTTCCTAACAGTCCCATAACCTTCCCCAAATGCCATGGCCATCCGGGAATGTAGTGTTTGAACACCCGAGCCTGTAGGAGAAAATTTTGCATCTGAATCACAACACTTCCCTAGGTGGTAAGTCATATGGAAGGTTATTCAATATAGAAGAAAAGGCTTGTCTAATATGAATGAAATGATGGGCGAGGGGGAAAATGTTATGTAATGATGTTAGAACACTTGAGTCCAGATCACACTTGGCTTGGAATGCAGTGTTTAGGGTGGCTGTATTCCTCTAGGGAGAAATAGAAAACCTTGAAGGAGGCAAGGCATCAGATTTTTAAAATATTGCCTTGGGTTTGCTGTGGGAAAAATGACCATCAAAGGTAAGAATGGACGCTAGAAGAACAAAAGACTCCTGCCCTGTGGGCTAGTGAAAGATAAGCTTGATTTGGTGTACTGTGTAGCAATGGTCACAGACAGACGTGACTGGATTTGTAAGGGACACGGTAAACTGTCTGAACAGCAGGACTTGATGAACTGAAGGTCAATAATGATTCTTGATGGTAGCTACTATTCTTTTGCTTCTAGATATAGGGCTCCCTGAAGCATTTCTTGCAAGGCCAGTCTAGTGGTGATCAGTTCTTCATCTTTGGCTTTCATGTAGGAAACTTTGCCTCTCATTCATTTCTGAAGGAGAGCTTTGCTGAACATGGTGTTCTTGGCTGGAAGTTTGGTTTGTAGGTTGTTGTTTTTGGGTGCTCGTTTTTTGTTTTATTCTGACCTATTCTGTTTCAGCACTTGGAGAACATCGTAGCCTCTCATTCTCAGCTTTCTACTGAGAAATTGGTTGTTAGTCTATGGGAAATTTTTATGGGTATTTTCATGTCCCATTATTATTTTGAAAATTATATCATTCACTTTTGACAGTTTGATATAGTGTGTGCTAGAGAAGACCTTAGGTTGAGTCTGTTTGGAGGCTTTGAACTTTCTGGATCTTCCAAGGACTTCTGAGTTTTATCTCTCATTATGTTAAAGCTGGTCTTCTGTGTCCTTTCCTATCTCTCCTTTTGTAGCTCCTATAAAACAAATATTTGTTCAATTACTGCCATCCTCTAAGTTTCATAGGCCTTTTTTGCCTCTTTGTATAATCAGGCCACCTCTGCAGAATCATATAGAGACATTAGTATAATAGCAAAGAATTCTCTTAAGGTTAGATATGTTGTACACACCTGAAGTCTCAGCTCTAAAGAAGCTAAGGTAGGAGGATCACTGTGAGTTCAAGTGTGATCCAGGCTACATAGCCCTAATGAGTGCACACACACACACACACACAAAATCAGAAAAAGTTTTTTCAATTATTTTGTTTAAAGTAATTTTCCCTAAATATAAAATTCTGGGTTGGTGACGATTTTTAGCACATTAAATAGGTCAAATATTATCTTCTAGCTTGTGCCATTTTGGGTAACTAGTTTACTGTGATCTTGGTTTTGTTTTCTCTGTAGTAACTCTTTTATTCTCAGTAATTCAGATGTGATGTCTTTATGACCATGCGTAGGTGCTCTGTCCTAATCTGAGTTCTTTGGTGGCTTGATGGAGAATGACCCCCATAGGCTCACTAGTATAAATGCTTGATCCATAGCTGGTAGTGTAATTGCTTGGGAAGGATTAGGAGGAATGGACTTGCTAGAGAAGGTGTGTCACTGGGGACCAGCTTTGATGTTTCCAAAGATGCATGCCATTCCCAGTGTCCTCTCTCTCTCTCTCTCTCTCTCTCTCTCTCTCTCTCTGTCTTTCTCTCTGTTTGTCTGTCTCTGCCTCCTGCTTGTGGATCAAAATTCGAGCTCTCAGGTGTCCCTGGAACCATGCCTTTGCTTCACCATCATGGACTCTAACTCTCTGATACCATAGCCTAATTAAACACTCTCTTTCTAACTTGCCTTGGTTGTGGTGTTTCCTCACAGCAATAAAAAGTACCCAAGAAAAGTGTATTATTGTATTATTTAGTCTTATTTTTGGAAAGCACTTTTATATCTCATTATTTGTTCCTTCTACTTTTCTCTTTCTTGGAGTACTGCAGTTGTGCATAAATTAGACTGCAGCAGAGTTTGCAGATGATCTGTCAGGTTTGCATCCCCATTCTGGTTGTCCCTTGTTTTCCACCCTGCATAATTTCTAATGTCTTATCTTAAGGTCCATGGATGGCCGTTTCCTCACATATGTGTTGTCTGTTGATAAGCTATGCTGATTTCTTAACCTGTGATACATTTTCCCGAGCATACCCATGGAATATTCAACATCTTTGTCATCTCTTAATCTAGTTATGTTAAAGGATTTCCTCTCTAAAAAGCTTTTCCTTTGCCTGCCTAATTGGGCCAAGCTCTCTACCATGGTAGCTCATGTCACACAGAAAGGGTCTCTTGTTTCTGTCTCTTCCCCAGAAGCAGTGATCCCCACCATCACCACTAAATCATGAGGGAGACTTTCTTGCCCTGCCACGGTGACTAAGATTTTTGTCTAAGAAAAGTCTCTAAGAAGTAACTGATTTCATACCTTAAAACAGCAACAACAAAAACAAGAGTAGCTTGGGTAGTCTCCCGAGCTCCCCTCATTTTTCTCTGCTAAGGGTGTAGTAAGAGCCTGTGACAAAGAACTTGTAAGCAAGTGTAGGACCTCTCTGTGTCAGGATACTCCAAGATTCTACAGTGTTGTACTCAGAGGTGTTCTGCCTTCAAGAGTTTGGCAAAATTGAAATTGTTTTGCTTTGAAATAGTCTAGCACAGGTTGTGTTTTTCTTTACATTGATGAGCCAGAAACAATATGTATCCCTTTTCTTTAGGGCATTTTTAAACTCTGAAATTTGCTTGCTTTTAAACTCAACTCTCTGCATGTCCAAGAAAGTTGTAATTCCTCTGACTTTCTGGTTTTTCTTTTTTCTTTGTTAGGATTGAGCGAAATACCTTTAGTTGTGTTTTGCATTTTCTCTTAAGCATAACAGGTCTTCATGATATCTCTGCCCTCCAGATATGCTGCTCTTCTACCTTTTTTTCCTTTTCAGTTTTATTGTGTAGAATAGTTAGTTCTTCCCGTACTTGAGTCTCTCTACTCTTCTCATCTTTCATATTAAACTTCTGTTTATGGGTTGCTTGGTTATCAGGGATAAAGAGAGAAAAAATGGATGAAAATAGAAGACATAAATATTAATATATGTCCTTAAAATTATTTGATGATACAATGAAGGTATAGGGCAATTAGAAAATAGATAATAAATAGTTAGCCACAAAAGTCATAAGGAATTTTGATGTAATGGAATGATTCCTAACGGTCCCATAAATTGTGGTGCTTTCTACTGCATAACTAAACAGGAAATATGGAAGCACAATTGGTTAGGAATTAGATTATGGCTACTTAAAAACTAACACAACTAACATCTATTCTATAACTATGACATGGTTAGTGCTTTTTCTAAGAAAAACTTTTGCCAAAAGGAGGTTTATCTCAAAGTGCTGCTTAGAAAAAAAAAGTGTAAGATTTTTATTGAATTTTTATGATATTCTGAAGAACATTAAGGAAGAACTAAATATAGGTATACTGTAATTATGGATTAATGTATTCAATATCATTAAGATGTCATCTCTCCCTAGATTGACCTCTAGAATTAATGTAATTACAAAAAAAATCCAACAGGCTTTTAAGATATAGAAATTAGCAAATTGATGTGAAAAGAAATGAACCAAAAGAATACAATTGGAGACCTCCACCGCTGATTTCATGGCTCACTCCAGTGCTCTAGTAACCAAGGAAGTGTGCTGCCTATATATGGAGGAGCCCACATATGAGCGGAACACAGTCTAGTTAGGAACGTGCCATTGAGTTAGTACTTGGCAAAGGTGTTAGGTTGCTTCAAATTGGGAAAATACCCACAACAAATGGTATTGTAACAATTGGGTGTCCATGTGGAAAAGAAAAGAAGGGGAGGGAGGGAGGGAGAAATGAAGGGAAAAGCTTAACTCTTGCCTCTTTGTGAAGGCAGAGAAGACGTGGCTTTACTGGTATCAAATATTGTAGTTCTTTATGGCTACAAACCCCATAAAACAGTGAATTGTTTTCACTTTAAACCTAGGTCCACAAACACTTTTTATCAATGGCCACATAGTGAATATTTTTTTTTTCTTAGTAGGTCATATTATTACAACTACTCAGTCCAGCCAGTATATGATGTAGAAGAGTGAACTTGGCTATGAGGTCCATTGAAACTGTACCAAAGCAGAAATGAACTTGAGCCTTGGGACATAATTGTTCATATTCTTCTGATTATCTGAATTATACTTTATGCTGAATTATAATTTAGGGTTTTGTTTCCCTTTTATTGTGTATTTATCTAGCTATTTAGTTAATTTAGTTTACGCCTGTTAGTGATTGTATTGTTTTGCTTTTGTTTATATGAAAACAACTTCATTTTGCCTTAATTCTTTAAACCTAGAATCGTAAGTCACCAGCAACACACCCCTCCCCCTAGCACATTGAAGACGCATTTAAATGGATTTTTTGAGCAATGGAGGATGTTACAGCATTGGCGTTTCTATTCATTAGTTTTCTTGTCTCACTGACAAAATAGCTGATGAATAGTTTAAAGGAGGGCTTGTTTTGTCTCACAGTTTCAATGGTGCAAGCTGTTGTCACGTCCCTCCAGATAGGCTTGAACAGAACATCGTGGCGGTCTGAGCATGTTGCGGAGGTCAACCTGCGTCAAGGCCAGCCAGAAAGCAAGGGCTCCAGTAGCACGGGGTCAGTGATGCTCTCCCCTGCCCCAGTGATTTGTTTGATCTGGCCAGGTCTCACTTGCCAAAGTTTCTACAACCTCCCAATATGGTGCCACTCAGTTAGGATCATGCCTGAAAGATACCGAGCCTGTGGGAACACCACAGATTTCCTTTTCCAGGCTTCTAGGCTTAAGTTTTAATTTATTGTAGCTAGTGGGCCCACGCTTTTTATGCAATATGAAAACATTCACCTAAGCATCCCACTTCTTTTCCAGACTCTAATTCTGTATGTTAAATCAGTTGTGATTGTCCCTACCTGTCACTAAGTCGCTCTTTGTTTTTCTTACTGTTTCTCTCTGTGTACTTCAATTTGGATCATTTTTATCAATGTCTCCTGTCTCTCTGCTTTCATTGAATAAATCTACCATTTTGAGTATTGTATTTTCCAACTTTGAAATCTCCACTTGGTTCTTTTTATCTTCTATACTTTAATCATGTTAATTTTTTTCCTTTGAGACCCTGTAATGCCATGCCTACAGGTGTGTGCATGTACACACGTGTGTACCTACGTGTGCATGTGCATGCAGGTATGTGTGTGTGTGTATAATCCTGGCTGGCTTCAAATTCACAATAATCTTGTTACCCACTTTCCAGTGCTAGGATTACAGACGTGAACCACCAAATCCAGCTTTATAAATTGCTTTTTAATTTTTTTGTTGTTAAGTCTTTTTTCATTTTTATTTTTATATTAATTACAGTTTATTTGCCTTATATCCCAGCGTAACCCCCTCCCTCATTCCCTCCCATTCCTACCCTCCCTCCCTCATCTCCTCCCATGCTCCTCCCCAAGCCCACTGATAGGGGAGGTCCTCCTCCCCTTCCATCTGACCCTAGCTTATCAGGTCTCATCAGGACTGGCTGCAACGTCCTCCTTTATCTGTTATTTCTGGATCTACTAGTGACTGACTAACCTTTGGGTGTTGAATCATGTTTTTCTGCCTTTTTGCATTTCTTGCTTGTTTTGGTTTTTTTTTTCTTTTCCCGTTGGATGCTGAACATTATGAGTATTAAGTGGTTGACTCCAGATGCTGTTGTCTCCCTTCTCAGCAGTGTGTATGAAGTAGGTAAACTTGCTCTGGATCTGTTTGTTTTTGAGGTATGAGAACCCGTTTTGTCAATCTAAGAATTTGTTTAGAGTTAGTACTAGCTAAGCGTGGCACCTTTGGAGGGTCTGTGAATGTTCTGAACATGGCCCCCAAACCTTTCCAGGCTGGGTTGGTTAGAAGTGGACTGTCTTCTGCCCTGTATGCTCCACGTACTGCTCAGTTTTCAATTCCCTGGAGGCTCTTTCTTACTCTGTGTAGTTTCACCCTCTATACATGTAGTGTTTATCCAAAGACTCAAGGCTGATACAAGCTTACACTAATGATACAACTTTGTAATAACACCAAGAGTATGTTTTAAAGACTGTTTTCAATACTATATGAAAATGTTATTTGCCTTTCTGCTTTCATTCTCTCAGAACTATGTACAATGGAGTTTTCTAGAAGCTCTGTGCAATATGATATCATAACAAATTGCGTCCCAAAGCAAATAAAAAACACAGATGTATTCTATCGAGTTAGAAAAATATGAGAATTGCCAAAAAGTAAAGTGAAACTAATATTGTCATTGATATTATTTTTACAAAATTGCTTATTTTTCATTAAAACACAATATAAGGATGTTTATATATATGGATTGATACTTATTTTAGACAATTACTAGCTGTAATTTATAGCACACAAACATTGTCTTAATTTGTCTTAATAACTTCTCTTTAGAAGTTTCTAAGAATGTGAGTAAATGAGACTAGAAAGCTAGAGGATTGCTACTTGGAAACCCCAAGGCAGCGTTGTGATTTCCTCCTCATTGCATCTCCCTCCTCTTGGGGGAACCCTGTGTAAATTCCAGGCTTGCTGACATGTAGAAGCATTTGTCTCTGCCTCCTCAGCCATGTTGGGCTGCCATGGTCTACTTGGTTTTCTCTGCCCTGGTGTGTTCTAGACAGCGCCTCCTCATAGAAACAGGTGGTGGTGGGGTAGCCTTGTTTATTTGCTTCCACTAGAGACCATAATCCTATGCCCTTGTGTAAATCTAGATTTTTTAAAATGTATTTTGTCGATTTTTTCCTAGAAAAACCTCAGTTTTCTTTCCAAAGACTTTCCAGATCACTAGGAAGGAAGAATTAACAGAATATAAACATAAGGTGAATCCAATACCAGTCACTTTCTGGGTTATTTAGATGTTTGTGGAATTCCTTCAAATGAAGTCTCTATTCTAATTCTCACAGAAACACATGGAAACTATAATTTTCAATCATTTTACTAGAAAATGAACAGAAATCTTATGAAGGTAGCCTATGTTTAAACCTGACTCTAAAGCCAGGCAGTGCAACTTCTGAATTTAAACTATGATATCATCTCTTACACAGTATTTATCAAGAACATAGTCTATTCCAGGCACAGCTCTGAGTATCAAAGAACACAGCAGTCAACAAAATGGCCAAAGTCTCTACAGGACAGGCATTTTCCAAGCAAGAGACAATGAGGAGTAATTACATAAGGAAGTAATATTCCAGCTAGGGAAGTACTCTGGAAACAAGAAGAAATCAGCAAAGAAGAGTTAAGAACACTGGTGAAGTAGGAATGTTGTCAGAAAAAGCTACACTGGAAAGGTTAAGAAAATAAAGTACAAACTATCAGGCTGTCTAGTAGCATAACAGAAGGAAAAGTAGGGCATAAAAAAGCTCTAGGCTAGGTCTGTGCATGGCAGGCCCAAGGAAGTTAGCATGTAAGAGTTGAGTATGCAAAAGAAAGAGCAGTGGCAAGAGATAGAGAGGGCCTGATCAAGGCCACTCTGAAAGTGTCGAGACGGAAGTAGAGGTTGTTAAGGGTTAATAGAAACACATTTTATGAGATAGATAGATAGATACATAGATAGACAGATAGATAGACAGACAGATAGACAGACAGACAGACAGACAGATAGATAGATGATAGACAGGCAAACAGATAAAGAACTAGATGCACGCACACACACACACACACGTAAAAATGTGGAGACCAGTTAGAAAACTATGGCAGGAACCTTGGCAAACTATGACAGTAGCATAAGAGAGAGTGAAAAGCGCAGGGTTTCTTCTCGAGAAAAGAAAGCTATATGTTGAGTGTCATTTGTATTAAATTTCTGAAGTTATACTTTCCTTATCACCCATCATCTGTAAGTAATTTAGATAATGTTTGAAATCCTCAATGTCATATTTATTTCCCTCTTTGTGATTATTTTATAGATTTTGTATATTTGAAAATAAATGGCCACATACCCAAAGTTCTATTCTACATCATCTACGAGCAGTTAATCACATGCTGGTACTCACTTTACACATAAGCCATTTTGGCTGATGCACTCACCCCACGGAACCCATTGTTCATTGTTTGCAAACATTGCCTGAGGATCTATTTCTTTTTCTGGAGATTAACTCTATGAAGCTCAGCTTGTCTCGTCTTACTGTGTGTGCGTGGGAATTGTCTGCCTTAAAGTGGTGGCTTTCTCTAGGACTCTGTGGGGAATGAGTTGCCCCTACCCCTGCCAGACATTGCTGGTCATTCTTCAGAAACAATAGTTTTGCCATGATATCTAATTTTTCCTCTCGACAAACGAGAAAGTACAGCCTGTCCTTAAAGGGCAAAATTGAGAAAACAAATAGAAAACAGAGGGGAAAAAAATCCATGGCCTTCAGTTAGCTATGGACCTCTGGCTTATCCAGTTGTTAACAATTGGTTTTGAGAGCTCATAATAACAGCTCCTAGAATTACAGTTTAGTCTGTGCTTTTCATCTTGGCAAGAAGTGAATTCATCTTTGTCATATTGGGTTGAAAACTCTGAAGACACAAGCAATTGGTTCTCAAACCTACTAATTTACTGTCTTCATTAGCACATCTTTCCTAACGGCTCTTTGCACTTTGGGCAAAGATGCCCAAAAGAGCTGGTTTTCAGTCTTGTCACGGATTCGGAACTTATCTCGGGGAACTTCACGAAGTTGTAGTTATGGTTTGGAAGTGTGAAAATACAAGAACCAGGTCCCTGCAAAGCCCTTCAGAATGATACAGAATAGCCAGAACATCTAAGCTGTTTCTATAGTAATTTAACTTAGAAGACTGATGGCAAAGGTCTTAGCATTGTGATCTTAAAGTTGGATTTCTCTAACGGTGCTCTATTTTTGCCCAGATAAATGTTAATAAAAGGAAATTAATGTACTTAATCTTGATTACATTCTTCACTGAAAGTCAAGGGGGACTGCAAGATAACATTTTAACAACATGTGAGAGTCACACAGAAAATACCTGAGTATCCTAACTCCATTGTCTTCTTTGCTATTGATCAAAGTATTCCCAAGCCTCCCTGTAATAATACATTGTGAATCTACATCCATTTATTTTTCTTGATAGTTCTTAAAACTTACTTGCTTATTATTTGTGAAGCAACAATTTCTGAAATGTTGTTATATCAAATAATCTTGTTTTATTGCATCACATGCAGCCTGTTTTCGCCACTCTCAAGCTCAAAGAGAGATCCTACTTCTGTGATTGAATAAATCAGTTTACCTGCAGAGAACTGCCATTATTCTTGTCTTTTTAGACTAAGTACCCTAGTTACTTCAGTTTACCTCTCTGTATGCTACCACCTCATATTTTAGCGGCCTTTAATATAATGCTCTTAGAGGTCTAGTCAGTTCTGCGCATAAATTTCAACCATCATAAAAAAATTTTTTTTGACCATCATGGTCCATCCAGTAAGTTTCTAAGTTCATTCTTATGTATCATATGTTCTCCCTTGGTGCTAGGATTTTTTTAAATTATAGTTTCAGCTGTTGGAAAACAGAAGCCCTCAAAAGAAAATACCCATTAACTTCATAAAAGTTTAACTATTTTTTTAAAATTCTAGTTACCATCTTCTTCACTTTGTTACATTCACTTTGTCTCTGATAGGTATAGAAGTTGGTAGAGAAAGGAGCTAACACAACAGTAAACTTAAAACTACAAGCTTCATTAGGAGAAAGGGCCTTGCAGCCACGGCAGCCATGATGGGCCTTGAGGTGAGAGACCTTTAGAAAGGGTCAGTGCACATTAGAGGCACAAGTTGGGGGTTAAAGGGAAGAAGAGGCATCTTTTTAAACCCTTGGAGCTTCACTTAGGGGAACAGCTCAAATTAAGAGAGAGAGAGAGAGTGTGTGTGTATGTGTGTGTGTGTGTGTGTGTGAGAGAGAGAGAGAGAGAGAGAGAGAGAGAGAGAGAGAGAGAGAGAGAGAGATCGACCATGGAAGGGAGGCAGAGGAGGACTGTGAGAACTCCCACACACAATGGAAAACATCTGACTTTTATAATCTTTCAAGGGATGTCAGGAAGTTCCACACCTCGAGATTTATTTCAAAGTAGCCCATATGACAAAGAGCATGTGAGCCAGGCAGGACCATAAAACTACAGAACAACTTATTAATGAGAGGGTGGAGGGAGGGAGGGAGACAGTCATCAGACACAGACTGTGTAGGATCTGGCCTTTGAGAGTTACTAGTGTCTTAAAGGGTAAGACCTGTGATCTAACAGTCTCTTCAGCTGAGCAAACTTAGCTTTGAACTTTTGCTTTTCTCCTTTATCTAATCATTTCAACTAACTTGGTAGATGAGACATACTCCTGGTATGCACCAAACAAACGAACAAATTACAGAACATTAAGGGAGAAAGTAGCAAAGTAGAACTAGGCCTTATCCATCAATAGTTACTTTGTGTCAAGACATTTGCTAAACGGGTGGGGGGAAAATCTAATTATATGCCACCTGCAAGCAACTTTCCACCCACACTGACTTGCAATTTACCCTTGCCAAAGCAAGCTACGGAAAGTAGGATTTTTTTTTTTCTTCCCCAAGTTAAGACACAAAAACTCTAACAGGGCCTTGTCTTTTATGTTTCAGCTGGCCATAAAGAAGCCTAATGACGAAGCCAAAGGGGCATGCCTTCTACTCCATTGGAAGGAATGCTACACAGAAAGGCCCAGCCAGTCCATTCAGTAAAGTCACCATATGAAACCTGAAAGCTCTGGATTGGAAAAGATGCCAGACAGCTGGAAGGTTCCTGGAGAGCAGGGCACCTGAAGAGCCCACGGAAGCTAACACCCGTTCATCTAAGTAAGTGCTTCCCTGAATTCTCTGAGTCCCTCAAGCAAATTAACCAAAGCCAAAGAGGCGAGAACCCTGATTTCTAGCCAGCCAGTTAGAAATAAACGTGAACAACAAGGGGCTTGTGACTGGCATGGGCGGTGGGAGGGGCTGGCCGGTCTCAAGGACTGAGCCTTCCGTCTATGGCACCTCACCCTCTTTCCAGGCAGACAGTATCAGAACTGAACTGAGTTAGTGGACGCCTGGCCAAAGCATTGTTTGCTACAGCTAGCTGCTTTCTGAAGCGCCCATACCTTCTGAAATCACAGAAGTCTTCTGTGTCCGTTGTGGTGTGGAAGCAGGGGCCAGGCAGAATGTTTTTGTTTTTATGACATGTTGGTATAAGAAGTGTACACTGTGAATTGTAAAAACACTGATGAAAGCAGCTAAACTAAGACAAATAAGTGGAATGATAGTCCATGGTCATAGTTTCGAAAAATTGAAACTATTAAAATGCCTACACTACTCATTACAGTTTGGATCTTGAATTTCACGCGAAGACCCGTGTTTTAAAGGGTTGGATTCCAGGGTGGGTATGTTACTGAGAGATGGTTGAACCTTTGAAAAGTGAGACCTCATGGGAGGAATACCCTTAAAAGGGATTCTGCAGACACTTGTTTCTTTTCTATTTATTTTACTGTTTGGCTCATGGCATGAACAGTTTTGCTCTGTCACATACTCCCACCATGATGTACTGTTTAGTACAGGCCCAAAACGATGGAGCCAATTGATTTTAGACTGGCAGCTTAAAGATTAGGAGCCTGAATACACTTCTCTATAACTCAGTCATCTTGGACATTTCATTATAGTAGCAAAAAAAATTTATACGTTATTCAAAAGCAATCTAAAAATTGAATACAACCCCTATAAAAATTTAATGGCATTTTCTCACATCAATAGAAAGGTCAATCCCCAAATTCATATAGAAGTGCCATATAGTCAAATATTGAACAAGAATACTGAAGTTTAAAAGTTTTGTACCCACCGATTCCAAATTATATCACAAAATATACATAAACAATAGAATTGAGAGCCCAGAGATAAACCTATAAATGGATAAACAACTTGTTCTCAGCAAGGGTACCAGGAATACATGGTGTGGAAAGGACAGGGCCTTTAGTACATAGCACAGGAACACAGAATATACACATGCAAAAGAATAACAATGAGTATATGTACCACACAAAAAAATCCAACTCAACATGAATTAAAAACATAAACGTAGTAAGACGTGAAACTCCAAGAAGAGTTATGGTAAAAAAAAGCTCTTTGTCTTTGGTTATTTGCAACTTAAGGAATTTATATAACTTGGAAGGAAAAATGGAAGAGAGTGAGAGGGGACTTGGAAAATCAGCAAACTAACTAGATAGACATTTCATCAAAGAAGACACATAAAAGCTACCAGACATGTGAAACAGTATTATTCAAGGTTAGTAATCATCAGATAGCTACAAACCAAAATGTAATGAAATAGCATCTCACACCTTTTAGGAGGACTGTAATTAAAAAGATAAGAGACAAGTGTTGACAGGGATGTGGGAGAAAGGATCTTTATCAATGTAACTTGTTACTGTTGTTATGGGCAATAATATCAAAAGATTGAAAACAATGAACTGAGCAGGGTACAGTGGCACACGCCTGCAATCCCAGCAGCTGGGAGACAGAAGAAAACCAATCTTTGTGAGTTGGAGGCTAGCCTGGTCTACAAAGTAAGTTCAGGACAGCCAAGGCTACACAGAGAAACCCTGCCTTAAAAAAACAAAAACAAACAAACAAACACAATGAACTGTATGGTGATCTGAATTTGGGGCATATAGCTAAAAGAAAAGATATAGGTATCTTGAAGAGATATTTGTACTTGCATGTTTATTTAACACTGTCCACAGTAGCCAAGATATGGAAACAATCTAACTATTCATCAAAAGGAGTCAACATATTGTGGCATGTCCATGCAACGGAGTATTAATCCATTTTGAAAATTTTACCATTTATGGCAATATGAATGGACCCAGAGTTCTTGATGCTAAATGAAATTATCCAGATACAGAGAGATAAATACCGTATTATCTAAAATGTATAATCAAAAAAAAAACAACATAGAACTCATAGAAACAAAAACTAGATGGTAGCCAGCATGGAAGGAAGAAGTGTGATATTTGAAAGGCACAGACTTTAGTTATGTTGGGTAAAGAAATTTGAATGATTTACCATTGCACATATCACTATAGCTCACAGTATTGTTTCTGTAACATGTGCCATATAAGCTAAGTGTTCTTATTATAGACAGACAACAATAAACGAAAGGAAACTTTGGGGCATAAATATGCTGTGGTCTTGACAATAGAATTTCTCAGGTGTGTGCCCTTAAACTCACTGAGAGGCACACATTAAAATGTGTGGGCTATTTACTTGTTAATTATACCTCTCTATAAGGCAGTTGTTTCCAAAGCAAGCATGTAATATAATCACAGATTGAATGTGTTGGATAGGATTTCATTACAGATTCAAATACGAAAACAGTCTGCGCAGAGCAGCAGTGATTAGACTTTTCTAGACGAGCCAGTGTGTGAGCTGTTGCACAGGCACAAAGGATTTAATTCAGTATTTTTGGCTTGGAGAAACCAAGTGACCGAATTTTGAAGGCATGGAAAAGAAAGGATAGAAGTGCCCATTTCTGTGCACAGAACGTGAGGAGCTCACAATCCCACCAAGCAGAGGGGCAGTGACACTATGGCACTGAGAATTATAAACAGCTTTAGGTCATTTGTAGTCATGTTGATAAAGCTGAGGAACAACTCTCTTCCTTTATATTCATCCATTAAAAAAAAAGCCCCAGTCTCCTCAAGAGACCAGTGTTTCTGAGCAGCGCCCTGTGTGCGCCAGCTCTAGAACAGTCTGAGAGGCAGCTGTGCCCTGTGTGCACACTTGTGTTTGCCCAAAGCCTTTGTCCCCATAAAACTATCATCCAAGCGTGGCAGAAATACAGTTTTGTTTGAGAAAGCGCATCTGCAAGGCTTTATACCGGTTCTTAGCATTCCACCCCAGGTTCTCACCCTCCAGGGTCGAGCACCTTATTCTCTGAACTATCTTCCCATTCCCCAGAGCTCCCAACTGTTAACATATGATACTTTATGCATAGGAAGAACAAATTCTGCTTTTTGAAGGGGCGGGGGAGGTTGAGGAAAGGTGATACTGTGGAATGTGGCTCTAATTCGTGAGAGACATGGATTTTGGCTTCCATTCTGTTATTAACTAGCCATGTGACCTTGCATGGATCACTTGTGCCCCTTTAAATCTCAGAGGATTCTTCTCTACAGTCAGAGAATTAGGCTCGGCTATCTGATCTCTCCACTGGTACTGTAAAGAAGGGAGAGGCTTCTTTGTTTTATGTACTCCATGGGCATCTAGATTAATATTTATTAGCTTGGAAGGGGGCATCCATACAGCCTCTGCAGTTCGCTGTGCCTTGCAGCCCTTCCTCTGCATTACAGGGGCTCATAGGATCAAAGAGTCACTTTGGGTTCACTGAAGGATTTTGGCATATATATTAACACAAAATGGTGTGACATTGCTGGCAACTGTGTCCTGGCTTTGCGAGACTGGAAATACACAGCGAACTTAGGAATTTTATGAAGCATTTGCGCCCGCCATTCTTTATCAATCACTGACAGACTCATTGTTTCATAATGTACTTCTCAGCAAGCTGTTTGCGACTCATCGCCTGCCTTACTTTATAATCCATAAATATTTAATTCTTTAATAAACTGCTTATACGTAATATAAAATGACTGATGCTATTTTCTCCCTCCTCTTTTAATAGTGCCACTATTTGCAAAACAATTCTTATTTTTTCTAAGTAGTGCTATGTTTCATAAATGTTTGACTTTTCCTTAGCTAGGTAGTAATTTATTCTGGGAGGTTGGGAGAATGACAGGCAGAAACACAGACCCTTGCTCTAGGGAGTACAATTTAACTCTTCCCTTGTCTTCATCCTTTCCAAGCTGCACACCAGTGGTAAAGAAGATGGACTTTGTAATTAGGTCGAGAACAATTACCTCTCTACACACCCACTGTACAAAACTATTCATATCTCTGGACCAAATGAGTATTTACAATGAGTAAACATGGCCCCTCCATGTTCTGATGTTCTTTGTCTAAGGGAATTATAATTGACAGTCAGGAATACTACACCAACACCATAGTGTTCCTGTCTCTTTTATAGCTTTGTGCTATAAAATAGAATGTTAGCTGATTTGCTTCCTGAGGCATACTTTTCAATATTTATAAACTCACATTTAAGGGAAGATGCTTAATCCTCATTCAGAAGGGCAAATGGGATAGACATCATAAGGAGGAGAAAACAGGAACAGGACTGGAGCCTTGCACAGAGGACCTCTGAAAGACTCTACCCTCCAGGGTATTGAAGGAGATACTGAGACTCATAGCCAAACTTTGGGCAGAGTGCAGGAATCCTTATGGATGAAGAGGGAGATGGAAGGCTCTGGAGAGGACAGGAGCTCCACAAGGAGACCAACAGAGCCAAAATACCTGGGTCCAGGAGGTCCTACAGAAATTGATATTCCAACTAAGGACCATGAATGGAGAGGACCTAAAACCCCTATTCAATGGAAGCCCATTAGCTGCTCAATGTCCAAATGGGTTCCCTGGTGAGAGGTACAGGGGATGTCTCTGACATGAACTCAGTGGTAGGCTGTCTGATCACCTCCTCCTGGGGAGTGCAGCCTTGCCAGGCCACAGAGGAAGATAATGCAGCCAACCTTGATAAGACCTGATAAGCTACAGTCAGATAGAAGGGGAGGAGGTCCTCCCCTATCAGGGGACTTAGGGAAAGGGCATAGGGGAAGAAGAGGGAGGGAGAACTGGGAGGAGACAAGGGAGGGGGCTGCAGTGGGGATACAAAGTGAATATGTTGTAATAAATAAATATATAAATGAAATTAAATTTTAAAAAGCTTTATTCTCAGCTAATGCCACAATCTAGAATACTTTTCTTCTAAAACAACAAAAAACAAAAACAAAACAAAACCAGGTTAGTTGAGTATTTACTGGGAACTCTTTGAATGGCCTGAAGCGTTGTTGTGATGTTTACAAATGAGCTAGTGATACTTTTCTAGGATGTTTCAATGTAATTTGTGGAGCCTCACAAATCATGAACTCCCTTGGGGCAGGCAGGAAGGATGGAGTGGAAAGACTTGAACAAAGAGTACCTCAGTGTCAGATACATTTGGGAAAAGCAATGTTTATATTTTCTTTTTACATCTTTATTTATATGCTGCATGTACCTTGAACTGGCTATTACTTCAAGCTCTTAACCTACCTTTTCTTAACTGTTATGTTAGAAGACTAGATCATGGCATTTATATAAACATCTGGCGTACAACAGGCCCTCCAAAGAGTGTCAACTCCCTGCCTTCATGTACACTGTGAAGACCATCAAGACAAAACAAAAAGGAGTGAATGTCATCACTGCAAAGATGGCTTTGGTTTGATGTAAATGGGCATTTAATAATGCTGGCGTACTACCTTAAGCCATGCACACTTTAAATGTGAGGCTCCCTGTTGAACCAACACCATATTTCTATGGGGCAACTTGATAGTATCTTTCCTCTAGAGCAGAGGGTTTCTTATGAAAAAAAAAAACCTTACACTCAGTCTTTTATCCTTATAAGTTACAAGCTGATTTTCTTGTGTTGTCTGAGAATTGCATTCCCGTACTCCTTGTACCACGCCCCCGTTATATGAAACCGTTGCCTAATTCACAAATGATTCCAAGTTTTCTTTCAACCCTCCGTCACATCATAAATATCCTTCCATTGTATTTTTCTAAAGCATAATTGTCCGTGACACCCACCTTGCAGCTTTCTCCACAGAGCATCGTAACTGTAAGAGGCGCTGAGTGTAAGCCCAGGTTTTCCTAGCTGCTCCATTTCCTGTGACAGCACTGCCTAGCTTGTCTCTGAAGCTGACTTCTAGCTCTCTTCCTGACTGATCTGTAACATTGGACCACCAATCATCTCATATTTAATTCTTTGCTTTGTAAACTAATTTTTGCTCAGATGACTTAGTAAGTAAAAATAATACATAATTTTACTAATAGGAACTTTATTATATTGTTCCGGAGTTTTTACTAATTTTCGATATTACTTGGAGATATTGGCTCTGTGAGGCCAAAACTTGTAATCCAACAGGAAGAAAGTGAAGCATATACAAGTTAGGTTGCTTGTCCAGTCTCACCTAGCTACCATGTAACTAAAACCAAGACTCCAACACAAGTCCTGCTGATTCTACAGCCTGTACTTTGCCATGTTGCCTTATGAGAAGCTCAGGGGGAAAAAATGAGAAAAGGAAGGAAAGAAGGAAGAAAAGAAAGAAGGTGCTTCATTTAAACTTTAAAAAATTATATTCAGTGTTTCTTTTTCTATTTAAAAAGTAGCACCATTGAAGCTTACAGGATGGAGAAAGATATTTACCAACTACATATCTAGCAGAGAACTAATAACCAGAATATTTAAAGAACTCAAAAACTGAGCATCAAGAAAACATATAACACAGTTAAAAATGGGGTACAGATCCAAACAAAGCTCTCTCAAAATGGAAAACGCAAATGGCTGAGAAATACTTAAAGAAAGTTTCAACATCCTTAGTCATTATAGAAATGCAAATCAAAGCTACTTTGAGATTTCATCTTATACCCATTAAAATGTCTAAGAGCAATAAATGCTGGTAAGAATATGGAGTACTTGCTGGTTGAAGTGCACACTTGTACAACCACTGTGGAAATCAGTGCGGTGGTTCCTTAGGAGGATGGGAACAGATCTACCTCATGATCCAGCTCTGCCACCCTGGGCATCTAACCAACGGATGCTTCATCCTACCACAGAGACACTTGATCAAGCATGTTCATTGCTGTTCCGTTCATAACAGCCAGAAATTAGAAACAACCTATATGTCCCTCAACAGAAGAATGGGTTTTTAAATGTGGTACATTTACACAATGAAATATTACTCAGACATTTAAAAAACAAATCAGGAAATTGACAAGTAAATGGATGGAACTGGAAAAAAAGTCATCCTGAGTGATGTCACCCAGATGCAGAAAGACTGATACGGTATGTATTTGCTTACATATGGACATTAGCTATTACCTCAATGAAGAGCAAGCTACAGTCCATGGGACCACAGAGGTTAGATATAGAATGAGGGACTAGAGGGGAACAGATGTGTTCCTAGGAAAGGGAAATAGACTGGATAATTATGGATGAATGAGCTGGGGCTCTGGAACAAAAGACTCAAACAGGGAAAGAGAAGAAAGAGGGGGACAAAGGAAAGAATGCGAGGAAAGACAGCTAAAGGGGCCAGTTGAGAGGTAATATGGAAACCTAATACTGATGATGCTTTCGTGTGTGTGTGTGTGTGTGTGTGTGTATGATCTACACCAAATGACAGGGAAGAGAGAGCCCCAAAAGGGCATTTCTTGTCACCAAAGGAAGCATCCGATACCAGGATTGAGTTACATCTAAATTGAGTTTTTGCCTAAAGGTGTTCCATGGGAACCCCCAAACAAGCCAAGCTCTACAAACTGATGGCAAGATCCCACTGCTAGAGACAACAACTACACATCTCATTGTACCCAGAGGACTCAAGCTGGTGCCTGCCTATAGCCTTCACCCCTACAGGCCAGTGCTCTTGGTATAGGAAGGTACTTTGAATGCTACCAAAGGAGAAACATAAACACCAACCCAGCTACAAACCCTTCAACCTACCACGGTGACCTACCTGCAAGACATGCTGGGGCAATGGTGGCACAGAGATTGTAGGAGTAACCAACCAATATCCAACTTAAAGCCCACTCCATGAGGAACCAATACCCTACACTTTAGTGATGAAGAACCTGACTAGGGTTCTAGGATAAAACCAAACACTACTCTTCTCCTTCTTCTTCTCCTTCTTCTTCTTCTTCTTCTTCTTCTTCTTCTTCTTCTTCTTCTTCTTCTTCTTCTTCTTCTTTTTAAAGTAGCTATAAAATGGCCCCTAATGACATTCTGCTATACTCATAGATCAGTGCCTGGGTCAGCCATTATTAGAGAAGCTTTCTCTTGCAGCAGATGGGAGCAAATACAGAGACACACAGCCAGACAATGTGCTGTGTGGGAGACTACTCTTGGGGTAGAATAGATAAACTTAAGTTTTAATTTTATGATACTAAGTAACTACTCCTTGTAGAAAAATCAAAACAAAATTATTTCAAATAATCTATGCTTTCCAAGTTCAAATAGATTTGATTACCCTCTCTATTTTCCCCTCAGATAAAATCGCCTACCAAAACACCTCTGGTTAGGACTCTGGTTTCTAGTAACGTTTTCTGTCGCATTGTTCTGTGTCTTCATGTCACTCACCATCTGACTAGTATTTAATTTTTCAGTCATTGTGTTTTCAAAGTATAGTTTATTCATATTGGCACAGTCAATTGCTTTTTTAACAATCTATATATATACAGTCTTCTGATTTTAAAAACAATCATCTCCTAAAGGCCATAAATGGATTTTCCACATCAAAAATGTCAACTAGTACAATGCATCAGACTTAATAAATGATAACCTCACAGCTCAAAATTATTGGCAGAAAAATAAAAATAAAAGCCACTTGGGAAACATATGCATATTAAAAAGGAGCAGTATTCACACAAGAAAACTTAGTGTCAGGTTATGGCCTTGTGATGCCTTTCTCTAAAAAGTATATAAGAAAGTGCTTTGTACAGTGAAAGTCTTAGACAAATATAAATTATTATAATTATAATTATTGTAAGGAATTTGAAGCACTTTTATCGTAACCCTGCTAATTGCTATGGCGTTTAAATCCTACATACAAGTATGTCAAGCCTTCTGTGATTAAAAAGAAGCTTTGTAAAAATTGTAAGTAATTTTTTAATTTCAAAATTACTATTTTAAATCCACAAAGGCATTGTTAATTCTAGATAACGCCTGTAAGGCAAAGCATTGATTTGTAATATGGCTAATTTCCCTAATTGTGTTTTGAATCTTTATTTTTAGCATTAGACTTTCTAAAGCAAAGTGTTCTCAAATAATGCTGACTGGTACCTCGAATTGCTTGAAACATTTTTTAAAAAGTCACAGGAAAAACTTCTAACTTATTTTTGAGTTTGGAACCATCATAATTAGAGCCACACAGAACAGAATCTCTGTGTTAGTATCAATTTAAAGCCTGAAGTATTTTCCCTTCACAGTGATGAAAATGGACAACCAGATATTTCATTAGAAAGAAAATGTGTCCATCTGCAAAGCATTTTCCCATATTCATGAATCCACAAAAGACATCAGTTTTACAGTATTCAAGTATGGAAGGTCCCAGGAACATGTATGTTACCCAATACTCTCCATTTCCTCATATTTATTGTCAAGTAAGGTAACATCTGATTCCATTAAAATATTATTTTCTGTCTTCTTTACAGAGAACAATGGAAACTTGAGATATGCTCTGGCAGTTAATTCTTAGTACAGGATATTCTTCAGATTACAATTTCCTTCTATATTCTTTAAGCCTAAGCCTATTAACCCTTTGTTTTAACTTTCTGGAAACAATATCATTGCTTCATACAAATTTATGAAATATAGTATGTATGTTTCTGTTAACAGAAGCACACATAAGCATTGTCACAATTAGTTAGAAAACAAGTTAATCTCAAAGTTGGCTACTTGATTGCATTCTCTTCTATAGATTATATTCTTGATTGGGAATATAACATTCATTAATGACTACATAATATCAACAAGGGGCAAAATTTGTATGGATAAGTGTTGGAAAGCATCTGAGTAAATATGAAAATAAAGAAGTAGTTGCTTTGGGTGGATAGTCTATAATTTACTAAGTCAAATAAATTCTACAGTCAGCTCCTATAATGTGGGTTCTGCATGCATGAATTTAAACAAAATGTCAAAATACTCAAAAATTTGTGACTTCACTAAACATGTACAGGATTATTTCTTGCTATTCTCTATCAGATATAGTATAATAGGACAAACCTACAATCAATATTATATTAAAGAGGGAAAACTTAAAGCAATTCCTACAGAATTAATGCTACAAAGACATTTACTGTTGCCACTCTTATTTCAAGTCTTAGCCAGACCAATAAAGCAAGAAAATAAAATAAAAGAGGTATAAATGGGCAAGGAGAAAGTAAAATTATTCTTATTTCCAGATGATATGAGCCTATACTTAAAATACCCTGAAGATTCTACTACAAAACCCTAGAACTGATTAACACTTTTACCAAATTAGCAAAATACAAAAGTAAC
This sequence comes from Pachyuromys duprasi, assembly GCA_028658305.1. Taxonomy (NCBI): domain Eukaryota; kingdom Metazoa; phylum Chordata; class Mammalia; order Rodentia; family Muridae; genus Pachyuromys; species Pachyuromys duprasi. The sequence goes on from CM053744.1 coordinate 44,771,031, forward strand.
ATAAATGCAGTAGCTTTCCTACATACCAATCATAAATATGTTCAGAAAAAAATTAACTCAAAAAAAGAAAAAGAAAGATTTGGGGCAGGAGGTAGGACCTGAGTAGTTAAAAGACTTCAACAATGAAAACTTCAACAGTAGAATACTGATAAAAATCGAAGAAGACTCTAGAAGAGAGACAGACCTCCCCCACTCGTGAGTCAGGAAAGGGAAGACTAAAAGTGGCTCTGTTGCAAACACAGTAACACAAAAACAAGACGCTTCTCACCAAAATGCAAACATTTTTCATAGAACTAGAAAAAAAATCATTCTAAAATTTATATAAAAGCACTAAAGATCCTACAAAGCCAAAATAATCCTGAGCAAACAAAAAGAGAGAGACAGTGATACCTAAGGTACAATGAATCACAATTTCACACCATACTGGAGACTCACAGTAACAAAACAGTATGACGCTTGCATTAAAAGAAACACGTGTATCAATGGATATAACAGAGGACCTGGAGATAAATTCACACAGCTACAGCCCTATGATTTTTCATTTCAAATAGACAAAAAACATATATTAGAGGAACAAACATCTTTTTAACAAGTAATTCTGGAAAAACTAGATATGCAAATGTAGAATACTGCAACTCGATCTCAGTCTTTCATCCTGTATAAAAATCAAAATATATCAAAGACTTTAAAGAGATGGCTGAAACTTCCAAACTCCTGGAGGAAAATATAGGGAAAACATTTCAAGATACAAGCATGATGGCTATCTTTTATAATGCCAGAAGTTGTCACACAGGCCACTTTAGGAGGGAAGAAGGTTATCAGTGATTTCAACCAACTTGGATCCTGCATGCTATAACAACCTGGCAGGCAAGGTGTGCTTGCTGGTACAATGGTGTCATGATTGTTGTGGGAATAAAAAAAAATTGCACTCTGGCTGGATTTGAAGCCTGCCCCACAAGAGAGAATTCAATCCTAAAACTATAAACCTGGCCAAAAGCCCAAGGCTAAGGAGGTAAAAGGCCCCAAAATTAACCAACTACTATTGTTTTGCTAAATGGTAATATTCTCAAACTGCCTTCTAAATATTTATGATTATACCTGCAAATTAGTACTAGTCTTAATCTTGGTTAGTGGAACTTCTTTTTGCAGTGAGCAGCCATTAATGAGGAGAATCATAACTGGTCAAAGGTCCAAGGAAAACACTGACTCTGTGTTCATTCCTAAATGGAGTATCTGTATTAACCTCCCACCCAAGGTTCAGGAAACATCACAAAAGACGGAGAAGAAAGAAAGGAAAAAAGAGTCAGAGGATGGGAAAGAGTACCTTAAAAAGGTGTGCTCATGAACTCATCAAGCCAGTCAACACTCCAACTTGGATGGAGGACAGCAGGTGCTCACAAGAGCCCACCACTACCTGAAGTACAATTGACAGATCATCACTGCTTGGTAAGGGAGAATCCATTTTCTCTGGAAATGTGGTCCATGGCAGGCTGCCCATGCCCTAGTAGAAGCCCCCACATCCCTGTACATGTTAGTACTAAAGGACTCAATGAGTTACAGTGACAATAAAGGGCAAAAAGATGGGAGGAGAGACATTTGAAAGGGGGTCCAGGAAGGGAGAGTGGGAATGGATATGATCAAGATGTATTATATACGTGTGTGAAATTTCAAAAATAAAAATGAAAATGTTTAACAATTACAGATATAGGCAAGGACTTTGAAAATGAGATTCCATTAGATCAAGAAATAACTGCAAGTATTGTCAACAAGGCTTATAGAAATTAAGGCTTCTGTACATCAAAGGAAAAAATATCAGCACAGTGTAGAGACACCCAATAGAATGGGAGAACAGCATTGCCAGCTGCTTATCTGATAGGATATTAATGTTACAAATACACAAAGAACTAAAAACTTTAAACACCAAAAAAGAATCTGTCAACCAATAAGCAGGCAAGTGCTCAGAACAAACAGTTCTTGAAAGAAGTACAGTAAACACTGGGAAATTTTCTAGCACTTGTAGCAATGAGAGAAATGAAAATCAAAGGTTATTGAGCTCCTAGGTCACTCAAATCACAGCGGCCTTCCCCCAGAAAAATAAGTACCACCCAATACTGGTACATATGAGACTGTGGAAGTAGCTCTTATGCACCACTGATGGAATTGTAAAACCATCTATGTAAAATCAGTATGGGAATACAAGAAATGAAGAAATCAAAACTAAAACTAGAGCTACTAGATGATCCAAACTTACCACTCTTGAGTACATGCCCACAGTAATCAAAGTCAGCACATAATTAAAATGCAGTGCCCTCAGAGCTATCATTGTGCTATATAATAATAATAAAGTTATGAAATCAACTTAAGTGCATAGCAACAGATGAATTTTAAAAAGCATCATGCTCACACATACATATTCAAGTATTATTCAATACAAAGAAGAATAAAATCTGAATAAACGGACAAGGGTGAAACTGGAGATCATCACATTAAGCAAAATCAGCCAGACTCAGAAAGACAAACATGGCATGTTATTGCTCGTATTTTGAATGTGAAGATAAAAGGATATAAAAATAGAAGTAGAAAGGCAGCCAGAGAGTGGAGAGAAGGAGCATGAAAGAGAATGATATGGGTTGAATAAAATGACTACATTATATGCATGACAAATCTTGTCATTTTGTACAATTAATATGTATTTTTAAAAGGAAGGAAGGGGCCGGGCATGATGATGCATACCTGCAATCCCAGCACTCAAGGAGGCAGAGGCAAGCAGATCTCTGTGAGGTCAAGGCCAGCCTGGTCTACAAAGTGAGTCTAGGACAGCCAGGGCCACACAGAGAAACCCTATCTCAAAAAAAAAAATACAAAAACAAAAAAATGGAAGGAAGGGAGGGAAAAAGAGGGAAGGGAATGAAATAAGGATGAATGGGGGAGGGAGAGAGGAAAATGATGAAAGGCAGGAAGTCAGAGGGGGAAAGCAGACCTATACTCAACCAGGTGCTTAAATTACCAGATAATTATTTCAAATGGCACCAGAATAACATTTTGAAGAACACAAAAGTATATCTTAAAGATGAGAGATGATATGATTATGAAAAATTAAGTGTATATTCTAGAGTTGAGAAATGCAGTAACATAAATTGGATCATTGGAAATAGATGGAGAAATGATTGTTGAACTATTAATAGAACAATAAACATAGTCAAACCAAAACATGAGTAATGGAAGGATACATAATAAAAAGCATAAAATATATAATATGCACATTACAAGGTTCCTAACAGGTATAGGTGGAATCTTACAAGTAGAAGAGAGACTTCTGTAGAGTTTATATTCAAATTGATAATGACAAAAATTATCATAATGGAAGAAAGATATCCATCTGCAAAAATCCCATGTGCAATAAACAAACAAAAAGGTCAACTAGTTACATCCATAAAGATACTTAAGATGAAAAAGAAAAAGAAAAATCTTAAGTGGGAGCCAAAAAAAGTATTACCCCAAAGGCAACAGTAAGACAGGCAGCCTACTTCTGAAAAGAAGTGATGGTGCCTAAGAGACAATGGAATGCCATCTTTTAAAGTGCTAAAAGAGAATAGTTACCACTATAGAGTCAGCACTTTTAGAAAATATCCTTCAAAACTAAAGATGAGATAACTTTATAGAGAAACAGAAAGTAGGGTAACATCAAAATAGACATAACATAAACACAAATGTGAATTGTTAGGTAGAAAAGGCAATCTCAGAAAGAAATATGAGGATAGGGAAAAGAAACAAAAAGCATTTGTGTAGATGAGTCTCAATTGATCTTGGGTGCATAATGGAAAACCACAGTATCTTATGAGGTTAAAAATATATGAGCAGTAAAATGCTTGTCAGCAATAACACAAAAAAGTAAAAAAAGGTAAACAAGACACTGTCTAAAGTTCTATCATTTTTAGTGTGTGTCCTGAAGGTATGAGTTGACAACAGCCTGTATTAAATGACGTGTGATGTATTTAGGGCGACATTTAGTATGTTACTGTAAAAGCAGGAAAAACAATCAAACAAAAAAATTACATTCTCCTTCCCTCTTTATTTTCACTTGGTATTGAGGATCAAAACTAATGCTTCCTCTCGTTTTGCACAAAGCTGGTCATGGTAGCACCTTCCTCTTAACTCTGCATTAAGAAGGCAAAGACAGGAGGTTCAGGCCAACCTCTGCTTTATGAGACTTTTTTCTAAACAAACAGACAGAATCTCACATATGCTAGGTGATCTGAGTGTCATTGAACCACACTCCCTAGACTATGAAAAAGAATACTCATCCTAAACACTGTGAAAAATCATGAAAGAACACAAATATGACAGAGTAAATAGAAAATAGTAAGGTAATTTGTATTAAGTGTAAATGAGACTCGGTGTACCAATTCAAAGACATAATTTTCTGACTGGATAAAAGATCCATTTAGGAAAGAGTATAACTAATTGAAAAAATGATATTTTAAAAATCCAGCTATATTAAAATACATTTAAAACAACTATATCAGCCTTTAAAAGTAGTATTTAAGATAAGAAATAGTAACATACAGTATAATTACCAGTGTTAACAGAGAGATGAATCATTCTCAATTTATGGGCATTTAATTCAAAATTAGGATTAACATATATAAAACGAAACTTGAAAAGTAAAAAAATAAATGTCATACACAAATTTACATTGTGAAAGCCTTCAATGAATCTTTCAGTAGCCAAAAGAATAGGTATTCAGGAAGAAAAATAATCACTAACAGAGGTGACCTGTACAACACAGGTCCTGATGTAAGCCAGCTGTACCCAGCAATCACAAGACAAATTCTTTCAGCTGAATTGATCATAATACCAGTGTCAAGACTAATGAAAGACTGAAATCGTTCAGGGTATAATGTGACCACAGAGATCTGGAAAGTTATTTTAAAACATGAGAAATTAATAAAATAATTAATAAATAGACCAGGCACTGTGGTATACACTTGTAATCTTAGCACTCAAGGAGGTAGACACAGCCAGATCTCTGTGAGTTTGAGGCCAGCCTGGTCTACAAAGTAAGTCAAGGACAGCCAGGAAATACACAGAGAAACCCTGCCTCAAAAAAATATTAATAAATGGCAAAGGAATCAGCTAACTCCTTCAGGCTGGTCTCTGACCCACCTACAAGTCCCATGACATATACACCACACACACATATACACATACACTAAATAACTAAGTCTATGAACTTTTTAAACAAAATATGTGAGACACAACTAAAGCAATTATTGAAGGAAGTGGATAGCTTTGCAAATCTATGTTAGAAAATAAATCTATAACTAATATCATTATCTAATACTGTACCTAGTAAACATAGAAAAAGGACACAAGTAATAGAAGTCAAAAAAATCATCAGCAAGAGTTGATTCTTTGACAAGATGAGTAAGAGTGGTTTTTAAAACATAGGTTAATCATGAAAAGAAGAAAACATAAATCATGAATATAAAAAATTAAAGAATAGAGTCACTGAAGTTTTCATGACTTAAAAAATTGGATAATATGATATTATGATAAACATTATCTCAATTGACTTGATAACTAAAATAAAATAACCAGTTGGGGTAGGGGTGCATAGCTTACCAAAACTGACAAAAGAAATAAAATATATATTTAGTCATAGATATTTTTAAAAATTTGAAATAGTGGTTAAGCTTGTCTAGGCCTAATAGCACCATTGGTGAATTGTATCCAATGTTTAAGGAAAAGTAATGACAATCTTACACAAAGTTGGAATATACTGGAGAAGGGATGCATACCAGCTCATTTTTATGAAGCCAGCAATACCAAAACCATGACAAGAAAGTTATACATGAATATCTCTCATTCACATTCATTTAGAAATCCTTAACAAAATGTTAACACGTCATGTATCATAATATGTGAAAAGTAAGTACATCATGGTAAAGTGACATTTGTCGTATGATTGCAAGGCTCATTTAAGAGGAAAATCAATCGTAATTTACTGTGCTAACAGCTTTATTTAAGCTGTAACTTGTTTCAGCAGAAGCAAGAAGATCACTTTACAAAGCTTAACAGTCATTCACGATTTTAAAATAAAACAACTCTTGGTGACTAGAAACACAAGGAAACCCCTTTCACCCGACATAACACATGTATCTTAGTAATGAAAAATGAAATTCTACTGCAAGTCATAAAAATGGCAATGGTGTCACCTAATACTGGAAACAAAGCAAGGAGTTCTCTCTGCCGCTCACTGTCTCTACAGAGTTGAGCTCGATGCCCTCAACACTGAGATGCGACGAATTAGAAAGAGTGTGTGTGATTGCTGGTAATGAAGATAACAGCCGTGCAGCAATGGATGGAATGTGTTTGCAAAAAATTAGAAGCAATCTGTAAAAACTATAATTTGCATTTTAAAAGTATGCTAATATATTAAAATCTGGGCATGCAATTACTATCTTGGAAAGATGAACAAGAAGTCAGTATCAGTCATTACAGATTGTGAACTCATAACCAAAGAGTCGGGCATGACTTTTCCTTTACAAATTATTTAAGTTATTGATAATTGAACATAGTTAATTATTTTTTACTATTTTGAATATTACTTATTTTTTTTAAAGATTGGATTGGCCAGTGCCTTATCAGTGTGGTCAAATGATGAACACTTTTCAGTCCTGTGCCCTTCACACAACTATGATAGAACTTAGCAGACCACAGATATCATTAACACGACTGTCATTCCAGAATTACATCCATTTGAGAGAAGTACAGTAAATAGTACATAAATGATTTGTAGGAAGAAGTTAAACTAAAGCTCATATTAACATGTATGAGGGCAATGTTTAGATGCCTGTGTAATGCTTCTTCGCTGTACCTTGTACTCACATAACTAAGTATTTCCTTTTCCTTAACCTTCTCAGACACTAAACAATATACAAAAATAGTAACAATAGCAATAGTAAAATCGAACATGTAGTTAAGACTTGTTATTTACAGATTCTGCGCCAAATTCTTTATGTGTATTATTTCAAAATCTAATATCCATATTTCTAGCAACAGAAAAATAAGAGGTTAGGAGGACAGAATAATTAAGATTAAATAGAAATTTCCCAAATAGCCTTAATTCTCCATTCTTTGTAGTTTAATATACTGTAACAACACTTGAGTATCATGATGGCTGAAGAAAGTGTGTGTGTGTGTGTGTGTGTAATGGAAATTTGGGAGATGGTAGATGAACATCAGAATTTACAACATGCTAATAATTAGACCTGCTCTAGGTCAGCCTTATGCTACTAATTAGAAAGTTGTGCAGCTACACAGAAAAGAAAATGAGACTATCTTCAGATAATTTAAACAAAAGATAAAATTATAACAGGAATTATAAAAGTAACATGGACTGTCCACCTGACCAAGGAAACCAACAAAATCTCCTGTCTCCTCTCGCTCTATCCTCTGCTAATCCTTTGGAGCCCGAGGAACAGTGCAAACACGTTATCAGTTCTGAATCCACCCAACAGACTCATTTACTGTCTGTCTCTCTGTCCCTTGTAAACATGCACCAATCGATACTCATAACTTCAGCACTCCAAAATGTTAGACAACCCCAGTAATCATTACCCTGAGAATTAACCGGCACAGCAATTATCGGGCCTCCTTAAGCAGCGAATGATCCCATCTGCTCTTTAGCAACATATTCTGCGATAGCACCAAGAATTCCTTCTTCCACAAATGCCTGGACCAAGAGGCATTCTACTTCATCCCAAAATAGTAGCTGTGCTTTTGGCTTCCGAGCTGAAGACAGCTGAGGAGGTAGGGGCCAGGCACCAAGTTGCTGCGGTTTTCCTCTGCCTCAGACCTACAAGGGCCTGTCTCAGTGCTCATCTTGGTGAACCCTGATGGCCCACTGGATCGGGAGCCCACACCTGGGACCAGTGGAGCAAAGATGGCTTCTGACAGCTTCCTGTGCTACAAAATGCCTTGCAGTGGCTGAGTCGCCTCCTCTTCGTGGGTTCTCCTCTCCCCCCCTTCCACATCCAAGCCCTTGTTTAGTCCCAGACTCCATTAGAAATGCTATTTGGGCAGCAAATTTCACAGATTGGATCCATCTCAATGCTGTCATGCAAAGAAAACACATCTGTCTAACTCTCCGTTTAAAATAAGGGAAAAGTTGAAATAGCAAAATGCTGTAGTCACTCAGAGCTGTCTCCTAATGGACCTGTTTGTCCCATGAGCTGTAGTGAGGGGCTTCTCCTCCGTAAGAATTCTTTGTGCATATTAATATTATGCATGTTTTCCATGTGACTCCTTCTCACTCGCCCTCACCCCATCCTTTGAATTCATTTAAATAAAAATAATTTATGTGGACATTCCTTCAGTCAGGATTTTCTCGTTCTCTTTCTTAAAGACACCCATAACATCCAGTTGATGCTTTGCGTCCAAACCAAGTCGTTATGCCTTTGCATGTCATTAGAGCTTTATAAAGAACAACAGCGACATCTGCATGTGCCGCAGCGCCAAGAGATAGGAAAAAATACTCAAAACAAAACTCCACACTGGCTTGGAGGCTGTCTGGCTCTTTCTCCCCAGAAGCCCCTGCCACCACCATGGATAGGAGTAATTGTACAGTGTAATCACATCACGGCCTCATCTGAATATTCATAGCGGAGACAAAGCTTTGGAGGATAGGGGAGGAGCGGAGATAATTTAAATATAAACCAGCAGCTCATTTCCAAATCAAGTTGTGCGGTTACGCTGTGCCCCAGGATTCAATATCAAACCAACGTTGTTTCACAGTCTGAAAACTGGGCAAGAAGAAGATAGAAGAGAAAGGAGCTCAGGAAAGGAAGGGTGGCATTGCATTCTCGTTCTTGACTGAGGGAAAACAAATGGACAGCGACAGAATGAAAATCGTTAAAGTGATGTTTGAAGAGTCACCAACAGTAGCTAACCAGCTGCTGTTTTACCAAGAATGAAATAGCCTATTGAGGGAACTTTCAAAAGCCCTCAATTAATATGTTGTGCATGTATAAGGTCTACAAAGAGCTCACTGTATTCCCATCCCCCCAGATAGCCTCAATGCTCGCATCTTCCCCAACTACCACCTTTCCTTTCTGTCAGGTGCAAGGGAAAGATCAGAGCTACAAAATAATTGATTAACCCCTTCAAAAGTAACAACACCCATCTTCACAATTAAAGGAGAAAAACAAAAACATACAAAGGTGACTTCATTAATGAGGGGGTAAATTACCACGGCTTCTTCATTCTCTTTAGTTCGTTACCCCCCAAACGTAACAAATGGAATCCACATGTTAACATTTCTCGTCTTCATTCTTTGTTTTTGGTGTGATGCTCTTTTTTTTTTTTTTAAGTGTTGGTGTTTGTAGAAACCTCTGCCTGACACTGCATTCCCCAAAGAGCTACTAGTTTCAGTCCACTGGAATTTATATTCCTTTAACTGTCTATTGCAGGGACATTGCTGCTGTTTTTAAAAATATACCGCTCGGCAGGAATTAGAAGAATCCAAGGTTGTATCCAACTTCAAAGGTTTCCAAGTCATAATGATTTTAGAAAAGCAGAAGACACATCATGGAACAAGCCCCTGTTTGAAGATAAGCATCACAGGGTTCTCCCCCCCCCCTTCCTGTCTCCCCAACTTTGTACTTCTCTTGGCTCTGAGTGGCCCCTTGCTAACATGGTTTAATGATATGCAAATGAAATATGCATAAAACCATTCTACTGTATGATGATTAAACACTGGAGACATTAACAGGCGGAGGCTTCACTCTGTATAATAATCCTTTCCGACCATCCACTTTGATTGCGGAGTTATGGAAACCATAGCAGTTGGCAGAGAAAGAGAGGAAGGAAGGAAAGGTGCAGGGGCATATCACCCATCTCCGTGCTTCTCCTGCTCCAACAGAGGCCACCCCCCTTTGTACTGCGCTCCTATTGCTGTCTTTTGTAATCCATCCATGCAGTCGCACCAGAGCGATTAACAGGGGGGAAAAACCCTCTTTTCTCTTAATGTTTCAAAGCTCATTAGCCAAACGATTATTCCTCATTAACAGCGAAAGCTCATTCATTAAAAGGAAGGATATGCCCAAAAGATGCCAGCGCGATTAATCCTGAGTCCCGTAACTGGACGGTAAATCCCACTACTTGTATATTCCATGCGAAAGGGGCACGCGCCAATCCACAATTAAAAAAAAAAAAGAGGAACAAAAATGAAAACAGTTTGTGTGTTTTGTAAAATCCACAAGAGCAGCAATTAATATTCCCATTGAATGACTTTATTATTTTTTTTTGTCTCCCTTTGTTTCCAGCGCCTGCCCCTGGCTCAGCGCCCGGTGCCAACAGAACACCTCAGGATTCATAGCAGCGCAGAAACCGTGAGTACCGGCCGTTCCCTCAGACCCTTTTGCAGGATGTTTTGTTTGTTTGTTTGTTTGTTTTTAAAGCACCTAAAACATAGAGACCAGGCTCTTCCCCCTTCTTCTCCTCAGCATCCTGCCACCAGGGTTTGCTCAGTCGCCCCTTCCAAATCCCTCTGCCTTCGAGTTTGTGCGTGTCTGTGTGGCATCCCTCCTCCTCCTCCACTCCCATAGTGGATCTTGTAAAAGGGCTTCAGATCGGCCCCATTCATCTCCCCGGTGATAGCACTGAATGTAGATAAATCTCTAGCTGCCTGCTTGCTGCTCCAGTATGATTTTTGTCTTCTGTGTGTACCTGGGTGAGAGAGTGGCATGTACACATACACACATACATGCACATACACACATCTCCTCCTCTCTCCTCTGCCATCCTCTCCTAGCTCTCAGACATGCACACATCCCACACGTGTGTCTATGCAAGGCATACACACCTACATACGTACCCACACCTATAGAGTGAAAATAGATACGTGTCTAAGCATTCAGCTTGTCACATAGTATGTGTATCTGTATACACAAGTAGCCTTACACGCATATCTATGTGCCATCCATGCTTGCCTGTTTGCACTTCTACCCAGCTCTAGGGCTCCTCTTAAACGTGCCCTTTTCTCCCAGCAGAGGCTTCTTGCAATCTCCATCCAGGACTGTAAAAGCAGTATTCTTTCATTATGACTTCTATTTGTAGACCTTTATGCTCCCTCTCTGCCTTCTTCGGAGCTGTAAAATTGGCATCTTTCCCTGAGGTTTTCCGAATGGCAAGTGGCACCGGCTGTGGCACGCATTCATGCCGCTTCCTATGGCATTTCTCTTCCGATGTCTGCCTTTCCTCTTTGTTGTTGACTAGGCTGAATGGTGTTTTTTTTTTTAAGTTAATTATAAACGAAGTTGAATAGCAAATAAGCCAGTAGCATGCCCCTTCAAAAAAATGTAATGAAAAAACAAAAATAGCCCGTACAAGTGCCTTCTGCTGCAACAGATGCCCACATCACCCTTGGCATGGGCGAACGGACAAACAGTTTGGGTGGTTGATAATTTTTTTTTCTGATTGTTGCTGTATCTGTTGTTTGTTTTCCTTGTTTCTTTTTTGATTTTTCAAGATGTCCAGGATCCCGGCCTCTGCTTGGAACGGAACATGGCGGAGACAACGGCCTTTGTCTTGCTGGGTGTGAAAACATCCGCTGTGCTGGCTCCACTGCGGCAGAATCAAGTTTAAATGAAAAAAGTGATTAGAGTCAGCTTTGTGCTTCTTTGGTGTGGAAGACCCCCCAAACCCCAAGTAGCCGACTCCCAGGGTCCAAGGAAGGGCTCATGGTTGGAGCAGCCTGGACTGTAATCCTGGCACTTGCGCCTTGCGATGCTGCTTGCAGTTCGCTCCTGGGGGTCTGGATAATCTCCCTTGGCTTTACCGCACTGTCTGGCCCGCATACAGGGCCGGGTAACATATACCCGCTGCTGCTATCACACGAAACTGTGGCGTTGCCCCTGAATGGATGGCACGGTGCCAACTCTTCTGCCATCCGCCCTTGCAGCTTTTTTCTTTCCTCCCGCCCTCCCCTTCTTCTCCTCCTCCCGTCGACTTGACGTTAATTAACACACGGGTTAATTGATTTTAAAAGCCGAAGAATTACAGTTAACTTTTCCCACAGGGTACAGACGCCAGCCGCTTGGCACACTCTGCCTTCCGCACTGGTGCAGGGGGGCAGGGAAAGCCCGCAGCAAAACTAGCAACTGCTGAGGGAACGTGGCTGCTTATTGGAGTAGAGAGGATGGAAGTCGACGTGGCACTGCCTCATCCTGAACAGTACACGGAACCAGTCTACATTTTGTCAAATAATCAAACACAACCCTGTCTTTCCTCTTCCGGACTAGAAAACCCCTTTAGAAGTTCTTCTAGAGATGGGCTAAGCCCCTCCCCCAAACCGCTTACCTCCTCCCTAAAATGTTTCTTTTCCATTAATAAGAAAATAGTGGTGCCTTTAGGACTTGTTTGAAGTGTTGTTGTTTTAGTTTCACAGGGGAAGGGTACCCTTTCCCCAAATAGCACAAGTATAAGTTCCATAAAGTTTTTCTCAGTATCTGTTTTATTTTGTTTCCCTTCCTCTTGGCCAGATTAGGTTATTTTTGGTAAAGGATTTCAGTGAGAGAGAACGTAGTATCAAGACACAATTCCTTCCAAGGCTCTTTGTTATTTTGTATGTGTGTGTATCTTTGCTTGCCATCTCCTTTCCCAGAGCCTTTGTACAAAATAAAAGCAATTGGTATTGCAGTTGGCAAGGCTGGGAACTTGATGGTTTCACCTTTTCATGCTTTCATTTTATTTCATTTTGTTTTTTAAAAGCACACAGCAAGTGAAGCGACAAGAGGAATCCATTATGCAAATTATGTCACTTTGCATAATGTCTCATGACTGGAATATGCAAATGAGCTGTATAATTTATGAGTGCCAGTGTCTGTCTAAAAGTGTTTCACATAATTTACAAAGTAAGCTTGAGACAGGGTGGAGGCAGCTCGGCCAAGTCCATTGCCAGGAAAACCGCATTTTCCTGTAAGTGCCACTCATGCTGTCTTCAGGAGCTACGATAGAAACTAAGGTTCCAAGTGTTCAAGAAACACAGAGATTCTCCCTTCCTGCCTAAAAGTTTGCAAGAAATTTCAGCTTGCAATAAATAAAACTCTCAGATTCCATCTGGGAAAGAGACTGGTAAAGCCAAATGTTGGCGTTTGTATCTAGGTTTTCTTTTGGAGGAAGCTCTGAGAGGTGTACCTACTCTGTGTGTCTAGACATATGAAGGCAGGAGATTGGGAGTTTGCATTCCAGTTGTTTTGGTTTGAGTTTTTGTTTTGTTTTGTTTTTTTTACGTGGTTTGCTCGGTGGAACATTTTATGAATTATAGGCTCTTAACACATTGGACATTGATACAAAGACCTAAAATTAGTTGTCTTATGAAGACAGAAGGCAACTGTAAAGGTGCCTTCAAAGGAGAAACACGACTTGCTGAAAACCAGGTTTGAGTAGTCACGTTGGTTGGCCGCTCTGTAGCACTCTTTTTAAAAATTATTCTTTTGAGAAGATGACTGGACTCTTTCAGGAGTTATGACATTTTTAATAATCTGATATAATCTGGCCTTATGTTTTCCTTATCATTACAAGGTATATGGAAACAGATACTAAGCAATCATGGCAGTGCAAACCAGAGGGCCTGAGCCTTGGCAGGCATGCCAAAAGACTTCCTGGTGAGAATGAGTCCAAGTTAGCTCTGAAAGTTGAAGAGAGATCACATAAAAACAATGGAAATGTGTTTTTCACAGAGAAGGTTGATCAGCAAGCATCTATGTCCATTTGCTAGTGTCTGATTTCTTAGGTTACGGTCCTACGTACCTGTGTAGCATTTAGCCCATAATGAAGACTACATTTAACTACTAACTATGAAAACACCTTTTATATAAGATCTCTAATCATTCAAAATCCATAAACTGAACCATCAAAACCCTGGATGCACTCTTATATGACGTACTCCTTCTTTCAATAATCATTTAAGAAAATAATGAAGAGGCTGGGGTGAGGGAATGGCAAGGTAACTGTGGTGGGGAAACTAGGGTTGGGACGTGATTTATGAAAAAAGAATTTTTAAAAAGAAAAAATGGTAGGAAAAATGATATACCCAACAAGAACAGAGTGCAAACTCTATGCTACTATAATGGGATATTAAGATTGTTGTTCTGTGATCTACCAAAAAAAAGTTAGAATATTCAAGCCAGAAAAAAATAAATAAATTCTCTGGTCCCTCCATCTCCCCCCAAAAAACTGGACTACAAAATAATGAGACTGCTCTCTGGAAAACCTTGCATGTAGAATCAATGTTTCTAAATGACGTGCATTTAAGAGGCAGTAGGAAATTAGAAAATATGTTAATGGAATGCAAATGAAAATACATTAAAAATTTCTAAGATGCATTTAAGATGTGCTTGGAGGGAAAAGGCTTTTGTGATTTACTTTAGAAGCTAGGAAAGTTTTGGGTCATTGAGTACCCACTTGAGAGGAAAGAAGCCTGAACCAAATGTGAAAAAGAAAAGTCAAACTTCATCAAAACTGAACATATTTTCTACTGCAGTTGAAAGAAATTATGAAAAAAAGCTACAGACTGGGGGAAATATTTGCTACAAATAATAAAGTCTAAAAACACACACACACACAAAAAAAACCTAATCAACTGAAACCAGACTGAATCACAGGAGAAATCTCTCAAAAGTAAGGCAGAAATGTGGACCTCAAAATGTGCAGAAGCAGGATGAACTGTCAGTAAAAGACATATACTGTAATAAATGTTAAAGACTGCTCCCCAAACAAGAAGGAAATTATACCATATGAATAAAAAGTGTTGAAAATAATAATTGTCATTACTAGGTTTTAAAACTCTTATTACTTAAATGTATTTACAGATAATTTGCTCTAAGGCAAAAATAAGAATAATTATTTTATAACCAAGGTAACTTGTGACAACAAAGGTTGTTGGAAAGAAAAAAAATGAAAGAATTTTGCCCTAAGGTTCTTCTTTATGTAAGTAGTTCAGTGTCACTATTAACCTAAAGTGGGCTCTAATGAGTCACAGTTGCATATCCTAAAAATAGAACACTAAAATCACAGCCATGGTTAATAAGCTAAAAGAGAAAAAAAAAAGGTCACCAAATATATCCATTTAACAAAGGGCAATGTAATAGACTTATGCTTCATTAATTACATTAAATGTAAATGGCCTAAATATTACAAATGACAAGATATGCCAGTTGCATAGAAAAGCAATATGACCCAAATAAATGCATATTTTTTTACATTCCACTTCCCATACTCCAGAACCTTCAACTTTTGCTCCCAGACATACTCTGTTTCAACAGAACACTTTAGCCAGGTGCTGCCAGATACTCTGGCCCAAGATTTCCCTCAGGGGACTATGCAAGATTTAACAGTAGTTGTTGCTCTGGTGGCCAACAGGTGAAATGAATTTAGGTTCTAGAAACAGGAAGCACTCTGGAAAGACCAGCCTCCCTTGAAGCTTTTGCATGGTCAGAAGCATGGCATAAGTCCCTATCTCCTAAGAAGGAGAAATAGTCCTTTTCACAGGCCCAAAAGATTCCAGGTAATCTCTTTCCAGGCTTAGAGTAGCAAAGATGTCTATAGTGAAAGGTCAACCTTCTCTTACAGTCTGCTGCTTTTACAAGCCGTGTTAATAGTCTTTTACTGTGTCAAGTGACTTTTATTCTTTCTGTAAGTTGTTGCTTAATCAACCAAACCCATCATTCTCTTTCTTCATTAAATAATTGGTGCTCAGCAGCAGTGAATCAGTTCAATGGCCTTAGCATTCTCTGATAAGCCAGAAGCATTACACAGCAAATTCTCTCTCTCCGTCGGTGTCATAGCCACATTTGCCATAGGACTGTGACAGCCAATTAAGCATTCATCAGTTCTTCTAGACTATGCCTCAGTGATCACTCCTAAGGAAAACTACCCTAGCTATACTTCAGTAAAGACAGAGACCAAAACATTTCTTTTCCATTACTGATGGAAGACAGTGTTCTTACCCGAAGAGATGTCTATAAGGAAGAACACGAAACATGATGAGACAAAAGTTTGGCAAATATGTAAAAAATGGTAGAAATCTAGTCTCATCTTAAGCTTGCACAGCCTCTGGAGCATGCATGTTTGTTTGTTTACAAAACAAACAGGTGGCTGTTGCACTCCAACATAATTCAGCCACTGACATTGGGCTTCCACTGGTGTGGCCATACATCCCAGGCATTCCAAAGTGGCCTCCCGAGGGTGGAATGGTTTTGATCAGCCAATCACAGTCCTCTAAATGGTAAGATACTACTATTATTTGGCAGTTGGTCTGTCCTACTGAAGAAGATCTAGGTAGACCCATGGCAGCTATGATAACCAAGTAGACAGTAAATGTAAAAATATGTTTACATGTATTACTTTTAAAATCAAAATATGCCTAGATGTGTTCTGTGTGCATTTGGACAGAAAATATGCACTCTTCAATTTAGTGTAAAATTCTAAAAGGTCCACTTGACAGTTACTCAACATCTGTATGTTTTCTGATTCTGTCTGTTACTGAAGAAGTGCTAAAGTCTTAAATTATAAATATAAACATTTTCATCTATCTTGATTTCTGCTTCATGTATTTCAAGGTTCTGTTATTAGATGCATGCACTTAGAACTGCAGTTTTTTATTACGGAAATGAACCCTTCATCACGGTGAAATACTTTTTATCATCTCCTGTAATCCTTGTTTTGAAATTTACTTCGTATGAGATTAGTAATCTAATTAAATAATCATTCTCCTACAACATGTTTTCCTTCTAAAGTCTAATATTTTAATGGAAAACTTATCAGAAATAGTAGTAAGCATATAAACTAAAAAATGAAAGTATGGATCTGGAGCAGGTGTAAGAAAGGACATAGTTGGAACATGATATTGGTCTTCTGTCAAGAGAAAGATATTTTTGCATGTGGATGATTACAACACAGGTGTCTGTCTGCTTTAATAATCCATGTGTTCTTGTAGATGTTTTTTTCATTTATAATGGAAAAGGTTTTAAGTAAAGAAGTATTCATCATAATATGCATTCAAAGATTATTTACAAAAAGGTAACCACATAAGTTATTTTTAAAAAAGAAATCTCATATAACCAATATGTAATAATTACTTCAGTTGTATTTTTTAGCAGCACATAATCATATTGGACGTAAGCCATAAAAGGTATTTTTTATATCCCAGGTGAATAGAATATACAATATAATCGACTAAGAACTGTAGAATTAAATATGCCTGTCAATCTTTACTTGACATAAAAAACTTACGTAAGTAGATTCTAGCAAAGAAGCAACTCTTCACAGTAAAATTCCAATGAGCAAATGTTGAAAGATAATAAAAATGGAAAATCATTTGGCAAATATCTGAAAATTAACTGCAGTCAGTAATCATGAACGAATCCAAAAATTAGTGAATCCTTTGTTTCTTTTATACCACTTTAAGCTACCCTACTTTGGAAATGGGAAAGGTGAGAGTTATCTAATTGTGGAGGTAGGGACTAGATACGGAAGAAGAAAGTAAAAGGGTTAAATAACAGTATGTCTGAATGTCACAAGGAATCATACTATTAACTGCCCACTTTAAGATGTCTATTATATACATAGGGCAGTACACAAATATACATATATAGTTTAAATGAAATCTTAACATCTGAGCTGACAGTGCTCCCCTCAAAAGCCACAGGCCAACCATCTAACAAAAATACCAGCACCTGGCATGAGAAGCTCTTATTTCAGTTGTTTGTCAGGGATACCCAAGAGGCTCCCAAACTATTATAAACTATTGATTTTGCCCTTTTTGTTGCCTGTCAGAGGTGGACAGCACGTCCCTGTTGCCGTAGACCCTACGCGCATCCTTCAGACACAGGGCCCAGGTCTCTCGCACTGAAGCTAACCTGAGCGCCTCCAGCCTGAAGACTAGTTTTCATGGTACCACAACCCTAGAGGAGATGCAAGCGACAGGCCCACCCAGCTGTGAACCTGTGAACCACAATAATGACAAGCACGACATGATAGCCCTATGGGTGCAATAGTGGAACACATGCCTGCAAGTAACCAACAGCTTTCTAATTGGACTTAAGACTCACTGAACGAGAGTGAGTCTTGGCACTAGGAACATAGCCAGCTACTCAGGGCTAGTCAAGTCATGGATCTTGCAGAAGCAAAAAGAAACCTACCAGCCACTACTTTACTAAACCAGCAGAATCCCTAACCACATTCGAAATATTTGCCTTTCTACCCACAGATAAGTGTAGTTCTCATCAAATGAACTCATTATTGCAACAGACAAAGTCCGTTACATAAAACCACAACCAGTCAAAACATGGAGTCGTAGCACTCCACTGACATGCCTCTAACGGATACATCTACCACACACTGCCAGCACCTGAGGCTTGGGCAACATAGTGGAAGAGTGGGTGGAAAGGTTTTTAAGAGCCAGAGGAGCAGAGAGTTTGCTGGGCAATTGCTTCTCCCAGAGACATCAGAAGCTACGTTCATGAAATCTCATCAGCATGAGTGCCTAAACATTACCTGAGCAAGGGTGACATCCGTAGAAATGCTAACACGAACAGAGAAAACTCATGACGTCTCAACGTGAGGCAGAGGACTAGAAGCAAATAGTCTTCCCCAGGGAAAAGCATACCAATTGATTATCCAACTCCAAATGATCAGCCCTGAAAACATATACGTATACGTAACATTGTGTGGACTGGGCAGGTTGTATTTATGTACTTAGGAATATATATAAACAAGGAAAAAGAGACCATAAATTAGAAAGAGAGCAGGGGCTTATATGGAAGGGTTTTGAAGGGAGGAAAGAGAAGGGGTGATATAATCTCAAAATAAATTTCTTTAAATATCTCCTTGTAAGGTAGAGGTTAATTACAGAGAAACAAGAGTGACTTTAACATGTAAACCCTAGTAAATGATTTAATTCTGTGTTCAGAAATAATATCATCCAGTATTGGGACACTAGAAACCTCAAGATAATTCACATTCTCACCTGTCATCTCCAGCTCAACGTCACATTTGGCAAAAATTCATAATATCATTCCCATCATGAAAAAAGTTATAGACAATTCTAAACTAGGAGACACTGTATGTACAGAGTAATAACTTTCCAGTGTTCTGTGGAACTGTGAAAGTCATGGTGAACAAAGAAAATCTGAGACTTACGGATTGGTGGAGATTAAAGAGACATCGTGACTGAAGCAGCGCCTTCCCCCAGTGCACATCGCTGGAATAAGGCCTTGTCCCGGCACTGAGATTGTAACCGCTTCTTGCATCTAAAAGAAGAAGGTCTACAAAGATGCTAAAGGCTGCTCGCTCATACCACTGCCCTTCAGCACTGTAGCAAGGACTTCTTTGTTGCTGCCTGCTCAGAAACCATAGTCTGCTGCCATGCTTTTTCCACCTACTCAGATGCGGAAGTCAGACAGCTCCTTGAGGGAGAAATCCTGCTGGAGAAACAACAGAACTACGAGACAGGCATAAAAAAAAAAAATCTGCAGTGACCACCTACCCCCAGACAACCTAGTTTCTGTTTGTGAACACGAACATGCATAGATCACATGTAGAAGAGAAATATCTACAAAATGAACACGAATAAATTTTAAAAATGAGTGGCCCCAGAAATAAAGACGTTACAAGAAGAGAAAGACAAAAACATGGAGACACAGAGAGAGAGACAGAAGCAGGAGGATCACAGTGATGTCAGGGGCCACCTGGACTACCTAGCAAGCCCAGTGAGACCCTGGCCCAAGGAAACAACAGCCAGGGAGAGAAAATAGCAGGGAGTCTTAAAGGTTAAAGAGAGGATGTGGCTGAGTCGCATAGAACACGGAGTTCACAAGTGTGAAAACCTGAGCTCAGATTTCTGGGCCCCATGTTGAAAATCCAGTCATGGTGGCAGATGCATATCATCCCAACCATGCCAAGACAGGAGGCAGAGATGCAGATCCGCAGGAGCCGGCTGGCCGGCTTGCCTGACATGTGTGCTGAAGTTCTATGTCAGTGAGAGGTCCTGTCTAAACAAACAAACAAATGAACAAAACATGGCGGGAACCGGAACAGCAACACTGAATTGTCTCCTGACTTTCACGGGTACGCTGTGCACTCATGTACACACATGTGTAGGCTTACACACATGTACGCGTGCACGCCTCACACAAGATGTAAACTAATGACAGTTAAAACACAAAGACATGGTATCAACTGAATAACCTGAAAGGAAATTCAGCATGGAATAAAAAAGCGTTAAAAATATTAACAAATACAGAGGAGTTCGGGGGTAGTGACTGACATTAATTGCATTGCTTGTTTCCTTTTATTTTAGAGCATTTATTTAGGCTTCCTAAGTCATTTTAGTTTGAAAATGGCACTTTGCTATTTTTTCAAGCTTCCTTCAGAAGTCAACATTAATGATACCCCAAATCCTTAGGCTGAAATATAAAGTAGCCCAAGACCTCTTTGTGCTCTGCTGTTGGAATTTCCAAAGCTAAGTGTTACCTATTTAGAAAAGAACAAGTTATTTTAAGAGAATGAGTCCTAACGAGAATATGCTCCACTCCTCTCTACCCAACTGCTAATCTCCAGGGGTAACCATTGCTGACAACTTGCTGAATCTACGCAAACACAGCTACATCTGCGGAAAGCTCGATGTGGCTGGGAACAATTACTTTTCCACACTCTGACTTTTTTTTTTAACCAATAATAAAACTATGGGAATCCTTTTGTGACTGCATTTACATATTTGCCTCCCTCTTAACGATTTCATGGAATCTCATACTGTGAACGCTTCATGGCATAAGAATCCACCAACTTGCCTTCACCATATCAATGATGACAAGCATGTGTTGAGATGCCCTGAGACTCCCCCCCCCCTTTCAGCTACGCTCCCTCTCTTGTTAACCTCTGGTGTTTGCTTGTTTGTTATGTTTACTTTCTTCTTTGTGCTTATTCTCCTCTTGGGAGTGCTTGGGACATAATTTCTCCCGTACATGATCTTTCTCTGTTAATTATAATTCTCAGAGCTTAATCTTTAAATCTTAGGCACAACTAGAAATCTTCGGATTCTAACAAATGGCTGGTGTTTTCAGCACCTGTGGCCCAACAGGATCTAAGAATTGTAGGGAAAGCTGGCACCCAAACCTCGGTGTTCTGCAGCCGAGGAGGGAGCACGAAGAGTAACGCGGTAGAATCTCTCTAAAATCGTACACCTGGGACCTGTCAGTTAACTTTAAAAGTTGATTGTAACCAAGACTAGCAAAATATCAGTTCTTAAGGTTTTACTTTGTTTTGAACAGAAACCTGCATTCATTCCTCAGTCTCTAGATATAAGGTTGTGAAAAGAAATGTTTTTAATTAATTAAGCGGTGTTCTGAATATTGTCACTTAAAAAAATCACGTATTAAATGCATTCTGTGTGGTTTTCTGGTGTGTGTGTGTGTGTGAGTGTGTGTGTGTGTGTGTGTGTGTGTGTGTGTGTGTGTGTGTGTGTGTGTGTGTGTGTGTGTGAAAGAAAGGAAAGCTGTTTTGAATTATTTGAACGAAAACTGCCTTCTGATATTTACAGTGGCTCCTCTGGGCCTTTCCCAGTGACATGCACAGTGTTCAAACTGTTGATGGTCACTCCATTGGACCTAGAGAAATTCCAGCTCAGTTTGCTGCTGCTTTGATAGGATTCTGTTCTCCTCCCACACTTACTTTTCATCATTTTATGTGTCTATGTAACACATATGTTATAAATAGCACCAAAGATACGAATAGAGCTAATAGATCTTCGGTAATTTTTCTGCTTACCCAGAAGACAGATCTGGACATACTGAAGAGCAGTACCTCGGCAATAAGCTTTCATCTGGATGCATATCAGCCATAGTTCCACGAAGAGAGTGAAGAGCACAAGGCGATAGACTGAATCATCACTTAAGTGGAATCAGCCAAGTTAATTTCTGCTCTATGTTACCATTCAAGGAGTTCAGCAAACTGAACTAGCAGCGAGTTCATGTGGCTGCTTGGTGAACACTTGCGTTATTTTCAAGTGTGGATTTCCTGTTTAGCAGACTTGGGTTTTTTATTATTATTTCATACTAGAAAGAAAATTGATTTTCTCCACTAGTATCTATTTCCGTTGTTGGGACATTGGAAACAGATACTGAATTTAACAGTACAAACTTGCTTTTTATTTATGCGCATGAATATTGGTGATATATATGTTGCCTAAAACTGAGTAGTATTTTATTCTCCCTTCAAGTAATAAATACAACTTACCTGAAACAGATCTTAAATCTATTTGTATTTCCAAAGTATTTCTGAGGATTCCATCTGGCAGCAAAACTTAATCCAAGAAATAAATTTACACAGCTTTTTCTCAATACAGTAAATCAGTTCTAACCTCTCCCTTCAGTGGTCATGGAATATTGCAGAAAAATGCTGAGATCATTTCACTGTGTTCTCCAAACACCCAGCTTCCTGGCCTTGCACTCTGCCTGAGGGTTCAATAAGTAGGTTAATTCTTCCTTCAGGGTTGGCCTGAGGGTTAAAGTTCCTGATGAGCCAACTGGAGCTTGCAAGAATGAAGAGGGCACGTGTATTACGTGAACGTGAATGACCGGGGGTTAGGGGGAAGGACAACCATTCACATGCAACCAACTTCATGCAAGTGATCTTCATTCTGAGCCATCATTTCATCCGTTTCTGTATTCAAGATCAGGCTCTTTGTTTAGTACTTATTTTTCAGCCCTATTATAATAATGCTTTTTCAGCATCTGGGACTTGACTATTATGAAAACATTTTCCAGCATTTTCATTCAGTTGTTTTGGTAAAAATTTTAGAATATATGCCTCTATACTTTCTCATTTATTCAAAACCCAACTTCTCTTTTACCTTCTGATGAATAAGTAAAATAGGGGGAAGAATAATCATGATAATATTAAAAGGGTTGTTTTTATTTGGTTAAATTTTTTTTTTCTGTGAAGATGATCTCTGCATCTGTTGAGTTCCTATGTACTATACGTTAACAGTTATTCCCCACTTAAAACTGACTTTGCATCTTACCACAGGGAGAAAATCTGGCTGTTCGGATTTAAGTAACTAGGCCATTGTCAGACAGGTAGTGAGCAGCAGAGGGGATTAAAATAGAGAGAAAGAGTTGTATTTGGCTTTCCTCAGATCCCAGGCCATGCCTGGGGGGTGGGGGGAGGGGTCCAGAAAGGTTGGCGACTCTCCAGATATCATCTTATGATACGTGGTGTGTTCCACAAACGCTTCCTGGGTGTTTATTATCCGTTGGGTATCATTCTGGGCACTTGAGATTATTTTTGCAGGGTTAAAATGATGCTGCTCTGGTGAGCTATCAGTCTGTGGAAACGGGAGAAAGAGACAATACGCTAATAAGTGCATGATCTAATCTGTTAGAAAGTGCCGTGACCCGGGCATGCGGGGAGCAGAGACAGGATGATCAGGAGTTCAAGAACAACATGGATTACCTGAGACCCTGTCTCTGAACCAGAAGTGACGAGTGGCAGGAAAATAGTTTTGCACTCTCGTCTTTTTGATCCAATTTAACACAATGATGTTGTGAATTATTATAGGGGCCTCCGAGAACAAACACTCACTCTGTGACTCGAGAGCAATAACTTACTGTATATCCTTGCATACACTTGCTAGACAACGCAAAAATAAAATAAAAGCAAAACAACTAAGGTACAGTTTTAAATTGAAAATGTCAAGGTGACTGAGAAGGGGTTAATTCAGGACATGGCGTTTGTGAAGGAAAGCACCACACAGTCCATCGGCTCCCCTCAATCTGAACCGCTCCTCATCTCAAGCAGCCCACACCCGTCTGTGTACGGGCCCACACAGTTCTTTGAAATAGTTCTCTGGTGTTAAATACCCTGCTCCAAGTTCCACTAGATTATCTAATGCATATTTAGACGATAGGAATACTCAGAATCCTCAGGGAAAGATAGTTTTTGAATGTTACCAGTGGAATCTGATTAAGGTAAGACGCTCCATGCCTTAATCCCTGGCACTCATGGAGGGGCAGAGGCAGGCAGATCGCTGTGAGTTCAAGGCCAGCCTGGTCTACAAAGAGAATCCAAGACAGCCAAGACTACACAGAGAAACCCTGACTTGAAAAAGAACAAAGATGGATACTCCAATATCTAGCTGTGCCCAGAAGACTCTGTCTCCTTGCAGTCATCATCACTTCCGGTTCTTCCGCTCTTTGCTCTCCCTCTTCTCCAATAATCCCTGAGCCTTTGGAGGAAGGAAGGTGTGCAGTTCCATTTAGGGCTGAGCATTCGCCAGTCTCTTATTCTCCACACCTTGACCAGCTGTGGGTCTCTGTGTTAGTCACCATCTATGGCAAACAGATGAGAGCGATGCACTGTATAAGCAGGATGCCATCAATGGGTAAGGAGCAACCAAATACGCAGAGACTATCTCTGAGCAAGACATTTTTAATGAATAGGTCTGATTATACCCTGGTAGCAAACAAGGCTTTTAGATTATTAAAACTTTTTTAAAAGTTTAGGGGGGGAGAAGGGGCATTAAGAGTCAGCTTAATCCAAGAGAATTCCATGTTCTCTTGGCAGGATAATAGTACGTTCTCCTCTAGGACGTATGACATGTCTAGCCATAGGTTCTTGGCCCAATAATGGTGCCAGGTGTGGATTTCATCTTGTGGAATAGGACTTAAATACAAACAGTAAAACAATTGGTTACTCTTGTTGTGTTTATGCCACTATGGCACGAGTAGGAATGTCTTGCCAGATCATCATCCTTGTGTCTCCCAGGGTTTACAGATGGGTGTTATTGATGATTATATTTCTTCTCCAGTAGTGAGCAGAGCAGAACATTCAGCATTTCAAATCAATACCAACTTGATTTCTCCCAGTTCTTTGGCTCAAGTATTTTATGGCTTCAGTGATAGGCTCTTACTGTCAAGTTCTAAAAGGTAACCAGTAGCAATATGGATAGCCTGTAATGTTTGGAGATGGATGGAACCTCACTGGCCAAAAACCTCAGAAGAGGTAACTCATTCTAGACACTGAGCTTTGTATTTGTTAGCCTCTGGTTCTAATAGGGATATTGTTGCCCTGTTACTTGAAACTCCATTTTAAATCTTTTTATTTATGTATATATGTGTACATGTTATGTATATATGTGTATGTATGTATGAAAGCTTCTATCATAGCCATTTTCCATATAACTTTTTAAAAAGATTTTTTCTTTTTTAAATTAAGTATAATTTTAACATCTCTCCCTTCCCTTTCATCCCTCCAAACCCTACCAAATACCCCTCCTTACTCTCTTTCGACTTCATGGCCCCTTTATGTTAATTGATATGACACTAATACATGTTTATGCACATATATTCATAAATTCAGGGATGTCCATTTAGAATTGGATCCTTATTGTTATTTATCCCTCACCATACTTCCTCTGCTACCCTGCCTTTTGCTTATCCACCTCAGTTTACCTCTTCCTGTAAAAGACCAAGACTGACCAATATCCAGCATAGAAACCCCACCCCCAGCCATCAAACTACTAGCAGTTGCTAGCTACTGGGAGAGAGAGGGAGAAAGAAAGAGAAAGAGACGGAGAGAGAGAGAACATCCAAATAATAATTCGAAGGGCAACCTGGGCTACATGGCAAGACCCCTTCAATCAGTAAATAAGCAACCAAATACTCAAAGAATATCTCTAATCAAGACAGTATAAAGTATAAGTTTGGTTATACTGAGGTAGCAAGCTAACCTTTTAGATTATTAGTAAAATTATTATTTTATAATACTTTTTTAAAAAGCTAGCCCATTTTGTACACTGCTAGCCCAAGTGCAGCAGCCACAAGCAAAACACCAGACTTACATTTTTATTATAGTCACTTATATGTTTGCTCACATATGTGTACATGTACACGCACATACATGTCACAGTGCATATATGGAAGTTAGAGTACAACTTATTGAATGACTTCTCTCTAACACATGGGTCCTGTGGATTGAACTCAGGTGGTCTGATTTGGTAGAAAGGACATTTTTTAATGTCACTTTAAAGTTACCTTTTCTGGCTATAGAGTTCAGATGTTACAGTTATTGCTTTCTTTAACAGTTACAGAATACCTCATTTATTGTCTTCCCCATTGTTCTTGGAGAATTATTACTAATTATTTTATTATTGTTTCTTTACTCCCTCTGCCTGTTTGAAGATGCTCCTAAACACAGTTTTCTTCATAGTTACGTTGAACTCATTAACCTTTGGGTATTTTGACATTTGTTTGTCAACAATTTTGGAGAAAAAAATGACTTTCCCTTTTAATATTTTATTTACTCTTTGAAATTTTCATATGTATATACAAATTTTCATATGTATATGTATTTTGATCTTATGAACTTCCTGACTCCTCCCTCAAACTCTTCCCAAACACCAGCGACTCCATCTCCCCTCTGCCTCCATGTCTGCTTTTTTTTTTTTAAATCATCACTATTAATAATCCTGAGTCCAGTTGGTAACTGCACATATGCGCATGGGTGAAGGGCCATCTACTCAGATCTGGACCGTCTAACAGCAGCCATGGCCCCCTCCATTAGCAGCCGTCAACTGCAAATAGCTCTTCGAATAGAACGGTAAGCTGTGAGTGCAGGGATCTCTTCCATCCCCCTTCCTCGTGCTGGGATTTCGAATGACTTGATCTTGGGCTGGTAACCACATTTGCTCTGTGTAATGGCTACTAATTCCTAGTGGACACATAACCAAATTTAAAAGAACCACATTCATTTTTAAAAGGAGCATGTCCTGTGCCATTAGTTTCTTGTGCTCTGTGTAAACACTTTGTTGTATGTAACCTATAATCTTTGTCGTCCACAATAAGGAAACTTAGATGGGAAGAACGGTATGAACCCAGAATTGGTTAGAGACAGAAAAACATAAAATATCTCCCTGTTACAAATCAGTTTTTTTTGAGACAGCGTCTACTGTAGCCCAGGCTGGTCTTGAACTCCCTATGTGGCCAAAGATGACCCTCCCTCCTGAGTTTGAGATGACAGGCATGTGCCACCTAATTCAGTTCCATGCAGTGTTGAGGATCAAGACAGAGCTTTGTGTGTGCTGGGTGAACTCTGTCAACTTAGTGGCCTCTCAACACACAAATGTAATGTGTGTTTACCCAGAAGAATTCCGTAATAACAGGTTTGGCAAAACATGACAAAGTGTCCGGGATAGGATAGTTAAGATTTTCAATGTTAGGCCAATTGGAATAGGTTTGTTAATCATGACATTTAATTTTTTTTCTGCTAAGACTACCACTGCAAATGAAATTATATTTGTCTCAGAGATTTGAAGTCACTTTTCAAGCAAGTAGCTACCTGACATAACTCAAAGGTTAATGTTGTGGTTAAAAATTCACAAGATACCATGTTTTCCTTAATTTTCTCTTGGAATGTTTCTTTTTATTGCCTCCCACGTTTCTCCAGCATCTACCTGTGTAGGCTTAGTCAGAACTTATGGGAGGCTACAGAGCATTTGCATTGTTGTTATAGATCTTTTACTGAACATGGAAAAAGGATATTGACTTTAGGGATGTAGTTAAACAAACAACAGTGTATCTACATTGTAACTGATTAAATGGATGTAATGTGAAAAGAAAAAAGAAATAGCTTGCTTCACCCCTGATACTAGCTAGCTTACATAATAAGCTCATATTTTCTCTTAAAAGCATTGCTACTGTCCCTGGGTCAGAAAATGAGAGTAAGTATTTTGAATCAAGAGGGAAATTTTTGACTTTGAACAGATATGCCTAAATCACCAGCAGAGGAGGAAATTATCAGCCACTCTAGTTGCTGAATCCAGAAATTACTTCTTGCCACCAAGCAAACAGAAAGTACTGGCCTATGTGTGTTTAGACTCAAATATTAAGCCTAGGCCATTGGAACACGGCTATGCACTTGTCATATGAAGCAACACAGACAAGCACAGCTGAGCTTCGCCCATGCGTGGGGTGGACACACGTGCTTATACCTGAGTAGGAAAACCCTGGGGAGAGTCGTCTGCTTTTCAGAACAGGACCATGCCCGACTGAAGATGGCTTATCCCGCAATGAGCAAGAAATAGGTAGCACAACATTGCAATAGTGACCACAACATCGTAATAGTGGGACTACTGGGTGTCTTTGCTTCAATAAGTATATCTTGCACCAAAGAAGTTAGTAACCGCTGGAAGGAACCTAACTCCTTGGTTGACCCATCTCAAGATGCTTCCTAGATCTGACTTCCAACTCTGAATAAGCACCCTAGGTACCTTGACGCTATCGGCAAAGCAGGCATCCTAGACAGTGGCATTTAAGTTGGAAATTAAAAAGAATGCACAATTATTTTGTGACCTACATTAAAGATAAGGGAGATTATATATATGTATATATATACATATGTATGTATAAAACCATCATGTATGTAATGGAAGTATTTGAAAGCAGTAGTGTGTCCACAACTTCACACATAAAAATTCTAAGAAAGCACACAGACATTAAACAGACTATATTTTATTCATGCACAGTCAACCTAGGAAAGACCCTTAAAGTTAAATGCAGAGTGGCATTTTGAAGCAAGTAAAAACTATGAACCTCTAAAGATGAAAGAAGGTAGTCGAATAAAGTTAGGTTTGAGGCAACAAAACCAAGACCAAAAAAAAAAAACCTCTGGAATTTCCTTCTTGTATTACAGATCAAAGCATTGTCTCATCATCATTAGAAGTTTCCCTACCTGCCTTTTCATGACCTCTCACCTTGATTAGGCAGCGTCATACCTACCTACAGTAGACCAAAGGGGAAAAATGTGCCAAGGACAGCAAAAATAGCAGAGCAGCCAAGAGAGAATACTTTTTCAAAATACTTTTATTTTATTTATCTGTCTATATGTGTGTCTGTCTGTGTGGGGTTTTATGAATGTTGAGTGAAAGTTCCTTCAGAAGCCAGCAGCAGGCGGTAGATCTCCCGGAGCTGGAGTTACCCGCCATTGTGCCCTGTGGACTTGGGTACTGGAAACGGTAAAGGAGACCTCTGTGAGAGCAGTGAGCACTCTGACCTCCAGCTCCAAGCAGACCGCCTTTATGGAAGTGAAATAGCCCCTAAAAGGTACTAATTCCAAATATGAAGTGCTTGGAACGATGAACTTACTTGTAGGCAGTCACTGGGAAGACTTGTGCTAAAGAATAACTAATGTTGGATAAATATTCTCGAAATCTATGTTGACATTGGAAACGTCAAATGAAAAGAATTCCTAGCAACCCATTAACCATCTACAGATGACATAATTAAGGGCAAAGGGCTGGCAAGTGGAGGATTGAAGATTGAAGCAGGGATACAGTGAGATGGTATGGATGAAAAACGCTTCCTGATTATTACAAGGAGAGGGTTTGGCAGAATTTGCCATCACAGGGAAAAACGAGACCAAGGTTATATTATATACCTAGAAATGATCATGGTGTTATTGACACGTAAGAGAAAGTTAGTGAACGTAACTACGTGGGGAGACAGACTCCTTTATCAATATCACTCCGGGAGCAGTTGTGCTATCTAAATTCCAATATTCTCTGGATGATAGTAGATATAGAACCAGAAAGAGAAGAGAGGGCTAAGAAGTATAACTGTGGGCTAGCGATGATAACCTTCGTGATAGCCGAAAGCGTAAAATTCATCTAGGAACCTCAGAAGGGACGCATCGGGAGAGTGAGAAATCCTTTTGAAATGCCCAGAGTCGAGGAAAACGCAGAGTGAGGGAAGCATCAGAGCTGGAAGAAATTATTTCGTCTCCCAGTTGTATAATCCCTGATGCCGTGGATTTGCCTCTAATAATACGAAAGGGGCCCTCCGGGCCGCTCTTAAGATGCTGAAGATGTGGGCAGGGTTTCACCAAATGGCAACTGCCACCGTTTGCTTCACGTGTTACTGCAGGACAGTACAGAGCTTTCCCAGACAGGGTCTGCACTTGCATGGCTCAGTGGAGTCCTCTCTACGAGCTCCTCTGTATTAACAGGGAACTAAAAGATTCCAGAAGACAGAGTGTAAAAACAAGGTGATTTCAGACGCTGAAATCGTTCGAAAGAGCACTGATTCTCTCACTTTACACACCGTGATTGGAAAGGAAGTTATTTCCACATCAGTCTTTTTTAAAGATGGGAACCTCTGCCCTCTCGGTCCTCGCTGATGCTAGAAAGCTGTCAGTTGCCATGATGCAGTATCGTCATACAAAGCAGTGATAACCAAGACATCTTCTGTTAGACTCCGCCACGTTTACAAATGAGTTCACAGGTTCAGGGCTGAAGAAGCTGCTAAGCTGCCATGATGCTTTATTCAAGGCAAGTGTGTGCGTGTGTGTGTGTGCGCGCGCGCGCGTGCGGTGCACGTGTGTACGTGCATGTGTGTGCTTGCTCTCAAGAACGTGTTTGTGTGGTCCAGACACTTTCTTGCTGAGACTGGGCCTATTGTGCCTGCTACTTTTGAGGAATTTCTCTCTTTATCTGTACATTCATTTAAGCCGTAGATTAAAAAAAAAAAACTACTTGTAGAAGATATAAGAGAAGAAACAAACAGAATAAAGAAAAATGTAATTACCTATATTTTTCACTTAAAGGAGCTCATAATCTATTGTCCTGCTTTTTAAATCCTTACTGGGCTCTCTTGCATTCATACTTTTCTTTTCCACTTCACAGGTTTCCACCTCCCCCCATCTTCCTCCTCCTCATTCTCAACTTCCTCTCTCATGAATTCATTTAAATCTTCCTAGGATTTACTTCTGTCCTTAGCCATGTATATGGCCACAAGCAGCCTCCAAAGGGCAAAGATGTACTGCAGACTGGAAGGGTTTATTTTCTAAGCTGAATATTTCTTTCTGCAGCCCTAACAATTTAAAGATACTGTTTTGGACTTTAATGTATAAAACTATCTACCTATCCACTCCTTTTGAAGATATTTAATCTATACATCATAGCTTGTAAATTTCTAAACACATTCACCACTAATCTATGTAATCTTTTGTACTTAAAAAAAATCTCTATTTTACAGATGCCCTATGTATTTTTCCGTTGGTTAAGTGATTCTTGAAAACTATCTCAAAACATTAAGAAAATAAGGGCCATCCATATTTCCACCAGCCATAGTCTGCACTTTCCTATGTCCAAAATTTTATACCTCCATTGATCCCAAACTATGTACTCCTGCACCCCTGAATCCACAGCTCACTCACAGGAGCACCTCAGATTATCTTAAATTTCTGAGAGAAACACAGCGACATCTGTTGGGCATGACCTAAACTATGACTGTCAGCTAAGGCTTTTAGCCTAGAAGAGCCATAAGACCCCTGGGGAAAGCCATGGGCTGTTTCCTCTGGACATTGAAACATCTTTTTCTGTCAAGGTATTGCACACTGTTTAGCACAATTGATCAAGTCTAACACATTACCCACGTTCTGATAATGAATTATTAAACAAAAGATAAATTTATATCAAACACATCTTTTAATGAGATAGGAGCTTTTTATAGTTGATACATCTGTATGTGAATTGTCCTGATCTGATCAATTCTATTTGCTTATCTTTCTGTTTAAAGGTTTTGTTCTTTGGTTTGTTGCTCATTTTGTTTGTTTGTTTGGTTGGTTGGTTGATTTTGAGGTAGTTTCACTACATAGAGCAGGCTTGCTTAGAACCCCCTGTGTAACTCAAGTTGACCTTTAACTCATGATGCCACTACCTCAGCTTCCCAAGTGCTGGGAACCCAACGGAACCCAATGGAAAGTGTGTGTGTGTGTCCAAGTGTAATTGTACACATGCCATGGCATGAAAGTGGCGGTCCAGGTGACAAGCTCAGT
>CM053744.1:44803423-44820281 GCA_028658305.1 Pachyuromys duprasi
CAATATCTGGAGTCATACTACCTAGATTCAGATCCAGACTCAGGTAATTTTATAAATTCTCTAAACCCTCTATTTTCATATTCAAAAATAATAATGACCTTGATGAAATGTTATCATTAAATTATGAATACATTCATGGAATTATTACATGAATATGAGAAAGTAAAGGAGCTAGGACACAGTACATGTTAAGTGAATATATTCCTTTGATCTGTGTGTGTTTAAATCTCTGCTACTGACTCTTACTTAGAGGCTAGGAAAGCCATGTTATCATGCTATGACAGCATAGATGAATGCAAAACAGGTGACCCCATAGCCTTTCAGTGCAAGAGTTCTCTGTCTGCTTTCCACCACTGTGACCCACACAGGCTTCATGACACAAATGGCCGTTGAACGTGACATCTACTGGGCAATCAGTGCCTCTCCTTTTTCTCCTCAGACTCAGTGAAAGCTCTGGATCACTCACATGCCTTTGAATCTTCCGAGATACTTTTCAAGTGGGTTTATCAACACAGACTTAGCAAGCAAGAGTATGCAAAAATAGCAATAATGTTTACTGCCACTAAAAAGCATTATAATATTATATAAATATAAAAATTATAATCGGGATAGATAATAAGCCTAGTAATATTCAACAATCCTATAACTGTTCTCTGTCCTATGACTATGTTTAATTGTATGGTTATTAATTATAAATAGGGGAATTTTATAATAGTAAATATTATCACTTTTTACCTGAAGCTTAACTTGCAACCTTAATTATTCATATGCATGGAAAGATGGTAAAAGTTGTCTGAATAGGGAAGAAAATGTCACTCTTAATTTACAACTGAATTTTAGCACATCCCCTTTCTGGGACTTTTATTTACCTAGTTGAGTAACTTTTGATAGTCTACTTTAGCAGATAATTTACAGAATAAAATATCCATGTTTTAGAATAAAATACAATGTATTTTTGCACATAATTAAAAGTCTGCTGATTAAACACTGGGGAAATATCTATCAGCAGTTAATACTAATAAGGACACCAGAGCCTTCTCTCTGCTATTAATCTGTGGGTAATAGAAGGACCATTTTTTAAGTACACACAGAAGAAAGACTAGGAAAAGTACTGGCTATGACACCAAATGGATTGCCGCTCTCCCACACTACTGTGCCCTTGTAACCTAGGGCGTGTAGAGCAGGCTGGTCTCCATCACATTACAGACTTCAAAGTGCTGGGATCTCGCGGTGCTGTAGCAGGTCGCCTGATGGATTGGCGAGTAACGTACTTGAAGAGTGCATTACTGAGCTCTAGACTAATGGCCGCCTCTTGCCTATGGCCTTTCTGGTAGATCATTCATTGTGCTGCCTCATCAGCTTCCTGCCAATCTGTGTCTAGCATGAGCACGGCCTGTTCTGAAGCTGATTAATACCCTGGGAACACATTCCAAGGCGGCTTTCCACATGGATTACACAAAACTAGGAGTGTTCTACTACTATTGACACAGCCCAACTTTCCTTTCATAAAACAGAAAACAAAATCCTTAGCTATCAAGATAAAAACCTGTATAAATTATAGATCAATACACTGTTTCTAATTATAATTAGCATGTCAAAGAAATAACGACACACATTAAATATCTTAGGATATCATATTTTTTTTCAAACTCACTTTTTTGGAAATTGAGTATGTGAAATAAAGCAAAGAAACAAAAGAAATAATGCCAATCACATGCAACTTGGGGCTAAGTGAGGACCATAGGAGAATTTGGAGGAAATCTGCAAAGTTAATGAGAACTGTAGAGATAGGAAATATGTGGAAGAAATGCAAGTTCTGTCAACCCTGAAGGACTAAAATTTGGGTAGATGTGTAAGGTGAGTTTGCCAGGTCAGAAAGTAGCATGAGCTAAAGAATCCTCCTTACTCTGAGAAGCGAGGCTTGGTGGTGGGATATAAAGAAGGCAGGCCTGACTAGAGAGGTAAAGATGGATTTGGTGATGCAGACTCTAGTGCTGGCTGTGACGAGCTTCACTTCAGGCCGTGTGATAGGCTAGTCCCATTTTAGAGCAGATGAGATCCTGAAGGTTGGATTCCCATAGAAGGATGAAGAGAACTTGGAACCGCCAGCCTCTGGAATGCTGAGAAATAAGCGTTGCTCTTTAAGCCCCAGACTGTGACATTGTGTCACAGAAGCCTCACACAGTGATTATCAGGGTTGCTGTCTCTTTCTTGCTTTCTTTTTGTTCTTCCATACACTTTATTTTGATCATGATTTTTCCTTCACCCAATTCATCTCAGACCCTCCTCAGCCAACTTCACATGTTCTTTTTCTGTCACTCTCTCTCTTCAAAAAAAGAAACAAAAATAACAAAACAAGAAACCAAAGCAAAAAAGAAAAAAAAAAAAAAGAAAACTAATTTTTCCTTTGGAGGCAGTTCTCAATTAGAGACAGCTTCAAGATTAGGGATGGGAGCTTGTATCCACCTCTCTCGTTCTCATCTGGCTCAGATCTGTGCAGACCTTGTGCATGCTGCCACCATCTGAATTCATATGTGCGTCCATCCTGTTGTGTTCAGAAGACCTTTCTCCTTGAGGTCCTCCATCCCGACTCTTACAGTCTGTCTGCTTCCTCTTCCACAGAGATCCTTGGGCCCTTAGGGGAGGTATTTGATGGAGATGACCCATTGATGACTGAGTGTTCCAAGATCTTTCACCCTCTGCATTTTGTCCCATTGTGGGTTTCTGTATTTGTTCCTGTCTACTGCAGGAGGACGCCCACGCCTCTCTGATGATAGCCCAGCAAGGCCTTGATCTGAGACTATAGAAGAATGTCATTAGGAGTCACTTATGACTGTGCTCCTTTAGCAGAACATTAGCAGTTGTTTTTTGCCTCGGTCCATGGCCTATCTGGTCTCGGGCTGTTGGCTACTGAGCAGTGTCTGGCATGGAGTGGACGTAAATCCAGTCAGATAGTGGTTGGTTATTTACACCCTTTGGCCAGTATATCTTGTAGGCAAGCCACCATGGTAGATAGAAGTGATTGCAATTGTTGTGGTGTTTACCTTTCTCCTCTGGTAATGTGCCGAGCACCTTCCAGAACCATGAACACCAGTCAGCACGGGTGAAGGCTCCAGTGAGCCACAAGATCAGCTACTCCACGGTCAGTAAATTAGGTAGGTGCTGTCTTCAGGAATGGAGCCTTATGAAAAGTTTGTGGGAAACGACCAATAGCTTTGGTGATCACATGGGTTGTTTGGGGGTTCTCATGGAGCGCTGTGACCAACAACTCAATTAGATATAACACATTCCTGGCAACAGACGTCTTACTTGGTGGTAAGTGATGTCTAGTTGTAGCGTTGTCTCCCCCATTGTTTGGTGATTCCATTCATATTTTTATATTTCAAATATGTGAAAGAAATAAAAATTTTTATATATACTGTAATAATATAAACTGTAGTAGGTTTCCATTTGACATCTCATGTGGCCCTTAATTTTAGCTCTCTCCCCCCATATTCTTTCCCTTACCCCTGTCTTCCTTCCTTTTCCCTGTTTTTATTCTCCCTTTCCCTCTGCCCCCATCCATTAATAACTATCTATTACATTTCCTAGGGAGGTCCATCCCTCACCCGTAGTCCCTTACTCTATATCTAACCTCTGTGGATTATAGCCTGCTTATCAAAGACTTACCTAACATCCACATATAAGCAAATACACAGTATAATTTGCCCTTTCTGGCTTGGGTTACCTCACCAAGGATGATTCATTTTTTTCTAGCGCTATCCATTTACCTATGAATTTCATTATTTTCTTTATCCATCGATGGGCATGTAGGCTATTTCCAACTTCTGGCTATTAAGAATAGAGCAGCTATGAACATGATTGAGCAAGTGTCTCTGTAGTAGAATGTGAAATCCTTTGGGTGTATGCCCCAGGGTGGTATAGCTGGGACTTAAGGTAGATCTATTCCCAGCTTCCTGAGGAATTGCCACACTGATTCCCATAGTGACTGTACAAGTTTGCACTCCTACCAACAATGGATGAGTGATGCCCTTACCTCATATCCAACGAGTCTCACTGGGTATACAAACCACACTTGAGGAAGGGCAGCCCAATGCACAATAGTTTTGTGGTCAACACAAAACAAACTCGGAACAAACTCTGGTATTTCTGGAGGGCTGTTTGTTTGTTTGTATGTATGTATTTATCTTATTATGATTTACAATTTTGTATCTTTATGGGCTTTCCTGTGTATTTGAATGTGTGTGTGTGTCTCTGTGTCTGTGTATGTTTCTTGTACTTTTTCTTTGGCGTTTTTTTTCCTGTTCATTTGTTTGTTTTTGTCCTATTCAGGTTTGTTTGTTTTTTATTTTATCTTTTTATTTTTCTTTTTTTGTTAAATGTCTGTTTTGTAATAAGAGAGCACAAAAGGAGATATGTGGGCATATGTATTTAGGTAGGTGTGGAGGTGGGGAAGATCTGGGAGGAGCTGGGGGAGAGGAAATCATAATCAGAAAATATTGTATGAAAAATCTAATTTAAATAAAAATAAATACAAAAGCCTATGAAAATGAAAATCAAAACAAAGAAGCAGAAGACCAATAAGACAAAAAAGACAAGATCAAAGAAAAATAAAACAAAATGTCCACTAAAATAACACTGGACTCATTTTCTGTTGACCAACTGCTCCTGAGCGTAAGGCCTGCCGCCAAGTATGGTGGATACACCCATTGAGAATCTAGTGGAGAAACTGACATTATCTTTGCCATAGGCATCTGTCTTTGTTAGGGTTTTTATTGTTATGACAAAACACCATGACCAAAAAAACAAGTTGAGGAGACAAAGGTTTATTTGGCTTGTATTTCCATAGTGCTGCTCATTATTGAAGGAAGTAAGGAAAGGAACTCAAACAGGGCAGGATCCTGGAGGCAGTAGCTGATGCAGAAGCCATGGAGGGTGATGCTAACTGGCTTGCTTCACATGACTAGCGCAGCCCCTTTCTTAGGACCACCAGCCCAGGGATGGCACCACCCACCATGGGCTGTGTCCTCCCCCACTGATCACTAATTGAGAAAATGCCTTTGGGGGAGGGGATTCCATAATCAGAACATATTGTGTGAAAAAAAAACTATTCTCAATTTTAAAAATGTATTTCGAGGTTTATTAAGACATCTTAAGGTTTACACACAATCGTGATGTAACATCATAATACTTGAGGTATTTGAGATAATTGTCTTATAGTTTTTAAACATTTTTTATTCACAGCCCCCTTCCTACTCTCCTTCCAGTCCCACCTTCCCTCCCCCTATCCCCCTCTCCTACCCTGCAGAAAAGGGAAGCCCCACCACCACCAACCCACCCCAGCACATCAAGTCTCTCAGGACTGAGTGCAGCCTCTTCCAAGCTGGCCTGGCAAGGCAGGCCCACTAGGGGCAGCCGGATCTCATGGAGGCATTTCTTCAACTGGGCCTCCCTCCTCTCTGATGACGCTGTCTTGGGTCAAGCTTTTTTCATTTAGCAGAAAAACGGCAGGAGGTTTTTTCCTAGATTCGTGATTTGTGTAGTCTAAGGTTCTTAGCTACTTTAGCAGCGTCAAGTATGCGTTCCATCTCATCCAGTGGGCCTCCAAAGCAATCAGGAAGTGGTTGGTTATTCCCGTAAGATCTGTACCGCTGTTGTCCCAGTCCATGTTGCAGGCAGTAGGTCGAAAGGGCAGTGTCTGCAGCTGAATGATTTTAATGGCGGCCTTTCTCCTGCAGAAGTTCTCAGCGCACCTTCCAGTATCACGAACACTAGTCGGCAGGCAGTGAAACTTCTCATTAGGCGCAAGCTTGACTTCCCTGTGTTCAACGACAAATACAAGTTTTGCCTTCAACAATAAGGCCTTACTGTAAGGTTGTGGAGAGTAACTAATAACATTAACAATGCTTTGTGGTGTTTGAGTGTTGCCATGGGGCCCCTTTGGCCAATGACGAAACGAGATAAAACCCATTCCTGGCACTGGAGGATTTACTTGACATAAGATGTGTAGTGGGGGGGCACTGTCTCCCCTTTTATTCTGTGATTCTATTTAGATTCCTCTCGTGTATATGCATACACGCATATGTAAATATGTCTATAATTAGCAGTAAACTTTCCATGCTGTTTTTCAAATGGCAGTTAGTGTTGGCTGTCCCTCCTTTTTCTCCCACCCCAGCCCCTAGTTTAATCCTCCTCTTCTAGCTTCCCCTTTCTCTCTCCCTAACACTATATTGTATAACCCATTCCTGGAAGAGTCTCTCCTCTCCCCTAGTTCCTTACTCGGTGCCTGACCTCTGCAATTGTTTGTATTGCAGCACACACACCAAAAGCTTAAAAATAATTTAAACATATAAGAAAAACATATATTTAGGGGGCTAGCTTAGCTCACCCTAGATGATTTCTTTCAAGATCCATCCGTTTACCTGTGAATTTCTGCCTACTATGAATAGAACAACAATGAACATGAATGAGCAAATATCTTTGTAGCAGAATGTGGAGTCCCTTGGGTCTATGCCCAAGAGTAGTACAGATGAATCTTGAGGTAGATCTATTTCTAGCTTACTGAGGAACTGCCACACTGATTTCCATAGTGGCTGTACAAGTTTGCCCTCCCGCCAGCATTGGATGTGTTCCTCTCAAACATGAGCTGTCATGAATAGTATAAGATGAAATCTCAAATTTCCTGATGACAAAAAAATGTTAAATATTTCTTTTAAGTATTTCTTAGGCATTTATGTTTCCTCTTTTGAAAAATCTGCTTAGTTCTATGACCAATTTTTTAATTGGGTTATTTGTTTTCTTGATGTTCAGTTTTAATTGTTCTTTATGTATTTTAGATAATAACCTGCTATCAGAAATGTAATTAATAGATAGCCTTTCTTATTTTGTAGGCTGCTGCTTTATCCAAATGATGGTATCCTTGCCATATAGAAGCTTTTCAGCTCCATGAGCTCCTACGTTGGTATTAGTGTTTGTTCTATTGATTCTGTTCAGAAAGTCTTTGCCTGTGCCAATGAGTTCAAGCCTTTTCCAACTACTTTAGTTTCTATCAGACTCAAGCTATCAGCCCTGATGATGAGATCCTCGATCCATTTGAAGTTGAGTTTTGTAAGAGGTGATAAATATGAATATTTTTATTCTTCTACGTGTAGCCATTCTGCTTGACCAGCACTGTTTGTCTTTTCTTCAGCGTATATTTTTTTAGCTCATTGTCAAAAATCTGATGTCCATGGGTGTGTGGATTTAAGTTTCAGTCTTCAGTTTGATTCCTTTGATCAACATGTCTGTTTTTATGCTAATGCCATGCTGTTTTTATTACTCCAGCTCTTTAATATAACTTTGAATTCAAAGATGGCGATACCTCCAGCAGTTATTTTATTATTCAGGATTGTTTTAACTACCCGGGGTTTTTGTGTTTCCATATAAAATTGAAGTTTGTTCTTTTCCATTTCTGTGAATA
This sequence comes from Pachyuromys duprasi, assembly GCA_028658305.1. Taxonomy (NCBI): domain Eukaryota; kingdom Metazoa; phylum Chordata; class Mammalia; order Rodentia; family Muridae; genus Pachyuromys; species Pachyuromys duprasi. The sequence goes on from CM053744.1 coordinate 44,810,883, forward strand.
ATTGTATTGGAATTTGGGTGGGGATTGCATTGAACTTGTAGATTGCTTTCTTAATTATTTGATTTTCAATTGACATGACAAAGCATCATGACCAAGTCAACTTATGGAAGAAAGAGTTTTGTTAACAGGTTATGGATTCAGAAGGTGAGTCCATGGCCATCATGGCAAAGAATACACAGAAGGCAGGCAGGCATGTCACTGGAGCAGTAGCTGGGAGTTCACATCTCATCTACAAGTAAAAGGAAGAGAGAGAAACTAGGAAAGGCATGGGCTTTAGAAATAGCAAAGCCTACCCCCTGTGACACACCTTCTCCAAAGAGGCCACACCTTCTAATCTTTCCCTAACAGTTCCACCAACTGGGGACCAAGTATTAAAACAGGTGAGGCTATGGGGGGCATTCTCATTCAAACTACCGCAGGTAGAATGTCTGCTTCTGTAATAGTAAACCTACAAGTCCACAAGCATGGTAGATCTTTCCATCTTCTGGTGTCTTAAATTATTTCTTCAATTTCTCCAAGTTCCTATCATACAAGCCTTTCATTTGGTTGGTTAGAGTAATCCCAAGATTTTTTGGAAAGAGGTAGGTGGGCTATTTACAAAGTATTGCTTCTTAGATTTTCTCAGTATCTTTGTCAATTGTATATAGAAGGACTGCTGATTTTGTATGTTAATTTTGTATTCTACTACTTTGCTGAATGTAAGAGTTTCCCAGTGGAGTTTTTAGGATATTTTGTGTATGAAATCATATCATCTGTACATAAATACCTTGACTACTCTCTTTTCTATTTGTATCTCCTTGATCTCCTTAAGTTGTCTGACTTCTATCACTATATTTAAAAGGTATAAAGAGAACGGACTACCTTATCTTGTTCCTGGTTTTTATTGTTATTGCTTGAATTTCTCTCCATTTAGGTTGGTGGTGACTGTGGACTCACTGAAAATCACGTTCATTATGTTGAGAAATGTCACTCATATCCTTAGTTTCTCCAGGACTTTTATCATGAAGGGTATTGGATTTTGTCAAAGGCCATTTCTGCATCTAATGAGATGTTCATTTTGTTTTTATTTTTTGGCCTATGTTGTAGATTATAACATATGTTGAGCCATTCATGCCTCTCTAGAATGAAGCCAACTTGATCATAATCCTTTTTGGTTTACAAATATTGTATTGAAAATTGTTTCATCTATGTTTATAGAGGATATTAGTCTATAATTTTCTTTTGGGGGATCTTTGTGTGGTATTAGTATCAGACTAATAGCGGTTTTTAAAAACTGGGAAGTGTTCCTTCAGTTTTTATTTTGAAGAATAAATTGAGGAGTAGTGTCATTAATTCTTTTTTGAAGATCTGAAAGAATTCTGCACTAAATCCATCTAGCCTGGGCATTTTTGGTTGGAAGACTTTTCCTACCACATTCATTTCACTAGTGTTATGATTCTATTGAAATTGCTTGTTTGGGCTTGTCAGTAGTGATGCATGCCTTTAACCCTAGCATTCAGGAGGCAGAAGAAGGCAGATCTTTGCATTCAAGGCCAGCCTGATCTACAGAATGAGTTTCAGGATAGTTAAGGCTATACACACACACAAAATTGACTACATACTACAACAGAAAGCAAGCCTCAACTATTAATAGAAAATCAAAATATCACCTAGTATCCTACCTGAGCACCATGGGTTAAAGCTGAATATCAATGACAAAACAAACAAACTAAAACAAAACAAAATGGCAGAAAGTATACAAACTCATGGAAATGGAACAACTCACTACCAAGTGAATACTGTGTCAAGACAGAAATCAGAAAGACAATAAAACTTTAGAAGTGAATGAAAATGAAAACACAACATATTCAAACCTATGGGACACAGTGAAGGGCAGTTCTAACAGGCAAGTTCATAGCACTAAGTTACTACTTAAAACAAAACCAAAAAAACCTAGAGAACTCATGTTAATAACTTAGCAACACCCATGAAATCCTCAGAAACAATAAGAAGAGACAATGTACCAAAAGAGTAGATGGCAAGAAATAATAAAACTCGGGGCTAAAGTAGAAGAGATGTTAGGAAGAACACAAGAGAAAGTTCCATGATCTGCTGAGAAAAAAAAAAAACTATATTCTTTTCTGTTTGAGTGAAATGTTCTGTAAAATCTATGACATCAATTTAATTTATGATGTTATTTAACTGCAGCATCCCTCTGCTTAGTTTCTCCTGAGATGACTTGTCTATTGGTGAGAGTGGGCTACTGAAGCCACCAGCTCTTACTACGTGAAAATCCATTTGTAATTTTTAGCTTTAGTGTTCTTGTATTCAGTACATAAATGTTAGGAATACCAATATCCTCTTGGTGGATTTTTTTCCTTTAACAAATATGTAGTGTCCTTCCCTATTTCTTCTGATTAGTTTTTAGCTTGAATACTCTCTTGTCTGATATTAAGATAGATAAACATGCTTGCTTTTTAAGTTAATTTTCTTGGAATAGCCCTTTCCATCCTTTTGCCATAAGATGAAGTCTACCTTGATGGAGAGATGTGTTTCCTGGATGCATCAGAAAGATGGATACTGTTTTCTAATGCAGTCGATTAGTCGGTGTCTTTTTATTAGGAAATTGAGACTATTAATATTAAGAGTTGTCAATGCGCAGTGCTTAGTCATCTGTGTTATTTGGTTGTTAGGATGTGGAGCTTCCCCCTCCTTCTGAGTTACTCTTCTGGGATTGTTTTTTCCCTTGCGTCTTCTTGGGCATGGTTAATGTCTTCAGACTGAAATTTTCATTCTAGTTCCTTCTATAGGGTTGGATTGGTAGATAAAAATTGATTAAATTTAGTTTTATTATGTAATGTTTTTCATTTTCTGTTGACTGTGATTTTAAAAATTGCCACAGTAGTCTTGGCTGTGATATGTTGTTTCTCGGAGTTTGAAGACCATCTTTCCGGGCTCTTCTGGCTTTCAGAGTATCCATTGAAAAATCAGGTGTTATTCTAATTGGCCCATGTGAGTTGGTCTTTTTCTCTTGTAACATTTAATAGCCCTTCTTTGTTCTGCACATTTAGTGCTCTGTTATGTGTCATAGGGAATTTCTTTTGGAGCCTATATACTTCTGCCTAATAAGCATTTTCTTCTCTTGTTTTTGGGACATTTTCCTCTGTGATTTTTGTTAAAAATATTTTCTGTGACTTGGACCTGTCTTTCTTTCTTTCTTTCTTTCTCTTCTCCTTCCTCTTGTCTATTATTTCTAGGTTTGGTCTTTTTCAAAGTATCACAGATTTTCTTGATGTTTTGTGCCTGTAATTTTTTTTATACTTAACACTTTCTTTAACTGAGCTACCCATTTCTTCTGCCATGTCTTTAAGACCTGAAAATTTCTCTTCCATGTCTTATAATCTGTTGATGAGGCATACCTCTGAGGTTTTTGTTTGACTTCCTAAATTTTTCATTTCCAGTCTTACTTAAGTTTAGGGATTCTTTAGTTATTTTAATTCTACTTTCATGTCTTGAACTGTTTTCAATATTTTGTTCGGCTGTTTGCGTTTTCATGGTCTTCACTGGGCAGCCTTTTAGAGGACCTCAGACGTTATCGCAATTGTTTGTTTGAGCCAGGGTGTCTTCGTTTAGCCCTGGCTGTCCTGGACTCACTCTGTAGACCAGGCTGGTCTTGACTTCAGAGCTCCATCTGCCCCTGCCTCCCGAATGTTGGGATTCAAGGTGTGAGCCACCACTGCCTGGCTGCGGCACTTTAATAAATGAATATGGGATAGTGAGACGGGAGAGATGGCAGAACTAAAGGAGAGGTGGCAGCAAACAAAGGAACCGAGTAGGGTGGGATCAGGCTGGCGGGAGGCTTAGGCCACCACCAGGGCCCACCTCACCCTGCCACTGGGTAAATGTGGCATGCTGTGCTGCTGCTGCTGCTGCTGCTGCTGCTGCTGCTGCTGCTGCTGCTGCTGCCAGTCCCGTTACTCACCCTGCTGGGGGAAGGAGAGCACCAAGCCTCAGCACTGCCCTCAGGCTGCAAACGTGAGGGTCATGCCGGGTGGTGTACGGCAGTCTCCCACAGGTCTTGCCCTCAGACACACTGTCCAACTGCAAGATCACCCTGACCCTGAGCAACGTCGAGGTGTCCAAGATGAAGACTGGTTCATTTTCTGGATTAAGCCTCCTAAAAAGACTTCCATGATCTGTGCGGCCACTGGAGGGCTTGCTGCTGTCTGTGGTCTGTGCTGCTGCTGGAGATCACGTTGATGTCCACAAACTGGAAACCACAGTGTGAAGTCCATGATCCGTGTTGCCGCGGGCTGCTGTGGGCAGGAAATCTTCTTTTGTGATGGTATCGATGACTGTAGACTCATAACTGAGAATGAGGGACATCGAAGGCTTCTGCGACCACCTCTCCCATCCCAGGAAAAAAAGAAAAGAAAACAAATTAAGAGGGGAGGGGTGGGGGAGAGGGCAGAGAAGGAGAGCAGAGGAGAAGAGAGGCGAGCAGAGGGGAGGAAAAGAAACAGTCCAGACAGGAAGCTAAAAAACTGAAAGTCTTAACTTTTTTGATTTATTTTTGTTTTATTTATTTACTTACTTTTCAATTTTATTTTTTTATTTATTACAATTTATTCACTTTATATCCCAGCTGTACCCCCCTCTTTTGTCCCCTCCCAATCCTGCCCTCCCTCCCTCTTCTCCTCCCATGCCCTTTCCCCAGTACACTGATAGGGAGGTCCTCCTCCCCTTCCATCTGAGCCTAGCCCATCAGGTCTCATCAGAACTGGTTGCATTGTCTTCTTCTGTGTTTAAAGAGCCAACCACTGAGTTCATGTCAGAGACAGACCCTGCTCCCCTTACTAGGGTACCCACTTGGAGACTGAGCTGCCATGGGCTACATCTGTGCAGGGGTTCCAGGTTATCTCCATGCATAGTCCTTGGTTGCAATATCAGTCTTAGAAAAGACTTCTGGGCCAGATTGTTTTGATTCTATTGCTCTCCTTGTGGAACTCCTGTCCACTACAGGTCTTTCTATCTCCCCTTTCTTTCATAAGACTCCCTGCACTTTGTCCAAAATTTGGCTGAGTCTTACCATCTGCTTTGATACCCTGCTGGGTAGTCTTTCAGAGGCCCTCTGTGGTTGGCTCCTGTCCTGTTCCCTGTTTTTTCTGCTTCTGATATCTATCCCCTTTACCTTTGCTCAATGAGGATTGAGCATCTTACCCAGGGTCCTCCTTCTTTGTAGGAGCTTTATTCATAATAGCCTGATCTGGAAACAACCAGATGTCCCTCAGTTGAGGAATGGATACAGAAATTGTGGTATACTTACACAATGGAATACTACTCAGCAATTAAAAACAAGGAAATCATGAAATTTGCAGGCAAATGGTGGGAACTAAAAATATCATCCTGAGTAAGGTATCCCAGAAACAAAAAGACACGCATGGTTTATGCTCACTCATAAGTGGATATTAGACATATAATATAGGATAATTGTAATTTGATTTTTAATTAAAATCTTAAATTAAAAGGCTAAAAATTTTTTAATTGTAACAAAGATGCTGAAGTGTAGTTCTTCACAGTTGATGAACTGTGAAGGGGTAGGGTGGGGAATGACTCAGTTTTCTTCAAGAAGCTGGCCACTGGGAGTTTGACCATGCTCCAGTGAGTAGATGGGCAGCACAAATTTGACTTGTTTGTTTGTTTGAGGGGTTAAGGATGGGTGGGTCAACCTGGGAGGGATGAGAAGCAAGTGTGATCCTGCTGCATGGTATGAAATTCCCAGATAATGAATAAAAAAATATTCTGTTAGAGGAAAAAAGGAAAATAGAAAAATAATATATATAATCAATATGTGGGAGAGAGTTTATAAATCATGTTGCTAATATGTTGTCAAACTCTGTAATCTAAAATAAAGATTGAACATTAAAAAAAAAAGATATACATCAACCCTTTGCCAGACTGGTCTTCCTGATGCTTTACTGTGCACTTATTCTTACTTCCCACCAACCATGTAGCCCTTACAGACCTGACATTCTTTTCCAACCTGAGTAGACGTTTCTCTGTAAACAAGTTTAATTACCTTGTCTAATTAAGCTCTTTTTCCTGAATAAGCTCCCACTCCATCTTATATTCCTTCAGTCCTAAGACTCCAAATAAAACACTTTGTCCTTTACAGAAAAAAAAAAGAGTTTCTATGGACTGACAGGCAACACAAAGGAATGGAGATATTCCAGAAGGAAAGGCTCAAGGGGTTCTAGTAGAGCCTATTAATGAGTTCATTTTTCACCACTCTGAAATGACCTTTCAAATCCCTGTTGATCTTAGTTATTCCAAATAATAATAACAGCTACTCTAACCTTTATTATGGCTATTAACATAGTATTTTTTTCTATTCTTGAATTGAGATTTTTAAACTTCATGCATGTTGGTGTTTTGCCTGCACGTAAGTCTGTGCACCATGTGCATGCAGTGCCCCCAAAGGCCAGGAGAAAGCATGAGATAATCTAGAACTGGAGTTATAGGCTCTTGTGAACCACCATGTGGACGCTAAGATTCGAACCCATCTCTTCTAGAAAAGCAGCCAGTGCTTTTAACCTGAGTCATCTCTCTAACCTGGCCATTTTCCAGCCCCTATTTTATTTTTAACTAATTCATACTTTCTTATCATAGAGAAGGAAGCTGCTGTGATTTACTTCTTAAGGCAAAATTATAATTTCTGCCACTTAATTGGGATGTTTTATCTGTATAGGTCTAATTATTGGTGACTAAATTTAAGACTATCTCTTTTTTCCTCTCTGTTTCTTTATGCTGTTCCGTGGTCTCTTATTACTATTATTTCTTGTAGATTGAGTATCTTTTGTTATAGTTCAAGTTCTATACCACATTGAGGTTTTGTTTGTTTTTATTCTACAAGGTTGATGATTGGACTCAGGATCTTAGTACATGCTAGGCAGATGACCAGCCACTAAGCTGGGCCCCTAGCCCTGATACTGTGCTTATTTTCATTTAATCAATTAATTGTACGTGTGAATTTATGCTCTACCACTTGGAAAGAAAATTGTAAAAATCTGGTAATTGCACAGTACTTATTGCCTTTGTACTTCTATATGTCTACTATAATGCATTTTAGTAGGGAGTTTCAAGAACCTAGACTTGTATACTCTGATGAAACTGCTTAAAGTTAGAACCAAAAAATGATTTGTGGAGTTTGTCCTCAATAATGAGACAGGTTATCCAAATTTGTTGGCTACTGCAAAATAACAAGTGACTGTCAATAGGCTGTCACTAATATATTTTGGAAATTTGAACATAATGTGTATCTCCAAGGTAAATTGAAGTTTTTACAACTGTGAAAAAAAAGTAACTGCTTTTTGAAAGCTGCTCATAAAGAGAGCAATTTGAAAATAGATGTGCTAACTTATTTCTTTTATGATACAATTTTCTACAGCGGTACAATCAATAAGCAGGGGGGAACGGCCTACATCACAGGGGTCATGTTAGTTTGTAAATGGTTATTCAGACAATGCAAATATATTATGTCACCAAGTAAGAGCATCTAAACGCAAAGTATCCAGATACACGAGGATATTTTATATCTGGAAGAACACGGTGGCATTGAACATGGCATCTCTTCATGTTTCTCTTCGTCATTGAATTTCAGCAAATGTCCCTTTTAAGCACAGTGTATAACTTGAATTGTGGATGAAGACTAGAAAGGGAAATCTTATGAGATGTAGACATAATGTCCTCTCACTAAGTTTGATAATTTTCATAACAAAAATGTTTTAAGAGATTATATACAAGAAAACCCCCAGACATTTGAAGAATTCAGGAAAAATGTAATCTCAGGGACCATTGTCCCTATGGTTTCCAGTGCAGAGAAGCATTGCAAGCGCATTTCCCTTCCATCCAACCCCAGCTTATCCTGTCTCCTCAGGGCTGGCTGCAAAGTCCTCCCCTGGGATCTAGCCAGTCTGTCACTCCCCGGCTTATATGGGGGAGAGTCAAAGAGTCAGCCATCAAGATCATGACTGAAACAGTCCCTGTTTCCCTGAATAGGGTCTTCAGCCCTACACCAAGTTATCATGGGCCCCATCCGTGCAGGGGTTCCAGTCCACAACCACACATGGTCCTTGATTGTAGAAACCTTCTCTTACAAGACCCCTGTGCCCTGCTCAGTTTGGTCTTTGTGGAGCTCTTGTTCTCCCCAAGTCTCAACAACCTCCCCCAGATCTATCATTACTCTCGCCCTTTGTCAGAGGCTTGATCTCGAGTCTTAATATCCGCTCTGATACATCGCTACATTGACCATCCCCCCCCATAGGTCCGTTATGTGGCTCTTCATAAAATTACATCCAAGTGAATGTTTTATATGCACTTGAAAACCATGTATATGTTTAAAACATTTCCTCAGTGTTATCACTTTTTATCATATACTGTGGTAGTCTTTCATTAAGTATGTATGCACTTAGCTTCACTGTCTTCTTCATGATATGAGCCTTTACCATTATCAAGTGTACTTTTCTATGTGTGACAATACTACTTGCTTTGAAGTTTTCATTGTCTTATAGTATTAGTCACAATGGCTTCCTTACAATTGTTTTTTTCATACTATGTTTTTCCTGCCTCATCATTAGCACAGCTGTGTTTTTCCATTTATGAACACCTTTTTACAAACACTATGTAATTGGGTTTTTATAAAAAGTTCTCGTTTTCTCTACCTTTTAAGTATAAAGTTTATCCCCTTTACATTTAATGTGAGTATTGATGTGGTTAAATTTATTTCCACAAAGTTGCTATTTGTTTTTTGATTTATTTCATCTGTTCTTTGTTTCTTTGAGCTTTTTTCATACCTCATTTTTTGAATTAAGCTTATTTAAATATTCTAGTATTTTTATTTTCAATTTGCTTTTTAATTGTATTACCCTTTCCCCATTTCTTTCTATGGGTACTGTGTTCTCTTTTAAATAGACATATATTTATTTATTTATTTATTTATTTATTTATTTATTTATTTATTTTGTGTGTTCCAATATTTTATTTTATTTTTTTAATTTATTTATTTTTATATCAATCACAGGTTAGATACTTTGAATCCCAGGCATAGCCCCCTCCCTCATTCCCTCCTACCCTCCCACTCCCTCCCTCATCTCCCTCCTCCCCACCCCCTCCAAGTCCACCAACAGGGGAGGACCTCTTCCCCTTCCATCCAACCCCAGCTTATCCTGTCTCCTCAGGGCTAGCTGCAATGTCCTCCCCTGGGATCTAGCCAGTCTGTCACTCCCCAGCTTGTATGGGGGAGGGTCAAAGAGTCAGCCATCAAGATCTTGACTGAAACAGTCCCTGTTTCCCTCACTAGGGTCTTCAGTCCTACACAGAGTTATCATGGGCCCCATCTGTGCGGGAGTTCCAGGCCACATC
>CM053744.1:44820781-44853907 GCA_028658305.1 Pachyuromys duprasi
TTCCTTTTTCCTGCAGAATCATTCTTTTTCAGATAATTTTAAATTTTTATTGAAGATATTTTTACATGCAATATACTGTGACCATAGTTTCCCCTCCCCCAGGAAATGGTCTCCGAAAACTAATGATGTCTGCTTTCCAATTCATTCCTGTCCTTAGTCTACAGTTGCTCTGAGCTTACACAAGATCTTTCCTTCACTTCAAAATGAACAGCCATTTCTACTTTCCCTCCTGAGAAGACTCTCCAGTGGGCTGTCTAAGCTTACCAAGTCTCTCTCTTTCTCTCTCTTTCTTGCTCTAATCAAATCTTTGTCTTTCTTCCTCTACTAGAAGAGTTCTCCTGTCAAGATGGCTGGTGACTTCCACCCACCAAAATACCCAATTCTCAGTTCAAATTTCTCTCAGTAGTATTTTATGAAGTTGAGTACTCCCTCCTTTTGCAAATGGCAGGATGTAGGGTAATTCTGTAGCACTGGTTACTCTTTCTCAGTTTCCTTTGGTGTTCTCCCGTCCGTCCTAATTCTCTGGAGTGTCCTCAGAGCCACCCTTCAGTCTTTATTCCATCACCTTTATTCCTTGCTTTTCCTATAATGTCCCATCTTATCTACTTGAATATTTAATGGTCATCGCCAATTTAGCTGGTTAAAATGGTTTTTAATTTCACCTTCGGCCAGCCCCACATTTGGTCTTCTATCATTCAGCTGGGAGCAGCACTAATTCTTCACCTACTTCAGAAAGTCTCTTACCTCTGACTCTAAATAAAGCCTGAAACCTATACCACTAAGTTCCACCACTACCCCCGTGGTCTAAGACACTACCCCCATGGCCTGTTTAGTCTCCTGTGGTAACCTACTGGATTTCCTTGTTTCCAGTCTATACCTTAATGTCCACCTATGGTAGGCAACTTTCTGCTGACATGACAAAAATACCTGAGAGAAAAAAAAAATTGAAGGAGGAGGGGAAAAAAAACTGAAGAGGTTCGGTTTGACTCTTATTCTCAGAGGGTACAATCTGTGGTCAATCGGCTCCATTTTCTTCTGGCTGTGGTGAGGCAGAACATCACATTATTGAACAAGGCTGCTTACCTCGTGGAGGCCAGGAAGCGAAAAGAGAGTTAGGGAAGGAACCGGGGTGGAAAGATACTCTTCAGGGAAGCACCCCCATAACTACCCCCTTTCTCCAACTAGATCCCATCTCCTAAATTTCTGCTGCCTCCGAAGAGCTGACTATGAATTCATAGATGGATTGTTCCATTGGTAAGAGGAGAGCCCTCAGGATTCAGTCACCTTCTGAAGGAGCTGTGTTAGGGGACAGAGCTTTTTAACACACATGCTCTGGGAACTGTTTTAGAATCAAACCATAACACTGCCCTTTAGTCTATTCTTCAGAGCATCAGGAGTGCTCTTAAAGTGCCTATGATTGCACCTTTCACGAGCAGGATAAAACCTCAAATGCCTTGTCTTGTTCTTTAGCCATCTGCATCTGTTCCTGATTGCTACCAATTCTTGCTGCTGCTCTACCATTGCATTACCGTCCCCAGCCATTCTCTCAGTGTGTCAGGGTTATGCTAGTCCTGTGAACTTTACCTTTTATCTGGAACTGATCTCCGAGATCTTCACAGGTCCTACTTGTTCTGTCAACTTCTAGGAAAACAGATCACTCCATTTCAAATACTGCTTTTTTAAAAAAAGTTTATTTTTAAATTGCCTAATTTTCCTTCCATAGATAGTGACATGAAGTTATATTTTTAATTATCAGTTACAGTTTTCTTTTTTTTTTTCACTTACACACTAGAAATTAGGTTCTGTGATTAAAGGGACATTTTGCTATCCTGCTTGCTGCTGCATCTTCTGCACCTAGGGCAGCTCTGGTCCACAAAGCACACTGAGTAAATGAGTCTGAAGGACCTCCGGAGATTAGACGGCTTACCAAATCTGAATCCATTGCCTAAGTTGTCTTCAAGTGCTGACCTGGGCTAAATTGAACCAAAAGGCCTTCTAAGAATAAAAGACTTTAGTACAAGGTAATTCTTGCTCTGTTCATACCGGACAACTGTTCCAATGCTTGTTAGGAATCGGATGCAGAAACTCTCAGCGATCCCTGTTAATCAGCTAATTTGCCTGTTTCCATCAATAGTTACCGGCTATTAGCTTCTCTTCCTAGGCTCCATCTCACGAGGCTCACAAGAGCTTGCTTTTAAACAGAATTTTCTTTGCTTGCTTTGCCATCTCCTCGCTTGGCTTTTCTTTCTTTAACAAGCCCAACAGCATGCTGCTGCATCTTCAAAGAGTAAATTAATTCCGTCCGCAAAAGGGTCAAGTGCTAGAAAGTGCATAGCCATGCAGTTTGCATGGCAGGATACAGAAGATATGATGCTAATAAGATTCTAAGATGAGAACAGCAGACTGTCTCTCGGGATTCAGATGAAGGGGTCTGTAAATTTTAAAAGAAATGGTCTCCGAAAACTAATGATGTCTGCTTTCCAATTCATTAATAATGTGGAGTGGGGATATGGCAGTGAGATCCGGGCCAGGCTTTGAAATATCAAAATGTAACGAGGAAGAAAACAGTAAGAGCGATCTCAATGGGGTCATAAAGCTGGGAGAAGGAGGCACACTGTAAGATGTGGTGCTGTATGGAGGGGAGGGAAGCCGTCTACCCCATGTGTGTATATTTATGTGCATATAGTGCCTTTATCTACATGAGGGAAGAAAAATACTGCAACATTGATAAGGCTCTTGCAATTTTCATATTTAAGGTGACTCAGAAAGAATATTTCACATATTATAAAAACACATCCAAGCCGTGTGCCTTTCCCTATTTACAAACCCTGCCCTTCACCTCTTTACATCGCATACAGGGGACTGAGTAACAAGAGCCTCAACCTTGTTTGTAGTTAATAGTGGAAGAAGAAGGAGAAGAAGAAGAAGAAAAAAAAACCCCGAGGCAAAGCCTAATGAACCAAGAGCAATTCTGAGCTCTCTTCTGTACTATCTGCAGAGGCGGTGTCTTTCCAAGGGCTGCCTGGACATATCGTGTGACCTTGCCGCTTTACATCATTAAAATTTCCCATTACCAGAATAGTGTTTGCATGGAGGGGCTGTTGTGCAGATATTACTGCCGGGCTTCTCCCTGCTGCATTCAGAGTTTGCCCTAATAGAAAATGCCTCTCTGCTTGAACAGTTCCCTTGAGCTAGGAGGTGTGCAGCAGTGGGAGAGTTTAGCTTTGGCTTTTATTTTGACAAAGCTATTACATTTTGCAGATTGAGGTTATGGTCTTTCCTTCTATCTCTGTATTTTATCTGCATGATATTTTCTGATCTCCCTTTTAAACCCCCATTAGTTACGACTGAGGCTCTAGGGTGGCAGCCTGCCTCGGAGCTGTGATACCGTCAGCGTTTCTTACCAGCCACTAAATAGACTAACTGATTCAGTGGGGTTCGGTCATGTGGAACCCTTTCCAAGGGGCCCAGACTCAGAAAGGAGACCCTGTGTGCCAAAAAGGGGGAGGAGGTGGGGGGGACGGAAAGGAGGAGGTGGGGAGAGGGAGGAGGTGGAAGGAGGTGGGGGGGAGGAGGCGGAAGGAGGGGTTGGGCAATGGCCAGGGCACACTATCAGTGTTAGAAGCCAAAGTGCAACCTCATCCTCTCAGGCCGGAGGTTTTGTTGGCCATGGCCCCCCTCGGGTTTCTTCCACTGGTGGCCTGCTTCAACAGGAAACTGCAGGTTGGAAAAGCCGGCGGTATTTCCAAGTGCAGCCTTCCTTTCAGCCCTTCTGTCTCACTGCCCCTCCTAGGAAGCTGCTGTCACACCAGCTAGTCTTCAGACTTTGCTCCATTCACAGGTTACACCGCGACACGTTCAGGTGTCGCTAACCTTAGGCTTTTAGCGGAGTTTCACTACAGTGGTGAAATATAGTGCCCGCCGCAATAGTGGTGGGCAGAAATATTCCAAACTACGGATTATTTCACCGTGAACTGTTCCAAACCAGTCTAAAGACTCTTTGGGGCCAGCTCCCCGCAGTCTCAGCAAACCATAGCCGAGAGGTTTTGAACGCAGAGCTACTGCTCCGATGGCGCGAACCCATCCTTCTCCACGGCCTTCCTGATTCAAGTGGGACTGGGTTCTTCCCGGTGGCAGCTTCTAAGGCTGGGAGGGCAATGCAGCCAGGTGCCTGTGACACTTAACTCTGTTCACCTTCTCTTGAGTATGTGGGTCGCCATGGCAGTCTAGAGTAGTGGCTGTCACAGAGAGGGGCTTGTCGAGGTGAGGAATTTATTTCCCCAGGAAATCTCATTAGCGATGCAGTGCCTGTTTTTTATTGAGGTTCCTCTCCTTGGCTTTGTTTTCGGCTGAGTAACGGAGCCTGAAAGCCTTCTGGTGACTCACAAAAGGTCACGCTGAGAGTCGGGGGCACGGAGCAGAGCAGGCTGCCTACCCTTGATTGATGTGTATTAAAGCTGTCTTGAGCCACTCATAAACACAGCAAGAATCTCGTTCTCTGTTCCTCAGCGCTCTTGACCAAGGCTTGATTTACTGTTTTGAAATCAGCTGCTCCTTCAGTCCCCTGCAATAGCTTCTTTAATAGCTTGTCATAACAGTTGATGACAATTTGGAAAAAGCTCACATATTCAATATTTTTTTTAAATTGACTTTGCACTGTTCTGGGTACCAAGGCTTTATAAACAGTCTAATTGTTCCCCAAGTGTCTGCTGACCTGAAGGAAAGTGTTGATGAATAAAACCCTTCTTCTCTATCTATGAGGGTATTGAGATGTGTACTCAATACTGTACTGTAGCAAATCGCTGCTGAAAATTGGTTTCATGTCCCCGAGGCTACTTCCCTCCGAAGGTGAAATGGCAGAAGTACCTGCTAGAGAAGACAGGCCAGTCCTGCTATTTCTTGATAAGATTGTTTTGAAGTTTGTGCTGAGAAGAGAGTCCTGAGTGACAGCCCAGTCCTTGAGTTATCCTGGTTGTCCCCTGAGCAGTTTGGCGATGGAGTTTGCAACGGACCTTGGACTCGAGGTGTGGCTCAGTGGTAGAGCACTTGCCTAGCAAGCACAGGCCCCTGGGTGCTCTGATCCTCAGCACTGATGAAAATAACAAAACAAAGAGACAGAAAGACCTTGATATCAGAACGCCGGAGGCAGTTGCCATCTCAGGATGTGTAGGGCTTATCTGAGAAAGAACAAATTTCTATTTGTGGTCAATTTACTCGCCGCTTTTGGAAGACCTGGGTGAGCTGAACTTCTTTCTGACTGCTCAATAGCCATCTTCTAATCAACGCCCAGGAATGCACTCGAGGGTGACATTAGAATACCTAGCAACCCATGTGACAGTCACAACAACCACTGAGAAAAGATTCACATGGAACAGGGGCCGACTGCAACAGCCCGTGCCGCTGTACCAGAACTTCCAACTGAACATCAGCTCTGCTTCTCCTGTTCCACATGCAAGTCGTAGCTGCCCTTCAAGGTCGGGCTCAAGCTCTGCTTCTTTTCCAAAGCCTTTCTTGTTCTATACAGTCTGTTTCTTGGTTTTGAACGATAATCTTACCACCATACCTCCCACATCCCAACATTGGCACCACCGGTCTGTGTTTTTAAAACATTCCCCACACCACAGTGTTGTACAGTATAAACATTTCAAAAGTATTGTTGGAAAGGGACTATTCTGGCAGAAATAGATGATTTTGAAAACTCTGCAGCTGATATAATGCTAATCTGAATTTCCTTTGGGGCCTTGAGTCCAGTATCCAAATGTCCTATTTTCTTTTAGAAGAGCCAGCTGGGGGAGGGGAAAACAAAACAAAAAAACAGTGACTTCTACTTCAGCAAAGGACTAGTCACATGACCGCCGACACCAGAGCCTTCCCCCCCCCCCCGGGAGATTTCTCTGTTCATATACTCTGCATTTTATTCCAATGATGAGCGGCTTTGTTTCATATTCTTTCATTTGGAGTGGAATTGCTAGTGAGAACTGCAGCAGCAGAGTTTTCACCGGATCCTGTGGAAAAGCATCATCTTGGTTAGGTGTGATCAAACACCATGACCAAAAGCAACGGGGAGAAAAGGGGTTTACTTCAGCTTACACTTCCAGGAAACGGTCCATCACTGAGGAAGGGCATGACAGAATACTCAAGGCAGGAACTAAGGCAGAGCTGTGGAGAAATGCTGCTTACTGGCTTTCTCCTCATGCCTTACTCAGTCAGCTTTCTTAAAACTGAGACGGCTAGCCCAGGGATGGCGCCAGCCAGAGTGAACTGGGCCCTCCTACATCCATCATCAATCGTGAAAGTGCCACAGGCTTGCCCACAGGCCAGTTCCGGCAATGGCAGCTCCTCAATCGAGGTATCTTTTTCTCAAATGAGTCTAGCTTGTGTCAAGTTGAAGTAAAACCAACCCACACAGGTATGCACATTGCCATTGTCTCTGTATCCATTTAGGTCACTAGTTCAGATTTAAGTGGTGCATACAATTTCTCCTTAAAACAGAAACAAAAACTGAGTTTATTGGAAGTCTTCAGTGTTTGGTGGCATCTTGTTAAAAGTGAGGTTTACTTATTTGAAACTAAGAATATGGATTTGTTTTCCTTCCCACCAATGATATCAACGAAGTGAAGGTTTCAAGTCAGTTCTGCACTGAATCACTACATCAGCCTCCAGCAAAGGAGGCACAATTGTGTTCACAGGGTTTTAGGAAAGAAAGAGGAGACTTCTATGAGAAAGACTGTGAGAGAAGAGCGTCCAGAAGTCACGTGTTATTCCTGAGGATTGGTTATGGAGATTGGTTAATATGTTAATGTGTGTGTTATATATTATATGTATCATACCTTGTTAATACATATGATATATACATATACATTATACTAGAGAAGGGTGCCTGGGGAGTTTTAGGTTAGTGTGAGTATGTTAAAACTTACCAGTTGCTTCAACTAGAATAAACCAGCTAGTACGCCAAAACCTCAGAACAGACTGAAGAGAATAGCTCAGCCTCGAACTCTTCCTGCAGCCCTTCCACATGCCATTGTGCCTCTCTGGGCCCGTTTCTTCATTCGCAAAACAAACAAGCCTCCCAAGCAGCCATTCTCACAGATGAAACATCCTGTGACAATCACTTTCCTAATAAAGCATCTTTACACAAAGCTCTTCACGCTGCCTCCTCCTCGTCTTCTTCTTACGTCATCTCATGTCTATGTCACTGTGCGGAATCCACTCAGCTAACAGAAACAAAACACAGGGAGTGAACACCCAGATCCCAACCAGATAACATACTCTGTACTTCATTTACTATAAATATGTCTGTGTTGATTCTCTATCTAAATCTGAAAGCCCTTGAAGAGCAAACATGGTGGCTTTTCCTGTCCATTCGTATATTCTAAAGCACCATATATTCAGAAAATATTTACCATATTGGAATTAAAACATATTATTCTATTAATATTTCTTAACACATAGCAAAATGCTGCTGTTTGGCTACATGCCTGTCATTAGTTATGGGTTAGTTTTAGTGGATACGATTGTAATAAATCAATGCTAATTGTTTATATGACACTGCCAATTAAAGCCACCTGGGAGTAAATTAATTTGGTTTTTACTAAATATGATTCAATAGTGAGTCGAGAAGCCTGTCTGATACTGGCCTGCAATACTTCCTCCAATTCCATGGTGTGTCCATGGGTGGGTATTTTCCCTTCTAGAAAAACAGACACCAGTATTGCCTCGAGTTGGTAACCACACCACCCCATCACTCTTTAACTGTTTACCTGAGTCTGGACTTTAGAGCTTAAAGATTAATTTTGTTTTGTTTCCTTTTTTAAAATCAGATAAGAGCATCCCATCTAAGCCCTTTAAAGATTATGGAACCTTTAAGTCTTATGCTTCCTTAAGTAACTTGGGGTTTATATGATAGATCATGCAATGTGGGAAGAGATGCAAGTTGTGTGTTTAAGAGACTGAAACTGCCCTCAGAGCCACTCTGGACCCCATGGCAACAGAGTGCTGGCTGTCTCCAGAGCTCAGTCAGGCTTCCAAGTCTCCCTTCCAGGAGAATGTGTGCAGGGATGATGTGTGCCACTTCCAGGCTGAGTCTTTTCTTTTTTTCTCTCTTTTTTAATTGAAAAACTTTTTTCATACAATATATTCTGATCATGTTTCCCCTCCCCTACTTCCTTCCAGATCCTCCGCACTTTCTCATCTTCTCAATTTCATGCTCTTGTTCACTTTCTCTCTTTAAAACAATTTAACACCACACACACATACCCAACAGAAATAAAAATAAATAAGCGAAAGACTAAAAGAGTTTTTTTAAAGAGGAAAATAAGAATTGCAAAGGAGACAAAAAGTCTACAAAAATACTATTTAGTTCTTTTTGTGTCCAACTAGTCCTGGGCATGAGGCCTGCCCTGAAGTGAGCCCTGATACACCCAGTGAGACGCCATTGGAGGAAGCTGATTTTCACTTGTTCAGTGAGTATCAATTGCAGGTAGTCCCTTGGTTAGGGGTGCGACCCGTTGTCTATTATTTCTCTTAGTGCTAACCTTGAACTTGTATGGTTTTGGCTTCTTTGTCAAAAATCAGGAATCCGTAGGTGTGTGGGTTTACTATTGGATCTTCAACTCAATTCCATTGATCCAGCAGTCTGTTTCTATGCCAGTACCATGCAGCTTTTATTACTGTTGCTCTATAGTACAGCTTGAGATCAGGGATGGAGATACCACCCGAAGATCTTTTATTGTACAGGACTGTTTTAGCGATTCTGGGTTTTGTTTTTCCATATGAAGTTGAAAATTGTTCTTTCAAGGTCTGTAAAAAATTGTGTTAGTGTTTTGATGGGAATTGCATTGAATCAATGGTATACTACTCAGCTATTCAAAACAAGGAAATCATGAAATTTTCAGGCAAATGAAAACTAGAAAAGGAACTAGAAAAATTGTCCTGAGTGAGGTAACCCAGACCTGGAAAGACTTTCATGGTGTATACTCACTTATAAGCAGATATTCGCCATGTAATATAGAAGAAACATACTAAAATCTACAGACCTAAAAAAGCTAAACAAGAAAGACCTGAGGGAATATGCTTAACTCTCAATCAGAAGGGCAAACAAGATAGATACCAGGAACAGTGGAAGAGAGGGAACAGAAAAGAGCCTACCATACCTATCCTCTGAAAGACCCAAAAACCAGCACAGGATCAAAGTAAACACAGAGACTCCCAGCCAAACTTTGGGCAGAGGGCAAAAAGTCTTATGGAAGAAGGGGAGATGGAAGTAACCAGAGGGGGCAGGAGATCCACAAGGAAACCAACAAAGCCAAAAAATCTGTGCCCCAGGGGGACGACAGAGACTGATGCATCAACCAAGGACCATGCATGGAGAGAACCTAGACCCCCTGCTCAGATGTAGCCATAGGCAGCTCAGTCTCCATGTGGGTTCCTGAGTAAGGGGAGCAGGGACTGTCTCTGACCTGAATTCGACTGTGCCAGCCCACTGAGAAAGATGATCTAGCCAGTCCTGATGAGACTTGATAGGTGAGGGTCAAATGGCAGGGGAAGAAGATTCCCCATTGCAGTGGACCAGAGGAGGGAGAGGGGGAAAAGAGGTGGGGAGGATAGGACTGGGAGGAGATGAGGAAGGGAGGTAGAATAGGGATATAAAGTGAATAAATTGTAATAATAAAAAAGTAAGTGTCACCAAAGCAGAAGGTAGAGGCTAATTCAGGAGGGCGAACCAGATAAGAAGGATGGGGTGGCCTGAGCACTCTAAATCACTAGTACAACAAATAAGAACAAAATACGGTGATACATGTGTGTTACCTTGTCATGATGAAACCCACGACTTTGTATGCGAGTTTAAAAACTACAAGAAAAATAATATTACCATTAGGGGTATACAGACAAACGGCATAAAACAAATAGAAAAAAATAAGAGCTTAGTATGAGTGGATGCTAAGTAATTTGGATATCTAAAGTGAGAAAATGATAAGGTTGATGTTTTTTCTCTAGTTAAAAAAAATAGCAAAAGTTTACTCAAGGGACAGAACCATTTCCTAGACATAGTTACAAGAGTAGTCAAAGATGTCTTCCTTATAAATGCCTCAGACCAACTGATTTCATAAATGAATTACATTAAATACTTAGATTACTTCCATAACTTGTAAGTTATATCAAATTTCCAGAATATGAAATTATTTCTGTCCCCCACTGCTTCTGCACGGTAACATAAGCCCGCTCACATAGTCATACAAACAACAGTGAATAACCGCAGAATAAGCTACTTTAGTTTTTGTATTGGTTTAAAAAAAAAAGTCTTTCTAAATGACATAAGGTCAAAATACTGATTAAAATTTACTTCTGGAATGCAAGGATAGTTTAACATTAGGCTATCTGCTATTTTAATCCATTCCATTATTAGATTAGAGAAAAAAATCCATAAAGTCAGTTTATGTGTATGTTGGAGAGGGTCTTGTCCTTGCAGCTCATTTATTTGGCCATTTGGTCACAAACTTTATTTTAAAAGAAAACTTGCAAAGAAAAATATCACATACCAAAATTAACTTAATGAAGTCATTTTAAGAGATAACAAAGAATAGACTGATGAAACTCCACTCCAATTAAATACAATTTTAAAATATTTCAGTAAAATGAGAAAAGGCAAAAGAAAATACTCCTTAATGTAATAAAAGCAAATATTAGAAATCTACAGTGTCATAGCAGTTTTGGGTGAAGATAAATAATCTTCTCTTTTAATTTAATTTATATATTTATTTACAATATATTTACAATTTATGCTAGGCTTGTGGCTTCCTTAAATAAAACTACATTATCTGGTTTCCTAGCTACTAGGTTTAGCCATGTGTCTTGGTTGGTTTATGATATATATATATATATATATATATATAGAGAGAGAGAGAGAGAGAGAGAGAGAGAGAGAGAGAGAGAGAGAGAGAGAGAGAGAGAGAGAGAGAGATGATCAAGAGCAACTTTAGAGAATTGGCCAAGCCAACTGTGATGGTACACACCTTGATCCCCAGCACATGTGAAGCAGGAGCAGGAGCTTAGATACATGTTTGAAGCCAGCCTAGGCTACATAGTTAGTACTGGGGCAGTGAGGCTACATGGAAAGAGATATGTCAAAAGAAGAAATGAAGAAGGAAGGGAGGGAGGAAGGAAGGGAGGGTTGGAGGGAGGGAGGAAAGAAGAGAGAATGAAAGGGAGAGAGGGTGGAAGAGGGAGGGAGGGAGGAAGGAAGAAAAGAAGGAGAAAAAGAAACTGACCTTATCAAAAAGAACAAATGTCATAAGCCCACAATATCAAGCTACAAAGGTTAGAGGCATTGTGATCCCAACTATGTGAAAGTTCAAGATACACGTGTTAATAAACATAGCTTAGAGATGTGCATAAAAATATAAAAACATGCATGAAGATGAAACATTCCAATATCAGAATGAGTTGTAAGGAAGGGGTGTGCTTTGACTGCATTTGGAGGAATGAATTCATGTTATTTCCTTAAAACTAACAAAAACAGTAATAAAAGAATCTTGAACCAAATGTAGCAAACAGTTAAAAGTTATTGAACCTGGGTCACATTAAATGACCCAGCTATAAATTTTGATCAAGTTATTTTATGTGCTTTACTATGTGTATAAAATATTACATAATAGAAAAATCTTTAGTTATATAAAAATAAAGGCTCGGAGCAAAAGGAAATCAAAATAAAACATCAGAGATGAATATACAAAGAAGAAGGAATTCCAGCCCACATGGCTTTGTTCTTCTTAGGCTCCAGCGTGATTGAACATATATGAGCCTCAGGGCTTGGCCTAATTGCCTCCTCCCCCAGTAAATAAATGTCCCAAAGCAAAGGCTAAAGGTAGTCACTTTGATGTGTCATGTCTCAGAGATCATTCTGATGAAGGAATCAATTCAGATGCACCATTACTGGAAATAGATCATTAAAGGACTGCATACGCACAGAGCAAAACTGCCGTTATACCTTCAGTCACTGGAAGGATTGGTTTGGGTTTGGTTTGTTTTCAGTTTGTTTTGTTTTGTTTGCTGAATTTGATGAATCGAGACTGTAGGAAATAAAGTATAACATTTCACATTTATAAACAGTGACACAGTATTAAATGCTGGGGAGCGAGTAAATACGCAAAAACTGCACGGAAGAAAATGTTCAATTTTACTGGAAATTATAAAAGGAAACCTAAGTAAATGAAAAGATACTCTCTAGATGAGAAACAGTATTTTACAGGTGTTCATTCTCCCCTCTCAATTGATAAATTTTAATAAGATACCAATGAAGCAAGCCTGGCAAACTAATGCCCCAGGAACATCTGAACCAATCTCCAGATCTTTTTTTTTAAAACATAGAATGAGGAAAGGTTTGCCATATCAGATGTCTAAATATATTATAAAACCTTAATAACTGAAACAGTGTGGTATTGACAGAACAAAATAAAACTTAATGGCGGGCCCGAAAAGAAGTTAAAATGTAACCTAATAAATTACATTTCAAATCAGTCAATGAAATAAATACCTCTCCCACATACATGATCATGTATGCACTGTGTGAGGTTTTTCAAATGCCTCTGAGGCACTAAAGAACTAAGCACAGCGAATAAAGAAAATGATAAAACCAGCAAAAGAGGTCACAGAAAACATCCACATTACACTAGAAGAATGCCTTCTTAGTTTAAAAAATGAAGTTACAAATGAAGAAGTGTACAAGTTGCGTTTTATGCATGCTAAACTAGGAGAAAATGTTTGTGACATGCTCAGTTAAGACAAAGTCATGTTGTTTTGCTCAAGTGTAACCCTTAACCAGCTTGCTCACTGGCTCTGGTATATCAAGTGAATGGCAGGTAGGGGAAGTAGATGCCGAGCTAAACTCTTTTGGATTAGTGAAATTTACCCGGTCTCTCGTGATGAGAATGCAAACTGGTGCAATCTTCAGGACATTCTGTGCTTAAATGAGCTGTATGTGCTCGCAGACAAGAAAAAGCAAATCAACAGCAAATGTCTAAAGTACATATGCAGATTTTTATCTATGAGCACCTGTGTGTGTAAGCACAGCTGTGTGTAGCGTGTAAATTAAGATACACATGTAGCACAATGCATTGTTACTAATGTTCATTGTTACTATTGCTGTTGACAGGCAGACTTCTCTCTGTGGAGGCAGGAGCCAGGGTAAGCCAGAGCTGGTCTCTCTGCTCCCATTTTGCCTTCCCCTTTTAAAATGAGAACATAGTCATGCATTACATTTTTAATTAAGAAACAGAACGTCTCCAAGGTTATTCTCTCCAACGTCAGTCCCACTCATTTGTACCCTGAAATGCTCTCTTGGGTGGCAGCAAGCGAGAGGAAGTAATGGCCAGTGTGCTGGGAATTGCATTCAGAGGAGTGCCGTGCCGGGGAACATTAGTCAGCCACGTGTGCCCCACGGAGAAGAAGGCTGAGAGCCACGTCCATATGCCATTGTTCCATTTCCTCCTGCAGCATCCAGAAACAAAAGGAGCTTCGCCCTCACCGTGGTCACAGTGTGTCAAAAGTGCAGGAGGGGTGTTTCCTACACCACAGACACATTTCATTCCTACAGAATAGCTTTTTGTGCTATGTTCTGAGTAATTTTAAATAAATAAGTGCCTCCCTGCCGGCATCAGACGCAGTGAAATAAATTGTAGGGCTTGGGTGTGCATGAGGGAGCGTGCGGCCAGCTCTTCTTTCACCACTGTGTTTGGAGCAGAAAATGTAAGTGACTACGTGGCAATCTGGCCTCACCTTTGCAGGCATTAGAACAGCTCCTACTTGCATTTATTCTAAGCTGTACTGTTTCTTTCCTGTTTGTACACAGTCGTGTTTGTGCTAACACTTGAGAACACACACACACACACTCACGCCTGTCTGAATCCCTGGGTGCCCCGGACCAGCACTGCTTGACCTCGCATCCGTTCGCCTTCTATATCCTTTTAATGACTACCCAGGGTTACAACTCACTGACCCATGGGTTACTGACAGCCTTGTGGGGCAGTACCGTTTAAATCAAATCCCGTTCTTTTTCTTCTCCTTAATTCGACACAGGACAATTGCGTTGACAGCCTCTGAGGAGGAGGGAAGGGTCCCTGAGCCGATGTATTAATGATAGTAATGAGTGATGCTATGGAGCACGTCTTGTTTGCCAAGCAATACCCTAGACATTTGATGACCTTTTTACTAGCCAGGTACTAGAGTTATTATTCCTATGTCTTAACAAATAAGGGAAATAAGGGAGGGAGAGATTAAATAATGTACCTAAGTGTCATATAGTTTTTAAGTGCCAGAAAAAAAAAAAAAGATCGGAGCATTGAAACAAGCATAAGGGTAATCAAAGCATAAAAGGATTTGAAGGTGTATGTGAATTCATTGTACTTTAGTATTTATAGTTCATTTGATTTTTTTAAATGATTAAAACAATACCTAATGGCTACAAGTGAAAATAGTAAAGCAGACAGTTGTACCTGAGATTCATTGTCCACTTTCCTTTGTATAAGTCAGACTTCTTCCCTCATCCATCTCCTTGGAAAAATAGTGCAACATGACGCTGGGTATGGGTCTGTGTGTGAGCATGGGGGGGTGGGGTCTCTGTGCATGCATGGAGGGTGGGAGGAGGCTCTGGGGGGAGTTTGTTTCCAAGAGTTTGATTTGGGAAGATTACTACAGTATCACAGTATATAGGTCTCCCTGTCCAAGAGTACGAAACACCCTCCAATTGCAGGCTGTGTATGTCATTCAGTCCAATCTCACAGATATATATGTTTATATATGTGTGTATATATTACAGTTATATATGTATATAACATACAATATAATCTTTGCCATCAGGGAAAGGAAAAGGCTTACCTTAGTACTTCCTTTGTACTTTGTACTATTTTAATTATTTTATCGTGTTTATTCACCTCTGTGAGCAAAATTCTGTTATTAATTTCTTTCATTTCTAGATATGTGTTGTTAGAATACAGAAAGCATTACTTCTTAACGCTGATATTTTATCTAGCCCTGTCAGCAGAGTGTCCCTGTGTCAGGATTATTCTTAGAGCGGTGGATGAACCAGCACCATCGCATACGGTTTAATTACAGGAAAAGAACGTATCTATTGGGAGTGGTGTTTAGAAGAAAGGGGAGTAGGGCCAGGCAGGGTTAGAGAGAAATCACGTGAGCCCTCTTAAACATATCCAAATGGAAGTCTGTACACACGGCAAATCAATAGGTATGAGCTACCAGCTTAAGTTACACTTGTCCGTAGAACACCAGGAGAAGACAAAATGAACAGGCAGTACAACAGCAACACCTGAACTATCAGCGAGGAAGCTTGCTCTCAGCTATCGCTGGGTTATTGGCTTAGCAAAGTAAACTGAGCAGCCAGATGATAGAGAGAAGGATGTAAATGACATCAGGGTTTCGTACATTCCCTCCCAGCTGACCTCTCTCCTTGTGTCATAAGAGATGAGAGAGGGAAAGAGAACAAACCGGGTGTCTTTCCAAACTACCCACAAACCAAGCTAGAGTATCTTTCTGGTACCAAACCCAGGTGTTTCACCGTAAAGACCACAATACCAAGTTTCCTTCCACATCCCGTCCAAAGGCTCCCAGGGAAAATTCCACTGTCTTATAACAGACGCAGCAGCTGTGTTAGACGTCTTCACATTTTCAAAGTCTCAACACAGGTTCTGCGGCAGAAAACTTGGCAAAATAAAAGCTGTGTTTTTGAACCGTAGCAAACCCAGAATGGACAACCAAATCTAAACTTTCATCAGTCAGATCAATAAACCAAAGAAGTATCCACGCACAAGGTCGCTGCACTGAGGTAGCCAGGCCTAACAAAAACTAATGTCAAAAAGCTCTTTAAACATAAAAGCGTGGTGTCCCTAGTGACATGTCTACTGTGTGCTGGGAAAACTATCCCCTCAGCAAGGTCTAGTTTCAGAATCCTCTGAAAATAGATAAATTCCATCTAGATAATAGATAAATTATAAATAGATAAAGTCCATGTTAAAATTATAATCTAATATGGTCATTGGATTTGTTTCTTGATTGTTATAAAACTATATACAAGTGAAGTGGTACAGGTACACTTTTATCAGGTGCTGGTTAGAGAGAAAATTTAGCAATAAGCTGGTAGTTCATACCTATTGGTTTACCATATGTACATAATACTATGTTTCAAACAACTTTATGAAAAAACTGTGAAAATATTTGAATAAAAAATCCCAATTTTGAACATAAAAGGTTTCTTTTCTTGTTTTAAGGGTCGCTGTGGCATTCTTTAAATCGGTGATTTTTAACAAAAATACATAACATTTTCTTTATTGGTGTGATCAGATATTTTTTTGATAAACTGTCATGTCTTGGGTGCATTAGAAAGCAATTGTTTGTAATGGAACTGAGGTGTTTCCCTGGACAGTTTAATGTGAATATGAATGAGATTTATAATTTGGTTGTGTGTTGCCTTTTAACTTATTAACTGTAAATAAATTTTAGAGCATAAAATAAAACCGAATGGGGTCCAGCTTGTATGGCGTAACCAGGTGCCAGAGAGGCAACAAGAACTGGCTGAAAGGTCCTTGGCCAGCTGACTCCTACAGCATAGCTCCACAGTGGAGGTATAAGTCAAACATCTGGTGGAAGCCCTGGGTCTATTTTCGATCAGCAGATCTAGCAGCTAGGAGGTGTAGTTGGACACGGAGTAAAGAAATCAATGGCAGTCTGGAATTCTCTGGGCACATCTGCCTCTAACCTAGAAGCTCTTCATTAATAACATCTCTTACTTATAAAGTTGGCCAACCCTTGCACAAAATCCTAAGATCTTGACCATATGGTATATGTAACACATTACAGGGTTTTACTTGTTACTCCGTAACAACTCTACCTACATGTTTATAACTGAGCTTACTCTTTTTCAAGCACTGTGAGAATTATAGAGTGTTTTTCTGGGAACACGGTGCACAGATAGAGGACTCAATCATTTGAATGTAACATTTGTGACATTAGCAGGTGACCAACAGGATGGAGGGAGAAGAGTGTGTTCTGTGTTCTTTCTCACAGCAGCTTTCCTATTGGTTGACCTCTGGGTCCTGAGACAAATTACTCACTGCACAACTGATCTGCAATCCCTCATGTCTCTCTCTTCCGCATGTTTATTATTTCATTACATACTCATTAATGGGAAGGCCCATCTGCTATGATGTTTTCATATAGCAGATTTAATTAGCCATTCATTTGGTACTGAGAATATAGAGGAAGGTATTCAATGTCAAATACTCCTCTGAACACT
Source organism: Pachyuromys duprasi (assembly GCA_028658305.1). Taxonomy (NCBI): domain Eukaryota; kingdom Metazoa; phylum Chordata; class Mammalia; order Rodentia; family Muridae; genus Pachyuromys; species Pachyuromys duprasi. Next base: position 44,838,087 of record CM053744.1, read on the forward strand.
TTTTCTGAATTCGGTAGGAAGTCAACACTATTTGAGGCCATCTTCAACAAAATTAATATTTATGCAACGTTAGAAGCACATCTTTGACTCCATAAAGGAACCCAAGGTTTTTTTCATATGTCAGCCCCAGTGATTTTCATATTTTAATAAGGTCAAATTAAGTTCATTCTGTGCATCTGGTATCATTTTAAAAATCAAATCTACTAATTCTCATATCCTCTAAATATGCAGATTTCACATCCAAACTACTAAAACTGGGCAGGGACCTGTAAATTTATAATTTGTACAGTCTTTGCCATCAGGGAAAAGAAACGGGTGGCCTTAGTTCTTGTCACCAGCCTTTGTTGAGGGCAAGTAGACACAGGCTCCCTTTTGAAAAGCTCAGAGACAGAGCAAGGACGTTTAGGGGTCAAGGAATCCATAAAGGTAAATTGGTCTGTGCCTGCCTCAAGCTGTGGTGTTAATATTAGGAGACAAGATGCTGTAGAAATGTGAGGAGGGGAACTATAAAAAAGTGATATTTAAATTGCTAGGAAGCCTGAATTGAGCCCTTTTCCATTATTTCAGAATCAGTACTAATATGAGGGAAGCAGAGAGAAACCCAAACCCAATGAAAAGCCGTAGGAAGTTACAGAACACACGAAAAACCCAGCTGGCGCATAGAAGCCATGGCATGGGTAAAACAGTGTGAGTGAAAATCTTTTAAACATGTGTCTGCTGCGGGGGGCCAGATACTGAGAAATTCCAGATTAAGATGGTGCCGGGCAGAGCCAGGGAAGGAGCACTGAGCTTTATGGCTTTGTCATTAAGTTGCAACAAATCTATCTGCTGTATTCTTTGGACCACATCGTCCTTCGTGTCAGGCTGGCCATGCCGTAAAGATGATAGCAGAGGCAGAATCCTTAAGAAATGTGCGTCAGTCACCTACTATGTGCAAAACTACAGAGATAAGTCAGACGTGGCTTTGGAATCCACACCAGAAACTCGGGAGCAATGAGAGCAGTGCTGGGGAGGTATGATTCTGCCAAGGGGGTGGGGAAGAAGGTCCAGGACAGCAGCGGAGAAAAGCTGACACAGCACAGCAATGTGGCCCGAGAAGTCTCATCCTCAGCGCAGGACTGACCAACCCCATGGCTACCAGCTGGTCTGCAGGCCGTCTGTAAACTGAAGGTGTTTTCTAGAACGGTCGCTCCGAACACTCTCTTCTGTTTTGTTGTCCTGTTCACATAACAAAGGGACAAAGCATAAAACGGCCTGCAACAAGAAAACTGTGGCACTCAGGAGTCTGAGCAAGAAGACCGAGACCTGCCTGAGCTTCACAGACAGCAAGAATCAGACTGGCCTTTAAATTCTAAATATGTCAATAAAGTTTTAAAGGTTTAAAAGTTTGCTGTGCAGTTTGGTCACCAAACATGATATTTGCTTTCTGCGGTGTGCTTCTTATTTATTCACAGGCCAATATCAACACATTGGAAAGTCAGAAGGGGAACAGATCTCCAACTGGTATTTTAGAACTTGGGAGAATAAACATTAAAACCTAGAAATACACGAAGAAAGAATAGAATAGTCATTCGTATTCTAATTAAACTGCATCCAGCTCTCTCTTTCTCTCTTTGCTCTCTACAGATAACTGCTAGATTTTTTTTAAAAAAATTATGTTTCAAATGCAAGTGTGGTGACACATGCCTTTAACCCCAGCACCCATGTGTGTGATGCAAGCGCCTTATCCACCGCGCCATTTCCTCTGCCCAATGTTCACTTGAGTTTATTATTATTATTATTATTTTCAAGTATAGTATTATAATTAATGCTACACATGAGTAAAGATGTGTAGACACACATCACTCTGCACGTACAGGAAAGTTTACACAGGACACATGTCCTGACATAGCATTGCCCGTGTGAACGTACATGTCTCCAGAGTCTATTGGGCACTGCCAAATGCGTTGCGAAGCTGTAGCAGGGAGGCGCGAGGGGGGGCTGATGTTCTCACCGACAGCTGACGCCCCATCTCACATTTGAACTTCAAGTGGTCTGAAGGGGAAGGTCCCACTGCTGTTTTCTTAGCGCAGCAGGTGAATGGTTCCTCTGAGTTTCTGCCCCAGTTCTCTGTCTCTTTATGTCGTTGCATCGGAGCTGTGATGTTTTAGACAATATACTTTGCTCTTAAGAAATCTTCATCTACCTGGAAGCAGCTTGAAGACTTTGGGTCTGTTTTCCCTTCGTGTCCTGGATCCACCTGGAAACATTTTGCGTGGGCATCGAGATAAGGAATCCATTTTTTTCCATGTAAATAACTCTCCAAAAGCATGTGCTAAATACGCTGTTCTTTGGCTCAAGGATGTGTGAAGAAACTTCTTTCAATGACACGTTCTCACACACCCTGTGTCTGTTTCCAGATGCCACGCTGATCTTTGTTTATACTAACCCTTGGTTCCGCTGACTCTATTCTGGTTCTTTATTCCTGAAGTGATTAGCTACACTGAATAACACAAACTAGTTCAATGGGGGCATCTACTTCTAGTATCTCCGTCCAAGGCTTTTTCTCCATTACCCTTTTGGGTAGCTAACGTGAGCCAGAGCAACTATGGGTAGAGGTCTTCATGGAGCAGGCCAGCAATGGTAGAACATGGGCCTCCTTTCAAGGTGGCTAGGTAGCCTGTTAGCAAATGCAGTCTGAAAACTGGACAGCCTGGACTCTAATTTAAGGGCCTTCCCCACATTTGTGCTGATCCTCTGCAGGGTAGAAACCCCTTCTACCTTTCCTGTGGACTCTGGGCCCACTCAGACAGCTGTTCTGTTCCAGGTGGCCGCTGACCCGACCTGTGCGAGTTTTCACTTTACACACGCCCCTTTCTAAAAGTTCTACTCCTTTAACAGTAGTAGTCCTTGATCAACAATTAGAAGGAGAACTAGTTCCCTCCCACCCCCTGAAGACAGTCAGTCCCTAGCAAGTTTTCTCTTCCTTGGTCAAGAAAGAACTTCCTAGAAACAAACTTCCTGAATGCTGTTTCCTAGAAAGCAGAGAGAATGGCTTGGTCCTGGATGGTCTGGGAAAGGTCACGGAGGGAAGAGCAAACCAAACCCAGTGAACAGACTGTTTTCATGTCATGGCAAGGGGGGGGGGTGCATCTTTTACTCCCAGGAAGAGGGTTATTTTCTTTTTCTGTTGGGTCTCCCTGGCTAATAATTCTAATGGAAGAGATGGCCTATCATTTTCAAAGGGGCCTTCATTCTCCCTCTCTCTTTTTCTTTCTCTCTCTCTCTCTTTCTTTCTCTCTCTCTCTCTCACACACACACACTAAAACCAAATCCTTTTTAACTCTTGAGTCTCACTCTTCCAATGGGGAAAGGACATGTCACTTTCAAGAAAGCGCTGTCTAATTGCCCTTTAAGAGAAAAAAGAAACTCAGCAGCAGTTATCAGATGGCTGGAGAGTAGACCCCTCAAACACGTATTACATCACGTCTGGCCCCACGGCAACTTCCGGTGTCCCGTGGAAGGCACACGCCTGCTCCCCAGTGTTCAAGAGCTGGGCTGCCGTGTTGGAACAAGCTTTTGACTTCTTGAAAAATAGTCACAATTAAAAATTCAAGTACTGTTATTAACTTCCCAGCTTGAATTATTTAACACATACTTTATTAGAATGTACTCATTAATTTTGTTTCCACGAATTACCAATATTACACTGCATGGAGATGTTGATTTGCCAGTCTTGGATTTTTCTTTACTAATTACAAGATTGTAGAATAATATTTTCCTTTTTTAAGTTAGAAACTGTGTAGAGTACACTCAATACATGTTTGCTAACTGGGCATCAAATTTTCCTTTGCCAGAAGAAAATATTAAAAACAAGCCATCATAAATATTTGTGTTTGTTGACTTAAGCTCACTTACACTCAGCAGTCACTACTGAAAATAAAGAACAGGGGCGAGGCTGTAGCTGTGTGGAGGGGTGCTTGCCTCAGTGCAGAGGGATATGGGTTCCACCCTGAGGATGCAACCTAAAGACGGTTGAATGAGAATAGGCCAGCTTGAACAGTATAGTGGCTAGAGAAAGCTGGGGCGTGTTTGCTCAGTGGCTAGCTGCCGTTAGTGAAGCTGTCTCCGAAAGGAGATTTTACAATGCTGACCATCTTCATTGAGGTAGACTGGTGGTGTTGCCAGGAGCTGACATGTCTCAAGTCAAAAAGACCTTAAATTAATAAAAAAAAAAAACCAAACATCTTTAAATGTTATACACTATAGGCCTCTCAAGTTTTTGAGGACCATCCATTTACACTTATATTTACATATTGAACAATCATGTCTATCTATCCACCATCTATCTATCATAAACTTGAACGTTTCTTGCTTCTAGACATTTATTATCTGTTCAACCAAGAATGTATATTTCTATGATCAACTAGACTAGTATCTGACATGACCCTTAATCTGATTAACCATTAACTTGTATAAGTTAATTGTCCTAAATAGTTTATAATAGCAGGTTTTTTTAAACAGAACTGGAAGTAAACCTAAAATTTGTAATGAGTTGTATAGGTCCAATAACTCTTACCAAAGTAGAAACATGAATACATGGAGGCCTGCAACAGGATATGGAAACATGAATACATGGAGGCCTGCAACAGGATCCTTCCTGGAAGGATATGTGTGTGACTCTAGCTGAGACTCCTTATAGGGGAGCGGGAGAGGGGAGAAGTGAAGACTGAAGTAACCCCCTTCTAGCCAGGCAGGGCTAGTAGAAGGAAGAGAAGAATACACTGAAAAAACCTGTGATCCAAAAATCACCCTGCCTACAAGAAGTGCAGGGATAAAGAGGGAACAAAGATTGAGGGAAAGTCCAACCAATAATTGGCCCAGCCTGAGACCCACCCCAAGGTAGAGAGCCAGCCCCTGACACTATTAATGATGCTCTGCTATGCCTAACATGACTGTCCTCTGGGAGGCTTCAGCCAGCACTGGATTGAGACAGATGCTGGGACTTGCAGAGCTCCAGGGGTCCTGTTCAAGTTTTAGGAAAAAGATGGAATGACCTGGAGGGAGGAGGAACCTCACAAGAAGACAAACAGAGACAACTTACCCAGACCCATGGGGGCTTACAGAGACTGAAACATCAGCTAAGGAGCAGGCATGGTCTGCACCCAGGCCCCCTGCACACAGGTAGCTAATGGGAGGCTTGGTCTTCAGATGGGACATCTCTTGGGGGGGGGGGGACTGTTTCTAACATGGGCTCTATTGCCTGCTTTTGGATCACTTTTCCCTGGCAGGGCTGCCTGGCCCGGCCTCAGGGGATGAAGATATGCTTAGTCCAGTCCTGATGTGACTTGATGTAATGGGGAAGGTTGATACTTGGGGGGGGAGCTCCCCTTTCCTCGGGGAGGAAGGGAGAAGAGAGCAGGGAAGGGGGGACTGGAAGGAGAGGAGAGAAGGGGGCACCCTTGGGATGTAAAGTAAATAAAGTGAAAATATTAAAAAATGATAGGTGGTATTTTCTTCAAGGTTGCCAAACACAAATGACTTAAACATTTTGAGTGTAACTTTTACATATGGCTTTCCTGATTGTTTCATAACTGCTCATACTGTGTGTAGTTTATTATAAATAAATAAAGTCCATATGCATTTGGAAAATAGAAAATAGGCCAGCTTTTGTTGGGATAGCTGTCAAGATGGCAACCCTGTGCCGAGCACAATGCTAGGCGAGCAAGTTCTGGGCAGATCAGGATATTCATGTGGGCTTATTTCTCCTGCAACCATAATATTGGTCAATGACGACAGTAGACAGGGGTGAAATATATTATAAATAATAAAGGTTCTGGGCATCTCTGCCTAGTTAGGGTGTGGCATTTGAGGTTACATTGTGTCAACATTAGAAACTGGGGACAGATCATTATGGCTGCACAGATGTCATCTTCTAAACTCCCCCGAAGGGCTCTGCCGGAGAAGCATACTTGATCCTGGGATCCCAAAAGCAGAGGACCAGGATCTCCTCAAAGGTCACACTCCCCACCTCGGACCCTGTAACTATGACTCAGTTGACTCCCACCCTGAGCCACCCAGTTCTCAGGCGACTCTTGCTACCGATTTATGAGAAACTAGCTGTCCCTTCACCAGCCCTGAGAAGAAAGCCACTCCTGCTTTACTCCTCTGCAGGCTCTCTAGGGTAGGCCAGGCCCCAGGAATGCACTGGCAGAACTGTGAACTGAGGCAGGAGTCCAAGGGACTCGGTGGTAGTGCATACTACTGATTACATGATAGGGTACATCCTGGACAATTGTGTCTTTCTTGGTGGACCAAGGAAGAAATGATTGGTGCTGTGGAAGGAGAGGTCCATGGATGATAAGGAACTTCAGCCTGCAACGTGCTCCCCAGCCTGTAGCTGTTTCAGACTTCTACCAGTTCAGCTGTTCCACAGTGAGGAAAGGAGGAAGGGTGCAATGGAGGGAGGGAGGGAAATGAATCCCTGGACGGCTCTTGCTTCAGAGGACTACTCCAGTTCAGTCAAGATCTATCTTAGATCCCATCTGACTCCTGAGATCTCTTTTCATGTTTTTCTTAATGAAACTAAGCATCCCAAAAAGAGACCTTGTGACACCCTCACAGGACTTCCCAAATTTTACAGTATCAATACTGTACCTGATTTCTAGCCCAAAATTATTATTCAGCCAATGAGGATGTACTGAGTCCCCCTTCGGAGCACTATGAAAAGTAGCAGTGTAGGAGACTAAGTGAAGTACAACCGGTCTACAAAGGTCTACCTGGGCAGACAGGGAAAGCGACATTTAAATTATATACCAGGAGGGGTTCTGAAAGCAAAAATAACAGAGGAGCAAATGGAATGAGCAAAAACATTAGCAATAAACAAATGAGTGTTCAGGAAACAGTAAAAATGGTCATTTGGACATGAAGTTCCACAGAGTGAGAAAGATTTAGGCCATTAGCTAAAGGCCTTGAATCCTTATATTTACCTTAAGAGCATGCCTCAATTCAGGGAGATTGAAATGAGGGTAAGAGGTTGGACCCGTATTTTGGGAAGCTTGCTTGGCAAAGAAGTATAGAGCTCTGGAAGAACTGTGGAACTTCTTAGGAACTTTATAATGCTGTATTTGAAGTGCTGAGGCTAGACAAAAATAGCATGAATAGAGAAAAGAGAAGCCATATGCTGAATAAGAACAGGTGCCAAGGTTTGGGGTTGGTTGGTTTGGTTTTTGGCTTTCGAATGTTGTTCTTTTGGGGTTTTGGTTTTTTGTTTTGTTTTGTTGGTTGGTTTTTTGAGATAGGGTTTCTCTCTGTAGCCTTGGCTGTCCTGGACTCACTTTGTAGACCATGTTGGCCTCAAACTCACAAAGATCTGCCTGCCTCTGCCTCCTCCAGTGCTGGGATTACACGTGTGTGCCACCATGCCCAGCTGAACAAGTGTCAGGTTTTATAAAATCCATCGTTATTTCACTTTATCTCACGTGTGTGGGTGTTTTGCCAGCATTTAAGTCTCTGCACCACCTGTAGGCAGTGCCCACAGAAGCCAGAAGAGGGCGACAGAGACCCTGGAACCAGACTCAGAACCTGCTCTAAGTGACTCTGTGGGTGCTGGGAACTGAACCTGGGTCCTTTGGAGGAGCACCCAGAATTCTCAGCCACCAAGCCATGCCTCCAGTCCCACAAATTTCATTCTTAACATCTTTTTGTTAAAATTGATCAAATTTTAGTTAACCATGCAATCTTGCTATTAATTTTCTATCTTCAAGTTAATTTGAATTATAACTTTACATCATTTTTAATTAATCAGTCTTCAATTGACAATGGCTCCTAGAATGTTGGTTTCAGTTTAATCTCACTATTACACAAAATGTACTCTAAAATCCAAGACAGATATAGCAACTGTCAAAGGCTGTCTTGCTAAGCACTTTTAAAAAACACAGCATACAGCTTTCCTTTGAAACTTTGTGATGAAATTTATATCTCATTCACCAATGCGTTAAAAAAAATTAAAATCATTTTAAATCAAGTGATCAAAACAGTGAAATTTCTGGGTGAGAAAAATAAATGTTGGCAGACACGGATGTCCTCTCTGTGAAGACCTCTCTGTGGAGTGGTTGTTTAAAGACCTCTGGCAGCCAGACACAACGAATAGAAGAATAAGGAAGTCACGAAATAGCAGAGACTTGTGAACCAACAATTCCTCACTCCACCATAGGCGTGGTTTCCTTCTTGGCTGGAAAGAAATTAACGATACTCTTACGAGAATAAAAAAATTTTTACCACCTCTCAAAAACCTACAGACGTCTTGGACAAAGATAAATAAAAATACAGAGAATTTGAACAAGCTTGATGCAATAGGATTCTCAAACTGAGAGCTATGCTGCTTCTTGTCACTATCAGAGCAAAATACCAAAGAGCTTGAAAAGTGGGCCCCACACGCACCCACTCTGGGACAGAACAGTTAATTTCTGCGTTTGACACGCTGAGGGGGAGTTGTGGCTCCGCCAGAGATCCAACTGAAGCATGAGCAAGTCTCTGAAAACAAAGCAGATGAAAAATCATGTATTTACTGACTCTAGGGAAAACAGGAATTTGGAGAACAAAGAATCATAATCATGGAACACCTCGTGACTCAGCTGTCAATAATGATCCCATAGTGACAATAATGTATGTCCTGAATAATGTTTTCATGAGAAAATGTTCCATAGCCATAATGGAAGGATGGCTCACGGGGTTATATACGCATAATAGCATGTAAAGGCGTAAGATGTAAGGGAAGGATAAGAAAGCTAAATCCTTATTTTCCCCCTCTGTGAAATCAGGAGGGCATGCCTCAGAAAAAAGCATCACAGTATTGAAATACCTGCCTGGTTATTGGAGACACAGAGGCAGCAGAATAAACAGCTGTGATGGTTAATTTTTTGTCAACCTGACACAAAGTCGAGGCACCTGGGAAGAAGGAACTCCAAATGAGGAACTTCCTTGATCAGACTGTGCTACGGGTATGTCTGTGGGGCATTTTATTAATTGCCAGTTGATAAAGGAGACCCCAGCCCACCGTGAGCACTCCTAGGCTCATGGACCCAGGCTGTACAAGAAAAGGAACTGAGCAAACCAGAGGAGGTGAGCCAGTCAGCTGTGTTCCTCCATAGACTCTGCTTCAGATCCATCTCCAGGTTCCTTCCTTGTCCTTGAGGATGGACTGTAAGCTGTAAGCAGCGCTAAAACCTTTCTTCAAGTTGCTTTTGGTCAGTTTTTTACCACAGCAGTAGAAGGAAAACTAGGACAACAGCTAAGAGTATACAAAAGAGTTGACTGTTATAAGTCCAATTTGGACATAGGAGAGTATGGGATAGGAGTTGTTGTTGGACTCACCAAACATACCCACCTTAAAATGAGCAAAATATTCATGAGAACAATAAACAGATCATCAGACTTGAAATGAATCTGTAAATACAACTGACCAGTACCTCATCATCGGAGGAAGCAACTCATAACTGAAGATAAAGACAAAGGACTCGGCGAACTAGTACTTAGTGAACTAGTACTTAGTGAACTAGCACTTAGTTATTAGAGTCTTCAACATCACATGTGTTATTCTATTTTTCAACAACTAAAAATGATTTTTAAAATTTTTGTTCAATTTCTTTGGACAGCGTCTGAACTGTGGCTTGGGTTTGTCTGCAGGTATTAATATTGAAAGTAGAACTCCATGGCCACGAATGACGTTGATACCAAAGTAGTAAGCCCATGGACTTGATCAGAACATGTGACTAACAATGACAGTAACCTACCCTTACGAATACTGAACTGACGCATTTAACCTGCGCTTAATTGCAAACGGTAATTCCACTTTCCCCTTTGCTTAGGGGGCCTTTTTGTGTGCTCTAGGTTCTCTAGATTAAGGCAAAGATTTGACACCAAAGGAGGCTCTAATATACATTCACAGTGACATTTCCATAGAGGACTCTGTCAACCCAAGAAAGATCACTGTGCAGGTCAGAATGTGATCCCAGTGGTGTCATTCCTACTGGAAATGTGACAGCATCCCATGTGGGTGATACACTCACTGCTGCCAGCATCGGTGATGACAGTACAAAGGAAAGAAGGAGAGCTCTTGCTGTGTGCTGGGTGCCGCCTCTTAGACAGAGCAGCACTGGACAAGGCAGCTTTGCGAACAGCTTTGTGACATCTTAGGGGCCCTAGGATTGGCAGAAATATGAATTAAGTTCGAGGTTAATCCTTTTCTATTCTTTCTACTATGTGTATCTCCCCTCATGGTACCTCTCATTAGATATCTTCTCTGGGAGTATTAGTGCTGTATATTGCTTTTTATAACTATTATGCTCCTCAGATTTTCTCCTACATATACGCTATTTCCTACCAAAAGAACTAGTGACTTTCCCTGGTTACTCTGTCTGGACTCAGCAACATTTTTCTCTAAAGAGATAGCCTCTGTTGTAGCCACTCAGCTCTGAGAGACATAGACAGCATGTAAATGAATGTGTGACCACGGCTGTGTTCCAATAAAACTTTATCTGAAAAAAAAAAAAAAACAGAAAACAGCCGTATTTAGTATGGCCACAGACGGTGGTTTGGCCAGTCCTTGCACCATTTAAAGACAGTCGCTTTTTAAACATCACCATCTATTTCGTTCCAGAGTTTTCGGTTTTCTACAACTTTCAAAGTCTTCTTAATGCTAGATCCGGCAGTGATTTCCCAGTACGGGAGCCCTCTTGTCTTATTACAGGTCAGCCCTGAAGAGAGCATATAAGGAAAAGACCCAAGCCTGGACCCATCAGAGTGAAATCTGTGTCATTAGAAGAATATCTTATAAAGGGCTTTAGAGAAGTCAGAGCTGGTGTCCCACTGTGTATATCAGAGTTGGCTCCATGGAAGGAAATCTCATATAGAGGGCGGGCTCTAATTTCACAGGATAAGCACCTAGCCTCCCATGAAGGTCTCAGTTGGAAATATTGATTACATGGTAGAACAAGATGAGATTGACAGCACCTGAGCCACCCAGATCTAAATTCTGCACAGAGAATTTTGTGCCACTCAAGGCATTGATCCTCCTAGCCAGGCTGGCATATACCTTGGTTTCAACACCCCACCCCAGTTCTAGTGAATTATTCATGTTGGCCTGATTTCCTGCTTTTCGTCTTTGCTGTCACAATTTGTTTTATGTGTATGTGGAGCAGCTTTAGAAATATACAGCCACCTTCTGACTTGGCTAGATGGGGGCGTAGGTAGGCTATGGTTAGAATCTTAACAACCTGTCTAAACAGAGCATCTTTAAATCCTATTCCTGCTACTTTCTTTCCTTCCCGTGAAACATGGGTAGCCAGGAAGATGAATGGGAGTGGCCCTTCGGTGTTTTCCTTGTCTGTGTGATCCTGCAGATTTTGATGAACTGGCCTTTGCAAGTTACTCTCAGATTGTCTAAGCCAGCTTCAGTGGGCCTGACCTGTTTAATGATTTGGCAAGAATCCAAGACATTGGAAATCAAAAACAAAACAAACTCCTCGAATCAGATCAGCATACATTACAACAATGTAACCATCCAGCATCTCATCTGCTTGCTTATTATAGGCTGTGCAGTGATTGAAATGGAAATAATTTACCGTGGCTACTCTGGGTCACCGTTATTCTGCATGTATTCTATGATAGGAATTGCAAACTGGGAAGACTCGAAAATCCCATAATTTCATTCTCCCAGGGAGCTCGCCACCTCCTACCTCCCAGTTCTAGTTCCCACTTTAAACATTTTCCTAGAATGTGAGCTTTATTATCCATGTTCAAATTCAGCAAGCCTCACTTGTCTAGATAGATCACCATCAAGAAATACAGTAATGTGAAATAAAGCTTCTTCTGGCACTTTCATGGTGTGTGATATATGATTTAGCGTGATGCATTAAGATTTTTGTAATAATTTTTTATTTTTGAAATAACTGGTTCTTTGGGGACCATTTAAAACATAATTCCATAGATTTTAGTGGTATCAGGTATCTCTCAAGCATTCTTTTAATTGAGCTCTGCTTTTTTTTTTTTTTTTTTTTTTTGTCCTCATCAACTGTGAATCAAACAGGAGTCTATCAAATTCTATCAGGTGACAAATCATAGGCCAAAGAGAAATTGTCTTACAAGTCATGCCTGAGGAAAAAGAAAGATTAAAGATCCTTGCCTTCAAGTAGCGTGTGGTTTAATAAGTAGAGGGAAAAGTGTGCAACAAACAATAAAATAAAGTTAAATTCTATAAATGTAATAAGAGGCATTATGTCAAAGAACCTAAAAAGGATGGGTGATGATGATGATTATTTGCAGCAAGTATGTTTACTGAGCTCAGCAATGTCTCCACACCTATGCATATTTTTAATCTATACAATATGTTGTATAGATGAAGAAATGAGGCCCAGAGAAGTTAAATAGGTTGATCAAGGTTAACACATTGCTGATGGTAGATGTGGGGCCAGTAAGCAAGACTGGAATCCTGAGAGCACAGCACAGCACTGGGGCAATTAGGTCCGTGAGATTTTTACATGGGGCACAATTAATGGGATAGTGAAAAGGCTGGTAGACTACTTCGAGAACTGGACCAGAGCAGTGGCAGTAGGAGGCAGGAAGGGGTGAAGGAGAGTAGAGGCAATAATTCTATGATGGTCTGGGAAGAAAAAAAATCACAAATGGGAGCTGGTAACTTACTTGGTAATATGGATTTCATATCGATACGGAAGGCTGTGCACAGAGGACTATGGTCTTTGAGCTCAAATCAGCAGAATGAGAAAGCGTCAAGAGGGTGATCATGGCAGATGAGAGAGCTGCCACCTTCCCTGGGCACTCACAGAGGCTCTTTGACATATCTCGTTCTGGCTCTCATCAGAGGCATCTTCATGGACCTCTTTCTCCCATGAATTCCGAGCTCCTGAGCCTAGTGATGTGTAGATGCCCTGTAGCGGGGGCAGCGTTCCTGGCATAGTTAACCATTCCAGAATCATCCCTTTGGAATAAACTTCAAACATATTAATTCAGAGCTGAGTAGTATGAATCTTGGGGAAACTGGGAATGTGCAGTGAGCATTTCGGGGTACTCTCAGCTTGAAGTATATGTTAGTTATCAGAAAGAATCAACACTCAAAATCCTGAAAACATCACTGTTCTGAATGAGAACATGGAGGAAAGTGAGTAAACCTAGGATTTAAGGATACAATGAAGGACCAAAGAGACTTAGAGACAGGTATGAAGAGATTTTCACTTACAGAAATGGCTGGTTGATGATGTCAAGTTCTAAATATTGGAATATTTTCTGATTATCTTTTTAAAACTCAGAGAAAATGTATGTTTCTGACTACCAATTTTATAGCTGTGAGACATTGTATTTGAAGAGGTGCAGATGCTACATTCATTAGGAAGGTTAGCAGACATCAGCCTTTGTTACCTTTTAATAAATGAGTGTATACCCCTCAAGGGAAGACAAAACATTTCCATAGCTAATCAGTTCAAATGACAATAAGTAACATTAAAATGCACTGCTTTCAAAATGCCCTCATGTAACCAGCCATTAGGAGATAAAACTTTCTGAGATTTACTTAGAATTCACTACGTTTAGCTCCCAATGCCTTACAACATCAGATATTCCCATCTGAGACCTCGGTTCCCAGCCCTCAGCACCGCCTAGACATTTTTCCCTTTAGACAAAAGCATTAAATATTTTGTATAGGCCCTGAAGTCAGGATGAATTTGGGACAATGCTTTTTTAGCTCTCTTATTTGCATTTAAGATATTTAAAATGCCCTCATCATCCAGTCAACCTTAATGTATTGAATTATGGGAACTGACTCCAAACATCATTGCATATATTATTTAGAAAATACAATTGCTTTGTTGTTGTTCTTTTTGATCAATTACAAAAGACCTTGTCTCCTTAGAGAGCTATGAACTTAGACCATAAAGAAAAAGAATAAGCAAGGTTATTAGCATTATAAGTACATTATCCTTACATTATATCAGGATAAACAGCAGAGTGCTTTGTTAGGTAAGATATGCCACCCAATTGTCTCATTACATAATTGATACATTTTGATAAATGTCCTGTTTTCATGCATTCCGAGTACACATTTAACCTCCACTCAGAATAGTAACCCTATGATTATCTTTTTAAAAACCTATTCTACATATGAATTAGAATAACATATCAATAGTTACCTGTGTAACATTTAAAACTTCAATAGTTGGGTTAAAATCCAGATTATGTACAAGTAAAGAATTAGTGATATGAAATACAATAATGAGAAATTCCTAAAAAGACAAATAAATAGTATTTACCTAGAAACATTAAGATACAGAGCTTATATTATAAAACTTGAAGCCACATTTAAACTAGACTCACAAGAAAACAAATTGTGAAAATAAAGGAAAGCCTGTATTTGAGAAATCAGGAATACACAATTATCATTAGAACCTAAAAGCTAGCACTCTACACTTTGAGGTTATATCTGGGATAAAAAAGTAGAAAAGATAAATTCTGAGTCATAGCCATTCACATTTAGTAAGTCTTAAGGACACAGAGGATGGAGAATCTTAAAGGCTCCTCCCAAAAAAATATATTATCAGGAAAAAAGGTCATCTATACTTCAAGCAATCTTCAACAGAAATAGTAAATGCCAGACCACTATGGTGGTTAGAAGAAACAATTGCCAAGTTAGAATTTTATATTAATCTACACTAACATTAAAGAAGGCAAAACTACAGGCCCTCACTCTATAACCAAAACAGGATTAAAATACATGGGAAAGAATCCAGAAGAAGACACAGACTACATGGAAGGCCAGCAGTCATCAAGACGGGCTGATCACCAGTTGCAGACATACTTAATGACCTTCTAGCTTTTAGAAAAAAAAAAGCTAATTCTAAAGTAGGTCAAAATTAGCACTGTGTTAGATAGTGGAAGATGATGTTTTGGATGCCAAGTGTTAGAGGAGAAATGCGTCTGATATGTAAAAGGTAAAACCTTAGGAAGTTTTATTTATAAGTTAATACAATAATTTATAGGTTTTAATCTCGAAATGGTAAAAAAAAGGACCAGAAGGAAAAATTAATATAGTGTGAAAATAAAGAAAATAGGAAACAAAGTAAATGGAAGACAGAAAATAATTTAGATATGAGTTAAGATATATTGATAATTACAACAAGTAGATGCTGGGCTTATTGAACATTTAGATTTAATAGTGTACGCTACAGAAATCAGCGTTTTCTTCTCACTGCCCTCCCTCTGATTCTGGGGTGCTTCCCCCCAGACACATCCTACAGCTGTGTCACCTTCAGGTAGCAGACATGATCATTTTCTGCTGGTAAGAGGCCTAATGCATTCGAAATCCAAACATCCATCTCCCACCCACTTAAGACTTCTACCCTTCACTGTCCCTCCTACAGCCCAGGCAAGACATGGGAACCTACAATGCAGACACAGGCTTGTGGTTGTCATTGTCTCCTTCCCTTCCTGCAGCTCCTTCCCTGTCCTCTGGGCAGACTTAGCTCCTGCAAGGTTAACGTGGGGGGAAGGTAACAGAGAAATCTGCCATACATACCATGGCACCATTAAAAAAAGAAACGTCCAAAGGTTGTCTCTTTGCCATGGAGTACTCCGATGGATTCTTTGGACCTGTCATCCCCACATCCTCACCACGGTTTCCTGAAGCACGTGATGAATAGCCCTGGACCAGGTCTCCTAGCAGCTTTCTCTAGCAGGGGACAGTTCTTTTCTCCTGGGGCTGCCTCTCCGTCAGACAGGCATTTCTCTTGCAACTCCCTCCAGTGGGTGTCCACTTGGCTTTTTTAAAATTCCCA
>CM053744.1:44854407-44878421 GCA_028658305.1 Pachyuromys duprasi
TTTTTTTTTTGGCTGTTGCACAGGAGTTCTCAGTGTAAATCCAAAGAATAGAAGAAAATATATGGGGCTTGGAGAGAGGGATCAGTGTTTCTAGACCGGCTGCTCTTGCAGAGAACCTACGTTCATTCCCAGCACCTACACAGTGGCTCATAACCCCCTGTAACTCCACTTCCAGGGGGGCCAATGACCTCTTCTGCCCCCCCCCCACAGGCACCAAACACACACGTATTAATTTCTTAAAAGATTCTATACGGACAGGTAAATATGCATATAGGTATAGATGCATATTCAACATATGTATATGCACTTCCACAGTTACGTTTACATACCTTTGTGTATACATTCATATATCTTTACACAGTTGAGTTTTGTGAATTAACATTTCAGTGGAGAATTACAGATTTCTCACAACTACTAGAAAATTCTGAAGAAGGAGACGCTGGCTAAGCAAGAACAACTTAAAGCAGTCAGAAACTTTATGCCAACTAAATAAGTAACATTTTTTGTCTATATACTTATGCATTTTCATATTTTTAAGGACCAATACATATTCCTTGCATGAAATGATGGGTTTCAACATGACATTTTTATAGCATTCTTTTGTTATCTTCATCAATAAAATAAAAATTACTTTAAAAATTAAGAAATCCATGTTTTGGGTCAACACGGAACATCTTTGCATATATATATATATGCTTTTGTTTAAATATCAGAATCACACAGTGTGAGGGATCAGTAAACCATATCAAAAGGGATGCCCAGTTAACATATCCTCCTTAAATTCAGCAAACTCATAAATTCCTTTCCAAGTAATTCCTCTTCAACTGGCCTACTTTATTGTTTTCCTTCTGGCCATTTTTCTGTACTTTCAGGAAAAGAGTTTGCCTGACAGATGGGAAAAAGCTGAGGTGAAATGAGAAGACAGCATGGACAATCAGCAAACACTGAGCTGGACCAAATGAAATGTCGCTCAGATGGAAACAGCCAGAGCTTGCAGCTTTCCTCACAGACAGCGTGATTCCAAAACACCTTGCCTCCTCCTCCTCAACACAGACCTTCTCCAGAATTGAATGTGAATAAAGTCTGGGTTGTTGCAGGAGGAACGTGAGGGTTGGACACTGGGCAGGGAAGAGTCACATAACACCACGTCCTGGTTGCCGTACGGAATTTGAGTTAGTGCTCAGTGACAGACAGCATCCAGGGAATATTTGAGTGTGTAGAGGTGCTGCTCACAGCTCAGTCTCTTTCTTCTTGCTTTGTTCTTCTTTGGTAACAGGTTTCATTTCTTAGAAACTGGCTCATGCTTTAGTCCGTGGTCACTTCCTAATGTGTTCCTTTAAAGCACTAGGGAAAACCATAATGTAAGAAGGAGCCTGTATCAGAAGGACCCCTACATTATACACACACACACACACACACACAAAAGTATGGCCTAACTTCTTTCCCACCAGGATCATATGTTCTTAGTACTGGGAGTTATTAGTTAATAGCTGGTGGATAGGAAATTTATTAATTAAAAATGTCAAACTGTGATTAATTAAGCTAGATCAATTATATTGCTTCTAGAATTAACTGCCTTCAAATAGCTCTCCAAATTTTATAGCCAGAGGGTAGAAATGGAGCAAGACTGTACAAGCTGTCTGGACTTTTTTCAGTACTAACCCAGCAATTCTCTTTCCAGACTGAATTTAAATGAACTAATCTGCACCCTTCCTCTTGGGTTCTACTGTCAGTTGCTCATTAAAAATGGAAAATAACATTTACTTGCCCCCCAAAATGTGTAGCATTGCGGTTTTGAAGAAGGCTTCTTAAGCAGAATTAAACTCACATTTGTCTTATTTCAATATGCTTTCACTTAACCATTTTTACTAATAAACATCAGGAAATGTGTACCTGGAAATAAGGTGAGGAACAGGCTCAGTCTATGTCCAGGGCTAAGCAGACTTAGCAGAGTCAAAGGAAAGGTGAGCTACCCAGAGACGAATAACAGAAAAGCTATTGTCACTTATTTCTGAGCCTGAAGGACCAAAGAGAGCAAGGCTCTTTGCCAGAGACCTTTAGACCTGAGCCACAGAAGGGCTGCTAAGGAGAACTTAACCATGGACAACCCAGCCTGTGCCATGAGGCCAGAACGGTGATAAAACCTGATAAGATGTGAAGAATAAACACCTACATCTCCTCCTGGCTCCTCCTGTGTGTAAGAAGAGGCACCAGATTCGACCAGTTAGGGGTTGGCTTCCCAGACAGAGATGAGGAAGCAAGAACAGGTCCCACAGTAAAACAAAAGCACAGTTTCCAAAGACAGTCCCGTCCTCTTGTAGAGCCATTTCAAGTAGAGCCCGTCAGCACACACGAGAAGAGCAACGAGTCAACGCTGCTAAGGCTCTACCTGTGTTCACAAATGAAAGAAATATTCCTGAGTTCAGAAACAGAAAAGGGAACTCAAATTAGAGAGGTGAGGATTGAAAGCCAGTGCACATGGAAGGCCATCTCCCATGATGATCAGGCTGGGGGTTGGGCCCTAAAGACAGTAAAAATTAAAATAGCTGTTCTTTGGGGATGGGTAAAAAGCATTAAGTGCCAGGGGTCAATAAATGGATGATTACTTTATTCGTGTCTATGCTCATGTTTTTTCTTGTGTTCTTCATTGTTCAGCACGCCACATTGTCACAAATGCTCCTTAGGACTGCCCTTGAAGCAAAGTACAGACTTTAATCCAAGCCTGAGTTCATATCTTTTCATTGGGCCTCTCTCTCTCTGTCTCTCTTTGTGTCTCTGACTCCATCTCTCTCTATCTCTATCTCTCTCTCTCTCTCTCTCTCTCTCTCTCTCTCTCTCTCTCTCGTGTGTGCGTGCCTGCGTGCTTGTGTGTGTGTGTGTATGTTGAAGAGAGGGCATTGGAAGATTCTCATGTAGCCCAGGCTAGCTTCAAACATAGTATGTGGCAGAGGATGACCCTAAGCTCCCCAGCTTTCTATCTCCATCTCCCAGAGACACACCATCACAACCAGCAGAAAACAGATCGCATAGTGCCTAGTGGTGACTGTGTAATGTTTGCCCACTGATTCGCTGGGTTTCTCTTTGAGCATCGCGCTTTAAGAAGCTCACGAATGCTAAGCTTATTTGCTTGCGGGGGGGGGGGGGGTGATTTTTTTTTTAATAAACAGAAATCTATTAGATCCACTCATGGAGAAGTCTTCTGACATGGTCAGCGATGAAACTGAGTACCTCTACCTAGGATTTTTAAAAATGTGATGCTAAGGGGTTTGTTTTCTAATATCTCTTAGGAACTGGTGGTGAGGGCAATTCCATAAGAGAAGTTTCGAAAATGAAAATAAAAAGCTTTGGCAGCTGCTGGTGCGGGCTGAGTGAAGGTCTCCTCTCCCAAGGTGACGGCTTCGTGTGCGAATTCCAATTTCTCTTTGTGAATTGTATATTCTCCAGCATTCGCATAGCCTTTATAAGCGTATACACAAACATTTCTTTCCTTTACCAGAGATTTTTCCTAACGGATTTGTGTTTGAGGTTGTTCTCCCTCTCCCCGCCCCCCAAACCCCAATACCCAGGAAAGCCGCTGTGTAACAGCAAACCCAAGAGACAGTGGGGAACAGCTTTGTGCTCCTAGACTCGGATTCGAAGTGTGGGTGGAGGAAGGGGAGGTCAGAAAATAGGTTGCTATTTCCATTGCTGGCAATTTAGATTCAGAGGCATTTCATCTGCAGTTCCCTCAAGTGTTGAATTGAATAAAAGTAGTAGCAGCTACGGTGGGAAAGGGTGGCTGGGGGGGAGGGGCCGCCGACACTCGCAGCTAAATGCAAAGAGACAGGCAGCTCGCGAGCGCGCATCCTCAGCTTGGAATAAAAGCCGCAAGAAGCCCGAGAGCCAGCATTTATTGAAACAAGACGTTGCCACAGTGAAACAAAATCCGAAATCCACCCGCACCGGCAGCACGGTGTAATTGCCGCGGGCGTGCGCCTCTGAGCGGGGCGGGCTGTGGAGGTGAAGGTGTGGCGGAGAGCAGGGATGTGACATGGCCGCCAGCGCGGCCTGACCACCCTGTGAACAGGAACAGGCATGCTTCAGATGCACCTTCTCTGCTGAGATTTACTCCTCGCTTTACCTTCGATTGCGATTGCACCAGCACTCGCCATTTGCATTGAGCCGGGCGCTATGAGATACTGCTTTGAGCACGGGAAGCCTATTGTTTACAAAGACACCATATCCCCAATTCCTTTTATAAGGCATTCTGAGCCAGTTTTTCCTTTGAAATATTGTCACACAGAGTGGTAAACATGAGCTAGCTCTTAAAGGCTCTTTTTTTTTTCCCCTAAACAAATAGCGTGCCTGGTGGGTAAAGCAAATACAGGGAAAATGAATCAGAAATGGTGCTGGCGGAACAGCAGAAATCTAAACAGAGAAAACTAATTGGCTACCAATTAATCTTATTTGCCTATTATCCTGAGAAAATGGCCTAATTAGAAAATCAAGGAAGGATGAAGATGTCTGTGAGGAACGTTTTGGTGTGTTCCAAGGGCTGTAGCGGTGTGTACTGCTCATTGTTTGTTATAGCCAATTTGCATAAAAACACAACCTTCCCTTTTACTTTGCAGCTTCCAGCATTACCTTATGGTTCTTGATTAAGATCATTACTAACAAAAGGCGCCAACTTACGTGCTGTAATAACTGGGAGCTGGAGAGGTGGCTCAGCAGTTAAGAGCACTCACTGCTCTTGCTGAGGGCCCTGGGTTCAATTCCTACCATCTACATGGAGGATCACTGCCATGGGGGAACTCTAGGGCCAGGGCATCTGACACCCTTTTCTGGTCTTCATGGGCAGCAGGCCCATCCATGGTACATACACATACATGTAGGGAAACTGCTTGTGCACAAAAAATAAGTAAATAAAATCTTTTGAAAGAGAAGAAAGAAAGAAGGCAGGAAGGCAGGAAGGCAGGAAGGCAGGAAGGCAGGAAGGCAGGAAGGCAGGAAGGCAGGAAGGCAGGAAGGCAGGAAGGCAGGAAGGAAGGAAGGAAGGAAGGAAGGAAGGAAGGAAGGAAGGAAGGAAGGAAGGAAGGAAGGAAGGAAGGGACGCTTTACTTGTTCAAGCCAAGATGCCCTTCATTACAATGCTGACAATTTAGACTGGGAGGTGAGCTATCCATAAAACAAAATGCATTCACTCAGTGCAGTGAGCTGAAATACAGACTAACAGCATTGTAACAAGTAGAAAGGAGGCAAGTGTGGGCCTCTGCCTCGCACAGGCCTGGCTTTTAACAGGCCATTCCGTCTATGATGTAAGCAACCCAATTTCTTAATTTCTTGAAGCTTTATAAAGTGGGGATCTCTACACCTGCCTTGTGAAAGAGTGTGAAAATTAAATTAGATAATTCAAGTCTGAAGAAGATGCAAGGGAAGCGCCTAACTGGGTAGCATTCACCCTTCCCCGTGGTTGGCTGGAAGGCTGGAAGAACTCCATCTACCTGGCCAGGGGGTGAGAAGCAGAGGTCTGAGTAGGATTCTTAATACACAGTAAGGGTGACATTCATTTCATTCTGGATTTATTTTACCTTCAACTGTCTATTGACTACACTCCCTTCTGATAGCTGAGGCATTCCTTCCTCGTCCCTTGTAGGAAACACTCGTTCATTTCCCAAGCCTACTTCCAGGTAGGTCTGAATGACCAGCCATTGTAATTATTAGCAATATTCTTTTTCCTCTATTGAGATGCTCCCCACCCTAGGGTTGAATTTAGTAACAATTCCACGTTACTAAAAGCTGAGGTAGCTGGGCATGGCACCACACGCCTTTAATCCCAACACTTTGGAGGCAGAGGTAGGTGGATTTCTGTGACTTTGAGACCCGCCTGGTCTACAGAGTGAGTTCCAGGACAGCCAGCACTACAATATTGAGAACTGTCTCAAAATAATAATAATAATAATAATAATAAAAGGCAGACAAGCTGAGGTTCTACAGATGTTTACACTATTTCTGTCCTTTGTTTGTTTGTGTTTGTTTGTTGAGATAGGGTTTCTCTATGTAGCCCTGGCTATCCTGGATTAGCTTTGTAGACCAGTGTAGCCTTGAACTCAGAGATCCACCTACCTCTGCCTCCCTGAGCACTGGGTTACAAGAATGAGTCACCACGACTGGCTTATTTCTGTCTTCTTATGCACTGATTTCCTGGCCACTTTTTCCATTCATTAAGTATTTAAAATTTTTCTGGTGTTTGTTCTCACAATTCAAAGTATTATTCTTTAAATATTTATTTGTTGACTTAGTGCCTTTGAAGTTTTTTTAAGTTCTGAAAACTGTGTATCTCATCATTTTCTTCATCTGCTGCTACTTTGCTAGTCATACTTTTTTTAATTTGTCATCATTTATAATAGTTTTTATAACGTTTTTTCAAATCATGCATGTACTATCCCTAGAATGATTGATTCTAAAGACTCAACATAAAACACAATCTTTACAGTAGGACTGAACAGCCACAAAGGAACCAAGTAGAAGGATTAATTGGCTAGAGAAGCAAGTGCTAACACTAGCGTGTGTGGTCAGTGACTTTTCTCACCGAGTGACAAAACAGCTGACAGAAGGAAGGGCTTATTCTGGGTTACAGTTTGAGGGGGTACAGCCCACCGCAGTAGGGAAGGGATGGTAGCAGGCCGGTCACACCTCATCCACAGTGTGGAAGCAGACAAAGAACAAAATCCATCTGCAGCTATTAACCTCAAGAGTCATCCCAGTGGTCCTTCCCACAACAACCTGGGGGTGCTGGTGGTCAGACACAGGAGCCTGTGGAGATGCAGGGATACCAGCTCACCAGGAGGCCCTAGCTGGGGGAGAGTGCCCCAAGCACACAGATCTGCCATGGTGTCCCTTAGTCTCTGGTTTGCTTTACTTTTTTGTGGCCGCATCGTTTTCCTTATTTGTCATCATTCAAAACAATTTACTTGAGTGATTTTTTTCTTGGGACACGTGGACGACAAACATAGCCTACATAAAAGTGGTATGTTTAGATCACCAACAATAGATGGATTCCGCACTCATATTTAATTGATGCAGGCATTGTCTCCCTAACACTCAAGAAGGTCCTATGTCCAATTGTTGCCAGTAAGAGGCATGGCACCCATCATACCTCCACTATGTTAAAAATAATGATAACAATAACCTTTCCCATGCCGCTGAAAGCCATTAGAACGTAATTTCTACAAGAATTTACATGGTGTGAGCACTTATTTATTAGTTGTCCCTACCAGTCCAAAATTGTATGTCTTTTTATTAGTCTCAGAAATTATTCCCTTATGGCTCATTATTTTCACAATGTTTATTTCCATTATGTTTACATTCTCCTTTGGGAACTTCTATTAACATTTTCTGTGCCCTCTTCCCTGTTATTAATGCTCAGATTATATTTAAAATTTCAAATCATGTAGCTATTGTATATATAATGCCATCTATTTTTAATTTCTACTTAGTTCTTCAAGTAATTATATATTTAATGTTACTGTAATTATTTTAGTTATTGCAAGTTTTTCTCTAGGGATTTCTTAAAAAGAACTCACGGGAACAATTCTTCTGATCTTATGTACTGAAAACTATTTGTTTGTCCCTCTTTGTACTTGAAGGTCAGTTTTGCTGAACATAAAGGCCTTGAATTACATGTCCTTTTCTTAAATATTCTTCGGTATCAACACGCTACTCTCTTCTAGAATGAAACACTGCTATTGAAAGTCTGGTCTTTGCTACCATAATCTATTTAGCCCCGTTTCCTTTTGATTTTCAAAATTTGTCTCGTTTATGCATAGGTGCTTGAAGTGGGTGACGCTTTAAAAGAGAAAGAGGAGATAATTCTGTGTTCTGGCGATTCCTTTTAGTATTTTGTTTTAAAAACCAAATGACCTTTCTTCAGCCTGCTCATCTTTTCAAACTGTTTTCCATCCCAATACCAGAACATTTTGGGGTTTGATGCCCTTCTGACTCCTGCTCATTGCACCTGGTGGTCCTGCTCTGGAATCTACATTTGGTTTTCTCTGAGCAGGGACTGTTTTTTTCCCTCCGCAAAAGCTGTTTAGCCATTTTCTCTATGACATCTCCCCTAGCTGCCTTCCCAAAATAATGAGATGTGCCCATCCTTTACACTTGTTAAAATAATAGTTTATAAGAAAAAATATTAATAATACACATGACAAATTAAGTTATTCACATGTTAGTGATGTAAAATTTCAAAGTGGAAAGAGTTAGAAACCATAGAGTTTGAACTGGAAGAATGGGAAATATTTTAATAGGTAAGAGCCTATTAAGCAGACGTAGCTAGTGGGCAAGAATACATAACTGATTCATATTTACCCATAATGTGAAAATAACATTATTTATTTCATTAATTTTGTTTCATCTTGGGGCTTTTTTTATTTTTGAAATTAGAATATAGTTACATCATCTCTCCCTTCCCTCTCCTCCCTCCAAACTGTAGGAGTAAATAAAAGAATAAATATAAAACACTTTGCAAATGTCATAAAAAGAGAACAATGAATGTTAGCTTTGTAAATAACCCTCACAAGGTCCTCACCATGGGCATAGACCAGGAACACTGGGCGACCTCAGGACAGAGTGTGGAGCAGTGTGAGAAGGCATTTAAGGCAGCAAGAGAGAGTGAGAGGAAGAGCTCTCGTTCAACAGACGTTCACTGGACACTTTGTACTTGCTAGAGCAAAAGAGGGGAAAAGGGTACTTGGGCTGTTATAATCGCCGTTTATTGTGGGTTTGACCACATTTAGAATCCCATCAGAGGCACACCTCTTTGTACGCATGTGAGGATTTTTCCAGAGATGTTTGACTGAGACTGGAAGACTCATCCTGAGTTTGAGTGGCATCACCCCACAGGTTAGGACCCAGGATGACTGAAGAAGGGAGAGAAGAAATCGCGCTGAGCACCGGCCTTCCCCATCCCAGTTCCCACTGGGCACCGTGCGTTCCAGACATGGTGGACTGTGTTCCTCTGAACTGTAAGCCAAAATTAAGCCCTTCATCACTCAGAGCGCTTTTGTCAGGTATCTGATCACCACAACTAGAAAGATAACTAACTCATGAACTAAGGGTAATCCTGAAGGGGCAAGGATTGTCTCTGCCCTGTCTCCAGAGACTATAAAACAGAGTAGTCACACTCTGAAGATTGGACCATGGAATCCCTTCTTGCCACCTCCTCAGCAAGGTAGGACTGCTCCTTGAATAACTATTAGTACCCACTTCAAGGGTAGGTCGGGGAGGGACAGAGGAGATACTAAATTCCCAGTGCCCCTCTGTTGCCTGTGTGTACAGGCATGCCCACAGAGGTGCATTTCTTTATTTATTAGTTTATTTACTTTACATTCCAAGGGTGGCCCCTCCCTCCTCTCCTTCCAGTTCCTCCTTCTCCTTCTTCCCCCTGCCCCTTCTTCCCCCTTCTCCTCTACCTTTTACCCCAGAAAAAGGAAACCTCCCTCCACTGTGTTTCAACCCTCCCCAGCACATGGAGTCACATCAGGCAGGACTGAGCATATCCTCATTTCCTGAGGCCAGGCAAGGCAGTGCTGCCAGGGGGAAGTGATCCGAAAGCAAACAATAGAGTCCATGTTAGAAGTAGACACCCACCCCCCTCCACTTGCCAGGTGCCTCATATGTAGACCAAGCCACCCATTGGCCACATATGTGCAGGAGGCCTATGTCTAGACCATGCATGCTCCTTAGTTGATATCTCAGTCTCTGTAAGCCTCCATGGGACTCAGTTGTCTCTGATGGTCTTCTTGTGAGATTCCTGTCCCCTCCAGGTTCTTCCATCTTTTCCCCCAACACTTCCACAGGGCACCCAGAGCTCCACCCCATGCTTAGCTACAAGTCCCACTATCTGTCTCAATCTGGTGCTGTCTGGAGCCTCCCAAATGACAGTCAAGTCGGGCTCCTGTCTACAAGCATAGCAGAGCATCATTAATAGTGCCAGGGGCTGGCTCTTTACCATGGGCTGGGTCTCAGGTTGGGTCAATTTTTGGTTGGACTTTTCCTCAGTCTTTGTTCCCTCTTTATCCCTGTACCAGCTATACCACTCCTGGGCATATACCCAAAAGATGCCCCAACATACAAGACGGACATTTGCTCAACTATGTTCATAGTAGCTTTATTCGTAATAAACAGAAGGTGGAAACCACCTAGATGTTCCTCAACATCTAGAATGGATACAGAAACTGTGATACGGTTACACAATGGAATACTACTCAGCTATTAAAAACAGAGAAAACATGAAATTGCAGGCAAATGGATGGAACTAGAAAAGATCATCCTGAGAGAGGTAACCCAGACTCAGAAAGGCGCACATGCTTTGTACTCACTTATGAGTGGATATTAGACCTATAGTACAGGATAAGCAAGCTACCATCCATAGACCCAAAGAAGTTAAGTAACAAGAAGGGCCCAAGGTAGGGTGCCAGAATGTCACTCAGAAGGGGAAATAGAATAGGCAGCAGCAGTGGATGAAGTGAGGGAAGTGGACAGGAGATGGAATTGGGAGGGAAACGATGGTGGGCATCAGATGTGGGGAGAAAGAGGATAGATGTGAGAAGGCTGGGAATAAGAAGGGAAACTGAGAGGGGACATCTCTTTGTGAAGCTGAAGGCCTGCAACAGGGTAGGCTCCTGGGAGGATATGGGTATGACTCTAGCTTAGACTCCTACCAGGGGAGAGCATGAAGACTGAAGTGACCACCTCCTAGCCAGGCAGGACTAGTGGAAGGAGGGGAACATCAACCCACCGAAAAAAACCTTTGATCCCAAAATTACCCTGCCTATGGAAGTGCATTTCTAAAGGACAGTAGGGTGTGTGGAAGCTGGTACATTAGAAGAGGTAGGGGAAAAAAAATGTTTTCCATACTCTGAATAGAGGAGTTGCTGAATGAGAATTCTGAAGGAAGGAGATTTTAAGAAAGAGGAAAGTCTAGAAAAATCAAGGAAGGACCAAGACAATGGTATAGTGAGCCCCTGTGCCCTCAAACTTAAGATATTTCTGCAGCACACTACGTGGATGGTTTGCTCAGGCTTTGTGTAGCAGTGAGGACCATACCTCGGTTGGTACAGACTAAACAGAAGGGACAGGTGAAAAGAAGTTTAGGTCCAGTGATTTCAAATGTACAGTAGGATCTGGATTTCAGGCCACTCCCGCCAAGGAATTTGCAGGAGCCTGAGGGTGGTCACTGAATAAAGGTTAGAGAGGACTGACCAGCCACTTGAAACAAATATTACTTCAACCGGAAATTTCAAATGCAGGTGACCTTGGCTCCTTTTAGGATTGTTCCTGAAACCCTGCTGTCTAATTCTGGTCCAAAAATTACCCTCTCCAGGAAATGACCCCAGATCATTTCCTACCCTCACAAATAAGCTAAATGGCCTTCCCTGTAGTCTCACCATGACCTTATCATGCCTCTGTCTAAGTTGCAATTGTTTGTTTGTTTGTTTGTTTGCCTCCCCCAGCAGACCACATTCAGGGCTGGATTCCCAGCCTATGAGGATAAGAGCAGCTCAGACACTGTAGCCAAGATGGACGTCTTGGGAAGAGACACTGAGCATTCCGAAAAGGAATCAAACATGAAATGTAAGCACGAGTCGGGCTAAAAAACAAGAACATGCGAAACAAAGAAAGGAATCAGGGCGTCATCAAGGACGCCGATGCACCATGACTCCATACTCACGCTGCCCCCGCTGCACAGCCTCTTGCATCCCTAGCCCTCGAAAATGAGTTCCCTTTTGTTTACACTTCCGCCAGCATTTTCCGAAAACTACAGAGAATAATTTTTCAAAACCTTGAAAATCACGGCAGTGAGAAAAAAAAAAAAAAAAAAACTCAAGTCTTTCCTCTGAAGAAGCTGTGCTGGCCCTCAACTGAATGCGTTTCACTTCTCCAGCTTCACAACTAAAACGGGCCACAAAAGAAAAACAGAGTGGTCCTAACAGGGAGCCCTGCCTGCTTTGTGTAGACGGATGTAGCAGCAGGGAGGGAGGTCCGCTCTCTGTGCTCTCTTTCACCGAAGAAGGAACCAATTAATCCAAATAATAATATTTAAAAGTTGACAGGCCTCCGGAGGTTGAAATGAAAACCTCAGTCTGCCATGCGGAAGCTGCAGAGCCTGTGTTCTGTGTGTGACCACGGATCAGCCACAGCTCACAGCTGAGGGTGTGGCCGGTTCCTAGGCATAGAATTAATTACAGAGAGAGAGCAGATTTTCTGCATTGAGTATCACTCGTTGTATTTGTTGATGCAAGGTAAAATACCTCTTCACGCCCATGTCACAAGAGAACAAAAACAGAATAGCCTAGAAAGCGGTGAAGAGCATAGAAGACTCAACTTGTCCTTGTAGCTGTCTACACAAAGCAAAATGGATCTGAGAGGGTTTTTTTTTTTAAATATGTGAAGTGTTTGCACAGAGACCTGGGATTTCTGCGACTGTGCACAGAAGAACTAGACAAACAATGGAAGCAGTTTAGAGAATCTGTGTTTTGTGGCTGTGGCTTTTCCCTGTATCCTTTTCCTTTAAAATTTTTTAAAACTATTTCTCTGTGTGAAATATTTATATGAAAATAGAGGTGTCTAATCTTTTCTAAAGCGTGACAAAAACTTAACTTCTAATGTGAGCTGCCGCATTGCTTTACTGCGTTGTGGTGTTTTTCCCCCAGGTCACAGACAGCTCTGTGTCCACGTAATTCTTCAGGATGGAGGGGCATGTGGAGCTTTTCCTACATGGCTGTCCTCTGTTTGTGCTCTAGCACAGCCATTTGTAAAAGTTGGTGTGTGCCTGTCCAAAAGAGAGACGCCCACATACCATTATTCCAAGCAATTAAACTCCAACAGTACAAGAATGAGAGGGGGGCCCTGGTTCTCTTTCCCTCTGCAGTAATTGCCTTGGCAATCATCTTTGATCAGGGAAGAGCAGAAAATAAGAGTCCTGCGGGTGACATCCCCCGTATAAATATATACATTTACATACATGGGGCGTCCTTAGTGCTGCAGCTTTTTCCTGATGCCTATAACCTGAAACCACCGTAACTCCACTGACACCTCGTTTAATTGAATCTTTCCCTGGCAGTGCAGAAGCCGGAGGACTTGAAAGGGGGAGGGACATGGAAGGATGGGTAATCAAGGAATGTTGAGAAATGGCAGGGAAGTAATTGCTTTTGAAAGGCAAAAATAGAAATAGGACAAATCTGTACTATTAAGCAAGATGCAAAAAAAAAAAAAAAGATAAATATACAGGGTGCTCCCCCCTCCCGACCCCTGCAACTTTCCAAAATACCTACCCTGGGAATAAAACTGATTTGAATTTCTGTGCAAATAAGAATAAACTGGATTATATTAGAGAAGAAGAAAGGAAGAAAAAAAATTACAATCCTAAGGGGTGGGGGATAGGAAATTCAGAGGCTTTCCTCGTTCAAAATGGCCAGAGACAATAGAAAGATATTCTGAGCCCAGACCCACAGCTCAGCCCCTTTTGTCAGCTTCAAATCAGCCAGCCAGAGGGTCGAGTCAGTTTAACCTGCTTCTGTGACACATCACCCACCCGCCTGACCTGAGATCAGCCTCATTTTTATGGATGCAGAGGCTCACGGCATGATTCATTCCCGGGCACACCCCGCTCATTCAGCTGCCTGCCTCTGCCACAAAGGTGCAGTGCTATTCTCTGCCTGCCGCGCTGATGAGATTTCATTCTGCTTCCTGTGCGATGCAGGCATCAGTCCCGCCTTATAGCTGAAGAGTAATGCCCCTCATACAACATCCACATGGGATCCTAGATCACTTATGCAAATGAGCACACCTCCACAGGCCTCAGGAAATGAACCTGGACCTGGAAAAAAAACCCGTCAAATTTAGGGAACATAAAACCTGAAGGGTGTCTCGTAACTCTTGCCTCTGCTATCGTCATCTCTCCATTTTTTTTCTTTTTTGATTATTCGTTCATGAATACATGGAAATGTGTGTGTGGACGGCAGCTACATCACCCTTTGATTTAGTACATAGTCAAAATGGGGGTTAAAAAAACCAAAGAAATAGCACCGGAATAACACATGAGTAGGAAATGACACCTTTACAAAGCCTTCTCCCACACAGTGGAGAATGTGCTTCTAGTCTCCACAGCCGTGTCCAGTGACATCAGGGGCACCTGTATGACCCCTTATATAGGCCAGGGAACTGAAGCTCATATATTTAAATGAGCTCGCACATATTCTCAACGCTGGAAAGAGCGGAACACGGAGCCAGAAGGCACCCGGTTCTGGACTCCGTATCGGAGAGCGGTGTCCCAGCCCTGCCTCAATCTTTCCCACTGTGTGAGGAGTCCATCTGATCAAGAAAGGTGGTGTGTCGGATCACCTATTACCCTCCCCACTTCCAGACCAAATGCCAGTCTCCCGCACCCTTGACTTTCAAGCTTGCCTCCAGAGCCTGAACAGGATTCATCTCTGAGACCTTCCTTTTGGTCTGCATCAGAAAGCTGGACTAGTAGCCAAGGGGGACAGCATAATGACTCTCTACAGAAGTGGGCATGGATGGTAAATGTGCAGGCAGTGGCCTTGACATGTGTGTGAAGCCATTCACAGCATAAGACTGGGGTAAGAGGAAAGGAGGAGGTATAGTCTAGGTCCTGCTAACTACCCCTCTGTGTTCTTGGTCTGCAGTCTGAAGGTTCCCGACTACAGTGTGGCCTTCCCGGGTGTTCTGAAGGAATATATTTCCCAAGGTAAGAAGCCAGAATATGCTTCATGCAACCATTTCATTTTTTAACGTTTTAAATATTTAAACACAGGATATGTGGAACTCCTTCTGGACTCTAACCTCAGAGCTGCAAACGTTATTGGGCAGCTAGCTGAGGCAGTGTTAGCATCCGCAGTAGAGATGCATGAAAATCTGCATGGTCAGCACTTTACCAACTGAGTTGGCTCCACAGCGCACGAATGAAAATTTGAAAGACATTATATAAAATAGGCTCATGTAAATTTCCTTTAGCTCTCCTTACAGGATCGAACAATATGTTGGTCTTCAAAATCGCAGCCCTTTTTCTAGCAAGTTCACTAAAGACAGAGGCAAAATGGATGACATCTGATCCGATGACAAAGTAATGAGGATTTCACGTCTGTGGGTGAATTACTTGCTGCTGGTTATACCTTTTCCCAGTTCTGCGTAATGGTACACACACACACACACACGCCCCACCTCAACAGCCACGCAAAGTAACCACATTTCTTCTAGGAAGTTATGAACAAGATTAGGCTTACAACTCTGTCCCAAATTCATGACTAAACCGCTCATTTGTTCTTTTTCAGGAAGGCAGTCTGTTCAGAAATGAGGCCGTCCAAGAGAGAAGAGAAAGATGTACGTCCAATGGCCCAGCTCAGCAGCTCACTGCCTTCAAGGGCCTCGCACTGACTTGGGAGCATGTGCAGTCCCAAGCCTTTGGAAGCAGCTCCCTGCCAACACTGAACTTCTGCAACACCGTCTATCTCCCGCAGGACAAATGTCTAGTCCTTCCTTCATCACCTGAATCTCTTATTTGTACATTCTTGAGGTGTGGAACTTCCACTTTTGAATCACCAGTGTTTAACAGGTCAGTGTGTTGTGAATGGATAAACAGATGATACCAATTTTTACCATACTCCTTTGCTTTTGATACGCTTTTAGGTCTTGGAGCTTTATTTTAGTTTGGTTAGTTTTTGATTTTTGTTTTGGTTGGTTGGTTAGTTGGTTGGTTGGTTGGTTGGTTGGTTGGTTGGTTGGTTTGGGTTTGGGTTTGGGTTCGGGTTCGGGTTCGGGTTTGGGTTTGGTTTGGGTTTTGTCTTCACTGTTTATGTGTGCCGTTTCCCCTGAGATGGCTCCATGATATTTCACCAACTTGTAGCAGGGTTGTCCAACCTTTTGACATAGTGACACAACCTTGCCACCTACAAAGTTCATGTTGAAGAATGATGTACTCAAGTTAACACAAAAAATTATTTTTTAGTCTCATAATGTTTTAAGTAAGTGAGTAAGTAGTCAGCTATGAATGAATCATCTGTATTAATCTCTTCCCATCCAGAGCTCAGGGAGCATTACAGAAGAGTGGGCGGGAAGAATGTAAGAACCGGCAGATGAGGAGGACTACTGTGAAATGCTGGCTTCCGGGCATGGTGCAGAGACGACACAACCAGCTTGAAGCAACTGGGCTTCCTGCACAGCATCAAATGAGTCCGAGTTTGCAGACTTGTGTTGGGCCTCCTTCATACCTGCCCCGTGGCAAAGTCTGAAGAACAACATCAGAAACATAGACAGGGTTTTTTTTTCTTTAACTCTGAATATATTCATAAGCTAAAAAAATAAAATCCCTGTTTGGGCAGAATTATTTTATATTATTTTTGCTTCGTGAACTAAATATCTGTGTGCCTTTGCATCAAACTCATATATCAAAGCCTCAAGCCCTATGTGTTGGTAATTGGAAGACAGGGTCTCTAGGGGGAAGTAGTGGTTAGATGAGGTGATGACAGCGTGGTGGGATTGGTGTCCTTATAAAAGGAGGATCGGGAGGCTGGCTGGTTCTTGCTGCACACGCAGGTATCAAGGACAGGTCGTGTTAGATCCCAGCACCGAAGACAGGAAGTGCTTAGACTTCTGCCCTCCAAAAGCATGAGAAAATAAGCTTTTACTGTCGCAGCTACCTAGCCTACGGCATTTTGTTATGGCAACTAAGCAGACTAACCATTAGAAATGTTTCGGGCAGAAGAACACAATTTATATTTGTTGAACACTGAACTTCTGCAACATCGTCTATCTCCCACAAATAAATGGGTATTAGGAAGTTGATAACAAAGAGATGTTAAGAAATCCCAACAAATAATGACGACAAACTCAAAACTCTCTTAACCTGGCATTTTGCCTCCTTTGGTGCATTTGGTGTTTGGCCTTGTGCTTGTTGTTTCATAAATGACTGGCAAAATATCCAGTTAGAAAGGGAGTAGTCTCCTTATGAAAAAGTAAACTTTCTCCAGTAGCTCCTCAGTAAACATACTCATAAATATCAGTGACAGGGCCTATGTCACATGGCCACATTTTGCTGCAAGCTGAATAGCAAACAAAGGGAAATGAGCTTGCCAGATGGGTTTAGAACAATTATTGCCCATCCCCTGAGGCGGGCACATTACCACTTAAACAAAATTGAGCTTTAAAATAAAGCACAGGAGCTCCAACAACTATTGGTGGGCCACTGAATAGTGTCTGCCATGACTTCTCTGTTGCTTAGTTTCTATCCATGGATGCCTTCATCTGTGTCTCAGCCAATTTGGGTTACTATAACAAAGAACTGTATAAACTGAGTAGCTTATGAACAACAGGAATCTATTTCTCACAGTTCCAGAGGTTAAGAAACCTAAGATCAATGTACCAGCAGACTCCATGTCTGTCCATGCCTGTTTCCTAGTTCACAAAGGATGCCTTCTAACTGGCTGCCCACATGGTGAAGCAGGCATGACAGGACATTCCTTGAGGACCTATCCTATTAGGTCACCAAGCCCTCTCCTGACCTAGTCACTTCCAAAGGCCCTCACCCCAATACCATCATGCTGCTGCTTAGGTTTCAACCTCTGCATTTTGGAGTGATGCAAATGTCCTGTCTACAGCACGACTTCCCAGTATATCCCAAGATATTCTAAATGGAAAGTGAACCTCATGCCGTAATGTGAACACTATACAGTGACTTGATGCAATACTTATTACCCTGTCATACCCAAAACATACAAACTCAGCAAGGGAAAAAGCCATTAGAAATGATTACTTAGACATTTAGCAATCATCATAGAGCCTGAAAACCCCTTCCCAGTGGTTTTATATATTAGAATAACGTAGGTTTTATTTTTAAAGACTTTTTAAAACTTATGTATAAATGTGTTTGAGAGAGTGTCGATTTGTGCGCATGAGTGCAGTGTCCAGAGAGGCCAGAAGGGGGTGTCAGACTCCCTGAGTTAAAAGCAGTTGCTAGAACCACACCCACACACTGACCCTCAGAAAGAACAATACATGCTACTGGCCATTGAGCCATCTCTCCAGCCCTGAGGCAGGATTTTCTAAAAACACTATTGTTCCAAACCAGACCAGCTAAGTCAGAATCTGTGGCTGGGATGGGGGGTGGGGAGGGTTGCTGCTGGCTTTGGTAAGGATGCATCTATGATTCAAAACATGGATCCATGAGTGAGAACTACTGCAAGACAGGTTTGTACAGGAAACAAACCCCCTCCCAGAAAACCTTCATTGTCTCACTGCTTCCCATATTTGTATTTACCCTTTAATATATTACTTATGTGTGCATGTAGCTCTGTGATGTGGATGTGCATGCAGAGATGCTCCCACCTCAAGAATGTTCACACTGTTTCCAAAAGAAAAACAAAAAGTTCCTCAAAAAATTAAACACAGAACTAACAGATAATCTATCAATCTCACTTTTTGTAGTATTAAAAAAAAAAAAGACAACTAAAAGCAGGTGTTCATTGGAGGTGTGTGAATGCTCACAGATAGTCAGAAGAGCCAAAAGTTAGGGACATTCAAACACCAACTTATGCATGGACAAACAAAGTGTGGTTCATCTACACAGTGGGCTACTGTTCTATCACAAAGAACAATGAAGTTCTGATGCACAGTCATAACACGGATAATCCTCCAAAAACCTCATGCTAACTGAAATACTCCAGATGCTACAGGTCATGTGTATGATTCAATTTATCTGGAAAGCACGAATTAGTGGAGAGGCAGGAGCCAGGGGAGGGGGAAGGAAAGAGTGCATACTTAATAGGCTCCTTTGGGGTGGGGGCGGGGGCCTGGTGGAAATATTTTAAACTAAATAGAAGTGATAACTGGAAAAGATTGTGAGTACATTAAGTGCCGTGAAATTGTACCCTGTGGTTAATTTCATGTTATGTGACTATCAGTTCAATGAGACAGTTAAGGGGACGGGCTAAATCCTGTTTTGACAGAGAAAGGGAAGGTTAGATGGACCATTCACTGACTCTACAGAGGTTTCTTGTATATCTGAAGACAGAGTGAAAGGGTCATGCATGTGGCAATGAATCCTCTTGAGTCTTCCCAGGTCTCAGAAGTGGGAGATACTTTTCTGTGTGCAAACAAATACATCTACATGTGTATTGCCCCCTCGCCATCTTCACACAAACAGTACACTAGACACCCTGTTCTGTACCTTTCATGCAGTTTTTGTTGCTCTTATTTCATAATATATCACACTTACAGATATAATGGTCTTTCTGGACCTCCCCAGTTGTGTGTTTTATTTGCTTGCAAATTGAAACAGAAAGGACGTCTCTATAGGAAAGTCCAGTGTTTCTACAGCTTCAGAGTTTCCCATTGTGTGGACAGACCATTATTTATTTAGCTGGTCTCCTACTGGCGGACCTTTAGGTACCTTCTGATCCACTATGATTACAAAGCTGCCATGCACAGCCATTTACATGTGCCATTTCACAAGTGAGGAGATATGTCTGTAGAATGGATTCACAGAACTGGACTCACTAGTTCAAAGGGCATCTGGATGTTATTTTTAATGAGTCTTGGAAAAATTGTATCCCATAGGGTTTATGCTCAGTTTTATTTCAACCAGCAATTCATGAAAAAAAAACCACATACATTTACCACACCTTAACAAGATCATTGTTTTACACTAATTTGGTTATTTGTCACTGGGTTAAATATAACAGAGTATCTCAGTGTGGAGTTTCTTTGTGTTCACTTAATATACATCTGAATTGTTTCCTTTAAAGACATTTTTGTCTGTTTCTGACAAAATTCTGTTGTCTATTTTCCATTAGATTTTTGGACTCTCGTGCATTGACCTAGAAAAGCTTCTATAGCACAAGAATTCACTATTATATGAATTATGATTTTTCAGGTTGTCCATCTTACTTTGCTTCTAATAATTTTGCCATATGAAATGTGTTTTGTCTTTATTATAATGAATCTGCAAATCCTTGTGTCTTATTTAGAAAGGACTTCCCTTCCTTCAAGATCACTCTTCAGAGCGCCCCTTGACTTTCTGGCTTCGTTGCTGTGTCACGGTTCATCTGAATTTATTTTGGTACATGTGGTATGTTGTTTGTTTTTGCCCAGCACCATTTCCTCTCACTAAATAAATTTCATTTGTATTTATTCCTCCAATACAGCTTGAGTCAAAATATTGCTTTGAATTTCCAGATGGAATAATATTCACTGGATTCCCATTGTGTGCAATGCATCATATCATGTTTTTAAATGTGTTTTTTTCTCAAATGGAGACAGACTTAAGGTCAGTAGGAAAAGCATCTTTAGCAATAGAATCTCTTGATGTTAGTGAAACCCACATTATCCAGGAAATAAGACAAAGAAAAAAGTAAAACCTACACAGATAACTGGTAGCTCAGGTGCTGGTCCAGCGGTCTCTGTCTTCCTAAAGCGGGGAGCCTTTAATACGGTTCCTCATGTTATGGTGACCCCAACCGTAAAACTATCATCGGTACTTCACAATGGTAATTTTTGCTACTGTTGTGGATCATAATGTAAATATCGGCATTTTCTAATGGTCTTCAGAGACCCTTGTAAAATGGCTGTTCAATCCCGAGAGGGGTCATGACCCTCAGGGTGAGAACCACTGCGCTAGAGTATCTGCCTAGCGTGCAAGAAGCTCTGGGTTTCAGTTCTTGACCTGCATAAAACCAGGCGTGATAGCACATGCCCGCAAACCCAGCATTCGGGAGGCAGAGCAGGAGGCTCAGAAGGCAAAGGCAGGTGGAATTCTGTGAGTTCAAGGCCAGCCTAGTCTACATAATGAATTTCAGGCCAACCTGAGCTACATGGTGTTACACTGTTTCAAAACAAAAAAGAAGATCAAGTTTGTCTTTGCCTATATAGTGAGTTTGACCATAGCCTGAGCTAAAAAATAAAATAAAATAAAGAGCCTGCGTCAAAGAAAAAATATATAAATTATTCATTAGGAGTTCTCTATGGCCCAAACAGGAAAATGAAGTGGATGACAAGAGAGATCTTCAAAGACTACAATGTATCTAAACATAAGATTTGTGTAAATAAAGACCAAAACTATTAGCAGTACATAAATAATCCCTTGAAATGGGTCCTGTGAAATTTCGCTCACACTTGACACTGAGAGCCTCTAAAGTTAAGCACTCTTTTTCACCTAAGAAAAGAGAGGACCAGAGACAGCCCAGTCACAAAGCTTGTGTGGAAACAACCCTAGCTAGCTAATTACTAGCGGGAAGCCTCTGAGTTACAGCTTTTGATGGTCGCTGGCCACAGCCAGCCTTCCCAACTGAACCACTGGCTAAGACCTATAATGCTTCTCGACGGGATCGAGCTGAGTTTTGGAACATCGTTAGCATCTATATCCTAGAAACTTTTACTAATGAAAACCAAGATGTATTTCTTCTTGCACAGACTGGTAATACACAAGCATGTGTGTGATTCATTCCACAGACACCGTCACAGACTGTTCCTGGTGAGGGAAAGAAAGAAAAAGGAAGCAGGGAGCGTGTGTCATGGGCAAAGAAGAAATCAAAATGCGAAGAGAAAGCTTTCGTGCATGCCAGTATTGTAACAAACACACAAAACCGATGGTGAACAGGACAGGGGAAGAGGTTACAGTTTTACACTCTCTGTCTGTCACAGGTTGAATGTTATCCCTCAAACCCATATTTCCCCAGAATCCCTCAATTTGTGACATTATTTGGTTTCTTCATCCAAATATAGTTAAGATAAGGTCATCTGGGTTTGGGTGAACCTTAAGCCTTTTTTTTTTCTTTTTTGAGAGAGTCTCACTATGTAGCCCTGACTGGCCTGGAACTCACTATGGAAACCAAGCTAGCCTCAAACATAAATCTACCTGCCTTTGCCTCCAGTGTGCTGTGAGTATATATTACATGCCTAGCTGGACCCCAAGTCTTACCACTGGCATCCCCATAAGGAGGAAGGATAGATAGACTTATATAGGGAAAAGTCGTATGAACATGGACCCAGAGCCTGGACTGATGTCACTACAAGCTAAAGGTTATTATAGATTTTTCTGGAGCCACTGGAAGGAGGAAGAGGCAGGGAAGCATCTTCTAGTGCAGTGCGTTCAGGGATAGCTTGGCTCTGTGAACTCTTTAGTTTTAGATTTGTCTTCTCTTGAACTGCAAGAAAATGAACTTCTGCCTCTCGTGGGCATGGTGACTTACATCTGTAATCTCAGCACTTCAGAGACTGACACAGGAAGGCTACTGTGAGTTTGTTCCAGACCAGCCTGAGTGCAAAACTCTCAAACAAACAAAAAGAATGTTAACTTCTGTTTTAAGCTGTAGGAATATACCCCCTATAAGAACATAGTATACTGCTTCCTGCCCCCCCAAAAAGCTTCAGCCACTTGTAATTACACACCCATAATTCTAGCACTCAAGACCTCAGGCAGGAGAATCTCAAGGTCAGGGCTAGTCTGGACTGCATAGTAAGACCCTATCCCAAAGACAACCAAAGAAACAGAAACATCTTTCCTTTGAAGCGCTTCATCTTTTTTTCCAAGTATGACATTAAATACTATTATTCTCTGAAGATGGATCATCGGGTCACCAGTTTTCCAGGTCACTTTGTGATCTGTCGCTCATTGTCTGTAGTGGCTAGACCACATTTTAAATCTTTAAGATGCAAAGAACGTCCATCTCCTTCTTAAAGTTGTTACTGAAAAGATTAGTTGCTGCGCACCAAGGTGCATTTTAAACTATGAAATGATGTCTGCATACACAATTGTTATTACCACAACTTGGAAGTAGCGAGGCCAGTCACTAGTCCAGACTTCATTTTTATCAGCTTAATTTCACCCACAGTTATGCCATTAATTAAAACATTGCCTTCTGCCTCCTCACACAAATTTTGTCTATATGTAGAAAGTAGAAGACCAACAGCAAACCCTTTCTAGGGACAGCTTATAATTCTAAGTTTCCTGCCAGAAGTGTGTTACACATCTGTTATCCTAAAACTAGGAGTTGGAAGCAGGAAGATGATAAGGATCCCAAGCTCACCTTACATTGAGAGTTGGAAGACTGTCTGGGCTACAGGAGATACTATTCAAAAGCAACAAAAATAACAACAGAAACAATAGTGTTTCCCCAATTGTTGGGTGTCTCATTTCTTCCATCTGGACAGGTAAGAGGTATCAGTGAAGATTACGGAATCCATATATTCATTACTATTGTAAACATTATTGCTTAGTATATAATGCCATGGGCTGTGTTTTAGTTACTGAGATTTAGTGTTCCAAAGCATGGTTTAAAACACACACGCACGCACACAGGGTAAAGTGAGAGGAAGCAGCCTTTGAAAATGCGATGTGTGTCAGCCTGGAGAAGAGAAGCACCCAAGCTAAGAAGTGGGAGCAGGACACTCCAGGCGAAAGAGAGCTGTGAACATCTACACGGATAGCCAAAGGGAGAAGTGTGCAGACAGTATCTACAGGGCTAGACCCTCTTCCTAAAGAGGAGGCGGTTACTCACGGTGTGACGCTCTTGGGGAGTTTTAAGGAAGTGGTGTTATCACAGTTGCATCATTGTTGTTATTATTATTTGCACTATAAAAGGGGATTTATTAGGTTAGCTTCTACGACCGTGACTGACTAGTTAAACAATGGTTGTCTTCACTCTGTAAAGGCTGGAAGCCTGGTGGCTGCTCAGTCTAAAAGACTGAATGCCTCAGTGGTCCCAATCTGGTAAAGGCCTGAGGGATTCCTAGAAAGCCACTGTTCTTAGTCTATGTTGGAAGACCAAAGAGTCTGTGTTCTGATGTCCAATGGTGGCTGCAGTGGCAAGAACAGAAGAACAGACACATTTTAGCGGCAACAAAGGCAGGAAAACTCTAATTACATTTGTAGATTGTCCTGGCTGTAGAGTAGGGCAGGCGTGAGCTTAGATTAGAGGGAGAAAGCAGGAAGACCCATTAGGAAGTATCTGGGGCACGATGTG
>CM053744.1:44878521-44900454 GCA_028658305.1 Pachyuromys duprasi
GCTGCGGACAGACTCAACACATCTGGAGGAAAAGCAGCTGGTGTTATGGAAGGATGGGACGTTAGAGCGAGGAATGAAGAGCTAGTCAGCCCGACTTTCTTGTCATAAACAGCCATGACTCAGAGTCTAGGAGCCATCGTTTAAGATTCTCTCTCTCTCTCTCTCTCTCTCTCTCTCTCTCTCTCTCTCTCTCTCTCTCTCTCTCTCTCTCTCTCTCTCTCTCTCTCTCTCTCTCTTAATCTCTCTCATTCTCTCTCTCTCAATCTGTTCTCTGTGCTGAAAACACTTGCATGAGGTGGAACGCCTTCTCTCACACCCAGGTGCTCAGAACACAGTTTGTCTTGAAGCCACCTGGGAAAGTCCTCTATTGATCCGAGCTCTTCTTAGGACCTTTATCCACTCTGACTGCATTTAAGTCTGCTATGGGGATGCAAGGGAATTCATTTATCTCACCCCTGATTCCATTACAAGTTGAGAACATTGGGGTGGTTACATTTTTCTTTGTTTTTCATCCGAGAAGTGGGGCTGTCAATGCCCCACACTGGAGCTCTTCTGACCACTAAGTGAGCTTGAATAGAAAGCAGTGCTACTGTGGTCATGATCAGAGCCCTGCAAGCTGCAGGCAACACGGTTCTACTGCTTGACCTTGGAATCATTCTGTTCCATCTAAGTCTCCCTTCTACACAAACCCTCCCTCCACCTCCAGCCTGGCTTGACGTTTGGTTTGTCCAGAGCAGGAGCCCAAGCTGCCCAGGTGACCTCTGGATGTCAATACTTATTTTCTAGCTCTGTAAAAAGCACAGGGATAATTTTTGAAACACTAACAAGAAAAAAAATGGTTTTGATAAAATAATGAGCCTTCCTTATTTTGAGGTTTCCTTTGATGTTTGCCATGCTGCTCCCATTATGTCTCGATGTCCACCATTGAAAAGGCCAGGGTCCTCAATTTGTGCCCAGCTGGAAACATAACATGGAGCTGACGAGTGCAAAGAAGCAAAGGAGCCACACTGGGATGATATTTCCCTTTATGAGACTCTTCAACAATCATAACAGAGAGAATGTCTTATGAGCTGACGGTCAGTTTTAAATATGGAAAATGTTCTCTATCTCTGGTGGAGTCATTATGACCTTATATATTTGATGTTCACAAACAGAGCAATGGAAAGGTTTGTCCTATATAAATAACACATTTAACATAAGGAGGGAAAATATGGTTGTTTCCCAAATCATGTTTGGTAAGAAGTTATACCCTGGTTCCCTATTCGTCCCTAAGTTTATCCTCTGTTTGTATAAAGGGTCTTGCTGTTAACTCACATAATTTTATACCCTCTTTTATGTATTATTTGTAACTTCTGCCAGGTTGTGCATGTATGTGTATGTTGGTCAAAGGTCAACCTCAGGCGGCTTCCTCAATTGTTTTCACAGGGACTCTTAAGCGATCTCATGGATTGACAAAACTGGCCAGCCAGCAGCCTCAGGAATTCTTGGGTTTCTGCCTCCCCAGCACTGGGCTTACAGGCACATGCTGGTTTTTATATGAGTGGTGGGGTCTGAACTCAGATTTGCATGCCTGCATGGCAAGCACATTACTGGTTACAAGGTTGTTCTATCATATGAAAATTTCAGAGGTATAAATCTGCTATTTGATTCCATAACACTCTTAGTCTGCAATATGTGGATATATCATGCCGTCGTCTGTCAAATCTTAAGTGACAGGCTGGAGCGATGGTTCAGTGGTTAAGAGCACTGCCTGCTCTTCCAGAGAACCCAGGCTCTATTCCTAGCACCCATGTGGCAGCTCACAATTGTCTGTAACTCCAGTTCTGGGGGATTTGGCACCTTCACATAGACATAACTACAGGCAAACCCCCAATGCCCATGAAAATAAATAATTTTTTAAGCTCCTAGGTGACCTACATGAAGGAATGCCTCTCCAGTCTATTTTGGAGTTTGCTCCTGCAAGTGTATATTACTGACCCAAGAGCATTGCTTGGTTTTGGCTTCTTACATTTTTCAGATTAGTGGTTTCTGAACTTCTATGTCTAGAATAGTAAAGGGTAGATATAAATCCTCACACCCTATGGAACACACGAATTCTCAGGACAGACTATCTCCTCACCTGTGGGCCAGGAAAAAGACATCCTTACCACAGCCAACAGACTGCCCATCCCTATCCCCAGGCCAGGCTTTTAAGAATCCAAGTGTTGTGGAGAGAGCTCAGTTCCAACTTGTTAACTTCTATTGGTCTCTCTATTCATCTGGCTGCTAAAAATTAATCACCGTGGTCGCAGAGACTGAGTGGATGCCATAACACTCGCATCCCAGGGCTCATTGCTCTCATTTCAAGTCTCTTTTTCTACCTATCGCCTTGAGGAGTGCCACAATGTAAATTTAGCCCTTTGTTGCTCTATTTTATTCAAGAATATCTTAGCCTTTGGGGTGAAAAGGTGCAGGTTATCTGGTCTACCATATGCCTGGAAATAAAACTATCAGTTCATTCTTCATGCTGCAGACAGAGAAACATTTTCAAAATACAAATGTGATTTCATGATAAGCCTCCCTTAAAATACTTGAATAGCTCCCCAGTGGTCTCAAAATACTGATTCATAGCCTGCAAGGACCTGAATGGTTCTACCCTTGCTTATTTCTCTAGTTTCCTGTTACATTCTATTCCTCCCCATTCTCCCTACTCACACTGGTGTCCTTGTGATTTCTGGACCGTATTTATTCTTTCTGCCATCGCCTAAAGTCGGTGAGTCAAGCCTTCTCTAACTGGATCCCCAAAGAACCAGACGACATCCTTATCTCATCTCTGTCACATTTCAGGTCATACCAAGTGGGAAAAAAGCATGAGATGTCATTTGGAAGGCTTTATGAACTAAGCCAGGCATCTCTGTGTCCTATTCAGATCTCATTGGCCAGATCTCAACTGCAAAGTTCTACTTTAGAAGATTTGAAAAACGGAAATTTATCTCCTCTTTCTCAGATAAGAAGAAGAGGAGAGGAGAAAGTGGAGATTGGCGATGTGTGTCCCTGTCACATTGGTCTAACATTAGCAAAGAATGGCTTCTGAAAATAGGAAGTTTTCAAATACACAATGAATAAAAAATGGATGGTGTTGTTATCAAAGGACAGCTCATTGCTTCCACTACTGTAAGCGCTGAGTGTATAGACCATCAATGAATTGTCCCCGATGCTAGAAGAGGTTTTGTCACAGGTATAAGTTTATCCACGTCGCCACTGCTTGAGAGATTCTACGGGAAAGATGGAATGCTAGGGAGGGCAGAGGCCTTTAAAAAAGGGTGTGGAAAGTTTGAGAAGTGAATTTGTATGTCAC
This sequence comes from Pachyuromys duprasi, assembly GCA_028658305.1. NCBI lineage: Eukaryota > Metazoa > Chordata > Mammalia > Rodentia > Muridae > Pachyuromys > Pachyuromys duprasi. The sequence continues at coordinate 44,881,859 of CM053744.1, forward strand.
AGGGAGAAGTGGTGAAGAGAAGCAGCTGAAGAGCTCTGCTGGGTAACAAACATGGGATGCGTCATCTGAGCACCGTGTCTGCTGGGTCTCGAACTTGGTCCTCTTCCCTTTGAGGTGTCATATGGAGGGACTAGGAGGTAGGCAGATCCCTGACAGGCAGAGGAGGAGGCCAGAGATAAATGATAAAGACGACAAACTTCCAGCTTCTTCTTCCCACTCCTAATCTAATACAAAGGCTTCGTGGGCCTTTTCTCCTTCCAGCACCTTTCTTCTACCCCCCCCCAGCCCCCACCACTAGCCAATCCAGGCTGACCAGATACATTCAAAGCCAGCCCTAAACATATTTCTCTACAGCTGTGGGCCTATCAGCTCCCCTTTCTTTGTCTATGCTGACCAATCTGAAATAAGAGGAGGAAGCCCTCCCCCAGACCACCAGAACCACTTAAAACCCCTGACCCTCCATGGGGGGAAAAAATGGACCTCAGTGTGTGAGTCTGTGCTCTGCAGGACATCTTTCCTGCCTCTGCGTGTGCCCTGCTGGGTACGCATGCATTTCCACCTTTAATAAGTTTTACTTGTTGCTTTCTTCTGCTTTTCAATGCTTTTCCTGCCCTTCTAATTCTTTACCTCGCAGAGGAAACAAACCCGTTCAAGACCCCATGAACAGTAACAGTACAGCCTGATATATGGGAATAGGTCACCTCTGCAGCGGAACGCCCCTCGCCTCCTCCCTTCTTGCTACTAAGAGTTTTAAATCAGTAAAACGTCCACGGAAGTATGTATTCAGATTGTCCAGAAGTTGGTACTACATAAGGGATTTTTGCCCCTGTCCATGCGAAAGAGAAAAAAAAAAAACAACAACAACAACCACACATTAGTTCCAGCCCCAGCTGTCAGGTTAGGATTTCACCCTCGATTTTCACCAATCAATAAGCAGAAATGTCTGGTGCTGTTGGGAGGGGCTGTCACAAAAAAATTAAAGGATGAAATAAGATAGTCAAAAATCTTTGCTTCCTTTTCTTCAGCTCTCTGCCCAGAGATGAAGACAACCCTGACCGCTGCAGGCGGGCATGGAGGCACCACCCACGTTACCGCAGAAAAGGACCTGTGCTGTGCAGAGTACCTGGCCCTGTAATGCAGGCTTCCAAAGCGCACTGTTGGAGTCCGTGACAGGGGGGCCCCTCTACCTCTGGGGGCTTCTGCCGTGCAGCGAGCTTTGGTGGATCAATACTTTAGTCTTGTCATGCTAATTGCTCATTGGTTGAATTCATTTCATGATCCTTCCTTGCTCCCTCCCTATGTAAACTCCTTACAGCTGGAACAGTGAGATGTAAAAAACAACAACAACAACAAAAAAAAAAAAAAAAAAAAAAACAAAACACCAACATCCAGAGCCTTCAAAGCCAAGCTCCTGCCGACGACAGAGGGCCTGGCTGCTGAGGTATGATACTCCCCCATTTTCTTGTCCTCACCCCTACTTTAAAAAGCTTCCTGTGTGTCTGAATGTGATGATGAAAGGTGGGTGCCCGGGAAGAAATGCACAGGGTAACTCTCCTAGAACACGTAACTGGTATTGCCGCTTTTTAGAACAAAACAAGATCTCCTCTGTTTTCTTCCACTTCCCCCAAACACAAGCATGCAAACCAATGAGAACCAGAAAGCGCCCATCCACCCGTTCTCTGAGTTTGGTTGCAGCCCTTCTGTTTTGGTGACTGTCACTCTTCACCATTTCACAGTGAGCATGTACGTGCACTGTCCTCTTTGCTCCCAGACTAGGGGCACGTCAGACAAAGCTGGAGAGCGAGAGAGGGAGAGCAAGAAGGCACTGGTGTGTGTGTGTGCGCGTGTGTGTGATCACGCCTACCATATTGGCTTCCTGTCCCTGGAACATCAGCTTTCTAGCTGGCTGAGCCTGTCCCCATGATTGTGCCACTGAGACCACCCCAACTCCTACCCTGTAAGCTTCAGGCCTGTGCTATGCAGGGTTTTGTTAAGCTGTTTAGTATTAATTGATTTTTTTCCCATTTTTTTCTTTCTTTCCCTGGGCGGGTCAATAGCTGGATGCTTCAGGAGCAGAGGATCTATCAACTGCAGACCAAGCGTAGAAAGCTGCAGACAAACCTGGACCAGTAACGGGGCCAGCTCCGGGAACGCCGAACGGTACTCGGTGGCCTGGCGGTGGGCGGCAGGAAATGTGCCATGGACACGAGGCGAGGAATCGACTCTGACCCCATCATTGACACCTGGTAAGTTTCTTTACTTTTGAAAAGTGAGACAAAAGATAACCAAGTCTTTCTTTCCTTACTCGAAAAGTACCGGCAGTGTCTGGGCCTGATTTCAGTATCGGGCAAATTGTAGAGACCCCCCACCCCATGCCCCCGCAGACCCGGGAGCCAGGGCTGCAGGAGAATGGAGGATTCGTGGGACAGATAAGAGATAACCAAACTCTGATCCGAAGGTGAGCCACTGCAGCCGAACAGATGTCCTGGACATTGATCTTTGCATTGTGTTATTGATTTCCTCTTGGGGCCAAGAATAGGGTGGACCTACGGAGGACCAGAGAGGATCCGACACCTTCCCGGAGGGCCAAGCAGCCGTAATCGGTGATAACAGTGTTAAGTGGTCAGCCTGGAGATGAGGTTTGCTCGGATCTATTGATCTGTGCTCCCCTGGGATATAAATCCTTCTGAATTTGCTTCCATGGATATAAATATTTATAATTAAAATAGCCGAGGAGCCTCTTCTAGGCACAAGAAGAGTGGCCCATTCCAGGGTGAAGCTTGACAGCCGTCTCTCATAGTTCCCTTCCTTGCACACGTCTCTCGCCTGGCATCCATTTGTACATCTCACTCTCCGTTTGGAAACCGATTTTGAGCCCCTCTGTGTAGCAGGCACAATGTCTATCAAAAGCCAGGTGAAAAATCCTTTCTTTCTAACTACAGCGTCCAGCTGAGGGGCGAGCGGATTCCCCAGTGAAGGCTGTGTGTTTCCTGTACATTCAGGATCCGGGACTCAGAAAGAAATGGGCTATCTGCATGGTGAGGGGAGATAGAGAAAAGATGTTGTTGGTTTGTTGTTGTTGTTTTTTTTCAGTAATTGCTTTGTTTTTGCTTTTATTGGCGAATCAGTTTGGATTGCATAACAATCAGGCTTTAGGACTGCAAATGTTTTCCCCAAGGCTGGGACCCTGCATTGGCTAGCTTTGCGATATTCACTAGGAGAAGAACTCGAAGGGTCCCACACTCCTGCTTCCTACCATCTCATGACCGTGAGCTTGCATGGAGTGAAAGGAGCACCCTTACAAAAGAGAATGGAAAGGGGAGGGCACTTCAGTGAACCTCCGGGCAGCAGAGCCATGAATCCAGCCAGCAGGACAGACAACAATGATCAAAGCTTGCCACACTCGAAGGACAGCCCTCAGCATCCAGTCAGCTTTGGATTTTAGAAATCTGAGTGGAAGAGCATGTGGGTTAAAAAAAAAATCATCCGATGTGTTCCTTAAACTAATTATCTGCTTTGGTGTTTGGGATACAGTCTTTAAAGATGGGGGACTTCTATTTTGATCAGGCATCTGCCTTGCTTTGCTAATATGTGTCTGTCCTCAGCATGTTTCATTAATGTGTAATTTATGGTAACAGAATTAAATACCTGAAGATCTGACACTCACCGAGGATGTATGTGAGTGGGTGTGCAACCCTGCATGAAATATTGGGAAAAGTCGTTGTTTCATTTTTCTCCTGATTTAGAATATTTCATCATTCCAACCCATCATTCCAGGAGTTGATAGATGTCTGTGCATCTTTGTGCAGGAGTCTGGATTCGGAAAGCAATGGGCATAAGCAACTTAGTAATTAACATTTCTCCACTTGCCATAAATGAACCTTTCCAGGATTCATATTAACTAAGCATTGCTTTTTATTTGTTTTGTTTGTTTGTTTGTTTTTATCCAGGTGTGATATTTTCAAAATTCAAATGCAGCTTGTTTGACTGTTTTAGAGTGTGGCTGAAGGTGAGGGAATATTTCAATTGGTATCAAGGGTCAGTACTAGGGACTCCATTTGACTTTGATGATACAGACACAATAAAGTCCCACAGGTATAATAGCCAGAGCTTTGTTTTAACGTGCGGATGTCTGCAGGTGCACTTAAAGCTGGAAACTGCTTCATGCTAGAAACAGAGGCTTCTCTGAGAGCTTCTCTTGTATGTCTCTGTGGCCATGGAGAGAAATGGAATGTGCCTCTCTTTGTTTGATTTATATAACACCCCAAATGTGATATATTTTCTCTGTAGAAATAAACTTCCAAAACTGATGTGAAGATGGAAGGCCCTGGCCCTTTCCTAGGCTCTAATGAAAAGCCTAATTAATAGAAACGGACTTTTTATCTATCCAGAGACCTGTTGTTCTCTTACTGTGTGTATCATTCATCAATGTTTGCTTGAATATTCCTGTGAAGATGCTTAGTTAGAGAAAGTGATCAGAATTTTAAAATGGAATTAAATTCCACCAATTAAATGTGTATATGTTTGTGATCTTAGTGTCGTTAACGCTAGACAGCAGATACATAAATTGATTTCTATGTTTTTGCTACAGGTTGTATTTGAAAGCTCATTGCCAGCCATCGGGAAATAATTTAATTATGGGGGTCATCTAACCACCAAGGATAACTAGTCATTGTCTTATAGGAATGTAACTCCTGTGTTATAGAAATATTCATATATTAGTCTCTCTTTTTGTATTTTGTACATATAGATAGATTTTTCAACTCAATCTTACAGTTTTGATCTTCAATATATTTAATAATGTAAGATAATAAAACTTCAATGGAATTTCAACATTTATGACAAAATATAGTTATATAAACATTTCACAGTTACTTCCTTGTTAGTAACATACTATTATGTTTTAAAACTCCTAAGCACTTTGCTGTGGGCATTCAGTTCTTAGAGCAAATGTAAGGCATAAATTAGAGCAATAGTTGTTATTACTATTGTACTGATAAAAGAGCGTGTGCAAGGAGACACATATTAGTGTCAGGCTGGAGGCTAAGACCTGAGGCTGCTGGTTTCTGGTCAAGTGTTCTTTCCACAGCTATCAGTCATCTCTGTTAATGTCTGACAACATTTTAGCATATTCAGTTACAGCCAATAAAATGTATGTATGCAAATATTGATTGATCTTAAATGATCCTTAGCAACCTACCCATGCCCAACCCCAAGAAGTATTCCTGCCGTCTTTCTTTGACATTTATCAAATCACAGCCTACCCTTAATTCTAGGGTCATTATGGACCTATTTTGTTAGCTTTGGAAATTCTGTGTGAGCCATTAATACACCAGCCCAGAGGTGTGGTCAATGAAAATATGGAAAGTGACTGTCACCCACTGTATTTTACAAAGTCACTATGTTTATATTTTCTCTTCCTACCTATCAACATTTTCCTTAATGAAACAGTATGAAAAATCTGAAACATCAAGCGATTGAAACCAAGAATAAGCTACTCCTTTGAGGACTATCACCTCCTGTCTCCTCATCTCCTCCCTGTACGGGAGTTCTTAACCTTTGCTGTGCCAGGTCCTACTGTAGACCTGAAGCCCATGTCCTCTTTCCAAAACGACTCTGCATGAAAGCACACACACACACACACACACAGACCGACAAGGGAAGCCAATCAGTATAGGAATTTAGTTATCAAGAGAGTAAATCAATTAAATGTTAAAATCAGTTGCTGATCTGCTAATGTATTTTTATTAAAATATTAATGTAGCCTAATAGTAGATGTGCTATTGTAATATTAAGGCAGCAATGACCATAAGAGACGTTAACTGCTTAAAATGACATATTAAAATGACGTATTAATATAATGTGAAAACAGCATCATTTCTATAGATGACATTAACAGCAGTGTTGTTCACATTGCTCTGGTTTGTTCCCTGTATTTGCAATTGAAGAAAGTGCTAAATACTGGCTCAGTGTTAATAAACACGAAGAGGTCCCCCACCCCATCCTTGTTCATAGGCTTGCTGAACTCGTTCTAGTCCTTGGAAGTCAGTGGGTGCCCATTAAGAAGCCCTCCTACTGAACAGTTTCTACTTATTGTACGAAGCTTAACCAAAGCATCACTCAATAGAACTTCCCCAGCCCTACCCCCTCAGCTACTCTTCTGTGCTCCACAATCCCTCCAGCCTGGCCCTGAGCACCCCACAAGCTCTGCATCAATTTACTTGTCCCTCCTACAAGAAGGACACTCTTGAGAACACAGCCCCTAACCTTGTGCTTTAAATTACCACCACCCACCACGGTATCTAGTCTGTAGTAGTTTTGCTAGCCATTGAAAGGGATAAAATGGGAAAAAAAATTCAAAGACAGGGAGCTTTGTAAGGACCGAGGACTACGCTCTTTAAATTTGGAAGTTAAAGTCGGTAGCTTGCTGCTTTGCTCAGGGCAAATTTTCTCTTGATCCCAGGTGCTCGGATGACTGCACAGACCTGTCCTGTTTCCTCTTCAGAGCAGGTCTGGAGTTACAACCTCTAAAGCCATAGGCCCAGCCATAGCCCATGGCTCAGTGGTTAAGAGCACTTGTTGCTCTGGCAGAGAACCAGGTTCAGTTCCCACCATCCACATGTTGGTTCACAACCATCCATAAATCTAGTTCCAGGGCTTCTGAATGCTCTTTTCTGACCTCCTCAGGTACCACGCTCACACATGGTACACAGACAGACAGACCGACAGACAAAACACTCACACATAGAACAAAATGGGTAAATCTATTTAAAAAATAAGCCACAGGCCCATTTGAATGCCCTACTATAATTAGCACCTGAGGATCATATCAGTTCTACTTCTTGAAGGCCCTCATTTGTAAAGATGGAGGAAAGGGCAGGCAGGATGTGGAGTTAAAGGACTTTTCTGCGCTTTTCAAAACTTTATCAGTCAAATTTTAAAAGAGAGGAAAACATTTTTGATGCTAAAGCCATTTATAATGTGACAGTCCTCCCTAAAACTCTATGTGCCGGAAAATCATTATTCATATTTCCTTGAAAAGTAGAACACTAGTAATAAAGGCATCTTCAGTCCTTAGCATGGATGTTTTATGTAGGTTGAACACAGATGCTCATATACATAAAGTCACATTTTCAGACATATACTTGGCTTCCTCAATATTAATGTCACATAAAAATCACGACTTATTCATGCATGCTGACTTAATTTTATATGTACCTCTTTTTCACAGTAATAAATATTTGTCATTTCTACGTAAATGAATGGGTATTCACAGATCAAAGTGAGTTTGCATATTTCTTGGGCATATTTATTTTGATCTACAATGAACCCATCTATAACAGGAAGAAGATATATATATATCAGAAGAGATAAAATTGGGAAAAAATATAGCTGTTTTTATTATGGAGTAGCTATCTTCCATCTAATATCATTTTGCATGAATGCACATTGAGCCCAAGTCTTTGATTAACAGTTCAATGACACTCTATGCAATCCCCACAGATGACTCACTGGAAAATGCCAGTAACCCACACAAGTTTAAGTTACTAAATTAAATCTGGAAAAGTTCATTTTTCCCTACCACTAATAAGGCAAAGACCCAAGTGTCGTCATCAGTAAGCATATTCAGGGAATGGATGCTAACACACGCTTCAGGGTCCTGACTCACACACCTACTGTAACAGAAAGTTGAAAATTAGTACTCTGGGTTCTCCTTCTTTTTAAACATTCCCAAATGAAACGTGACTGAAACGTAGGAGAAAAACCAGACACTAGTACAACAGGAGATGAGGCCAAGTAACTCTTTCATCTGTGGATCAAGAATTGCTCGCACCGAATTGGCGGATGATTAGCTCCTTTCTTCTGAGTTCTCTGTTGTGCGTTTTGGTGCCTGAGGTTCATGATTTCTGCACACATACCCTTTTACCATTACTTGACAGCTTCTTTCTGGTGTCACCTTTTTCTTGGGTCTCATTTCTCTCATCTCACTTTCCTTGCTCTTATAAAAATACCTTATTTTATTAGTTAACTGCTACCGCATGTTTCCTGGTTTGGTATACAACCCTTGAGTTCTTCAGAAAAAAAAAAAATCACCAAAACCTTAAGGGTAAGAAATATTTTAGGGGAGGTCAATCAAACCTACCCAGATAGGTAGAGAAGTACCTACCAATACTTTTTGGCAAACAAATATGGGCTTTCTTGTCAGAGTCGATGATTTTAGTATAGTGTTGTACACATCTTTCCCAGGCAGAATGGAAACAGTAGCAAAATGGGCAGGACACTTAAATATACGACGTGACGTGTCAAACACATCTTTCATTATTTTAGCTGTGAGACAGATTTCATAAAGAGACATAGCTTTTGCTTCATTTATACGGGCACTTTAAAAATGTTTGCAGTCTTGCATGTGTTTGGTTCTCTGTAATATTTTGATTGGCTGGCGTTAATTTGATGCAGTGCTGGGTCTCGCTGGTGCATTTTCACGCAAGTAGATCATGTGCTATGAGCATACTCCTCCTTCCTCCCGTCTCGTCTACAGCATCCTGTGCTGGTCCAGACTGTTTCATTTCGAAATTCATGTCAGACACAGACATGAAATCTTATGTATCTGTACAAAACCTAGATTCTACAAAAGGCAGAACGCAGGCAATATTTGTTTTTCTGAGGCTCATGTAATTTGCTTAATATGATTATCCACATTCCTCCAGTTCCATCCATTTTTCTGGAAATGACATAATGTCTTCCTTCTTTGTGGCTGAAGTCCATTTTGTGTATACACCCCCATTTTCTGTTTTTTTTTTAAATAAGAGTTTCATAAATGAGTTTTGTATTTGCATCATTTTAGCCCTCCCTTTCCCCACCAATTCCTCCTATGCCCTCATAAATTCATTACCTCTTCTTTATTATCACACTCACGCGCGCGCACACACAAATGCACAACCTACTGAATCCATTTAGTCTCGCTTACATGTATACATGTTCAGGGTTTGTCACTTGGAATTAAATAAAATTTGAGGGTGTGGGCTCATCCTCAAAAAAAAAAAAAGCACTGATTCTTATTTTAGCCGCTGTTCACTGCCTATATAGAAATCTTCATCTAGGGGTGGGGTCTTGTGAAATTTCCGCCATTCCTGTTGGTATGTCAAATGGTTCTGTCACTGATCAAGTCTTATTTAGGCAACTGTACTGATGACACTTCGTGGGTCGTACGCGGCTTCCCTGTCGTAAGTAGCAGAGAAGTATTCACTATGCAGTATTCACAATACCTCACTAGCCGTGGGTAGCTGCCTGGGTTTACTGTACCAGGCATGGATTCTGTCCTATTGAGAAAGCCTGAACTCCAGTCAGGCTTTAGTTATCCCTACAATGTATGTGCCACTACTGCACCTTGGGATGCAGGATCATGTCAGCCACTGTGGTACCCAGGCTTTAGAGCCAGCTCTGAGTGTTGACTGCTTTTCTCCCTCGGCAGCTTGCATGGCTCCTTCAGATACTATGAGCGCCAGTCCTCAGGAAAGAGGCTTCCAAGTCAGCTCCAGCTCAGCGCTTCCAAGTCCCGTGACCAAAATGTTCAATAGACAAAGATACTGCTTTATCTATTCCTCTCTTGACACCTAGGTTACAATTTAGCTACTGTGACTAAAGCAGCAACAAAAAAATGCTGCACGGGTATGTTTGTGCTATGTTAACTTGAAGCCCTTCTGGTAAATAACCAGATGTCTGACTGCGCGATTAAATCCGTCTTTAGCTTTTTGAAGACCATCCACGCTGCTTTCCATTGTTTAAATTCCCACCAGCAATGTTTGTTTACATCCTCTTAATGGCTGGCATTCTGATGGGGCTGAGATGAAATATTCAGTTTTATTTTAACTTTATTTCAAAGCTTTATCAGTCACTTGCCATTCATCTTTCTCAAGATCCAGCTATATCACTCCTAGGCATGTATCCAAAAGAGGCTCAAGTACACAACGAGGACATTTACTCAACCACGTTTGTAGCAGCTTTATTTGTAATAGCCAGAATCTGAAACAACTCAGATGCCCCTCAGCTGAGGAATGGATACAGAAATTGTGGTACATCTACACAATGGAATATTACTCAGCAATAAAAAACAAGGAAATCATGAAATTTGCAGGTAAATGGTGGGAACTGGAAAAGATCATCCTGAGTGAGCTATCCCAGAAGCAGAAAGACACACATGGTATATACTCACTCATATAGACATATAATATAGGATAAGACTACTAAAATCTGTACACCTAAAGAAACTAATTGAGAGGGAGGACTCTGGCTAAAATGCTCAATCCCCAGCCAGAAAGGCAAAGAGGATGGACATCAGAAGAAGGAGAAAACAGGGATCAAGTTAGGAGCCTGCCACAGAGGGCCTCTGAAAGGCTTTGCCCTGCAGACTATCAAAGCAGATGCTGAGACTTATGGCCAATAGTTGGGCAGAGTGCAGGGAATCTCATGAAAGAAGCGGGGAATAGTAAGATCTGGAGAAGACAGGAGCTCCACAAGGAGAGCAACAGAACCAAAATATCTGAGCACAGGGGTCTTTCCTGAGACTGATACTCCAACTAAGGACCATGCGTGGAGATAACCTAGAACTCCTGCACAGATATAGCCCATGGCAGTTCAGCCTCCGAGTGGGTTCCATAGTAATGGGAACAGGGACTGTCTCTGATATGAACTGATTGGCCTGCTCTTTGATCACCTTACCCTGGGAGGGGGGGGCAGCCTTACCAGGCCACAGAGGAAGACAATGCAGCCACTCCTGATGAGACCTGATAGACTAGGATCAGAAGGAAGGAGAGGAAGACCTCCCCTATCAGTGGACTTGGGGAGGGGCATGTGTGGAGAAAGGGTAGGAAGGGAGGGCTTGGGAGGGGAGGAGGGATGGTGCTACAGGGGGGATACAAAGTGAATAAAGTGTAATTTATAAAAAAATAAAATTAAAAAAATCTGTCCATTAGTTTCATTGGCCCATTTATTGATAAAGTGGGTTGCTTTATATCCCATTATTTATATTTTTTTTTTAGTTTTTGTACATTCTAGATACTGTTCAATCCCCTGCCAGACGTATAACTAACAAAGATTTTCTCCCATTCTATTGGCTCTTTTTACTCTTGTTTCCTCTGCCAAAGCATCTCTGCTTTGTGAAGTCATGTTTGTTAGTGGTTGGCATTATTTCCTAAGCAACCAGAGACCCCTTCAAGAACTACTCCTTCATGCCTATATTACAAAGCACTTTTCCTACTTTTTCTTCTAACTACTTCAGAGAGACAATACCACTTTAAAAAAAAAAGCCAAGAAAGACCTGTCTTCAGAGTTGTAACTTGAAATAAAGAGACACCATTAGCCCAGTATGCTTATTAATTTAACAATCAACAAATCATTTCAATGATCCACATTTTAAATATTTTACAAACAAAAAACCGTGTTCTCCGTAATTGTCTATTAATATATGACCCCTAGGCCTAGTAATTTAATGAATCCAATCCAAAGAGAAAATGAGAGGACAGATGTAGAGCTTGACAGTGGCAAGGACAGGAGGCAGCTTTGGGGAGGGATAAGGAAAGATCATCCTAGACAAATGTGGTCACTCTTCTAAATCACCTTACAAGATTGATGGATGAAGGGGCTGCACTGAAGTTAATATGTGTGGATTTTACTGAAGCATTTGATACACCGCAGAGTGAATTTTTACTTGCAAAATTAATTCAAATTGGGCAGACTGTGTGCGGGGTCACATAGATTGAAAATTGGCTGGAAAACCATAAACAAAGAGCAGTGACAAATGTCAGCTTCTCGCATTTAGGCCGCATCTGTGAGGACTGGGCTACCTCGGTGCCCATAATTATGTGGCTACTAATCTCAGGAAGGAAACTGCAGAATCCAGAGATTCTAACACAGGAAATATCAGGTACCAAAGTACCATTAGCCCATATAGAGTTGAAGATAAGGGCAAAGAGTAAGTTTTAGTATAGGGGATACCTTTCATAGTGACCAAGAGTAGGCAAGAGGGTTGCTAGGGAAGCGGTTACTAACATTTTTTATTATAGTTATTAAAATGCTTATTTGGAGAAATACAGTTGAAGTCATGATCTTGTTAAATAGGATTGTTCTTTTTTGGTAGAATCTGAAATGCTCTGTCCCCTTATGCTTCTGATTTGAACACAAAGAAATTCAATGAAATGCTGAAAAAGCAAAGGGAACTGGTTCATGAACATTGTAATTCTTACTAAGTTAGACTATTTCGATATCATTAATTTCCCCAAATATGTGATGAAGGTAAAACAAAAAATCATTCTGCGTGACCTTCATTTATAGGAGTCCTTGTAATTAAAAAAAATTCTCCAAGTCATGTTCCTGTAAGCACCAGGCAATTCTTAATATTGTATCTGATCTTACTGTCTGAATTCTTTAACACCATAAATTCTCGTTGTTTTGAAGCATAATGGACTCTTTAAAGGCGAACAGGATGAAGTCTGATTTTTCTCCTATTGATAGTGTTATCTTAGCATCAAACACTTTTCATAGTCACTGTGTCACCCATCCTCTTGGCCCCATGGTGGGGGGCAGGGGTATCCTCATCCTGCATTTTCAAATGTGGAAACTGAGGTTCAGAGGGAAATGAGTGCCTTACACTATGGTGGTAGGAAATGACAAGGTTGTGACCAATAGACAGACTTTATGGATGACTAGCTGTGGGGGTCTTTCCACCAAGTAACATGCTTCTCATGTGTGTTCTGTTTGAGAGGCTTCTGTTTGAAAAGCCTTATTCCTAGGGTCTGGCTTTTGCTTTCACTTTATTCTCTGATGAATTAAATGATGTAACAGAAAGGACCTGATATGGAATCTGAAGCATAGAAGGCACCAACATTGTTTTAACTCATTTTTGCCTCTACTCACTTATACTTCTTTATCCTGTAGTTATCAAGCCCCTGATGGATGCTGGGCCCTGTCAGCTTTGAAGGTGAGACACCCTAGCTCCTCTTTGCAACGTCACATCTCCCTAGTCAGGCTAAAACCCTTGTGTCTCCAGCACCTAGCACAGGATAACAAAACAACTGTCTGCTGTCTCATCCTTTCAGAATTCTGTTACGCTTTCGCCAGGCTAAAGCCTCGTGTGCCTTCCCTACACACAACAGCAAGTAAAAATAGCCCATAGCCCCATTGCTCACACTGAAAGAGTAGATGTCCTGGAACATTCTATACAACACAAAAGTTCCAGTGTGTGATACCAATGTTGCCTCCTTGCTGTAGCCTCATCCAATATGTCCCTGACTGGTTCTCAATCCCAGGAAACAAAACCAGATACGCATAGAGTGCCTAGGGGTCATTTGACCCCACAACTGAATCAGCCTCGTGGTTTGTTAAAACGAACACTTCCATCATGCCAACCCTCCTCTTCTGCATCAAACTGCAGTAGGGTGAGTGTACCTGAAGTCTTTGGCCAAGTGTCCGGTGTAATTTAGCACAGCCAGATGAATTATGGGATTGCCCTTTAGGAAAAGGCTGGGAGCCCAGCCCTGCCTGTCAAATAGGTCCCTGCCTTCCAGCGAACTCTGCAGGTGAATGAATCAGTATTTGGCACATCAGCATTTCACAGAGCATCCATGCTAATGTCTTTTTTGAAATGAAACCGAGAAAGCTGTTAACCTCAGTTAGCTAGGTGCCCCCTCTGTGACCGGGATAAATCATCAGTGTAGGGCCCGTGGATTCTGTCTTTACTGCTGTAGGGTGTCAGGGCTGGAGCTATAGGAAAAATCGATAGGAGGGGAGCCTCCAAACCTCAGAACACTAGATATGGATTATTTCTCTCACAAAAGAGAAATAAGTATTACTTCTTGCCCCAGATTTAATTGTCATTTGTAATTTTGTTCAACTAGATAGTATTCTTTTACTTATCCTTTTTTTTCCCCACAAACCTTTGCTTTCTGTGTCTGTGGTACATACGGGCATTTCCATGGTGCATGTGTGTGCATGTTTGCCTTGGTTTCTGTTCTATGGCCTTGAGGAGACACCATGGTGAAGGCAACTTAAAAATGTATTTAACTGGGAGCTTACTTACGGTGTCAGAGGGTTTGCCCATGACCATCGCGGCAGGGAACATGAAGGCAGGCAGGCATGGCGCCAGAGCGATTGCTAAGACCTTACACCCTGACCCACAGGCAAGGAGCAGAGAATGAGAGAGAGCAGGCCTCGCACGGGCTTTTAAAACCTCAAGCCCCACCCCTGCTCCACGGGGTGATACACCTCCTCCAATAAGACCACACATTTCCTAACCTTCTACCAACCAGGGAAACAGACATTCAGATGTACGAGCCTAAGGGGGCCATCTTCATTCCAATCACCGCAATGCAGCGCACATGTAGTACACGTGTGTGCACGCACATAAGCTCCAAGAACAGCTGACACCTAAAAACTGGACCTTCACTGCAAGGGTAACCACGGTTAGCCAGCGGGGGATTCTCTACCGTTTCTTGAATATCTTCCCAATGCCCAAATTCAAATAGCATCTCTGTGAAAGCCTTGTGAGGCAGGAGTCATGAGTTCTGGTTCGGTGTTTAAACAGATTCAGAGTTCAGGGAGTGTAAAGATGCAGTAAAACCAGAACTTCCCAGGTCGGCCCTGCAGCGCAGCTTCTGTGCAACCCAGGCCACGTGTGGCAGGGACAGGGATGGTTTCCTCTACCAAATCAGCACACACAGAGGGCTTGTGACCTTTTTATGCTTCTTTGTGCCCTGAAGACTCTTGCCTTTCCCCTCTAGCAGTCCCGAGGAAAACCTACTTATTGCTTCGTCTCACCAGGCCTCGGTATTTATAATAAGGTGTGCAGTCACTTTGATTAGCTCCAATGTGTATGTTATTCTCTCTCTTGCCTTTTCTTCTAAGGATTCTGAACTTTAAAAAAAAAGAAGTAAATTGAAATTTTTAAATTAAGGTTCACATCTAAGTGTTCAGGAGAAACGCGAAGGAAGGTGCTGGAAGAATTCCCCGCCAGAAGGGACACAGAGGATGGGAGGGGTGACGCAAGGTCCCCTGAACAATTTTGGATTCACTCTACCAAACGTTTTACATCCCAGGAAATTTTTTTTTTAAATGTATAAATTGTGAAAAAGGCAATGGAAGGCTTCTAAGGCTATACACGTCATACTTGAAAGGCACGGGCTCCCTTTGGGGTTTTATTTGTTTGTTTTGTTTCGTTTTGCTGTGCTGGAGACGGAGCACAGAGTCTTGCCTCCATCCAGCAAACCGTCCTGCTGCTGAGCTGCATCTGCAGCCCGAAAGGAGCGTTCTTGATTGTCTGTCTCTTTAGTTGTTCACTTGATGGAGGGAGAAGCTGGCTTCTATTGACAGAATTTAATCAGCAGAGGGAATACAAGACACTGCATCCTGCATTGTTTTGCTTGGGTTTTATTTTTTCCTGGATTTTTTTGGGGGGTGGAGGTGGAGATTATAATAGAATTTTTTATAAAAGTGAAACTGAAGCTCAGAAATGTTAGCAAGCTTCCCCAAGATGCAAAAGCCTATTCGGTTGAAATATTAGGAGCTCAGTGTAAATCACGTGGGAAATTGCGGGTTCATGCCTACCCCAGGCTAGTGACTGAACCCTCAGTTCTGTGCTTGAGATGCAAGCGTTCGCAGCCGAGGAAGTTGATTCCTTTGCTTCTGAAACTAGCGTGAATTCCTCCTACCAAAGGAAAGAGATAGTAAGGATTGCTTAATTTTCTCCATTTTGAGAGGACAGCCTTTATTTTATAGCTGACCCTGTTTCCTGTGGTGGCTGGGGATGGATGCCAGGGTCTTACACGTGGTAACCACATGCTCAGCCACTGACCTCTATCCCCAGACCGCTTTTCACTTTTTATTTTGAAATGGGACCCCACTGAGTTGTCCAGGCCAGCCATGAGTTTGCTCTTGAATCTTCCTGCCTCAGCCTTCTGAGGCTCTGCCTCAGCCATGTTTACATTTCTGTTTGCCCACACTCAGGACCCACCCACCCTTCTATGACTCCCCCTTCACTCTCTAAATTCATCATGGTTACATGGTACCTACCCATCCTCCATCAGTGATGGTGAACGTATCGGAGTGGCATTTATACCTCACATTGTAATTTATTTGCTCATGGATTTTTGTTTGCTCTTGTAAGTTGTGAACTCCTTGAGACCTGTCAGCCTCAGCAGTCCCCACATTTACTACCATAGTTAGAAAAATGAAAAGCACACCTCCCCCCAATAAATTAGTAGAATTGAGTATTATTCCCTTCCTGCTAACCGAAGGGGCAATTGTGAATTTCAAAAAAAATATCTGGCAATGATACAGATCGTCTTTATTGGGCTTCTTGTTGAACTTGGGAAGTTCACAATAGCTGCCTCCACCCTCCTGACTTCTCCTTAAGGACTCCTCGAAAGAGAAAAGAGCTTGCAAGTTATTTCTATACTTAAGCTAAATAGTATCACCGTGATTTGGGGAACCCCAGAACACTAGCATTGAGATTTCGTGAGAGTCTGTTACAGTTATTGGTTCTGCTGTTGCTTTCTTTGAGATGGCCTCACTGTTGTAGCCCAGGCTGTCCTCAAACTCACAGTCTTCCTCCCTGTGGTAGTCAAGAGTCTCCAGAGCAGCAGTTCTCAACCTGTGGGTCATGACCCCCTGGGAGGGTTACATATCAGATATCCTGTATATCAGATATTTACATTACCATTCATACAGTAGCAACATTACAGTTTTGAAGTAGCAACAAAATAATTTTGTGGTGGGAGTCACAGCATATTAAAGGGTCACAGTGTTAGAAAGGTTGAGAACCGTTGCTGTAGAGGAACTAAACTTTTAGAATGAATACGTGTGTGTGTGTGTGTGTGTGCGCGCGCGCGCGCGCGCACACAGGGCTTGCAGGCTGTGGTCCAGCTAGTCCAACAATGACATCTACCAACAGAAAGTCCAAGAATCCAGTAGTCATTCAGTCCATGAGGCTGGATATCTCAGCTGGTTTTCAGTATACTCGAGAATCCAATTAGTAGTCGCTAATGCCAATGAAGGAATGGATTTGTCAGCCAAAGCAAGAGCAAGCAGGCAAAGAGAATAAGCTTCCTTCTTCCATGTTCTAATCTAGGCTGCCAGGTGGCTCTTCCCAACTCAAAAGATCCAGATTGTAAGTGTTTCTTCACACTTCAAATGATGTAATCAAGAAAAAAAAAATACCTCACTGATAAGCCCAGTCACGTGGGTTTTAGTTAAATCCAGATGTAGTCAAGCTGACGATCGAGAGTAGTCATCACGTTTCCTCAGCCTCCTGACTGCTGGGATCATAGGCATGCCAAGCTGAGCTTTTGTTTCCTAGTCTTTAATAGCAATGAAGCAAAGTTTCAGAAACACACACACACACAAGCAATCATTTCCCATATGACAGAGATGTTGGGAAGTCGAGTTATTTGATTCCCTCTTAAAGGAGTAACACTGGTTTAGATGGTTTGCTTTCGAAACTATTCAAGAAAAAAATCGTTTTTCCAATCTGAACATCAAAATTAAATTCAGAAGAATTTAACGTGTGTATACTCAGATGTTAACTTGGTTTTCAGCACATAAGTGAGAGGGCAATTCCTCAAATCAGAAATGTGTCTCAAATGAATGTTTAAAAATAGAGCCACATTACACTGTGATTTTTTTAAGTGACTTTGTCTTCCACTTCTGTGCATGACCAAAAACAAGTCAGACCATAGTT
Source organism: Pachyuromys duprasi (assembly GCA_028658305.1). Taxonomy (NCBI): domain Eukaryota; kingdom Metazoa; phylum Chordata; class Mammalia; order Rodentia; family Muridae; genus Pachyuromys; species Pachyuromys duprasi. The sequence continues at coordinate 44,899,587 of CM053744.1, forward strand.
GGTTTACATTTCCACCCCCAGTGGGGAGGCTCTGAAAGAGCCACACCAAGAGGTAGTGGTATAGCATGATAACTTAAATGCACAAACAATTCCCATCTTCAACTTCAGCAAATAATTTTAACTTCCTATGACTAACCAGTCTCTCTGTCTAAGCTTTCTTACCAAGAGTGTTGCTGCCTTAAATCTCTTTGGTGTTATTTGACTGGAAAGTCGGGAAGAAAAATTAGAGGAAGCTCACAGTTTGTACAGAGCCTGAGTAACCAAATTTAATGCCTATCACAGATCTGCACTGTCACCAAAAAGAAGGGAGACATTTTCCACCCTGTACCCATGCTCCTACAAAAATCTGCGGTGAGAAGGGATCTCATTCTGATCTCTCCACTCTTCACACAGTGTGAGGGCATCTAACATGGCACAGTAACTCTAAATTCCTTCTGATCTTTTGTTTGGGTTTTCAGTAAAGGAGCTGAAAGGATGCTGACCCTTCCTTAGCTACCGTTGGGAGAAGAGGGCCCAAAGGAGAAGGCTAGCAGGTGCTATTGGACTTAGAGACAGGCTGGAGCACTTCAGGGCTTCAGGGGATCAGGGGGGGGAGGTCTTTACTTTCTCATACCATCTTCACTGAGACCAGAGAGTCAGTTTACCAACTTCCCTTTGGGGAAGGTAGAATTGAAATCCAACCGCACCCTCTCATTTGTCTGTAGCTGTTTTCATGCTGTAATAGCAGGTTGATGGCTGTAGCTGAGGTCATCTGGCCTGCTAAATCGGAAACATTTACTTCCTGACCTTTGACAAAAGTGCTGACCTCTGCTAAGATCATCAACCCTGAGCAAAACAAAAAACAAAAAAAGAGAGATGAGAAATCTAA
>CM053744.1:44900554-45004299 GCA_028658305.1 Pachyuromys duprasi
TCTATGCTCCCGGAGCTCCGGATAACAAGAGCAGTGATATTGCCTTCCTATTGGTCACAAGTCAAATGCTATGGCTTCGCCATCATGCCTGAGCTCAAGGAAGGAAGAGAGGGGGAAGAATGAAGAAGGAGTATGCCCTCAGAGGGCCCCTCAGGCATCCCCAGAAGACATCTCAAGGACAACCCTCACTGTCCATGAGACAAAACCACAAGAATTTACTACAGAGAACACAGGGAAGCATAGCATAATCTGGGCAGGAGGCACAGGCCAAGAGTTTGGGCATGAGGAGACATCATAGCGTAGTGGCTGAGAGTAGAATATAGAAGCAAAATTGCCTGGGTTCAGAGCTCAGTTCCAGCACTTACCTTATCCTTCTCTGAAGGACAAAGATGATAATACCACACACGCGCACACACACACACACACTGCGCACGCACGCCTTATAGGGTTCCAAGTATCAATTTTGTGGCTGACACATGATAAATGTTGGCTATTATTGAAATCATATTAGAGGATGAGCTTACCAAGAAAGGAATGGAGAAACAGTAAGATGCCCTTAGGCATCTCAGATGTGCGTTTGGAAGTGTTGGTAATCTAAATTGCAGCAGAAATCACTATGAATGCATAAACTCACCGCGAGATTGAGTTCAGAGGAAACAAAAACAGAGGGCCACGGACAGAGCCAGAAGACGATGGGAGAGCTGAGAAATAATAAGAGAATTCTCATGGCCAGCATATTAAAAACTCAGAGACTAATGAAGCCCCGCACAGCAGTGGTTACATGGCAGGGTACTGAGAATGCTGGATGAATGTTTCTGTCCGGTTCCCTGAGCTGGTCCTCAGTTTGCTCTGGCCTAGGCGTTGTCATCATTTTTGTTCATGGCGGCATTTTAAATATTATTGCTGGATGGAGAGGCAAATCTCAATGTTGTGCAAATGCTTGTCATCACCGTACACTAGAGAAATAAGGGACACAGTGAGCAACAGATCCACAGGGGATTGGAGAATGCATCTCTAAATCATCCATCGGGGCTAATTTGACAAAGACATGGGGACAACATTTTTCATAGGGTACCAGGCCCACCCTGCTGGTACCAATTTCCTATCTCCCCACCAGAGGCTGAAGACAGTAAGAAGAATAGGGATATTAGCAATAGCCACACACACACACACACAAAGCCATAATTGATGCAAATGGGTTTTGGTGTCAGCCTGGTACCAGCCGTGGCTAAGGCTACACATTGTACAGGATGTGGTTACTGTGCCTAAGGTTGGATTCAGCAGTAGAGTGCTGACCTGGGGTCATAGGGAAGGAAAGGAAAGCAAGAGAGAGAGGAGCAGGTCAATCCACAGTGAGGTGTCGTATGCTTGGTTTCCTTCACTACTTAAAGCTTACATGTGCTGAACTTCATTTGGTAGCTTCTTAGAGAATTGCCTTTGAGTCTCCTTTCACTGAAGCCAGTGAGGTTAGCATGCTTAAAGGTACAGAGGCCACCAGGGACAGGGAAGGCTCTGTGATCTAACCAAGGGGATCTAAGAAGCCTTGAGTCCTAGAGGGTCCTGAGGCTGTGGGTCCTAGAAAAGGGGAGGCATTTCATCCGCGTTCCTTAAAGGGCCTCTGTTCATCACGTAAGCCAAGGATGAAGGGCTTGAAAAGGGAAACTCTGTCTTGTCATTAGTGTGGCTTACGATTTATCCTCTAAACTTTAGTGGAAATGGGAGGGAGTGCAAAGAATGCATTCACTGGGACAACTCGCATGAGGGAGGACCATCCCGGAGTGATTAGAATTTGTCATCAGCGTTGCAAGTCCCTTGACTCATAGAGCATGGGGTTAGGAGCTGTGGAGTCAGCCTCTTAACCAAACTCTCCAAATCCCAGCCCTGCTGGAAAATTCTTCTATGGCTTTGGCTTGTTGCTTAACTTCTCTGTGATTTAAAATACTCTTTGGTGAAATAGGTAAGAGTCATTTCTACCTCCAAGGGTCTGCTAGAGAGTAACTGCTGGGTATCTACTGCAAGAATTTCATACTCAAGGGCAGAGACCTTCCAGACAGCATTTTTGTTGTACGCTTCAGAATGGAATGAGATGTTTGTGGAATGGATAGACAGGGAGAAAGAAAATAATGTGTAAGTGAGGGGGAAAATGCTATCTCCCTCCCAAATCCAACCTTATGTCTATCCCAACCCATCCTTCTTCTTCCCATAGGTCTGCCCATCACCCATACCAAACACCTGACTCCTTCACCTTTGCATGCTAGTGTGCTCGTGTATTTTTTTTTCTGCTTTAAAACATCAAGAAAAAAAAAAAAAAACAGGTGCTCTCATCCTTATCCTTCTGCTTACTTCTAAGACATCAAAAGAATAATCCACACGTATCATCCTCTCTTGCCCAGTTACTCCTCAACCCTTTTCAAGTGACCCAGATTGAAACTGTCTTCTCACAGATGATTGTTGACATTCTAATTCCTTCTGAGTCACTCCTGCCATCCTCTTAGTAAAAATGCCATCATTCATCGCCCTCTCCTCACAAAACAAGGTCCTTGCCTTCCTTAGCTTCAGATGACCTTGACCACTTCTGTCACTTCAAAATGCCTTTGCCCTTCCATCTGTGACTCTAAATAGAAACACCCTAGGCTCCTCTAGATGTAGGACATTTTTATCATTTGTCTACGTATACCCCTAAATAGCTAGCATGGCGCCTTTTACCTGTGAATAGGTATGAAGCTATGACCATTGCTGTTCCTAAAAATTATTCTTCACTTTATTCACTAAACCTATGTGTTGACCAGACCCCAAGAGTTTTAATCTAGACTTACTTTCCAGTGAGATGAAAACTCTCTCTCCTCTCTCTCTTTTTGTCTTTATCTCTTTTGTTTCTTTTTTGAACTCTATGAATTGGTTTCTATAGGTCATTTTTCTATGCATTGATTTCTTCCGTGGGTGATTTTGAAGTTAATACTGCGGTGCCCTGCTTTCTCCTAGAATCTAATCACCTGCCATTGAGAAGCTTTTTATCAGGGAGTGGTCCAGGAGCTTGAACCAAACTGCTCCATCAAACATCTCTTCCTTTAGGATCTAACGTTTTGTTTTAAACATGTAAATAATTCTATACCCTAGGGTTTTCATAACTAATAAAATATTCTTAATCCCATATTAATTATTTTTTCTAATCGCATATTAATTATTTTTTTTCATTTGGAACACAAAGATTAGAAAGTTTATTCACCCTCTTGTATCTTAATTAAAACAGTCAGCCATCCTACCTTTGCGTCTAGAGTTTTTGCATATATGTACATATGCTGTGTGTATGTGTTCATGAAATAACTAGAATCCGATTATTCCCCTAAACAGATTGAACATACACACACAGCAAGAGCCTTCAGATGACAGGCTTTTGGTCAAGGACACAGCTCCCTTTTGAATGCATATTTGAGACACGACAGACAGAATTACTAAGGATCTGAAGTCATGGGGAGGAAAGAAAAACCAAGCGGAATGGTAGGTTGAAATGGTGTTTAAGGGCGGTTTCTCTGCGTGTGTTCACTCCACAGAAAGGGTCCTAGGGGCGGTGGGGAAATAGCGGCCTCCAGGCAGAGAGCTAATGTGACACTGCTGCTGTTTGCATAGCTGCACAGCCCGAGGAGGGACCCGGGAAAGCTAACTTGAATTCCAATGAATATTTACAATTACACTGCTCCAGAGCAGAGTGCAATCACGGCGCTCCAGTCCACAGGTTTTATGCATCAAAAGAAATCGTGAGGAGAGCAGCAGAAACTGAGTTGCCTTTGGAAAGACTTATAAACACAGATCTCAGCGTTCGCGGCAGAACTAAAATGCTTTTTTTTTTTTCCTGATAGGAGCAATTTATTCTTCGGGCACCTTCCTTGATAGTAGAAGGCACCCGGCTGGGTTTTTTGAAGTGAGAGAGAGTCTTTAGTAGGTGGTTTTTAATTCGCAGCGAGAGAAAGCCATGGAGGGAATTTCGTTGCATAATTTTGATTTATTTTTTAACAAAAGACCCCTAGAGAAGAGTGGGGGGGAAATGCCGCTTAGGGCTGGCACACTGGCTCTCCTTGCAGTTTGCGTTTTCCTCGTGTTCTTCCGCGTTGCTTTCTTCAGGGTCCGGCTCTGGGGGACGCTGCCCCCCCCCCCATTTTGTGTCTCCGGTTAAAAGCCTCGGGCTCAGCGGAGGCCAGTAAAGCCTGCTCGCTTTTTCTCATGAGCTGTTGCTCCACGTGAAAGAACTGCAGAGAACTGGGCGGGGGAGACACTAGTCAGAGCCACTTGGACCCAGGGAGACAGTTTTTAGTTCTCCAAGGCGCTAGGGCAGACCCCCCGTTTCACGCTTTAGCTGACTAATCTCTTGGATTGCTGAGCTTTATATGGGATTACGATTTACCAGCAACATAGACAGAAGCCTCTTGGATTCCCACCTGGGTTTTTACCCACTGATGACCCCCATTTTCTCCTGTCAACACGCTGCTGTCTCCCATGTGCCTAGCTGCTTGCTTCCTAAACACCACCACCCATCCCGGGGCTTTTCATATCAACTTGTTTGTGTGTGTCCACATTCCTATCTGGGAAAACAGGAGTCAGCTGCCCGTGTGTACGTGAGCGGCGGCAATGGTTATATTCATTGTAATTTGATGACTTTTAGAATCACCATGGAAACCCAACCACTGGCTGTTTCTATGAGGTCATCTCCAGAAATGTTTAACCAAGCAAGGAAGATTCGCCTTGAATGGCGGTAGCACCATGCAATAACAGCCTGGCACCCTAGACTAAATGAAGTTTAAGACAAGCTGAGCACCACTGCTCATCTCTGTCTCCTTCCTGATGTGTGTGCAATATGACCAGCTGTTTAACACGCCTACAACCACGCCTCCCTAAGCAAGACGAATGTAGCCCCGCAAACTGTGAGCCAGATCATCCCTTGCTCTCTTAGATTGCTTCCTGCTAGGTGTTTGACTACAGTAAGAGCAGTGGCTGATACATGGGCCATCCGAAGGTTTAAGAATCTTTCTCATGTTGTACCTTTTCAGATTTCCACTTGGTTACAAACACCAGCCCAGGAACATCACCCCAGGAGTTGGGAAAAGGGGAAGGTTTGGGTTCCCGTCACCTCCACAGCATGCTCCCAGTCTTTGTCATAAATCGATCTTGTTTTCTCAGTCAGACGTCAGCTTCGTGCACACAGCTTCCGGGTACTCTGCCAACTAGATCCCTGCTTGTGAGACCCTCCTTTAAGGAGATTCCATAGCTGGTGGAGCTATTTACTAAGTTCCTGTTCTTTAAAAAAAAATGTACTCAATGGAATACTACTCAGCAATTAAAGACAAGGAAATCATGAAATTTGCAGGCAAATGGTGGGAACTAGAGAAGATCATCCTGAGTGAGGTAATCCAGAAGCAGAAAGACACATATGGTATATACTCACTTATAAGTAGATATTAGCCATATAACATAGGATAAACATACTAAAATCTATAGTCCTAAAGAAGCTAAACAACAAAGAACACTGTAGGGCAGAGAGTGAAACCTCACTCAGAAGGGCAAACAGGATAGACTTTGGAAGTAGGAGAAGACAAGGAACAGGACAGGAGCCTTCCACAGGGGACCTCTGAAAGACTCTACCCATCAGGGTATAGAAGGAGATACTGAGACTCATAGCCAAACTTTGGGCAGAGTGCAGGGAATCTTATGGAAGAAGGGGGAAATAGAAAGACCTGGAGGGGACAGGAACTGCACAAGGAGACCAACAGAGGCAAAAAACCTGGGTCCAGGAGGTCCTGCAGAGACCGATACTCCAACCAAGGACCGTGCATGGAGAGGACCTAGACCCCTGCTCAGCCTAAGTGGGTTCCCTAGTAAGGGGATGGGCAGGGGCTGTCTCTGACATGAACTCAGTGGCTGGCTCTTTGATCACCTCCACCCGGAGGGGTGCAGCCTTGCCAGGCCACAGAGGAAGATGATGCAGCCAGCTGTGATGAGACTTGATAGGCTAGGGTCAGATAGAAGGGAAGGAGGTCCTCTCCTATCAGTGGACTAGAGAAGGGGCATAGAGGGAGAAGAGGGAGGGAGGGTAGAATTTGGAGGAGACAAGGGAGGGTGAGTAGGACTGGGAGGAAATGGAGGGGGCTACAGCCAGGATACAAAGTGAATATATTGTAATAGATAGATGAATAAATAAATAATAAACTATTTTAATATGTAAATGGCTTGTGAACATGAACTACCACGTGTAATGGCGTCACTTGACTGTCTACTCAGATGTCCAATAAAGTGTTGTACTTTGGCTTCATGATAAAAGGTGCTTATGTCAATAGAGCCTCTATTGCTAAAAAGTTTTTTTTAGTTAAAAAAAAGTGTCTCCTCTTCTGGAAGGGCCTAGTTTTAAAAAAAAAAAAATGAAAGGAGCGGCAAAGAACTTAAACAGACTTTCCTTCAAGAAGCTCTGCAAATGGCGAAAAAGCACATGAAACGTATTTAATATCATTAGTCATTAAGGAAATGCAAATCAAACTGTCAAATATCACTTCACACCCATTAAAATGGCTATTTGACTTTTGAGAAAAATAGTTTTATGAATATTTGAAGAAATTAAAGCCCTCATTCACTGCCAGTAAATGTAAAACGGTGTCAATACTCTGGAAAATTTTGGTGGTTCCCCTAATAGTAAAACAGGGTAATCATATCCTCCACAATCCCACTCCTAGGCATGTGTATTAACTAATTAAAAACAGGTGTTTCAATGAAGCTTATACTTGACTGTTTTATAACAACACTGTTTACAATAGCTAAAAAGTTGAAACAACCCAGAAGTCCATCAGTAGATGTGTAGATAAGCAAGGCAACATATCCATGCATGAATTATCAACAAAAAGGTATCAATGTTGCTAAGGGTGCAGTAGCAGCATGCGTAGCTTGGCTGTAACCAACAGCTCTTTGTTGGACTTAAGGCCCACTCAACAAGAGGGAATGTCTAATGCCAGAAATCTAGCCAACTACCCAGGGCTAATAAATGAATCATGAATCATGAAGAATCTACAACTACCATTTTACCAACCCAGAAAAATGCCAACCTACACTCTAAATATTTGTCTTTATACCAACAGATAAGTATAGCCCTTACCACTAATCAAGAAAAATTATTTTTGCAACAGACAGAGACCATTACATAAAACCACAACCAATTAAATGTAGAATTGTAGATCCAAGCCCCAGGGAACACATATACAATACAACTCCCTCATCTATGACTCCAGGACCATTGCAGAAGTCGGGGCATGAGGACTGCAAACACCAGAGCAAGAGGCAGTTTGCTGTGAAATTGTGTCTCCTAGGACTGTTCGAAGCCACACCCATAAAGTCTCATCAGTATGGCTGCTTAAACATGAGATAAGCAAGGACAACAACAATAGAAATGCTAAAGTAAATATGGACAGCCAGGAAGGTCTCAACCCTACATAAAGTCTACAGGCAACTAAGGAATAGTCTTCCCCAGGAAGAGCACTCCACTTGGTTATCCAACACCAAATGCTCAGCCCTGAAAACATACAGACAAGTAAGGTTATATAGACTGAAAGGTTATGCTTATACATCCAGGACAAAAGTTAATAATAAAAAAGATTATGAATTTGGAAAAGGGCAAGGAGGGCTATTATAGGGTTTGGAGGGAGGAAATGGAAGGGAAAATTATGTAATTATATTATGATCTCAAAACAATAGAAGAAAATTTTAAAAAAAAATCAGAGCTAGAGAGATGGCTCACTGATTAAGAGCACTTGCCGTTCTCTCAGAAGACCCAAGATCAGTTCCAAGCACCCACTTCAGAAGCCTCACAACATTTGTAACTCAAGCATGAGGGAACTTGTCTCCTTCCCTGGCCCTCTAAAGGCATCTGCACAGATGTGTCATGCATACACACACACACACACACACACAGAGAGAGAGAGAGAGAGAGAGAGAGATTTAAAAGAAGTCATGCATGTTTCAAAATTAGTGCACCAAGAAAAGTCACAAAAGCCCACACAGTACACAACACCGTTTATAGGAAATATATAAAATAGGTATATCAACAGAGACACAATGCTAATTATGGCTCCATAGAACAGAGGGAAAGGCTAGACCATGAGAAGGAGAAAGATGTAAACGTGTGTAGTATTTCTCTTTGTGAAGATGAAAATCTTTTTAGGCTCCCTATGACAGTTATTTCCCATTTCTGCTTATGTCCTTTAAGTGGGTAAACTATATGATGTGTTGTTTATATCTCAGTAAAACTTCTATTTTAAAAAGCAATTTATAAGCCATACTGAAAATAGCAACTCATTACTCTATAACTCTAAGTATATCTTTAGGTAAAGATATACTTTTTGTCCTATTCATTTCAGTTGTTCAGTTCCAAATGATAGCTAGCTATTTTTAGAAATCTAATCTACTCTAAAGTGGTAAATATTTACCACTGAGAATAATATCCAAAAAGGCCAATGATGATATGAAATCTTCCCAGAGATATTTCTAAAAATGTTATTATCATGTGTGAGATAATTGGCTCATCACTTTTCTTTACATTACAAAGGGCAGCTCTCTATGCATGTTGAAACACACATGTGCCTTGATGCATACATATAACTACTATATACGTACACATTGCATACATATACATATGTACATGTGATTTGATAGGTACGCGATATATATTCTATCTACCATATAATATGTAAAGTATGTGTTCAATTTTTTTATTTATAAAAGACAGTTAAAAGGAAATTGAAAGTAGGTTTGTTTTTTTTTTCATTCATTTGTCCAAATACCTGTTGGACATGTGTAAGGGGGCACACTTGAAAACATAAGACCCTTTAGGCCAGTGAGATGGTTCATTGGGTGAAGGTGCCAAATGATACATTAATGCTATAAAGCAGAAAAGACACTGAGGACAGTCAACAAAGTGTCTCCGTGGAGAAATTCGTCAGCGAGTATTTTTCAACCCTTCTAAATGGGCCTTTAGACGGGAGAACATCCAAAGGAGGTACAACTAACAGTCTTTGCAAGAACTTAGATCCAGTCGCTGTCACTTACAGAGAGAAGTCTTCCTTCACTTCTTCCCATAGTCTCGGCCCTCCGACAGTTAAGTACCCTATAATTTTTATTAAAATGCTTCCTGTAGGCCCTTTCAACTAAGGACAACTTCATAATAATGCAACAGGAGAAGGCATTGTAGGTGACAGTACCTTTGAAATACCTTCCACAGTGCTAATGATCCGTGGTTAAAAGGAGTTGGTTGTATATTTCTATAGAATTATTTTAGGTTTTTTGACATCTTTTCCATTTGCCAAAAAAAAAAAATGTACTAAGTAAGTAAAGTCATAATAACTAGCTAACTAATTGCCTCCCCTACCGATGCTCTACTTCCATAGCAACTGGGTTCAAGTAGGAATGGAGATAGGAAATGATTTTTGTGAACTCAAGTGAAGCGTTAATGATCCCGCCACATAAGAGAAAAGCTGTTACCACCACATAGAAAGTTAACAGAGCAGCTTCTCCTCTAACAGCAGCCCTTTCAAGCCCGAGGGGAGCAGTGTTTTCAAAAGTTTGCAAGCTGATCATTTCATCCGGTATTGTTTGACTGTTCCAATGTCCCCCAGAAGGACAGGTAGCATTTCCCTGTAACCTTGAACCTGCACGCTCCATGGAAATGGGAAATAATGAGATTTTGCTGTGCATATGTCTAATACGCTAGTCCTCACTAATGGCTCACACAGCCAAGTCATCACTCCTCAGTCAGCTGGAGTCTGCAGTACGCTTTCCAGAATCCTGAGTTTGTCTTTTTGCGTTCGAGGGATTTGCTCTTTGGTGACAAAGTTAAGATGTCTACTTTTCTGTACTTGTTAGTCCTCCCTCCCTTATGTGCTTATGTGTACGTTTACAAATAACACTTAAACCTCGCAAAGCTGTGCCCAGAGGAATAAGAGACCGATGTCTGTTACAAACACCACATGCCAGACATCGAGCTGGGTATTTTTACAGGCATCATCTCGTGTCAGTCTTAAAAAGAAGGCCCATAGCTCAGGGCACACGCTGTTCTTACAGAGCACCCAGGTTCAGCAACCAGCACCCTCCTTGAGCATCTCACAGCCACCTGTAACTCCAGCTCCAGAGGAAATGGCAGTTCAGAGAGACACTCAACATGCTCCCTTTGGGAAATGAGCACGCAAGGATCCGATCCCAAGTGGAGAGCCAAAGTTCTCGTAATGGCCAGGTTCTGTGTGTCATCGGTCCTTTCTGCCTCCCATGCCTAAGAGCTCATTTCCTCTCATCTCCTGTCCCTACTCTCCTCTGACCCTGCAGACCTGTTCACTCCAGGACCTCTGCTCTGCAGCTTGAAGCCCTCTTCCCCCACAGCTCATTGACCCTCCTCCTCGAGTCTTGATTCGGATGTCACCTCCTAACAAGCGGCCTTCCAGGCCATCCTACTTCAAATTGCCTCTGTAACCCACTTCCTGGTTCTTCTTAACCAACTTTGTTCCCACTTCCCCCAGTGTTCACTCTCCTCTAACATTATCTTTGTTTTCTTCCCTTCACAAGCATGTGCCTTCCCCTAATACAGTCTGTCTATTTTGTTCTATGATGCTTTTTCAGCATTATTTGTTGAGTGAGTAAGTGAAAGACTCAAAAGACCCTAGAACTTATGCTCTTTCATAAATGAATAGCCCTCATAATGAGTTTCTAGAAATGTATTTTCTTCCCCCCCCCCTTTTTTGACAGGGTCACAAGCTGGTTTTGAACCCTTGATCCTCCTGCCTCAGTCTCCCATGTACTATCACTATAGGAATGTACCACCATGCCTACCTTGAACCTCCCCTTTTGCACACTGACTTTTCATTCTACCAGAGTGAGGAGCAAATCTTACTGTCAACTTCTTGGCTGTGTGACTCTGGGTTAGAAATAATAATAATAATAATAATAATAATAATAATAATAATAAAAAGTCGGGCCTTATTTACTCCATACCCCGGGGCATTTCTGTCATGGGCAGGTGGACTATGAGAAACTGACCTGAGGGGCTGTGTGTGCACAAGAGAATGCACCATCCTTCTGGGCTCTGAGAGGGGGTGGAGGTGATAAGACTGTATTAGTCGTTATACAACTCGGTAAGTGAGCCATGGTGTGGGGCAAGCCAGAGACTGAAGCCCCCAGACAAGGCAAGGAGATCTGTCCTGCTCTGCCTTCAAGAGCCTCCCCTCTCCACGCCTGTGTTCTATTGTATTTGCGATCTGTCTTTTTCTAATTTATGTTTTTTTATTATTATGTGTATGGGTATACTCACATGAGTGCAGGTACCTGTCAGATCCCCTGGGGCTAAAGTTACTTGTGGGCAGTTTTGAAGTTTTGAACCCCCTGATGTGGGTGCTGGGAACTGAATTCAGAAACTTTTTTGTCCGTCTGTTTGTTTGTTTGTTTGTTTTTGTTCTTCAAGACAGGGTTTCTCTGTGTAGCCCTGGCTGCTCTGTAGACCAGGCTGGCCTCAGACACAGAGATCTGCCTGCCTCTGCCTCCCAAGCGCTAGGACTAAAGGCGTGCTATGCTATGCCACCATCTGGCAGTATGTCTTCTTAACCATTCAGCTATCTCTTCAGTCCTAGCATTTGCTATCTTGAAGAAGTCAGAATAACTCCAACCCTGAACTGCATTTCTACCTGATTAAAATTCAGAATTTCACAATGAACAGTCACAGGGCTTAGGCAATTCTGTGGTTGGCTCTCACCATTGAGGAGCTGTTGAAATTCAAGGTGAAACAAATTCATCTTTGAAAGCCATCTTAAGTTTTCAAATTGTGTGTAAGCTTGTTGGGAGGGGGAAAAAAAAAACAAGGTCTTATTTTATTGATAGAATTTTTGATAGGTCTGATTGCCTTGCTACAGGAACAACAGCTTGGTATTAAACTTTAGACATCACACACACACACACACGCACACACACACACGTACATGCACACACACACACACACATTTGCCTCCTTCTAGACTGTATTAGTTCCTTTTCTCTTGCTATGATAAAAGAGTATGACCAAGAACAACGTAAGGGGGAGAGAGTGTTTTTCAGCTTACAGTTCCAAAGGGTTAGAGTCTATAATGGCTTGAACAGCGTGACAGCAGGCAGGCATGGTGGTGAGAGCAGGAAGCTCTTCACTCCAACCACTGGAGGAAGTACGCTAGTGAGACAGGAAGTACACTAGTGAGGCAGGAAGTACACTGGTGAGGCACTGGTAATGTGCTAGATGTGCAAGGTTGCACATCTTAGAGGTTCCATATCCTCCCCCAAACAGCGCCACCAGCTGGAGGCCAAGTGTTCAAATGCACAAGCCTGTGAGGACAGACCTCACCCAAATGCCTTTGAGGCCTTTCTCAGGGCGCATCCTTACGCATCAGTACTGGAAACGAGCCTATCAATTATTTCTGAACTGTAGGACTCATGGTGATTTTTATTTCCCTTATATATATATAATCTGCATATTTTCCCAAATGTCTCTAGTAAATTAGTGTTACTGTCTAACCATAAAAACAATTGGTTGTATCAGTAAATCTTTAAAATTTTTTGTTCATTTTCCTTGAAAAGCTGTAGGTTTTTCCGTATATTCATTATGTTGCTTTGAGTCAACTTAATATTTTTTGTAACTTTTATTTATCAAAAGATTTCCTTTTTGATCTATTCCAAAGTGTTGGAAGATAAACTGTACAAGCTCCAGCCACCCACTTTCCAGTACAATTTTTAAAGGATTTTTTTAAATGGGAAATTATCAAGAGGGTCCTTCTAGTGGGACTAGGTAGGACAGAGTCAGCTCTTCAGGCCCTGGTATAGCCTGACCAAAGCTGGCCTGAAGGGTCAGCATGTGGAGTCTGGATAACTGGTTTTTCCTTCCTGTGAGCAAATTCATGTTCTCTTTAGTGAAAATGTCCAAATTTATATACAATGGCCTCCATTTATGATGCTCCCAGCATCTTCTTAAACTCAGATCGAAGGCAGCTCCCTCTTTTACGAGTCCACTTGATTTGTCATAAGCCCTGCCATGAAATGAAGAGTAAAAAAAGTATTTCATTGAGATGTCCTGGTTTTTTTTTTCATTAATTATACTTTTCAATTTTCTACACTGTGTATTATCTATAAACCATGAACCGTTTTTTCATTGACATGTCAAGGAAGGCCAGTGACCTCATTTGTGACAAGATAGAACATATTTACACACCAATAATATACATACAAATCATTTTCCGCATTTACTTCCGGTCTTCACACCATTCCTTACTCTTCTCCATGATTTCACCTGGCATCTGTATAATGTAGTGCTCCCCAGCTGTTAGAGAGAAGGAAGGAGCTTAACACATATGAAATGACATGGAAAGATGCTCCTGAAATACCTGTGCATGGAACAGATGGTTACAGATCGCAAAATGGCGTCTGCCAATCCATCAGAAAGGATTATTTAAGTATATATTGATGTGCACAGGGGGAACTCCAGAAGGGTATGTAGCAAGTTCCTTGTTCTGATTATTGCTCTAGAATGCAATTGACAGGGAAGCTTTTCTTAAATTATTATTCTGCACTTTCTGAAATATTGAAACATTAGATTGGTTGGTTTGCTTGTGGAGACGGTGTCTCATGTAGCCCAGGCTGGCTTCCATGGAAACTCACTCAGGACAATCTTGACCTCCTCCCCCTCCCCCTCACCTCTCAACTGCTAGAAATAGAGGCATGCTCTCCTATGCCCAACTACCAAATGCTCTTTAAAAAAAATAACTAAAATCGCATTCATGTCTTAAATATGTCCATCTACCCCACAGTTGTATGCACTCTCCCTAAGTTCCAAGAACTGTTGATACATAATTTATCTCCCTGAAGTCCAATGTAAAGTTAAAATCCTGATGTGCTGTCTGGTTGTTTATATATATAGATATATATATATAAGCTATACTAAAGTGGCATCCAAACCACTTGTCTCTTCAATTTGTAGGTAAAAACAAAGACTCAGCTGGAAGAAACTGAATTGGAGACACCAACTTTCAAGCCCAGACTCTGAGAGAGGTAAATTGCATAGCTAATCCTTCTTAATAGATTCCAGAAAGAACATGGATGAAACTTCTCTTGATCTTTTTCTTTCCTTACACAAACTGAACACTTTGATCACTTGCAACCAAAAGGTGGTATTTAAAGAAATAGCACAGGTCGCTTTTATTACATACAGGTCCGCGAGCAACATACTACCTTGAGTAGCTGTTAAAAGGGCTCACACTTCAAAAGGTAATTGACCTAAATTCTCCTTCCTGCTCCGCACTCTGGTAAGGCTCCTCCACGTGCAGGCCCTCCAATGGATCTCACACATGGAAGAGATACAAGAGGGTCCTCGGGAGCATGGGAATCTAGGCCACTGTGATTCATACTAATTCAAACATTATTTTAATGTCTGCGCGGAGATTGCTTAAAAATCCTCAACTTCAGTGACTGCCTGAGAGCTACCAGTTCCACTCTGGAATGGATCTGAGGTTAATTTACGGAGAGGAACACTTTGAAGTGATTGCACCTGCTCTGCTTCCATCTGGTTGCGACTCTGATGGGTTGGAATTCTATGCTTCTGCTTTCAAAGGCTTTGTTTTGTTCTAGTGTGTGAGCAAAGTTACAAAATGCATCTTTGTAACGGAAGTCACTGTTCTCCAGCAGTGTGTCCCGGTCATCCTAAATTCCTTACTTCCAAATCCCTTAAAGGAGCACCTTGGTTTTCATCTTTTCACATGTTCGTTGGTTCCCTCAGGGTTCATATTCTTCACCTTCGTCACTATTATGATTCCTGGAACTATTTTAACCTAAATTTAAATGATATCTGCTAGTAATATTCCAGGGGTAATTGTGAAGTTGATTAAGGTTCTCCAGAACTTACGGGAACATAGAGTTAAGGTTTAAAATATCTAATACAGTCCCCAGTTGTAGAAATTCTGTCAGCATTGACTGATCATCATTCCAAACATCCTTGGAACAAACTGGAATAAACAAGCATCTTTGGTACATGATCTTCCTGGAGTGGTTTTTTTTTTTTTGTGGCTTTCTCCCATTTTGGAAAATAATATCATTTTAGAACACGACCAGAAGCAGACTTGACCTTGATGCTCTGACTCATTTCTAAAGCTGTATGCTACAAATTACAGCTTTCTGTTCAGTACACGGTGAACCAAGGCCGATGTCCGGTTGGATGACTGTTGTGTTACCTGAGGTCAGGTGCTAGCAGAGAAAAGCAGGGGACCATATTTATAATTATTACTCATACTTGTGATGCATGCTGCTATATGAACAATTGCTCATTCTGTGATCAGCAAACAAAGCTATTGCCATTGCTCTTTCTCCTTCAGTGGTAAAATAAATATATATATACATATACATATGTATGTAAGTATGTATATATTCTTTATCTATCCTTTGATACAAGAAGAAAGAAATGTCTGAGGAAAAGGAATAAAACCAAGCTCCTTCAACCCTGAGACAATATGAATGTGGGCAAAACCCCATCCAAAGTCAGTTAATAATGAGGTCAAGAATGCTGAATAATTTAGCATACTTGGATCTTGATTTGTGATTGCCCAAAACTAATATTTCACAAGCCACATTGCACCTTGTCACCAAGTCCTATTTCTCCCTCAAGATAATGTCCGAGTATTAATGGACCCAATTTGGTGGAAATTACCTAATTGGCTACAGTCACTTCAACTTGAACGTGACATTTCAGACTGCTTGGTAGTCTCGAGGAGAAGTTGGAAGCTCCGGCAGCACACTTGCTCTTTGTGGTAATTGTGGCTGAAGCTTGTGTTACCACCCAAGCTTATTATTTTGCAAATTGTACACTCAGCTTTTTCTGAAAACTGTACCATCAGGAAAAAATCCCTGAGGAAGCTCTTTTTTTTTTCTCTTCCAGTTTCTGTAAGGCCCTCAGGTGGGGATGACCAAACAAAATACTGTGTGGCTGCATTGTAGCTCATTTAACCACTGCCTCCTGATAAAATAAATACCTTAGTGCCAGGACTGAAACAGAGCTCCTTACAACTCATCATTCTGTGCAGTCTGTGATTGTTCAGCTAACCAAATTACTGCTGGTGAAGGGCTTTGGTGGAGGGCACCGTCTCTCACGGGGCGATTTGGTGGGACAGGTAGGTGGGAAATGAGGGTCTGCCTTCTGCTAGAATTGTCCTCGCTTCTGTTTGTGCCTGAGCTTTGTGCCTGTGAAAGCAGCTCATTCCTGAGGACCACAAAGGCCTCAGACAATGGGCCTCCATCTCCAGTTAGCATCTCTTTGTGCTTCTAGTGCTCCACAGTTTCAAAGGCTGTGCCTGTCCTCCCTTTCCTGCCTCCGATGATATTTATGGAGTACATAAGATGACCCAGGTCCTGTGCTAGACACTGAAGATGGAGATGTAAGTGATGCCGTCCATCCTCAAGTAGCTCCCTGAATAAGGAAAGGGTAGGAAAAGAGGCCTCCCATCAATGATTATCACCCCACAATGGCAAGTGACCTAACTGGCCAGAACACAGAAAATGCTGAGAAGCCACACAGCCCCAGAGATGAGGCAGGTCAGATCTTTGACAGGTGATAGTGGTTTACAACTAGGAAGGAGTGGTGCGGAGAGAGGACCAGATGCCCATCTTGTGCAGAAGGCTCAGCAGGCATAAGACATGCGGCTAAAAGGCAGGTGAGCCAGATGGTAAAGGGCCAGCCCACGTTTTCTGTGGTCAGTCACAAGGTGCGTTCTTCGTTCCTCACAGCGGCCTTAGGATGCAGCACAGCCCAGGGGCAAACCAAGGCTGGGTTCTGGTGGAACTCTGCCACCTGTATCAATCTATTAAACACATCTCTGTACAGCAGTAATTTCGCTATTGGTCTTTCAAACATCAGTGTTTCCATGTATTGCTAGCACCTTCTGTGTGCCATTAGCAAATGGGAGCTGAGGTGGTAAACTCTGGTCTCTTCACTCAGCCTCAGTGTACCATTCTGCAGCCAGGCTGACCCGGCGAGTATTTGACAGCATTGTCCAGAAGGGGCTGACTGTCTTCGGCAATGTCGGTTTACTCTGCTATGATATCTCCACCATATATTTTCGCTCTGAGAAATGGTTCTGATCCATAATGGCTAAGAAAAGGTGTGCAACTGCCAGCTGGCTGCAAAGGAACAAAAAGTGACATTCTGGGTGTCCCAGTGCAAGTGTAACTGCTGGTCAAGTAAAGTTCAAGAGGGCAGCTAGAGAGTGTGTGAGAGAAGTGGCATCAGGCAGAGCGCATGGCACTGACTTTGGCAAGGGCACCACACAGACACCACAGGAAGACTGTACCACACCTGGAAAGCAGGCTGAGAAACTGCTTACCTGAATGGAATTGGGTGTTTCAGGGAGAGTAGAGGGAAACAGTAATATCTTCAGCCACTGCCAAAGTGCTAGAACTTTGTCTCTAGAGGCCTTTGTTTCCAGGACCATATGCACACCAGTTCAGACAGGGCAGCTCTTGCCTGTACAGAAAAAGGTGGATAGCGAATTCACAGCTACCAAAGACTGCTGGAGAGCATGGAATGTAGAGCCAGGCCACATGGGTTCAAACCCCGCTTCTGCCATTTATTACCTTGTGTGTTGAACCTCTTAGTGAACCTCAGTTTTTCCACCTGGAAAATGGAAGCAGCAATGCCACCTTCAAGCAAGAGCTACAGTGATAATGGAATGCTTACAAGGTTTAGAATACGGTCTGGCATGTATTAAAGGCTTGAAAGTGTGAGCTAGGTTATTATCACAGGTACGGATGCTGCTGGCTTGCTGTCTATAAAATGAGGGAATGTGAATGAACAATCTCTGGAGTTCCTTCCAGTCGTGACAACAACAGAATGCCTAATTTGGGGAGAAAAACTCTAACTTTGAGGGTGTGACTGTCCCCACCAGGGTTACACAGAGGAAAATGTCAAATCAGAATTGAATTCCAAGTTGGTTGTTCTCCTGTGATTGTGCCTTTACTAATGCCCCTTTATTTTTTTTTATTTTATTTCTATCCTTTTACATTTTTTTAGATAGTAGCTCAGGCTGGCCTGCAAAATACTCACATCACCCTGACTGGTTTCAAACCCAGTGCAATCCCCTTCCTTGGCCTCCTGTATGCTTTGAATGTAGGTGTGAGCTACCATGGCCATCTTTTCATAGCCTTTGATGTGCCACAAACTGTCCAGAACTTACCCAAAGCCTCTCAGCTCCTTAAACCCCTTCACTTGCAGATAGCAGAGCCTTGGAGTAGCTCTGTTTCCTTTTTCTTTGTTTTTTATTTTGTTTTTAATCTTTTTTTAATGTATTCACTTTACACCACGATCATAGCCCCCTGCCTACTCTCCTTCTGCTCCCACCATCCCTCCCTCTTATTCCCCTCCCCTTACTCCTCAGAAAAGAGGAGCCCCCTCCAACCCACCCTAAACTCTCATCAGGACTGAGCATATCCTCTTCCTCTGTGCCTTGCAAGGCAGCCCAGCCAAGTGGAAGTGATCAAAAAGCAGGTAACAGAGCCCATGTCACAGACAGCCCCTGCTCTTCTTATTAGGAAACCTACATAAAGACTACCCCCATCGGCTGCACATGAAACACTTCTCCGTTGTTGGTGGGAATGCAAACTTGTACAATCACTTTGGAAATCAATCTGGCATGTTCTCAGAAAATCGGGAATAACTACTTCAAGACCCAGCTATACCACTCGTAGGGATATATCCAAAAGATGTTCCACCAGACACAAGGACACTTGCTCAACTATGTTCATAGCAGCTTTACTGATAATAGCCAGAATCTATAAACAACCTAGATGTTTCTCTGAGGAAGAATGGATAAAGAAACTGTGGTACATTTACACAATGGAATACTACTCAGCTATTAAAAACAAGAAAATGATGAAATGGGGAGGCAAATGGATGGAACTATTTCCTTTTTCATTTTTTGTTTGTTGGGTTTTATTTTATTTAACTCCTTCTGTTCTCCTGTCAATCATGAAGTGGGAAAAGCAAAGTATTAAAATTAAAATGCAACATAGATTTAAACAACCTAAAGAATAATTGTAAAATTCAGTTGGATGGGCTAGCAAGTTGCTTCATCTGGTGACAGTGCTTGCCACACAAGCCTGGTGACCTGACTTTAATCTCCGGAACTCATGTAAAGGTAGAAGGATATAAGGTAACTGACAGTACAGAATTGTATTCTGACCTCTACACATGTGCTGGTACATGCATGTTCCATACACACACATCATGAACACACCAGAACACACATACACACACCAATAATGATAATTTTTAAAATATTTATTTAGGGCTTTAATTTTTAAGGATTTATTTATTTTATGTATATGAATGCTCTATCTGCATATACACCTGCATGTCAGAAGAGGGCACCAGATCTCAGTATAGCTGGTCGTGAACTTTAATTTTTATCTTATGTTTTATGGGCATTTTGCCTTCACGTATGTCTATGTATCATGTGCATGCAGTGCCCACAAAGGCCTGAAGAGGGCATCCTATCCTCAGGATGCTGGACACGTGAGACACCACGTGGGTGCTTGGAATCAAACTGTGGTCCTTTGAAAGAGCATCCAGGGCTTTTAACCGCTGAGCCGTCTCCCCAGTCCCGACTTGCTTGTTTTCTGAGATGGAGGTCTTGTAGTGTAGCCCAGGCTGGCCTTAACTTGAGATCATTGTGCCTCAGCCTGCTGAGTCCTCGGTTTACAGATGCACACCACCATACCCAGTATCTTCTGGTATCTACAATCCAACCATCTGCTGTTGGTGACTGTGCCCCTGGGAGACTGACAATCCTTTTAGGACGAGTGGAAGGATCTTGCACCCAATTTGGGGAAAATGCAAGCCTTTGGATGTGTTTCTTTGTTTTAATTGTCCTGTGTTCTTGTTTGATATAAACTCTTAGTCGTTTCTGTTCACCTTCTCAGGCAGCTTTGGCTGGTCCTTAAGGGCTCAGAAGAGGAGGAAACAAAAAGGGACAGGGACAAGAAGGAAGGGGGGGTGTAGTCCCAACAAAGCACTTCCTGCTTCCTTATTCTTTCCCACACATTTACTGGTAGGGGAGACTCCAGTCTCTGGCTGGTGGAATATACGTTTCCTTCTTTTGTTTACTGTGTCCTCTGTCTGTCCATCTCAACGCCGGGATTGTCAGTGTCCCCTTCACATCTGAAATATCTGCTCTGGGTGATTTTTTCAAAGAAGTGTGTTTCATTTGACAGCACCGATTTCATCAGAGGAGGTTAACCTGATGACTTTGATTTGACACCTTTGATTTTGGGTTCATGTTTAATAATTTTTGAAGGTTTGTGTTTCAGCATCGGATGGACATACAGAATAGGCCCAGGACAGTCTCAGAATCTGGTTATGCCCAAGAAGCCACTCTTCTATAAAAACCGAACACTGGAAGTTATCTCTAGAGCTGTCTGTCTGTTAATGAGTGGGAGGTAACCGTTAGAACTCATCAACATTGCACTAAAAAACCTCCAGTGCACAGCTCTCCCCCCACCACACACACACACACACACACCTCACACACAAATCTATCCCTGTTAGGAGTGCTGGTGTGTGGCCATTGGTCTGGGCCCTCCCCCCTTGCCTTCCCCTTTAATCTCTTGGTCAGGTTTAGGCAGAGATCTTTAAACCGTATAGATTTCTCTTTCACCCTGCTCAGAAGGTGTGTTGTGAATCCAAACAAACACGCTGGGTGTCTGAGTGCATAGCTGGGACTCGGCCGCTTTGACCAGACACTTCTGCTGAGTCTGCCTCCCTCCATCCATAAAGCAATGAAGTCACTGGTGCTTGGAGTAATGAATATGGGGAGGGGGGAGGCCGGGGGGGGGAGCTCGCTCTGCACCTGAAGGTAGAAATAAGAACGGAAGGACACAAGACATAACAAACCCCCACATGTATTGCACAACTGGAAAATTGCAATGAGTTGTTTTAATGAATCCATTTGCTGGATGACAGTGAAAAAGCTGCCATTCTTATCACTAGAACTCTGCGTGGTGACAGCAGATGCTCTCCTGTCCTGCCAGCAAATAAGACCTCCAAATCCTCCCCGAGTGCTGCAGCACCCATGTGCAGCAGAGCATTTCAATTCACTCGGCACTCCTCTGTAAAAGGCCACGACTGATGGCACATGGCATCGCCACCAGGATTGCTAAACAGATGGAATAACTGTCGATGAATTTGTGTTTTAATCACATTAATGTATTTGGCAGGGAGATCCACCCAAGGACACATTTCAACGTCTGCCTTTGATCTGAGCCCCTTTGGGGCATTTTTCCCTGACTGATAAACTCCTCCTGAGTTCATAGTCAAATGATGGAAATCATGTTTGTAGAAGAAAGGGAGAAGGAAGCCAGGCACCCACTTCCCAGCTGGGCATGAGAAGCTCTGAGACTCCATGTATCTCACCCACCTGGGCTCCACGGGAAGGGTGTCCTCGCCTACCTGGCCCCTTCCTTTCCAGACAGGCACATGCTTGATGCAGAATCCATGAGCTCTGCCCAAGATGCCTCTTGCTGTTTTACAGGAGCCTGTTCGGATGCTAATAGCTCCCCCATGCATTTTCCTGCTAACCCATCACACTCGTTTTGGTTTGCTTTATAATGTAACATGATGGAAATCAGAAGCTGTGCTTTTAATGAGAGCGTTCTAATTGTGTGATCATTTCTTCTAAATATTCCACTGTGAATCCAGCTGAGTACAGACACACAGACAAGACCAAGCCCTATTAACTTGGCAGTTTTGCTCTTACGGAGACTCAAAGGACAGAGGGTAGTGAGGAAAGCATTATAGCCACTGAGAGCAGGGCTGCTTCAGAGCCTTCCTCAGAAGCTTCTTCACCAGCCTTCTCTTGCGAAGGATCATCAGCTACTTCCCCTCTTCTCTTAGGATAAAGAGATCTGAGGAGGTTTTAAATTCATAGATGAATTTTCTTGTTTGTTTGTTTGGTAGATTTTTTTCCCTTCTCATTCTTTCTCCTCCACAGAACTCAACTAGCAAATGATTGGATCTTTGACAGAACAAAGGTATTTTTGATGGCTCTGTAATCTAGTGCGCTAATGCACCCAGTCCCCTCATTGTCTTGCTGTCTGATCCCATCCTTTCTGCCAGACAGTCACTGCGGGATGAGTCACTTTTAATGTCTGATAATCAAGGTGAATTTTCAAAAAGCTGCCATTTTGGAATTATGCACTATATCCCGGTGTCAGGGACTGCAAGAGGAGGAAGGGGTAAGGAAAGGCTAAGAGAGACACCTACCGTGTGTCTGCAGAACTGCAGGACGCAGCCAGCACGGTGCCAGACAAGATGTGTCCGGAGGGTCCAAGTCGATCAAGGCATACATGATGAGAAAGAGACTATGTTAATTATAAATTAAAAATAACTTCTATGATAATGAAGATTATATGCACAGGAGAAAACGTCTTAGTTAAAACAGACTGGAGGGATAGAATTAAGACCCAGCCATTTGGGGGCACGGATTCTGTACCTACTGAATATATTGTGGTCTATTAAATAACCTAATACAAACTTAACATTTGAAAAAGAATAGAAGGGAATTGTAGCAGTCTCCATGGAGGCTGTATTGTCTGCCATCCTTATTTAAAGTGCTATCTGCTAAGAACATTACCTAGCAGATTAACACAACCTTCCTCCAGCCAGGGAGCCAGGATAATTCCAGAATCATTTAAAGGAACACACACACCCCCGAAACCCCAACCCCCCAAAAAAAGCCCCAGTGAACTAGCCGAAGAGATGCTTAAAACCCAGGACAAACAAAGGGTATCAAACATCCTTTCAGGGCTCTGACTATTCAAGTACATGCTGGTCACTGTCTTCTCTGAGGTGATTAACTAAGCCACAGCCCTATATTGTGGCTCCGGACTCTGTTTTAATTGTTGGCATCCTGTTAAGTGGTGGGATAGTTGAAGGAAAATGATCTGAGCACAGCCGGTGAGTTCTGTTTATTATCCAGAGAAGTGAACACTATAAATAGAGCCAGGCTGTTTTGACTAGGGAAATACTGTCCTATCGCAGCCGGGAGGTGCTGAGCGAGTGAAAGCGGAACCTTCAAAGCTTTGTCCCGCTGTATCAAAGCGGGAGGTTTTTCATGGCTGTTTCAGTGGCTGGTCAGAGTCTGCAGGCGCTTCCTCTGTCCTGGGGGAGGGAAGGAATGACATTTCAGAAAATGCTGCTCTATAACTGTGATGAAAGCTCATGTATTTTCTTCAGCAGAGGTATCTAAATACCTGGGCATCTTCTGTGTACAAGTTGTGTTTACAGATTATTATACTTATATTTTCTACCATGGTTACTACTAGTCCTCTCTCTCCCTTTGTGTGTGTGTGTGTGTGACAGAGAGACACACATGAGCACACACACATGCACATAATATATGTGCATGCTACATCCAATAAATGGCTACAGAATAGGCAAATGAGGAAAAGATGTAGTTACCGCATTGCTCTTCTCATGCATATAAAAGAAGGTTTAAAATTCAGAGACTATGTAAGCTGTAAGCAAGCCCATGGATGTCTTTTGGTACAGTCCTAACTATACTATGATAGCAGAGAACTGAGTGACTTGACCTGTGACACTCCGACAGAGGTGGGTAGGTGCCAGGCTAATGCTGGGTGTCTTTCTCTCCACTTGGCACACTTTCTGTTGCCACGTACTCTTTGCAGCTAGGCTAGTCATGATTCCAGCACAGACACCAGAGAAAAAGAATCACATGTTTCCAACCATGATACAGAGGAATAAAATGAAACATGGTATGAAATGAAAAGGGGGAAAAAAGGCAAGATGGGAATAGACCATGTATCAGACAGAATGATCTCTAACTAGTCCAGAATTCCATTTGAAGGTAGAATTGTCCTTTATTGGAAAAAAAGGGGGAAAAAAACTAATAGAGACATTTGGAGCTGGCTAAGAAAGCAGGCGCCAGCGAGAGTGCTTTCTTCCTCTTCATGTGTGTTTTCATCTAGAATGTCAGAATCAGCCTCAGTCACATAGCCCTTGACTCTCTATGCTCCACAGAGCACAGCAGACTCTAGGAAGGAAGCTGGACTTCCTTTTATTTCTGGACTAAATCCTTAGCAGGTGCAGGTGGCCTGCTCTCTGTTCAGAAGTCTATAATCCGGTAGGTGTTTTACCTCTATAATTTGCATTTCTCTTTTGCTGTGTTCTGAATCCTGTGGGGGTAAAATCTGCATTTTTTTTTTGTTACTAAAACATTTCCCTTTGTGCTTAGCACCCTGGTGCACAGAAACCCTGGTTGTGTCAAGTGTCCTGTTTTAATATTAAACCTGAGGAATTTCCTTCACAAGCACCCCAGAGATGACAGGAGCATTGTCAGAGGTGCTGGGTGGTGACCATGGTGAAGTAGCCATCACCATGAACGAGAGCAGGGGCTCCCAGCAGGCCTGCATTTTCTCCAGAAGAATAAAAAGAAAGGCACACACAAACAGCTAAAAAGAAGAACTGAAATCCACATATAAATCAAGACTGTGTCTCAGCAGGGCAAATCATCTTTGACAGATAAAGGAAGGCATCTAAACAGTACCTATTATGTAAGACATTTTATTTTTATTTGTTTATGTTTTTATTTATTATAATTGTGGGAAGCACGCATGTGGAGGTCAGATGATAAACTTCGGGAGTTGAGTCTCTTTGTCCCCCTTTATATAGGTTCTGGGGATCCAGTGCGCGTTGTCAACTAGTGAGCACCTAACCTGCTGAGATACCTCAGGGGTCCCACTGTAAGAAATGTTAACAAGATGAAAGGTGGAGATGTCGTGGTCAGTAGACAATGAAAATGGAACCACAAAACAAACTTTGGCTTTTTCAAATCACAAATTTTGACTCCTTCAAGTCCAACAAAACAAACAGCCTTTCAAAATCTTTCATAAATTGTAGAACATATGAGTAGCTGATGATATTAACCTGGAAATAGGTGATCTTGGCTCCTTCTTCCCCCACCCCACCCCCACCCTCCATGGAGACCCATCAGGGGTATTGTTGGGACTTTTATTTCAATGGTACTGTTAGAAATAGGGGGTTCTCAGCCTTAGCCCTAAGAGCATTCATGTAGGATAGAGGAGCTAGGGGAAAAGGTTCAATCCTGTCCATGGCCTCTACCCACCATATGCTAGTGATACCTGCTCACAGAGTATTCACAGTTAAAAGTATCTCCAAATATTATCAAATGACTGCTGGGGAAAATATCCTCTGGTTATGTTGTTCAACCTCCCAGTTAAAAACAACTACACTAGAGAGGGTGATTCCCACTTTAGAAATTAGAGCCTCTTGCCCAGGTTTTGGAGACAATATTTACCTACACGTTAAATTCTTACATTTGAGGGTATGATCAAAACATAGAAGGCACTTCCGGTTCCTAATGTTATTTTTGGACAGGCTCTTCGGTATCCAAGGAATACCGAACACTCAAGAGACTGATAATCCAATCCAATGGCACCATGCTTCTAAAAGTAACTGAGCAATGAATAATTGAGACTCAGTGTTCACAGGACCCAAGAGGCACAAAGTAAACAGTTTTGAAAAGGATGTAATGCCAACAAACCCTTTTGGGAGAATTTAAATACCTAATGAAATGAAAAGACATCCCACAGTCATGGATTGGAAGATGAGATATTGATAAGCTCATAACCCTTCCTGTATACAACCATCACCTTAGGTTTTCCTAAGTGACAGTTTAAAGCAACAGTGGTTGACTTGGAGACTACATCTAAGAGGTTTCAAGCCCGAGGGGAGATAATTTTTCAGTGAATTCTTCAGATGTAGCCAAGGATAATGAGAAAATAGAAACTTCTCAGAACCATGAGGAGCATGGTTCCATGAATTGGAAGCTTTTCCAGGAAGCAGGTGTGGAATCCACTCAGGAAGTAACCTCTACTCCTGGGGTCCAGTTCCACTTAATCCCACAGAGATTTCAGAATTGCTGTGAGCCAGTCAACAAACCAGGAGTATAAAAACATCTTCATTGTAAAACAGGGCATCTATAAAAATTCCAAAGCAGATATTTCACTTGGAGCTGGGAGACTGAGAACCAGGATAGGACAGGATAAGTCCCTCACTACCTCTATGCAGTATTGTGTTGGAGGGTTAGCTAGGGAAATAAGACAAGCAAAAAATGTAAAGCATTCCTTCAGATCATAAAGGAAAAAGTAAATTTATCCCTATTGTAGGTAACATGATCTTGTCTATAGAAAATCCTTCGGTACTCATTGAAGGATGAGGTAGAGCATGAGACTCAATCTCAGGGTCATGGGTTCGAGCCCCACATTGGGCGCCACCTATAGGCTTAGATTTTTCACCAAACCTATTTTATTTAGGGTTCTTAAACACCTTTACCTCCCTTCCAACGCCCCCACCACCGACATTAGGTAGGAGATTAATAGGGAAAAAGGCTGTTGACTTCTTTTATCTACTTCCTGCTGATTAGGGCTGATGGGTCTTTCGGGGATTACCAAACTCAGTTGTCAAGATACCAGCTGTCCAGTCCAAAGGCCAACACCAAGCAGCAACAAGATTCAGAAAATCAGGACAAGTCAATGGAAACCTCAAGACTCAGTTGGCTTACCCAGAGAAGTTTGCTGGAACGTTTCTTTTTTTGAAGTCAAGTGTCGAAGCATGAAGGTCAGCACAGCGATGTTGATCCAAAAAGTGATGTCTCACTGTATGTAGGCCTCTATATATCTCCTCTCCTCAGAGTCCACCCACAAATGTTCTCAGCTGGCCAAAGTCACACCCCTCACATGTGAGAGTTCACAGAAAAACATGCCCTCTCACAAACTACAGCAAAATATCACATGACAAAACTGAGTCTTCAAGGAAACCAGAAATTTCCACTTCAGA
Organism: Pachyuromys duprasi; assembly: GCA_028658305.1. Classification (NCBI taxonomy): domain Eukaryota; kingdom Metazoa; phylum Chordata; class Mammalia; order Rodentia; family Muridae; genus Pachyuromys; species Pachyuromys duprasi. The sequence continues at coordinate 44,927,496 of CM053744.1, forward strand.
AGGGGACCAGTAGGAAGGAGAGGGGAACAAGACAGAGGAACAGGAGGTACGTTACATAAATGAATGAAATTATTATGATGAAGCCCCTTATTATGTGTGATTATTATGAGCTAATAAGGCGTTCTTAAAAGAAACAATTCTTAGAGCCAGTGAATGGGTTCAATTATGTTACAAATGAAAGGGCAATATGCTAATGTCAAGTGTGTTTCTATGTACTAACATCGAACGCCCAAAATTAAAACTAACAAGACAATTCCACTTTTATAGTAGTGAGAAAAATAAAATAGTTAGAAATAAGCTCAACAAGCCAGGTACAGTGGGGCACATCTGTAATCCCAGCACTTGGGGAGGTAGAGGCAGGTGGATCTCTGTGAGTTCGAGGCCAGCCTGGTCTACAAAGTGAGTCTGGTATAGCCAAGGTTACATAGAGAAACCCTGTCTCAGCTGCTTGCTTCCAGAAAGCATAGTCCTGATATGTATATGGACATGCAAGAAACCCAAAATAGCCAAAATACTGAAAAAGAGGAGAGCTAGGGAACTCAATTTGCAGTTTTGTAACTTCTACAAAACCAACCAAGTAACCGAGGTAGTGTATTAATGACATGAGGTCAGACAAAACCAGCTCAAAGGAATAGAAATTGGAGCGCAGAATTAAATATGCCTTTGTATTAGGTAAATTTATTTTTCAAAAGGGTTCTACAATGACTCAGTGAGAAAATATAATTAATCAACACAAGGGTTAAGACAACCTGATACTTATATGCAAAAAAAAACATATCATGGCAATAACTCAGATTAACTAAAATGGAATCATAGACAGTTTGCCTAAGACAGATATATATGATATGTATTACATATAGGAAATATTTTATAAATATGTATGTATGTGTGTGTAGACACACACACAGATAGATAGATAGATAGATAGATAGATAGATAGATAGATAGATAGAACCAGAAAATCCAGGGTTTAGGTTAAGCAATGCTTCCTTAGATATGACACCAAAAGTAAGGGGGAAAAAAAAGATAAATCATTAAAAATGCTTCAAGCAACCTCATAAAAACCCAGGACATGGGGTTGTGGGTGTGGGTCAGTTGGTAGTGTGCTTGCCCAGTGTGCAGGAAGCCCTCAGTTCAACCTTAGCACTGCATAAGAGATACATGGTTGTGAACCTGTCATCTCAGAGCTCAGGGCAGGAGGATCTGAAGTTCAAGGTCATCCTCGCCTGCATAGTAAAATGGAAGCCAACATTGGTATCGTGAGACTCTACCTCGAGAAGTGGGGGGGGGGATTTTTAAAAACGGAGGAAGTATTTTCAAGCCGTCTGACTAACTAATATTCAGAATATGTGGAGAACCTTTGCAAATCAACACTAGAAAGACATTTCAACTTTAAAACGTACAAGGAGTCGGATAAAGGTTCCTGCAACAAAGACGTTCAAAATGCAGTCAGGTACACGCAAACATTCTCACCATCATCAGTCACTAAGAAAACACAAACCAAAACCAAATGAGAGGCAACTTCACATTGGCTAGAAGAGCTGAAATCAAAGAGTCTGAGGACGAGGATGCAGAGGCGTCAGAGGCCAGCTCGTGGACTTCTGAAGGGGCGCAGCACCAAAGGAAGAACGTGTGACCACCCAACTCAGTGAACAGAGGGGCTCGAAGTTATACAGCTCTCAAACTCCTGGGTGTGTGCCCAAGAAAACTGAAAACATGAAACAGATGTCCACTTGAGCATTTAAAAAAAAAAAGTTAAAAGAATCCCATTGTAAATCAACTGGTAAGTGAACAAGATGTGATACAGTCATGCAGTGAACTACACTTGTCTGTGCAGAGGAGTTGAGGTGGTAATGACCATACAAGATGGAGGAACCCTGGAGACATCATGGTGACTGAACGAAGCCAGACACAGAAACCACGTGGCAGATGCTTAGTTACATGCAGCGTTTGAAATGGGCAAATCCAGAGAGATGGGTTGGCTTTAAAAACCAAATTTGTGGTTACTAGGGGAGAAGAGTATTATGGTTTGGTACTGAAAGAGTCCCCCACAGGCTTGTGGATTTCAGGCGCTGCATCCCCAGCTGGTGACACTGTTTGGGACACTCTGCAACATTCTGGGGCTGCGGCCTAGCCCGCTGACGTGAGTTCTGGTCCAGCCCAACCGCTCTGATTCCTGACTGCCCAGGATGTGAGGGGGCCCTTCCACACTCCCCTGCCGCCATGAGCTCTGTCGAGCCTTCCTCTGTTGAGACGGGCTGTGAGCCGAAATATGTCCTTCCCCACCTGGGTTGCCCTTGTCAGGTGCTTTCTCACGGCCATGAGAAAAGCAGCTACTAGAAGGTAAGCATCAAATAGTCACGTGTGCCTCCAGAAGTTCCTCTGGGGTGATTAAAATGTTCTACCGTCAGTGGTGACAGTTACACAAAGAGGAACCGCACACTTGAAAGGTTAGCACTCCACGCACGGCTCAATGGTGTCTTTTTAAAAGTTCCATGAAATAGCCAGAAATATTACAGAGAAGTGGCGCCGGGGTGTGACCGGTTGGTTATAACGAAGTCTATCCCATTCAGCCTGCTCAGAACACTCATCAGTCACATATTTGTTTAAAGAATCTGAATGAGAAAGAGACTAATGAAGGGATGGGAAGTCCATCTCCTCTCCACACTTAAGCCACGTATGTACCACTCACGCATTACTATATGGTGTGTGTCTGTATATATACGTGTATGGATATGTGTACGCATGTGTGTATATGTATGTGTGTGTCCATATTGTGTATGTTATGTGTGCGTGTTTGTGCATGTATGTATGTGCACATGTGTGCATGTGTTTGTGCGTTCATGTGTGTGTTTGTGCATGTATGTATGTGCACGTGTGTGTAGGTATATGTGTATGTATGTATTCTGTGACTGTGTGTATGTATGTATTCTATGAGTGTGTGTATGTGTAACAGTGTGTGTGTGAATGTGTGTGAATATGTATGTGCATGTTTGTGTGTGTATGTATGTGTAAGAGAATGTATGTGTGTATGTGTATGTATATGTTCAATGAGTGTATATATTATGTGAGTATGTGTAAAACTGTGTGTGCACGCCTGTGTGATTTTGGTGAAAGGTAATTAGCCTGAGCTTCTAACCTACATCTTTACCACCGAGAGTCTTGTATACACACTTGACTTCAGGTGAAATAGACCTTGGTTTTCCCTTTAGCACCTTCTAAAAATGATCTGTCTTAACATTTTGAGAGTAACTTCACCCACGATTGTTGCTTACATTTATATTTCTTTCAAGTCTCCCTGGTGGAGTTTATTGCCTCTTCATCTGAGAAGCTCCTCTACCTTGCTCAAGTTCCTACTTCCAGAGGCCTCCCTATGCTCTTTCCATCGTCCGTATCCACGTCTGCCCTGACAGGCCACAAGCACAGAGGTAGTGCTGGGCTGACCTCCATCTCAACGCCAAGAGCATGCTCAGGCTGTGTCTGCAGCCCCAAACTCCCCCTGCCAGGATCTCTGCTTTTCACTTTTTAAAACCTGTGCCCCACAAATTTTCCATTCTGTATTCCCCGCATGTCAGTCCCCTCAATCACGGTTCAATCTACACATTAATGATTGGTTTCTCCATGCATTGTCTCTATTTCTTGCTGCTATTCTACCATTTCACTTTTGGCTGTAATGAGACCCAACTCATGAGAGTCATGTTAAATACGTGTGTCAAGTTCACAGTCCGAGAACAGTTCATCCACAACCAAGATTTTAAGAGAAATAAGGATTTCTGCTTACTCTTTTCTCTGGTTGTTCCTGCCTTATCAATACCTCTCCGCCCCTGTAACCTAAAGCGATAGTGGATCTGAGGAGCCGAGATCTTTTTTTTGAAGTTCAAACACAGTCTTCATGTCTTTTCCCAGAAAGCTGACCTTTGATTGGACTCTGGGGGGCTTCTGCTTGATGGATATTCATGGTTCAACTGACGTTGAATGCACCTGCCTCCTCCCCAGCATTTCAGTCTTTGTCAGTCAGCTATCCAATGAGCTACCATGCAACTAACTGACTGAGACCTAGAGAGGAGGACACTCTTCACGGTTGATTGATTAACTGAAAACTCCATTACTAAATAAATACAATGATATATAGTCATAGCATATATGCATGTACATATATATATATATATATATATATATATAATCATTCTCTGGTACAGTTTTCTTTTAACCTATGCAGCCATATCCCTCTAGAGCAGTGGCTCTCAACACATGGGTCATGACCACCTTTGGGATAGCATATCAGACACCCTGCATATCAGGTTTTTACGTCACAATTCATAACAGTGGCAAAATTACAGTGAAGAATTAGCAATGAAATAATTTTGTGGCTGGGGTCACCGTACATGAGGAATGTGAGGGACTGCAGCTCCAGGAAGGCTGAGATGGTCCAGAAGCTCACCAGTTCCGTGCTATGTCCTTATCCCAGTCAACTTGTCTGACTACAGATGGACTTTCTCCAGGCTGCAGAGAGCAAGAATGTTTCCATTTTTAATGAATGCCACATTACCATCAATTAACAGATTAGTGTGTTGCATGTAATGTGTCTTTGTTAGGAGAGTCTTTCTTATGGGGTACATGTGTGTGTATGTGTATATGCATTCATGTAGATGTCAGTTTAATACTGGTGTCTTCCTTGATCACTCTTCACCTTCTAGTGTGTGTGTGTGTGTGTGTGTGTGTGTGTGTGTGTGTGTGTGTGTGTGTGTGTGTGCAGAGGTACCTGTGTGAGGGGGAAGGTCAAAGGGCAACTCTCACGAGTCAGTTCTCTCCTGCCACCTTGTAGTAACGAGGAAAAGAACCCAGATTGTTAGGTCTGCGTGTTAGCACCTCTATCTGCTAAGCCATCTCATCAGCATCCACCTTTTTCTGTTTGTTTGTTTTCATTTTTTGGTTTTCTCAAGATAGGGTTTCTCTGTGTAGCATTAGCTGTCCTGGACCACTTTGTACACCAGGCTGGCCTTGAACTCACAGAGATCTCCGTGCCTTTGCCTCCGAGTCCATCTTATTTTTTAAGGTAGGATCTCTTTAAAAATGGAGCTCGCTGATTCAGCTGGGCTGGCTGGCCCCTGAACTTCAGAAACCAGCTGACTCTGTCTTCCAACCTCTGGGATTACAGGCATGTGCCACCACACCTGGCTTTTCCCATGGATGCTGGGGATCCAAACTCAGGTCCTCACACTTATACAGGAAGCATTTACCACTGTATCATCTCCCCACCCCTATTTCCCACCCACCTTGTGTGAATCCTTTAAAACAGTACCTCCCAAAGTGCGGCCCATGGAGCAGGGCCAGTCTCTGAGCTGGGTTCTGCTGGCTTGTAATGAGATGAATGCAAAAATTAAGAATAAGAATGTAGATGTTTTAATAGCAATTTGATATAGTAATTACATGTCTATAAAACCTAGACATTAAAAATAGTCTGTATGTTTTATATTTCTTTTGTGGTTCATTCATCTATTGTTTTTACATTTAGTATGTTTTACCAAAAAAAAATACTAATATAAAATTAGCTATTTTTTAAACAGGTCTTTACCACAGATGGTTTGAGAAATGCTAATCTAAAATGTCATGTCTCATCCTACCTTACTCCAGTTGTCAAGCTGTCATTCTCTCTGAATATGTGAGGCTTGGACCATCTATTCCTCTTCATCCTTCAGACAGTAGCTGTATCAAAGACTTAGAGCATTGGTAACGCCGTGACCTAGAGCCCTCCAGGGCATGGTGTTCATTGTGGACATAAAGCTAAAAGAGGGCTCCTTCAGCTGCTTGAAAAATGTGCTTGCCACTGGGGGGTAAAGAAAGTTGGTCCCTGTAGGCTGTGGCTTTCGGCTGCTATGATTGCCAAGCTGTCATAAATGGATTTTGCTAAGCAGTTTAGAGATACCGAAGAATCATTTTGATACAGCCCCCTCCCATCACGGCCACTCTATCATCCTTGCCCAGTCCAGTAAACGTCAGTTCTCCATGGGTATTATTTCAAGTAGACTGATATATCACCAATTGTTATATTTCATTTGATTCTCATGCCAAACAGTCAACTTGTCTTGAGGAGAACTGTTTTTAACTGATTGTGTCTTAACCTATGACATCATATTTTTTAAAGAACACTGTTTGAGGACATTGATATCTATTGCCATTTACAGCTCCTTTTCATCCAGATTGATGACATACATACTCGTGACAGGGATGTGAGTGATGGAATGGAGTAAGCAAAACCAGAACCAAGGATGCCAGGCGGGAGGTTATTGCAGAAATCGAGGCACAGAATAGAGAGGGGCTGATGGAAGGCAGTAACTTGTATATGGAAAAAGAACGAGAGTGGGCAACATTTAGGCACTAGAACAGAATTTGGTGTCTAGTTAGAGGCTAGCCTAAGGAGTGGATGGAAGAGCTGATCGTGGCCCTCTGTGTTTGCCTCATAACAACAAAACGGGCAGCAGTAGGACAGGAAGAATGCTTTGGGCACGTGGAGGCCAAGAGCATTGAGCTTACTGTGCCTGAGTCAGCTAGTTAGTAGGATTCGGAGATTAAAGCAGGAGAGATTTTAAGCCTAGGAATTTTGAGTTTTTTCTTTTGTGAGAAATTCTGTGTCTAGCCCACACTGACCCCAAACACAGTGAGTTGTCCTTCTCCCTCTTCCTGTCAAGGGCAGACCTGTGTGTATATGCTTGTGTGCTTGTGTGTGTGTGTGTGTGTGTGTGTGTTCATGTGTGCATGCATGTGAAATATAGATGTCAACATCAGGTATCTTCCTCGATCATTCTCTACCTCATTTGTTGAGTGAGACCAGCTCTCTTACTGAACCTGGAGTTTTCCAGTTCAGCTAGACTGGCTGCCCAGTAAGTCCTAAACATCTGCCTGTTTCTGCCCCTCCCCCCCCCCAGTGCTGGGATTACAATCGTGTGCTGGTACAACCGGCTTTTTTTATGTGCAAGGTGAGGTTTTAAACTCAGATCCTCACCAGGCACTTTACCTACTGAATCACCTTCCCAGTCCCAGATTTCGATTTGTCTTTAAATCATGTCTGTGTGAGTAAATAAAACTATGGGTTTGAGTATAATATCTTACAGTGCTTTAGAGATATTTACATTTAGTCAACTGCCCCTTAAAATGTAAGGTTGTTTTTTTTTTCTTTATAGCTATGCCTTTTCTACCTTTCATGTGATAAAATGGAAGTATCCTAATAGTTTGTATATGGACATTGTGAGACTTAATGAGAGTTAAGTTAATCAAACAGATCCACTTCATTGTTTTCTAAATTCGGAACTCTGAGTTGCCTAGTCTCAGACGATCCTGCATCTATCTCTCTGCATTAGCAGCCCATAAAAGCACACAAATGTATGGATTAGCATTTTATGTGTGTCAGCCCATTTGATTCAATTCAGTCAGCACATGACCCCTGAGAGGTATCATTAAACCCAGTTACAGATGTGAAAATGAGCTCGGAGAAATTACATGGATGGAAAGGGACTGAAGTCACCATCCTTTAGCAGTTTTTATCTCCAGCCATCTTATAGGCATAAGGTTATTGTGCAATTCAAATGCTGATCTCTGTACCCCCCATATTTGATTGCAATCCTTGTTCTGAGAATCTCCTGTCTCGATGTTGTGTAAAGACTGCTTCCCATTTGTCCCCAGATATGCCAATAAAGAAGCTTACAGCCAGTCACTGAGCAGAGGAGCTGGGCTTTCTGCCAGCCAGACGAGGAGGAGGTGTTAGAGGAGGAAGTAAGGGGCTCAGCCTTGAAAGAGGTACAGGTGACTTCAGGAGAGGAGCTGGATCAGAAAAAGCTACAAAGTGCAAGTATGTCTAGAATGTGCACTCGGAGAAAACCAGATTAGCTTAGAGGATTAAGAACAGAGTAATAACTGCTCAGTTATTGTGCTGTGGAGCTTATTATTAAACAAATATAAAAAAGTGATATATGCATGATAGCTGGGTTAAGAAAGAAACTGAGGAAAAACACTGTTTTATAACAGTAACTTTAACAGCATCTGGTGACACATACTGTTGGGTGCTGAGAATGCATGAGTGTGTGAATGTATGTATGCATGTATAGCCAACTTTGTGATTTTAAAAAAAGAATCCCAAAATTTGTTTATAAGTTTAAGGATTTAATAAATAGTCTCAGAAAGCTTGCTGAGAAACTGGGGGAGGTAAGGAAGATAAGGAAATTCAAGGTTGTCCTTAGCTACATACCCAGTTCAGGACCAACCTGAACTATGTGAGACTCTGTCTCAAAATATAAAATTAAAATAAAAAGGTTATAGGAGCGGGGTGGGAAAGAAGGTGAAAGGGAGGAAGCAGGGGTAGGAGGGAGGGATGGAGGAAGGATGGACTATGCTAGGAACTGGGATGCAATCATCAGTCAGGTAAAGTTTCTGTCCTCTGAGAGCTCAGAGCCCACAGCATCAAGGGGACACGGTTTCCACTGTGGTAGAGAACTCAGCTGCATATTCAGGAACAGGGAAGAGAAACATCTCAACAGGTTATGGCAGAGAAGGCCTGGAGGAAGTGGTACACAGGCTGAGTAGGTAGAAGGTATGTCCTTGGGAGGTAGGAGTGGGGGATGTTAGTGACAGAATCAACAGCATGAGCAAAACTGTAAGAAAAGAGCCTGTGTCAGGGTCGGTTCCTCCCTTCCCCCATCACAGAGACAGTCTGTGTCTCACAGAAGTTTATAGGGTGCACATCAACAGGCACATGAGTGGGTAGACAGCACTAGGTGTTTATTTGTCTAGGCTCCAAACTCCACCCTGCCACGACCCATATTCCCTGGAAAGCTCTACTTGAGATACTTATTCGTACACACATGTGTGTATTTTTCAGGTAGGTAGCTCTGGTTGGGGTGGGGATGGCGTTTCACCTGGTAATCAATAATCAGAAACAACCTAAATGTCCAATAACAGAAATGTAGTAAAATAGTATTGGTCAGCAGCTACCACTTACTGAGTGCTTGCAGGATGCTGCTACACACGCTATCTCCTACATGGTGGTAGAAATCACATCCACTGAGCATCATCAGTGTCCTGCAGGTGAGAGGCCTGAGGCTTCAGTTAGCTGGCTTCAATCACCCCACAGTGAAGGACTGGAGCTCAGGAAGTTCCACGCCAACTATGTCTGACTTTTAAGTGTGTGTCATTCTGCTGCCTTGGCTGTGGTAAATCCACATAAAAACATGCCATGCATTCCTCTGAACCCTACTTCCAAGGACTATTTAAAGATACAGGAAATAATGTCAAATTTTTAAAAAACCCTCAAACATAAAATATACATGCATCACTTCAGTTTCATTAAGTATACTGAACTTAAAAAAAAGTAATATATCTATCACTGCAGGCAATTTTCATTTTCTTTCTTAGCTTTTCCTTCCAGTCTTTCTTGAACAGCATGTGTTCCTTTCACTGTTGGATGCGTAACCAAAAGTGAAAGATCTTTCAGAATGTACAATGGACTGCTATCATCATTCACACCTTAGATTCTGAAGAAAGGAGGCTTCTTCGACGCATCCCAGTCCACCTAACAGTGTGTGTACAGATGCAAGGGAAGCCAGCCTGTGGGATTATTAGCCACATAACCTTGAAGTTAGCTTACCTGGATCTCTTCTTTCACCTAGTAAGTAGGGAAATTTAAGCTAAATAGTCTTTACAGTTACTAAAATCACTAAATTTTGTAGTCTTTTATTTTTCTGTGCAAATGGAATAGCAGAGGACATAAAGGGACTCTATTAAATTCTTGCCTTAGTTAGATTTGCATGGGCATTTAGAGGGCGGGGTCTTTGATTGGGTCTCAGCTTGCTAGTAATATGATAATGTGCTCAGATGCATTCCACATCCAAGCACTGCTGGGTGCTTTCAACAACAACCAAAATTTTTTTTCCCTTTCATCCTCATTAAAGCCTTTGACGTAAGTGTTATTATGCATTATTATCCACATTTTTGATGATGTGAATCAAGGGTCAAGGTCACAAAAGGTCTCTCTGATATATTGTGGCCAGGTTAAGTCCAAACATTTCTTCATAAATTCCCAGGCTACTATTAGTTCAGATATGGCATATTTATCTTCTTACTTATTATTTCAACTATCCACTGTACTGGCTACCATAAAGAAAAGAAATAAGAAAAACAAAAGCAATCCTTGTCCTCCGCTTCTGCTTTTATTCTAAAAACAAGAATGGGTTCTTACAAGGAAGCAATTCTGAAGTTAAATAGAATGGCCTGTAGTCAGGACAAATGGAAACTTCTGGCACCATCTCTGCGTCTTTTAGTAGGAGGCAAACAAAAGGACATTAATAGGACATTGCAAATGAGGACAAAAATAGTCACTTGTCATTAGTATCAGGTTATTTTCTTGAAAATTAACCCCAGAAATGCTTGAGTAAGCAGTGGAAGCTTGGGCATCATTTGAACCCTGACAGAAACAGGTCTCGTGACCTCAAGAGAATAAATCAGTCCAAAGCCCCTCATTGTGCTAATTGTCCTGATTATTAACCTTGAAAACACTAGATAATCAACTATGTGGCAGTGAGATAACCCTAGCCCCAAATTGTCCAATAACCAAAGAATTCTCAAAAGAAATACGTGCTGCTCACAGAACCTGGGCTAGTCCAATCAAATAACAAAGTCATTTCAGGGAGTCATTTCATGAGTCATTTCAGAGAGAGATAGATTCCATAGCACAGGGTGTAGTCTCCAGCTAAGATGACCTTGTCCTACTGAAATACAGACCTGATGGAGAGAAGCAAAGGCAAGGGGATCTTACACGAACATCATTGGCCCCTGAAGATTTCAGAGATGGGGAGGGGCATGAACACACATGAACACAGCATTCATGGCTCATAGGAAGGCTTGGTCCCGTACGTGGCCTTCAGGTGAAAAAAAAAAAAAAAAAAAAGAAAGTCTGATGATTTTGTCGAACAGCAACCCAGCCTGACTTCTTGAAACGGAACTATCCATCTTTCAGTGTGTGTCATTCTGCTCCTTAGCTGTGGTAAATTCACATATAAACATGTCATACACCCTCTGAAGTTAGTACCGAAACTAATGTCAAATTAAAAAAAAAACTCAAACATAAAATATACATGCAGCCATCTCAAATACACTGAAATGTTATGTATCACTGCAGGCAATTTCCATTTCTTTCTTACAGTTTCCTTCCAGTTTTTCTTGAACAGCAGTATGTGCTCAGGACTAGCTTCAGAGGGTTGTGTCTAAGTAAGAGTTCCCAGGATTCTGTGAGTGGCTGTTGACTTCCGTCTTGTTCTGACTGTGCTAGAGTGGTGAAGGAGGCATCCCAAAGCACAGACCCTGGGTAAGTGCCCGCTGCCCATCATCACTTCCGCAGATTCTTGCTGCCACCAAAACACGAACAGTGTTCTTCCTGAGGCTGGAGAGAATGGGGGCTCTTGCTCAAGACCCTCACTGATTTGCCTTTACGTCTTGTGAGCTGTGGGGAAGGCTCTGTCGTTGACCCTACTCGGACATCACTTCTTTCAGGTATTCAAAGAAGTGACTATTCCAAGGTTCTGATTCTTTGAGAAATAGTAATATGTGAAGAAATCAACATACCAGAAGTGAAAAGCAGGCCTTTAAAATCAATTAACTCACAGATGTCATTAATTCTCTATTATTATCTCTGTTTACATAAGTAACCTAACATAAATGGAAAATATGTCAGAGTGCTTTGTTCCAATTTTCCTTTTTTTTTTTTTTTTTGGTTTTGATTTTGGTTTTGGTTTTTCGAGACAAGGTTTCACTGTGTACCCTTGACTGTCCTGGACTAGCTTTGTAGACCAGGCTGGCCTCGAACTCACAGCAATCTGCCTGCCTCTGCCTACCAGAGTGCTGGGATTACAGGCATGTTTCACCAGACCCAGCCTTTGATCCCATTTTTTTAAGCCTAATATAATTGAGGGAGCCCTCACTATGGGCGACATACAGACTCTGTGGGAGACATAAAGGCATCATGTGTGTGGCTAAAGACCTTGCACTCCAGTGTCGAGGATGCTAGTGCATTATAGCAGTCCATCAAAGTAGACGAGACAATAGAAGCACTTCTACAAACAAGTTTATTCAGTCATTCAGCAAGTATTACAGCAGGTACCATGCAAATTCCAAAAGTGAAGTATGTCTTCTGGTGAAGACGAGGTCATACAAGTGACAACTTGGACAGGGCTTTGAAGAAGAGCTTAAAGTTTGCCAGGCAGAGAACTGAAGCAGGTGTGGAAAAGTGAAATGGAGACTGTGCTTGGGAAGCAGAAAGCGGTTGATGCGGCAAGAGTCCCAATGTGCCCTTAAAAAATTTGTATCTTGGGAGCTGGAGAGATGGCTCAATGGTTAAGAGCACCTGTCTGCTCTTCCAAAGGACCCGGGTTCAATTCCCAGCACCCACATAGCAGCTCACAACTGCCTGTAACTCCAGTTCCAAGTGTCTGGCGCCCTCATATCAGTGCACATAAAATTAAAAAAAAATTAAATAAATTATTTTTTAAAAAAAAGAAAGGAAAGAAAATATGTATCTCTGTAGTGAGAGAAAGGCCTGGAAGGATCACCTGTGCACTGGTTTCGGATGTCAACATAAAAACAAACTTTATTATTCTCTGCTCTGTAGACATTAGAAGCGTGGGGTAGAAATAACATGTTTGCATTGTAAGACCGTGAGACAATACATCTGTCTGCAGAGTGGAAGGAAATAAAGGGCATTTGCAGAAGCCCAGACAAGAGGAAGCCAACTTACAACGGAGGAGGAAAGGGGAGAAAGGAGGGTGCGGAAGATGTGTGGATACAAACTGCACAGAACACGGAGCCTGTTTGCACAAGACCAAGGAGAGGGCAGGGTTGCGGAGATCTACTCGTGTGACACGAGCAGCAGCCCACCATTTTTAAGGCTTTGGCTTTATTTTTTGAACTCTAGGGAGTTCAGTACTGTACCCTTCCTCTGCCATCCCGGGACATGTGTTCGCTTCTTTTCAAACATAAGTGTATGTGATCTGGAAAGTGGGAGATCTGCTCTGCTCGCTGAGAGCTCCCCATGTTCCCAAGGCTCTTGCCCCTCAGCGCACCTCTAAGCTTTAAGGTAAAGACAGGAGACTTTACTATCAGCCGAACATTTTCCAATGTCTTGCTCTCTGGGTGTGGCACAGCAAGCCTGGATGTTTCCAGAAGTGATTCTAGGGGTCCTGGTTTCCCAGCTCCTACGACCATTCAGTAACTTTCTCTTAGTGAAGCTTTAAGAAGTCTACTGTCTTTAGTCTTTTTTTTTTCCTATCCAGGGTATTCAACAGATCAAAATTTTTTTGGCCTTTGTATTATGATTAGGCAGGGAACCAACTCACCCAGCAGGTATTTTAGTTTCATATCTTCAGACCTTGCCTCGGTCCAGCTCTTCCTATGACAGGGATGAGGTCAAAAGCACAGAATGAATCTCTATGGGACCAACCTTGATGGGTCATAGGAGACACCAGCTGTAAGTAACCATTAGGGGCATCTCAGAACATCCAGACAAGTGTCCACACAGACCCTACATCTCTGGCCTGTTACAGAGCCCATGGCAAGTGAAGATGGGCCAGCACACCTGTCATGAAGACTTCTATCCAATCTTTTACACAAAAGCAACAATATAGTGCAATGCACTCAGCTGTCACTGAATTCCAGAGGTTACAAAGACATTCTACCAGCTGCTGTCCCCAGGGCAAGGCAGAAAGCAGTGGTCATGTTTCATGCTGTGGTATGCTTCCTCAACCTTCACCTTTCTCCCTGATTTTGAGATGCTCCAAGGAAGGTCAACAAAGGTGCTGCCCATCCTCTGTCCTGCCTCAAATCCCACTCACAGCCTAAGCCAAGGTCCTTGACCCAATGAGGCTGTGTGTCACTGCAAGCTAGCCTGGCTCTCATTAACGCCCAGGATTAGCCACTCCTCCCTTTACTCAGAAGATCCGAATAATATTAAATAGTACCCATAAGGTTGCAGCTGTCCCTAGAAATGGAATTCTAATTGAATTCCTACTGCTCCTTTAAAAGCCAACATAAATGTCACCTCCAAATAATAACGGCTGACATTTGCCCAGCGCTTACTCTGAGCCGGGCACTTTGCTAAGGGCTTCTTGGGATTTTCTCATTTCATCCTCAAGAGAAAGGAAGAGATGGAAGAAGGGAGGGAGGCAGGGAAGGAACCACTCAGTATGTGCAGTATATCCCCATTTTACAGATGTGGAAACTAAGAGGTTGAATGACTTGCCGGTGCCTCATAGCTGGTAGGAAGGAGTCATGAAGGCTCATGTGTCTTTACAGAGTGGGCATTCAATAAGTGACTGCAATGATACAAGGCCTCCATTGGCCCGGGGACTGTGTTGTAAGCATGCCCTCTGCACCACCCCTCGAATTTTCCATGGTTACCCAGCACCTGTTCTCCTAAACCCAAGGAAGTGACCACTCCACCTCCCCAGCCTGGCACCGCACCTGACAGATCACAGTGAACATTTGTGGAAGGAAGAACGAAGACAACAAAAGCCCCTTCTGTTTTGACTGAATGAAAACAAACAAACAAACAAAAAAAGCTACCACCAATGACTTCTCCAGATTCAGAGTAAAAAGCACCAGGTTTGCAAGTTCAACATGACAACCCCTACCCCCCCCCTTAAAAAAATGAAAACTAGCACTTTACTTTGAACATCAGGTTCCATAACTTATAAACTGGCTTTCTCTTTTGGAGTTATGAAAGTTAACTGGGATGACACACGTGTGTGAAACCAGCAAGATGGCTACGACTCCTTGTCCCATGTCTGTGTGTGTGTTTTCCTAGTTGCTGCTTGATGCAGGAGGCCCACTGTCAGCGGTTCCATCCCTAGGAGCTGTCCCTGGGCTGTATGAGAAAGTTAGCTGAGCAAGGGCCAATAAGCAGCCTTCCTCCATGGTTCCTGCCCTGGCCCGCGTCAGCCAAATAAGGCCTTTCCTCCTCCAAGTCGCTTTTGGTTGTGGTGTTTTCACAGGAGCACTCAGGAACTGTTGGCTAGTGACTGTTGAATGAGAGGCAGGAGAAGTTAGGGTCCTTCCCATCCTACAGAGGAAGATGGCTCTAACACTAACACATGACAGCGTAGGGAACAGGAGCTGTTTTGAGTGATTTGAAAGAAGGTCTCGGAATTAAAGTGCTGAAGTGTTGTGAGGACCTCTATTTTATGTCTCAAGGCTAGCTCTTCTGCAGTGAGTATCTCTACTTAGGCTTATACTGTAAACGTCCATTCTTTTCTCTCGCACCTTCTCCCTCCCAAGAATGCCGCTTCCTTCCCCCACGCTCTCCCCTCCAGCCCCCTTCATCTGCCAGTCACTTCTGAAAGGCAGACTCCTCAGAATGAAATCTCTGCTTTTCTTTGTTTTCCTGGTTTCCATTTTGTATCCTAAAATATTCACTCCAAGTTCCGCTTGACAGACGTCCCTAATCTAATCTCCACGTCTGCTTTCTAATTTTCACAGTCAGGATAAAACAAATAGGTTGGAGTTAATTGCCGGAGCAGCGGGCCGGAGCTCTGAGCTGTGATTTATGAGCTGAGTGCGGGCGCTCTGCAACACATTTTTCTTAATTTATTTTTAATGAGTCTCTCAATTAATTTTCTTGGAAACATCTTAATGATGTTGGAGGCGGGTGTTAATGAGGTCTGCACAGCTCCTAATTTTGCATATTTTAAAGTGCCTAATGTCATCTTGACCCCTTTCTTCCCATTTTTAAGAAGAGATGAGGAGAGAGATTATTGTTGAATGGAGAATGTTCCCTCTTCATGCCTCTGTCTTTGCTTAACCTTTCAGACATTGTGAGCTTATGGTGTGTCTCGGCGGCAATCACATGTTCCCTGCCACCCTCCTCCACTTTTGCTGTCTCCAAGATCCCCCAGAATCTGAGGAACTGAAGCTAGGAAAAAAAAAAAAAAGTACAGGATGAGGCAGAGTTCCCAGGAATTAGACCTTTCTGGAGACAGTAGCTCCAAGTGAAACACCAGGACAGTATTTCTGCCTGGGGCTCTGTGCTTTCTGGGAGCAGGCCGCAGGAGAGAGAGGTGTGAGAAAGCACCTTTTGGGATGTCTGTCTTCAGACCCCTGGGGACACAGGGGTCTCTGCAGCCCTCGAAGCATCACAGCCCCGAGGCGAGGTGCTCGCTGCCTCACAGAGAAAAGCATGCCACCGTCCAGCACTCTGATCCCTTTCCAAAGCCTCAATAAGCCAGCACCAGGCTTCCTTCCGCGTTTGTCAGAGACTGCTTGCTGATTCATAGTCAGTAAACGTTTCTATAGAAAAATTTCAAAATAATGGAGCAAGAAGGAAAGACCAAGCATACCGGCCAAAGACAGTCTAAAACTATAGATAAACACTCTAAAAAATGTTACTGTGCTATTTCTTTTCATACGTTTTCCTGTTTGCGGGCATCCTAGGTTTGTTTTATAAATCTGTGATGGTACTGGGAGTCAAGTCTTCCATCAAACACAAATAGCAAACTCATTTTAAATGTCACTTTCATGGCTGCTTAATATTCCACTCAGCGGGTGTGTCAAAAGTTAGTAACCCATTCCACCATGTCAGACATCTAAGCTAGTTCTCACAAATAGCCTATGATGAATCTTTGTACAGAATCCTCTTTTTGAAAAAGTAGTTATTTCTTGTGAAGTGGTCTAAGAAATTAGTAGTGACTTAAAGAATATAATCATTTTCTTTTAAGCTTTCTGATATGTGATTCCAAAATACTTTCTAATCTAAAGGGTTCTGCCAGGTTATCTGCAATGGGAAAACACAAGTGTATGTTTCTTCCACAGTACATGGTCTACATATCACAATCATAAAAATAAACTGTCGGGTTTAAATTCATTTTTTTTCTTCAGGATTTCTTGGGGTGATATGTCAGGGAACCCTTCCTTTCTTGGGCTTGACTGAAAGAGGCTACACCAACAGGAGTGGGAAGCCCAGTGTCCTGTCTTCCCCACAGATGCTCTCTTCCCCCATCACCTCATTACTTATAATTCCACATTTGTACTCTGTCCCTCCCCCTGTGTGGAATGCCAGCCTCAAATCTCAGTCCACAGTAGTTCAGCTCCGCCTGGCTCTGCCCCACGGTCTCTCAGGCTCAGTATCATGAACCCCATCTGGGCGAGGGTCCGCATTCAAGCAGCTGCCGTGGGCTCCAGACATGGAAGTCTCCTGTGGGGCGGCCCATAGACATGCATTCCGTAAGCCAGTCCCACAGGTAGACCTGCCCACACTTCCATGACAGCTTCCCTCCTTCCTGCAAAACCTAGTCAGCCCTGTGGCCTCCCCACACCTGGCGCAGGCCTCACTCAGGCACATCTCTGGCGAGTGTCAGGGAAATGGATGTATGCAAGCAGCTGTAGACTTTTTTTCTGGACTGTCTTGCATATTAAATTGAATATCCGTGTTTGAAATGTTAAATCCCCCTCCGACCTGACACTGTGTGTTTATGTTTAGAATTTTAAAGAAACTTTCAACCTAGGAGGAAAATAGTTTCTCAAAATGTGTTTGTTTTCCTGTGAGTTCCATTGATTTATTGCTGGAATTTTTAATATTTATATTTAATGTGTGTGAGTGAGTGTGCCCTGGCGGAGTCTGTGTGTGTGTGTGTCTATGTGTGACTGTGTGGGGTGTGGGTGTGTGTATGTGTAAGAATCAGAAGACAAACTGAAGATGTTGGCCGGTTCTTACTTTCCACCATGTGAGTTCCCAGAATCAAAGTTGTTGGTCTTGGGGGCAAGTGCTTTTATGCCCCAGCCCTGCATACTTAATTTTCATAGAAGAACATTTTCCAGTGTTTCCCTTAAAGTACAGCCAGGTTACATTCCCCGAGAAAAAGTCCACAGAATCTAGCTGAAGGGTCTTGATTGGTGTATTTGAGGTGCTGTACCCAGATATGGGCCAAAATGTCTAGCTGTCATACAGTTAAAACAGGATCATCCAGGGATTCTCTTAATTTTTTTCAAAAACAAAAAAAGCCACCTGACCAACAGTATTCATTCAACTCAACTATAAATGTGTGGTCCTAGTCTTCATCCCCAAACATTTGTCAAGTAAATTAACAAAGTACAAGTGAAGCCGGGGATTAGAAGATTGGATGTTCCTGAGATGCTTTTTAAGCTATGGGCTTACTTTAGGAAAGAACGTGGATCACTAGAGGAGAGCCAAGATGGGGAAGCAGGGTAATTCCCACAGCTTTAGACACGCTGCTGACAGGGAGAGGCTTCTAACATGATACATGACATCACCTTATTTCTATTTCAGTTATGCTTTATTTTAATTTAGGAGGAGGTTAAAACTGGGCATCTCTTCATAAGCCTGCCTGTCCTGGAACTCTGTGCATAGACAGGCTAGCCTCAGACTCACAGAAATCTGCCTGTCTCTGCCTCCACAGCGCTACAACTAAAGGCATGTAATATCGTGTCCAGTTTGCTTTATTTTTAAATCTGCCATCAAGCAAGAACTTCGTTTCCCTGTGAGTGTGTGTGTGTGTGAGTGTGTGAGTGTGTGTGAGTGTGTGAGTGTGTGTGTGTGTGTGTGTGTAAGTGTGTGAGTGTGTGTGTTTTTAGCATAAGTCATCCTTGGGTGGTGGCCAGTGACCTTGTTTTCTGAGACAGACTCTCAGTAGTCAGAAGCTTACCAATTCAGCTAGACTAGCCAGCCACAAGCTCAGGAAACTTCTTGTTTCACTTCTCCAGCACTGAGACTACAGGCATGTGCTGGTCCACCCAGCTTTTAAAAGGCAGGGGTGGGGATCGAACCCAGGTCCTCTTGCTCACACAGGAAGAACTTCACCAGCTGAGCTATCTCCTCAGCCCTCATTTCCAACGAAGCATATCTGTCATGACAGGGTTTGCAGCAACAACCTTTACTTCCAGACACATGGCACAGCACAATATTATTTATTGGGTGTTGTGCTTTAGTTTAGGAGGAGGTATGAAGGATGAAGTAGACGTTTCTAATAGGATGGCACCTCTGAACACCTCCCTGGTCACTGAGGGATCCAAGCTCCTCTGTCCCCTGGGGCATCCTTGGTGTCTTGGCAGAAAGGAGCAGATGAGGGTTGTGCTGCAAATCCTGCCCGTCAGATGTGGGGGTAGCATGCTGCGTATGTTACGTAAGCATTAAATGGCACAAAGGTAATCCAAACCTCATAACCACCTCCTTTGAAGTACTCTCCAATTATCTATCATAGAGATTATCGCTGTCTCCCATATCTGATAGTGGGAAATACCATATGATGGTGGCTATCAGGCACATCTTCCAAATTTCATGTTTGGCGACCGGTTAGTGATTTGAAATCAACCCCAGTTAAGATATTTACACCATAGAAATTGGCAAACACTACAAATCAGAGTTTGGATTATGGTTTTGTTGGTTTCTAAAGTATGCTAGAAAGTTATAAAGAATTAGTCAGCCAGATAATAAGAGCGCGTTTTAATCAGGCACTATTATGTTGTAGATATTGAGGAAATATCCTTCCAATATTTGAAAACTAACTATTGGCCCAGCAAAGATGTTGCATTATTAGGGAAGAATAAATCAACTTTTATATTTCTTCATTATCTCATTTGCTCATTAGCTTAAAATATTAACCAGTGTATTCATATAGATGAAGGGATGAGGGACAGGGCTACAGCTGGGATACAAAGTGAATAAATTGTAATAATTTTTAAAAATAAATAAATAAATTTAAAAAAAGAAAGATCTAGCCTTCAATACGTAATGGCTGAAGAGTAATTATTTTGGTTGGTTGTGAAGAAGGAGTCAACCTGACGCACGTTGGCTCCTGCTTTCTGCTGAATCTACCCTTCTGGTCACAAGCCATCATTTCTTTCTTCTTCCTACCCCTGTTCACGGGAGACAGGCCAAAGTCCCTTCTAGTCACCTCTTCCTAGCTCAGGTCTGGGATCTCTGGGTGATGTAAGGTTTCTCTGTCATACCAATGTGACTTCTGTGGTGTGACAATGAATTAATGAGTTAAAATCTCCCATCTCCAACCTAAGCATTGCACTGAAGTAAAATGACTATGTTAAGTGCAGTTACAAGTTCTCCATATCATAAAGAAAGGAAGAGGGGGAATTATAATAACACTTCAATATTTTTCTTTTTTTATTAGTATGTATCATTGTACAAAATGATAGGTTTCATTTATTCTTCATACATTAGCATGTATTGTTCATACATTTTGTTTCTCCTATAACCACTCATTGGTGCCCTTCTTATTCCCAAATAATAGCCTCTCTACTTTTTATCCTCTTTAATATTTTTTTATTTTTGTTTAGTTTTTATTTTTATTGAAAAAATTATGTGTCAGTTCCCCAATTGCTCCTAGACCATCTCCCCTCCCTACTCACCAATGTTTTGTTCTTTCTCTCTTTCAAAAAAAAAAAAAACTACAAGAAACAAAACAAAAAGTAGACACAAAATTAAAATTATTTTAAAAAAACACAGAAGAGCAGCATGACAAAAAAAAAACTCAAAACCAAGAGAAATGAAATAAAAAGTTACAAAAATAACCTTGAGTTTGTTTTGTGTGGCCAATCACTTCTGGGCGCGGGGCCTGAAGTGTGGTTGATAGACCCAATGATGTTCCCTTTATGAGTTTCCTCTTCCTCCCTGGTGACGTGTGGGACCTGTATCCACTTCCTCCTCTCGGGGCTGGGAGCCCATCTGACTTGAACTCACGCAGGCCCTCCCGCCACCGTGCCTGTGAGGTGCTGCGTGCCTCTGTTCTGTTGTATTTGGAAGACAGTTTTTCCTTGGAGTGTTCTCCGTCATCTCTGGCCCTTATAATCGCTCTGCCTCCTCTTCTACACGGATCCCTGAGGCTTGAAGGGAAGGGCTTTGATGAAGACATCCCTCTTACTACTAAGCATTCCAAAATCTCTCATTCTCTGTGGATTGTCTAGTTTGGGTCTCCGTGTTGGTTCCCATCTACTGCGAGAAGAGGCTTCTCTGCTGGGAGCTGAGAGCAGCACCTTACTGCTCTGTGGGTGCGGCAGTACCTCATTTGGAGTCATTTACTGACGCGTCCTTTAGCAGAGCGCTAGCGGTTGGTTTTCCTAGAGGCCCGTGGCCTTTCTAGTCTCAGGTCCTCAGCCACTTCAGAACTGGCAGGTATGGGTTCCACCTTGTGGATTTGACCATAATGCCAATCACAAATTGGTCACTTATGGCCATGACATTTGTTCATTCACCAATATGACTTGACGAGGTCACTGTTGGGAGCTGCAGTGTTTATGGCTAGGAGATATTGATGATTCTGTCTCTCATGAGATAGCATGCAGAGCACTTCGCAGTACCGCGAACACTAGTTAGTAGGGATGACACGTCTACTTAAGTGCTAGCTCAACCTCTCTGTAGTGCTCATCAATAAATTCATCCATTTTAAGTTTTTCAATTTGAGGTAGAGCTTTTTAAAGTATGTCCTTATGATTCTCTGAATTTCCTGTGTCTTTTGTAATGTTGCCCATTTCATCTCTAATTTTATTAAT
The DNA here is from genome assembly GCA_028658305.1 of Pachyuromys duprasi. NCBI lineage: Eukaryota > Metazoa > Chordata > Mammalia > Rodentia > Muridae > Pachyuromys > Pachyuromys duprasi. The sequence continues at coordinate 44,949,045 of CM053744.1, forward strand.
TTGGATCTTCTTTCTCTGTCTTTTAGTTAATTTGGCTAAGGGTTTGTCAATATTGCTGATTTTCCCAAAGGACCAACACTTCATTTCATTGATTCTTTGTATTGTTTTCATTTGTTTATATTTCATTGATTTCATGCCTGAATTTTATTATTTATTGCCATCTATCCTTTGGGGTATTATTTCTTCTTGTTCTAGAGCAGTGGTTCTCAACCTGTGGGTGGCGACCCCTTTGGGAGACAACTGACCCTTTCACAGGGGTTGTCTAAGACCATCGAGGAGGAAACAGATATTTACATTATAATTCATAGCATTAGCAAAATTACAGTTATGAAGTAGCAATGAAAATAAAGTTATGGCTGGGGGTCACCACAACGTGGGTAACTGCATGGTCATAGCATCCAGAACATTGATTGACCTTTCAGGTGTGAGTTGGGTTTTTTTTTTTAAGGCAGTTAGTGCTATGAACTTGCCTCTTAAAACTGCCTTCATTGTGTCTCATAGGTTTGGGTGTGTTGTGCTTTCATTTTTATTCTATTCTAAAAAGTTTGCAATTTCCTTCTTGGTTTCTGTCTTGATCCACTTTTCACTCAGTGGCGAGTTGCTCAGTTTCCATGAGTTTGTGTGCTCCCTGTTATTTCTGTTGTTCTTTATATCCAGCTTTAACTTTTGGTGGTCATGTAGGATGCAGAGTGTTATTTCAATTTTTTATATCTGCTGAGACTTGCTGTGTATCTAGTATGTGTATCCTAGTATATTCTTTTTGTTTGGGTGAAATGTCCTGTAGACATGTGCTAGGTCCATTGGACTTATGATGTTATGATGTTAACTCCGGTATTTCTACCTTTATTTTTTGTCTGGATGGCCTGTCTATTGGCAAGAGTAGAATATTGAAGGTCCATATGTGGCTTTACCTGCAGTAATGTTTCTTTTATGAACTTGAGTACTCTTATATTTGATGCATTAATATTTAGAATTACAACATCCCCTTGGTGGATTTTTCTTCAATGAGTATGAAGTATCTTTCCGTATCTCTTCTGATTGGCTTTTAATTCTACTTCTACAGGTATTGAAATGGCTGTACCTGCTTGTTCCTTGGCTTTATTTCCTTGGATTACCTTTCCCATCCTGTAAGCCTGAAGTGATATTGATTCTTGATGGTAAGGTGTATCTTTTGCGTGCATCAGAAAGATGAATATTCTTTTCTAATCCAATCTGGCATCCGTAGTCTGCTAGTCTATGTCTTTTTATTGGGGAATTGAGACCATTAATATTGAAAGTTATCAATGATCAGTGTTTGCTGATTCCTGTTGTTTGGTTGATACGATATGGATTTTGGATTTTCCACTACTTTTAACTTGCTCTTCTAAGATTATTTATTGTTTGTAAATTTATTTATTGTATGTATTTATTTTATGTATTTATTATATTATTTATTATTATTGTCACTTGGGTGTAATTAACCTCTTTAGACTGAAGTTTTCTTTCTAGTGCCTTCTGTAATACTGGATTGGCAGATAGAAACTGCTTAAATTTGATTTTATTGTAGAATGTTTTTCTTTCCCTGTCTATTGTGATTGATAGTTTTGCTAAATATAGTAATGTGGACTGGCATCTGTAGTCTCTCAGAATTTTTAGAACATGCATCCAGGCCCTTCTGGCTTTTAGAAATCAGATGCTATTCTAATGGGTCTGCCTTCATGAGTTGCTTGGTCTCTTTCCCTTGCAACTTTTAATGGTCTTTATTTGTTCTGCACATTTAGTGTTTTGATTACTACATGTGGAGAATTTCTTTCCTGGTCTCATTTAGTGTTCTATATGCTTTTTGTATTTCGGTAGGCAACTTCTTACTTATATTGGGGATTTTATTAAAACAGACTCAATGATAGTTTTAGAAATTTTTGTTTCATTTTGTCTCAAATGCTTTGTCTGGACTTTTTTTCCTTACAGAACTTCTGCTTATACACTATGGTTTCCAAATGTGTTTTATGGATTTTTCTGTGTGTGCAAATATGTGTGTTTCAACATCTGTATATATTTATTGTACTTTTTATTTGGCTCTTTTTTCCTATCTATTTGCTTTATCCTATTCTGGGTTTTTTGTTTGTTTGTTTTTTATTTTATCTTATTCTATTTTATTATATTTTAGATGCCATTGGTTTTCTAATGAGAGAGAAAAAGAAAGAGTGTGGAATTGGGGGGATGGAGAAGTGGGGAGGACCTGATAAGGGGGAAGGAAAACCACAGAACATATTGTGTAAAAACATCTCCTTTTTAAAAATTTCTTTTTAATTAAATTTTTATTTCTCTTATTAATTGCAGTTTATTCACTTTGTATCCTAGCTGTAGTCCCCTCCCAAGCCCATCTCCCTCATCTCCTCCCATTCCCTCTCCAAGTCCACTGATAGGGGAGGTCCTCTTCCCCTTCCATCTGACCCTGATTTATCAGGTCTCATCAGGACAGGCTGCAGTGTCCTCCTCTGTGGACCAGTTGCTCCCCCCTCGGGGGGGGGGGGGAGGTGTCAAAGAGTCTGCCTCTGAGTTCATTTCAGAGATAGTCTATGTTCCCCTTACTGGGGAACTCACTTGGATACTGAGCTGCCATGGGCTACATCTGAGCAGGGGTTCTAGGTTATCTCCATGAATGGTCCTTGGTTGGAGAATTAGTCTCAGAAAAGACCTCTGGGCCCAGATATTTTGGTTCTGTTGCTCTCCTTGTGGAGCTCCTGTCCTCTCCAGGTCCCACTATCTCCCCCTTCTTTCTGCACTCTACCCAAAGTTTGGTTAAAAGTCTCAGCATCTGCTTTGATACACTGCTGGGTAGAGTCTTTCAGAGGCCCTCTGTGGTAGGCTTCTGTCCTATTTCCTTTTTTTTCCTTCTTCCAATGTCCATCCCATTTGTCTTTATGAGTGAAGATTGATCATCTTACCCAGGATCCTCCTTCTTGCTTAGCTTCTTTAGGTGTATAGATTTTAATATGTTTACTGTGACTGGACTCCCAGTGAAACATCTACTTTCAATTAAAAAAGAAAGAAAATTTTAATGTAGCGTATGCCAATCACTACAACCTAAGTTAAATTCTAGACATGAATGTAACAGAAGAAGGAAGAAGGGAAGGAGTGGGAAGGGAGGGAGTAGAAAGGGAGGGACAGGAATTGAGAGAGAGAGAGAGAGAATCAGTCTCACTGTATACAGTCTAAGCTTGCTTGAACTAATGACTATCTTACCTCAGCTCCTAAGTGCCATCATTGTAAGCATACAGCCAGCATATCCTGCCTCATTCGTCTGCCTATATCTTCGTTTGTTTGTTTGTTTGTTTTTAATTTGAAAGAAGTGAGCTTCTTCAACCCTTGACTCAGCAATTGTCAGCACTCTATATTCCCATTTCTTTCTTTTTCCCAACCTTCTAATTTTCTCCTGTGTTCATTTCTTCAATAGCTCAGCAATGAGCACCAATAAAAGCAGAATGCACATTGCTTACACTCTGCTCCCTAGACTCTGCCTTGCAGTTGCCAGCCTACGATGAGAGCTTCTGACATCTGAGTTTCCCCAGGCTGGCTCTCACCACTGCACACCTGAGTACCATGTGCCGAGCCACGTTTCACCTCATCCAGGATCCCGGATACCCACTGACCAAGCTTGTGACACTCACTTCTAGGTTAATAGGGCATCCACCCACTTCATCGATTTTTACATTAATCACATTAGGCTATGTAACAAAGAAACTCCACAGCTTTCACCTAATAAAGTCTTTTCTACCTAAAGGAGAGTTTGCATGGTTTTAGTTTTTTTAGGGTTTTTTGGTTTTTGTTTTCTTGGTTTTTGTTTGGGGGGGGCAACTCTCTTCTGAGAGCTCAGTCTCCATCAGAATAATCCTCAAGAAGATAATAGATTCACTTTCAAAATGCTTAAGGGAGAAAACTGACAACCTTGACTTCGTTACCCAGCTAAATTATCCATCAAAAAGCGAGGTGACATGAAGACATCTACATATATATAACAATGAAGAGAGATCATCCCAGACTCTCACTGAAAAAACAAACAGAGGAAATGGTTTTATGAAAGAAAATTAAGCAAGAAGAAAAGATGGAGTAAGGAACAGTGGCTTTAAATGAAACACGCTAGTAAACTGAGGATTATTTGATCAGAAGTTATCTCTCAGGCTATGGCTGTTCTTGTAGAAAACCTGTGTTATTTCTCTCTGGAAGTGTTTATTATAGTAGTGGTGTCTACTACATAGTGTCTAGATTTTTATATCTATCTATCTATCTATCTACCATCTATCATCTAACAATTCAGATCCTGTTCTAATGCTAAGTGTGGTGACACACACAGTCAGTCCCCACACTCAGAGACAGAGGCAGGCATACCTCTGTGAGTTAAAGGCCAACCTGGTCTACAGAGTGAGTTCCAGGATGGCCAGGACTACACCGAGTGACCCTGTCTCAAAAAAAAGAAAAAAATCCCATTCTAAGAACCATGTCCTCGAATTTTTAAATTCCATTCTCTCTCCTCAGATAAAGCTTCTTCATTCTCCATTTCTTTTTTTTTTTTTTTCTGGAATTTCTATTCAGCATACACTGGAGGTTTTCCTTCTGAAATGTCTCATCTGTGTTTTACATCTGTCTCTAAATAGTACTTCAGGCTGTTTTGTCTGGTCTGTCTTCCGGTCTGCTCATTCTTCCTTTAGCCAAATCTCTCACTTACTATGAGGATGCATTTCGGTGACTAATGTTCACCTCTGGAACATACATTTTATTTGTTGAACATATGTTGACATTTTTATGATAAACTAACCTTACCTCTCCTCTCTTTGAAGCTTTGAGCACATCACTAAAGCCCATTCAGTTTGCTATAATTACCACTTGTTATCTGATGTGATTTCTTTTGGGTGGTCCTGCTAATCATCTCTCATAGCATTGCAGTCCTCCTGTTATCCCATTCACCACAGAGTCCTACCTATTCCCTGAGTAGGAGTGTGTCTTTATGGCGTATGCTATCCTGAACTTCCCAGGACTCAGCCAGTAGTTCCAAAGCAGTTTTGTGACAGCATCTGGAGTCAGTTCTAATACACCATGTTTGGGAAGGGAATCTGTGCACATATCCACACCTACACCTAGAAAGACTGGTTTCTTGTGCTCAGGTTCTGGGGCGGACAGCCTGCTACTGCTGCGTGCTGACCCTAAGAAGCTTTCTGGTCAGCACCATCTCTCACTGTCTACAGGAACACTGCTTCCAGGTCCCCCGTTGGGTGAAAGCTAAGCCCATAGGGCATACATTTTCCTCCATTTACACACACGTGCTATGAAAGAGCTTTGCTTCTGACTTCCAGAAATGTTAATTTTCTTGATTAAAATCAAAGCCTTAAATCTTGCATTCGATATTGGTATTTCTTGATGTCCCCCTGTCACTCTAGGGGCCCAGCTTGACATCAAAGTAATCAATGCAAGATTAGGTTGGTCAAGAGAGGCAAAACTTAAAAGGCAACGAGCTTCCTTCCCACCCTCTTTCTCCGAGCTGCCCCGACCTCCCCGTCAGGACAGCCACTCGTGGCTTTTCTCGCTGAATTTACTGATCGCTTCTTCATAATAATTCACAGGGTTAGAAATTATCCAGTGACTTCATATTATGATACTGAGACCCTAATTATCTTATTCCACTTCATATCACTCTTCTTTTTAATTACATCTTTAATGTTTATTTATGTTCAGGCTCTTCACTGTGGAACCCAGTTGTAAATAATGATGGCATTCTCCCTCTCTGGTACAAGTTTGGAAACTTGTCTGACTTCCCAGTAGCTTTTTAATGTATGTACAAAATTTCCTGCCTACTTATGTTTGACCTTGTCCCCAGATGTTCTATTATGTCACATTTTCACTTGATTCTGTTCTAATACTTTATGCTTGGCTGTGTAACAAATTGCTCCCAAACTTCGCATTCTAACATGGTGAGCATTTATTAACTCACCATTAGTATATCAAAAAGAATCAAACTTGAATTATATGGATCCTGTAACTCAGGCTCCTCTGACTGCACCTAAGATGTTGAGACTTGGAGCTAGAGAGATGGCTCAGTGGTTAAGGCTGCTCCTCAGGAGGACTTGGGTTCAATTCCCAGCACCCACATGGAAGCTCACAACTGCCTGTAACTCCTGTTCCAGGGGATCCAACACCCTCACACAGACATATATGTACAGTCAAAACACCAATGTATATAAAAATAGATAAATAATTTTTTTAAAAAATTTGTCAAGGCTATGAGGTCCATGAAGGACTGGATCTGCTTCTAAGGTCATTCGAGCAGTTGTTAGCAGGACCTACCTCCTCAGAGGATTTGGCCAGGGGATCCCTCAATTTCTTGCCCCATGGTTCTCTCCACAAAGCGTCCCATAACATAGTGGCTGGCCTTTATCTGGGTAAGAGAGGGGGCAAGACAGAATAAACTATAACCTCTTAAACTCTCACTGTGGGATTAATATATTGTCACTTTTACCACATTCTATTTATTTTAAGCAAATCAGTAGGTATATAGTGTGACTACTAGTCTAAGACCCTTGGTAACTATTTCAGAAGATGTTCACTAGGTGCTTTTAATTTTCCCTCTTAATTTTTCTTGCTTTTGCTCTAATCTCTAGTCCAGCTTTCAGCCAACACCATGAAGATTCCCTTAACCTTCTTTTAATTTTTTTTCATTACTACATTTGTGTGTGTGTGTGTGTGTGTGTGTGTGTGTGTGTGTGTGTGTGTAAGAAAAAGAACAACTTGTGGGAGTGCCTGGAGATTGAACTCAGGTTGTTGGGATGGTCACAACCTCATTTACCCACTGAGCATCTCTCTGGCCCATGGCTCCATTTGCTTCTAGCCTCTAAGATGCTCCATTTCTCATCTGTAAGTGACCTGCTTTCTCACCTCCTCTGGAGACTTTCAGAATCTTCTCCTTATCCCAGATGTTCTGAAAATTTGCAGCGATAATCTTTGTGCCGGCTATTCCTTGCATATTTTCGAGATTTATTTCATTTTTATTTAGGTTTTGGGGGTGTAAGGTATATGTGCATGGACATATATGGGTTCCTGCAGAGGCCAGAAGAGAGTGTCAGGTACCCTGAAGCAGGAGTTACTGGTGTTTGTGAGTGGTCCCACCTGGGAACCAAGCTCCAAGTCTCCTTACAGGTTTTCAGTGTAAAGTTCGTGTCCTTTGATTTGGGGCCTATTCTTGAATGCTTCCCTTAATAGTTTCCAGAATTCCTATAGGTTGGATATTGACCCTTCTACATCAGAATTAAGCAAATGGTTTCCTGAAGAGTCATGCAGTAAACATGCTAGGCCTGGGGACCACATGTGGTGTGTGTCATATGTTCTTTTTCAGTGCACTATTGATCCGTTCAAAAGGCACTCTCAGCCGAAGGAGCATTACAAACCTCGGCCACGAGTGAGGTCCAGTATGTGGATCATTGCTAGCTGATGGCTGCTGCACAGGCTTGTCCTCTGTGCTTCTCATCTTCTCTAACCCTTTGCTGTAATCTCTGAGAGATCGCCCTCTAGTTCCATCACCACGTTTCTTACTCTGGCAAATCAATTTGTAAATTCCAAGATCTTTCTTATTCTCTTACTATCACCTTTGCATAACACCTTCCCAAATGCCCCCAAAGAGACAGACTTGTTGCTTTTTAGGGTTCATGCTTCTGTTTCTTTGGTGTCCGATTTTTTTCTGACAATTCTCATTTCTCCCTTTTGTTTTAGAGGGCTTTTTCCCCCTCACATCTTTGCCTGTCACTCAATTTAAGTACAAGATTCTTAACAGGATGTGTTTTCTTCAGAGTGGAGCAGAACTTGCCAGCTAACGGGCCTCACCTGGGACTTGCCAGATGGAGAGGGTTTATGTGGGGAAGCTAGCCCCTAGGGCCACCCGGTTTATCCAAGTGCAGAGACGGTTGGTCTTCCCCCTGGAGGGAAACTTGTTTCTCTTTCCAGTCCTGCTGCCATTTCTGGAAAGCATAATTTTTAGAAAAGTAGAATATTTAGGAATGGGCATGGTGTTATAGCTGAGAAGTGGAGACAGAAAGATCAACTGTTCAAGGCTAATCTAGTCTCTATAACAAGACCCTCTCTCACGAACGAAGAGGAAGCCTTGAATACATTCGCTTGTGTGGCCCGCTGAACACTGGTCTGCACTTTTTCTTTCCTCAAAATAAAGTGACTTTGCTTCCTTTGAGGAGAAGGATGGAAAGAGGAGGAGGAAGAAAATTAGATTATTTATTAGATATCTATGGCACTCTCTACAAAGTTTTTGTGAGGATCAAAATACTTCAACACTGGATATCATAAACTATCATTATTAAATGACAATATTGCTATTGGCTCATATTCAAGAAACACTAATTGGATACCTATTATGTGTCAAGCATGATTTTAGGCAGACATTTTAGAACAGACATTGCCTCTTCTCTCTTGAGCTACTAGACTCATCAACAAGGGTACGCATAAACAGCCACACACAGAGACAGATAGTACACTCACAGGGTGGGGAATCAGAGACAAGGCAGCTGATAGTATGAAGATAACTAAATCGAAATAAGATAGCAGTTGGCTTTTAGGGTGATCAGGAAAGTCTTCCCTGATCCTATGAGACTGAGAAAAGACACAAATGATCTCCCCCTCCTACAATTTAATTTAATTGTAAATTAAAAAGCTAATTTACAATTGTGAGCTAACCCTCCCCCTCACTGACAAACTCAACCTCATGTGAGCCTTTGTTTTGTTCCTCGTTGTTCTTATGTCTGACATTATCATTATTCAAGGATCCATCCTCCTCTGTGTTTAACCCACATGGTTTCACTGCTTTTATTCGAATTAATAAGCGTTGTTTCCTGACAAAGGCTGAACTTTTTCTCCAAAGAAATCAGTGTGCTTACCTGAGTTGATTATCTCTGGCTTGCTTAAATTATTTCTCATTATTATCATTGGAAATATGAGGAAACCAAGGCACAGAAATATTGAAGCACAAGAGTCTCTGGTGAAACCCCATGCAAACACTTGCCCTCCAGCTCTAACTTGTCGAAGACCTGAGTCACCGTGCTGCTTTAGATCTGGACAACTGTGGGTGTCCTGGCGTCCCCTTAAGCACATTCAGTGCCTTTTGCTAATATCATGAATGATGAAACTGCCTGTTACCAACACTAACTGCCTAGAAAAGGACTTAGGCAGCAACATTTCCCCTGTGATTACTTCTAGTCATTTACAGCATGCAGAAACAGCTGTAAATGACAGTTTTGGTGCAATGGTTAAGAACTCATTGTCAACTTGATGGGATCTGGAGTCACCTAGGAGACAGGCACACCTATGAGGGATTATCTTAATTACTTATTTAAGCTGAGAAGGCCACCCACTATGAGCGGCACCATTCCCTTCTCCCCAACCCCCACCCTTGGGGATGAGATGCTGAACTAAGTGAAAAGGAGGAAGCCAGCTAAGCGTGGACATCTGTGGCTCTCTGCCTCAAGTTCCTGTCATCAGGGATTCCCTGCTGTGGTGGACAGTGAGACAAAATAGAGCCGTTCTCCCCTGAGCTGCTTTGCCGAGGTGCTTTATCAGAACAACAGAAGACACAACTAAGATGCTTAAATTGCTGGTGTTGGAGATGCAGCATTTCTAGGAGCGTGGCCATGATACTAACTTAAAATGCCACTTGTCCTGTGGCCTCCTGGCTGTAGCAATAGACACTATGCCTTGTTTTGGTTTGAGTGAACCATAGCATAACCCGGAAGCCATAAGCAGAAGATCACCCCCCGGTTTCCTCGCAGCCTGTCAATCTGTGTGAAATCAGCGAAGCCTGGAGAATGAAATCTTTGTTGTCCCTGTCCAAACGCAGCAGCTGTTTAATTTCAATTAGCAAATCTTGAAAAAGAACATTATGCCAGAAGTAATTAAAAGCAGGAGGGAGTTCCCCTCTCAGCTCCTTGCTACCTCCTAATTGAGGATCTGTGATTTCCCCCAGCAGGGCAGAGCTTGTGAAGTTTGGGTCCTAGGGAATTCTGACGCCTGGAGTTTTGATGTAGCTCTCTTTTCAAACAAGTGACAGGACAGGAAGCCCAAGCCTCTAGGAAGGATTCATTTAACTTTTTAAAGTCTAAGAAGTAGCTGCACGGATGGGGTTTGTCTGTACCGAACACCAGCTTGTTCACTTCAAGCCCTTGGCTTTTCTTCTCTGTGCATGGCTGCCTGCTTTCAAAGCTCCTCCTCCTTGCCTGCTAAAGAAGGCCAATTCCTTCTCCTCCATCAAACAAGTGTTTGTTCTGGTTGACACCCTGGAATCTCTGCCAACAAACAAACAGCACCGCCCCCTCCCTCCTACTTGGTAAGTTTCATTCCGGTCCCCTATGAGGAACCACTCACAAATAAAGGTGCAGTTGGAGAGAGTCTAAGGAAAGATTTACTGACAGAGGAGCAGAAGGGCTAAGAGGGCAGGCATGGTAAAGACCCTTGGGCCACCCCAGCAAGATGTGAGGGACAACTAGGACCCTAGTGTCCTCTGGGCCAATAAGGACTGCAGTGGGAGGAACAGAACCCACAGACATGGGAGAAAAGTTGGAACAGAAAGGAACATGCCCACCTGCCTCTCAGTCTCCTACAGGTACCTAAGGCAGCCAACAGAGTCAGGATAATTAACTGTCACCAACTGTGTGGCATCTCAGTTTGCCCAGCTTGTGTGTGGTCAACCTGAGAATTGGTAACATGCTTTTATATTTATTACACACCCGTTGGTGCTTGGCCTAACCCTGAACATGCAGATGCTCAGTAAGTACTCATTGACTTGAGTGTGACCAAGAACAAACACACTGAGGAAAGAAATGTATGTTATATTGTACATACAATAACAGTATACAATGAAAATATGTGTGGACTATCATTGAAATGCTCCGATGGGACTCAAATGGAATTACAAACAGGATCCTCCTAAGTAAAAGCCAGAAGACAATGACACCATGAGAAATGAAATTGGGCAGCAACTTACATGATAACCAAAGCTGTCTACCAGAAATGTTTGGAACTGATGCTCAAAGCTGCCCTGTGACCTGACCTATTGGACACAGTGCTGTTGAAAAGCTGTGATGGAAGAAATGTGGTCTCTAGGACTGAGCACCCAGGTTCAGCTGGCTGTGTGGTATTTGAGTTAAGTGTGGAGGTGTATGGGAGAGAGGAGACAGCACTGCCAAACAAGAAACCCACGTTCTAGCAACTGGTCTGAAGGTTCAACAGATTTCACCACATCCCTGAAACTTCTCAGAGGTTTTATTTCTCTCTCTCCTCCTTCTTCCTTCCTTCTCTCTCTCTCTCTCTCTCTCTCTCTCTCTCTCTCTCTCTCTCTCTCTCTCTCTCTCTCTCTCTCTCTCTCTCTCTCTGAATGAGGGGGAGAGGGAGGAAGGGAGAGAGGCAAGGGCACAAGCATGCCCCTACACTAGAGCTGCCTAGAATAAGTGACAAAATTGCAGGTTCCCTTGTCTCCTTCTGTTCTATGTGATGTCACTGTCTGAAAGGTGCAGCGCCCTGAATTGACTTAAATAAAGTCTAGGCCAACTGTAAAGCTAGCAGGAGACCACAGGCAACAAAGAGCAGCTCCTGTGATGGTCTGCGGAGGCTGCGTGCACCTTTACCCACAGCACACATGACCAGCCCCAGGTCCCCTTGCTCCCACGGCCTCTCCACCATCTGCTCCTGCCAATGGCTGGCATGCCTGCCAAAACTGCAGACTACCTTGAACTTAACTTTGGACAAATACAGTTAGAATGGGAAGTTCTATATTCGATTGAACAACCTTGGGTGGGGGATGCACAAATAAGTATCTTTCAGATTAGCAGAGAAGAGTCTGGTTAGTTGCCATTTTCGTGTATAGAAATGTTAGCTGTCTCTGCCGATTCTTGTGATGTGTGCAAAACTGTCTCCCTCTAGCTGCCCGTGCTCTCAAGTGGGTGACTGAATGTCTTCTTCAGTTTCTTCTACCCAAAGCATACTTTAATCTCCAACAAGCTGGTGTCATGGTACTTTGACGGCTAACATTATGTGACCACTTCCCTGGGCCACTGTGTGTCTGGGAGGGTGCTTCTGGGTTCAAGTTAACCTCTGAGTTGGTCAACGGAGCCAAGCACTCTGTCCTCCCTAGCATAGGTGGGCCTCATGCAATCAGCTGAAAGCCTAACCAGAGGGGAAGGGCCGAGGAATGGAATTCCTCCTGAGGAACTATTTGGTATTTTCAAGCCTTTGAACTTAGACAAAAAAAAAAGTTTCTTGGTTCTTGGGTCTGCCTGCTTGTGAATGGAAGGTTACCCTCAGCTCTCACAGTGCTCGGGTTCTCCTGGGCTCTTCTCAGGCTCCTGCTTGCCCACTGCAGAACCTGCAACTCCTCAGCCTCCGTAACTGTGTGGGCCAACTCCTTATAACAAATGCCTTTACATGTGTGTGCACATGTAGGGACATAAGAACACTCACATATACGCAAACACACACACACATTCACCCTTGGCTCTGCTCTGGAAAGCTTTTTCCACCCCAGGATTAGCTCTTACAAGCCTTGCTGCTTTTCATCTCACGACACTGCTTCTTTTCAACCCCACTACCACAACCTTGCCCGGAACTCGGAACTCATCCTGGCCTGCCACAGGTAACCGCCTTCTTTGCCCACTCAAGTCTGGCATCCTGCCCACCCCCCACCCTACCCCCGCAGATCTCTGATAGACTGATGGAAGCAGAACAGTGTCAACCATTTGCCTCCTCTACAACCTCCAATGAGTGACTCAGAGCATAGTCCAGATTTCATTGGTCTAAGCCTGCCTGCCATTGACCCACCACTCAAGACTGGCCTAGAGGGCAAATCAGCTTCCCAGGTGAGCCAAGCCATGTTGCAGAGAGTGCTGCCTTCTTCAAACCTCCGTGTCTCCTCTGACATGGAAAAATACAGAAATGAAAACCTTATTTTTTTTCCATTCAAAAATCCTTTCTCTATATTTTTTTTGAAACGTTGAGATAACCAGCTCTCTTGCTGAAACTGTAAGTCGTGTCTGAAGTTTGATATAAGGCTTTCAAGGGACTGAGTGTTTCCTAGCTTGCTCTGTTGTTGTTAATAGTGACTAGAGCAGTTCTGGCCCAGCTGGGTTCAGCTGGATGTGGTAAACTGGGAGGTAAGGGTTGTCACGGGGGGGGGGGGGCCTCTGGATCTAAACTGTCTGGAGTTGGAGCCCAGGTGACACCTACAGGTAAAGCAGTGTTGGGGAGGTCATGGCCTCCTGGGGCCATCCCTTTCTCATCTACAAGATGGAGGTAACAGTAGTCAGGGCCACTGTTGTGAGATTTCCCGGAAAGGATGGAAGGTGGTGTAAGCGCTCAGGACAAACACTCTGTGTGCATTGGCTGTTGTCAGGTCGCTGCTGGTGGTGCGCTAGGAGCAATGCTGGAAACCGCTTCTCCCGTGGAGCTGTCTGTCCTCCTAGGATGCCGGTGTCACTGCCATAAACAAGTGAATGAGCATCGCCACACAACACCATGGCATACTGCTTACCACAGTCCCCGAGTCCTCAGAAACCCTGAACTAAAATCTTTCCTCCTTTGATTTCCTTCTCGCCACATCTCTGAAACAATAAACAAAAACAAAACTTTATCACAGACCTCTGCATCACATAAAAACAACAACAAAAAGATGATCAAGACCTACCTTGGAACACACCCTTGAAGGCTCCTGTCCTCTGTGTACTCATTAACATCCTGAGTGTTGTGGTGGGCCTATATACAAAAGGCATACCCCAGCTTCCAGGACCTATAAACAATTTAAACTCAGCTCCTGTCACACCCCCACCACCAAATGGCTGAGAGTTTGGTTCAAGATTTTTTTTTTTAATGAACATAAATAACAAAAGAGAGTGTAAAGTGATAGTTTCTTGAGGGAAGTGTGCTCAGGGCTCATGGAGTTCAGAGAAGGAAAAGCTGCTTCCAGCTGGGCTAAGGGGACCACGAACATGGAGGAAGACCATCCCATGCAGTGAGAAAAGCGTAAGCGAGGCACAGAGGCAGACAGGGTCCTGCTTGGCAGAGAGTCCTGGAACACCCAGCCTGAGGCTGTGTGCTGAACCCCTGCTGTCTCACTGATTGCTCTAGACACCCTGCTGTGTGCTGGGGGATTAATGTCCTTGCCCAATTGCCCTCCATTTTGATTAAGGGTCAGTGTGGGGAAGAAAATTCACTCAAGCAAGTTAAAGCGAGGGTATTAAATGACTTTACAAAATTCTCCAAGAAAGCCACGGATACAGGCACCGAGTGGAGCTTTCAGGAGTGACTCCAGGCCACCATGGCACCTACTTCCTCGTTTGGGATCAGGAAGCTGCCGTTCAGTCAATCAGAAAGTGGCCGCCATCCATAGCTGCAACAGAGATCCCAAGGCAGCCTTGCCGGAGCTTCCTGAGAAAAGAAAGCTCTCAGAAGACACTGGCTCAGGTAACAGCTCATTCTCACCTCTGCATTTCATTTGGGCACTCCTGACTAACAGAACCCCCAATGGAAACGATACCCAAGAAACAGTGGTTGCTAGCTTTCCAATGTACAGGAAAGAATGCTGGAAGAAATGGCAACCCACTCCTCCCTAACTGGCCACACCACACAGCCCCCCGCAACAAGAGATTGGGAGGCCAGTCACACAATCTCCAGAGTGGCAAGAGCAACGCTCCCAAGTCAGGGCCCGAGACCTAAAGCATGTGGCAGGAAACAACAGGTATAACTTCAACAAGAAAGAAAAGCCTAGAAAGTAACATAAGGGGACTGACTGGTCTCCAAAACCAAGGGCTCCAGAGCCACACCACCTCTTTGCTTCAGTGTCATTTCCGGTATACAAAGAACTGCAGAATCAGCGGGGTTGTTATACAAACGGCCTTGCCCAGACATACGCTGTGAACACGGAGAGGCGCTATCTTTAGGGTGAATTTCCAAGCCTGGGAAAAAAAAAAAGCCAAGAAATCAAAAGAAACAGAAAGTAGATTGAGCTTTTAGGAGTGGCTCTGAAAGCTGGCATTCAGCTCTGGGTCTGTCTGTCGGATCAGTCCCCGCTGAGGAAAGCAAACAGCAGGTAACTGCGCGGCACACCTGTCTGCGGCAGCTGTTTGATGTTAGCAGGCTTTGATTGTCAACCAAGCAATTTGCTTAGGATTTGGAAACAAAGAAAGGAGACTGTCAAAAAGCTGGAGGAGCAGGTGACGTGCAGCATGCCTGTGCGCTCCCAGCAGTCGGGAGGAGGGTACACGCGTGAGAATGGCACCAGAGGCACTTCACCTCGAGAAGATGACAGCCTCCTACAGGGACAGTAATGGCATCTCCGCAACAAAGTGGCACCCTCCCCCACCCCCATCCTAGCAAGTCTAGATACAGCTCAAGACAGTGCAACCAAGTAGAAGAACCTAAGCGGGGTCAGGGCAGGACCTTGGAAGCAGGGCAGTGGGGGAGCTTGCTTGTTCCTTCATGCCTAGATAAAAACATAGGCAAGGGGTCCCTGAAGGACACCAACCAGAAAGGTACATCATTTATAGCAGCATCGGTACCACTGAAAGAGTGCCTGCATCTACCTGTCCTTCAAGATCCACTTCTAGTCCCCAGTCAACTCACCCATCATCTACTCACCCGTTTATCCCTTCACTCAAAGGTGTCTGCTCAGGATGTTCCGTATTAAAGATATAAAGCAAACCAGGCAGTAATGGCGAATATCAGGAGACAAGCGGAACAATCTCCTCTAAAATAATCTCTCTCGAATATGAAAACAGGACGCTACGAAATAACTAGTAAAAAGACAAATAAAGGGATGTGACAGTTCCCAGACGGAAGGCCCACTTTAGCTAGGTGGAGGGAGAGCCCTCAGGAGGAGGAAGCCATTTGTGAGCCGAGGCCTCCTGTGCTTAGGCAACCCCTCCCTCTGAATGGCCAAAGCAGTCCATGTGCACAGCACCTTGTAGAGTCAGCTGACTTTCAATATCTGATGTCACTTAATCTCAGTTAGGTTACAAACTGTGAAAAATATTTTAATGAGTTGAAAGAACATATATAAGAAGGGAAAGGGAGCTTAATGTGCATTAACCCCTTCTTGAACACTAGAGTGAAGGGTAGATTTGTGACTGAACACGAACTGGAAACGCAGCGTGGTCCTTTGGCCAACTTCGGGATAATGAGGGTGAGCTTTGCTTGAATGCTCTGTTTCTGGTTTTGTTTCTGTTTTTGTCTTTGTTTTTGTTTTTATTTTGAGGCCAGGCCCTTCTGTATCTTGGAAAAGGGTTCATTATCATGTCCAGGGGAATTGCTTCAAAAATCACTGTTTTTTTTTCCTAACTATGATATTCATAGAATTAGAAATAAGGTATAGTATGGAAAATATTGGGGAAAAACTATTAACTGTGGGGGATAAATTTATGATGAAAAATGTGAACATAGTACCTACAAGTTTTTTCACCTCTCAAACTCCAACTTAAATCCAAAATGCACTATTTTAAGAATAATCGTGCAGCATAAAATTATGAATTCAAATTAGCAGCTCATCATCCCCTTCAGAGGAAAGCTTAGAAAAGGAAAGCCAAACTTCAGCTTTCCCATCAGACAGCTCCAGGCTGGGGGCAAGTGTGAAGGGAATGATCCAGTCATAAATTATGTGTCTAGGACAGTCTTCAGAGTTCTGGAAATCTATCCCACACCCAGGGTGGGGACAGACTGAAGATCAATACACGGATGATCGTCCAGACAGAAGGCCATAATCTATCTCCCATGAATGTTACCTCAACGTGCAGAACTGGGGCTCTCAAGATGCTCCCTTTTGCCCCAGGAAGCCTTTCTTCCTGACAGATCAGTGTTTTGCCTCCACAGTCGAGAAGGGACAAGGAGGAAATCAGCAGAGAGCACAGTGACATCAAGCCTATCTCCCAAATCCCCCCTCCCACTTGTAGAACCATAGCTACTTAGGACAGCACAGACCGTCATGTGGGACTTTCTGCTCATTGCCGGATAATTAATGTCACCAGAACAGAGTGCTGGTTGCCCCCTCCCAGTCACATTGGTCATTTGAATGACCAATAAGTTCAACAGCATCTATTTCCAAATCTTCTTCCAGGACTGGCGTCACCGCTGTCCTAAGAGCATAGGTGCCAGTCGGTCCTGGAGGCCAGGGACACTTTGTCCTGCCTTGCTGTGCACCAACTCAAGGGAACGGCCATTTAGGTTAACTCTTGTCAGAAGAAGAAAAAAATACGTATACTAATATATCTCAATAGCATCCAGACACACTCGGGATAGCGTCTGTAATATACATCCAATGCTAGTATCCATAGAAACTTGGAACAGCCAAGGATTCTTTTTTTTTTTTTTATCAGTGAAATAACCATCAAGCCAGATGCTTTTGTGGAGCCATTTCCATGAAGCCGTTTTCATGTGTCCTTATTTCAACAGCCAGGGTTAAAGTTCTATTTTGAGGCGTTAGAGGTTTAGCTCAGTGGGAGCTTGCCTTGCAAGCACAAAGCCCTGGGCTCTGTCCGGGTAACGTTTTATATTTTGGCAGAGCATGGTCATATCCAAACCTCAGAGGCCACGCCTTCTCTGAGTCCTCCTGCTTCTGAGACAAGTTTGTGCAGCAACTGCTTGTAAAGGAGACTAAACTCTCCACTCCCCCGCCCCCCACCAGGAGTCAAGGGGTCACACCTCCCAGAACAGAGGGCTGGATGGAGCTGGTTTGTGCCCAGTGTTTCAAAGCCCCCATGATGCTCAGGCACGTTCACTCACAGCTGATTCATTTCAAACCAGGACTCTAGTAAATCATGCTGAAAAGATCCTCTTCTGAGCCATGTCCCCGGAAGGCACCTAGCCTTCAGCCTGTCTAATAATATCAAGGGCCATAAGTTGGCACTGGCCCAGGTGTCCTGAGTTCTAGATCTTACTATTATTCTTTGGGATTTCATTCGAGCCCCAATCTTTTCATCTGTAAAATATGCTCCATTGTACAACCCAGGGTTGCTGTATAGATCACATAAGATAACAGTTAGAAAGGTGCTTTGAAAAGCTATAAGAATTGTAATAGTGTTATTCCTTGACTATAGACTAATGAACATAATAAAACTGCAATTGCCAGTATTAGCATAATAGCAGAGATTGCCCTTCTCCTTTATGAGACCCGCCAGGGACGCAGTGGCTTCCCCTACCATCCTCTCACAGTAGGAGACCATGAGGCTTAGCTTTCCCCCAGGTGTGTTCCTACATCGCTTCCAGAGCCTATCCTGTCTAATAAAAACATTGACGAGGCACAGATTAGACGTCCTCCCAGAACGGTCCAGGGCCCTAGAGCCCGGAACAGCTCTGGCAAGAGGTTCATGAGCATTTTAGACTAATAAGCACCGAAACACTGCTCCCATAAACGTCAAGCCATTGTTGCTTAGAAAACACACTCTAGCCAGGCCAAGGTTGCACATGCCTTTGATCCCAGCACTTGGGAGGCAGAGGCAGGCAGATCTCTGTCTGTTCGAGGCCAGCCTGGCCTATAGAGTGAGTTCCAAGATAGCCAAGAGAAACCCTATCTGGGAAAAAAAAAAAAAAGAAAGAAAAGAAAACATAATCTATTTTGTGACTAGAGGCAATTGCCAGTTTAAAAAACAAAAAGCAAAAACAGTAAGCACTTTTCTTCCCAGCCCAGGAGGTAGGAGTTAGCAAGCTGGCTCCTACTTACGAAAGCGGACCTTGTAGCCCTTCTCTGTAGATGGGGCAGGTGTGGGGCCGCGCTGTTTGGCAAGGGCCTTCTGGGAGCTCCCCCACAGCAGGGTGGGCAGAGAGCCACACACAGTACTAAGTGCTTAGCATGCGGTTTTCTCTCTCCAAATCCAAACATGATACCACTGACATCAAATTTATCACATGACTTCCTATTTCCTCTCTGGCTGCCTCTCTTTTATATATACCATGAAGCTCTCCATAGTTACCAAGCTCTCCAGACAGGGCCAGAACCCCTACCCGCACCTTGTCCTAATTCTACATGGTCATTCCCTCTCCCCGGGACTTGCTTCACATTTCCTGTCCCATCACCGGGTTAGAACAATGGCCAGGTAGTAGCTGAGTAAGCGACTTTGCAACTATGTCTCCGTCTGCCTTTCAGAGGAACCCACCTGCTAATGCAAGCCACTGCAGAAAACACCCTTTTTCTTTCTCAAAAGGCCTGTCCAATAACCTCCCTCTTTTTAAGGATCCTTTTGCGTGGCCTTCAACTTTCAGACTTTCCAAAAGCTGGACTTCACTTAGTATCCATTTAGCTATTCCAGCAGGTTTTACATCTTTTTTTTTAAAGCGACATTCACAAAAGGGGGAGGTCAGTGGAGGGCTGGGGCCATGCAAAGACTGTCAGCTAGGAGGACTCCGCCTCCTGCCTCTGAACACAGACAGACTGCTGACAACACCTGAACCAAGGGGCCAGAGGTGACCTTGGGTTGGAAACAAAGGACTAAGCCCCCGGAAGCACGCTTTCCAGTTCCCTGCAACAAGACAGCAGCTCAGCCTGGGCAGCACTGGAGCGCAGAAAACAAAGGCTCATTTGGCATCTCTGATATCATCTTTGGAAGTGAATAAGACAAATAACTTAAAAGGGGAGGGGAGATCGATGACACTGCTAACTTGAGACTGTCCATATGAGACACTCTGATTTATCAGCCTTCGTGGGAGCTGATAAGCTCTCAAAATGAGTGTTCTATGATAGGCGGCTGTACCTCCTGGGCGTCTGGGCTGCTCTCCTGGTTGGGGGGTAGGACAGAGGTGACTGTGATGGCGACTGAAAACACACGCTTTGATTCCATTATTCCCATGGCTTTGCCTTGTTATGATAGAGTTGTTAATTGTGGTGCTCCAAAGCACAGTCGAACGCTGGTAGGAATTATATTTGAGAACAGGTTTGGGGAGGTTGGGGCGGGGGGGGGGGGAGAAACTATTGCTGAAAGTAGAGAGCTGTCTTTTTTTTTATTGGTGTTATTATAAAGGCTGCATTCTTTGCATTAACAGCCGGAGTCAGAGAAACCCGTGCAGCCACGTGGGAAGGGGAAGGGCAGTTCTCCCTAGGGCAGGGGGATGTGCAGGATCCAGCAGACAGAGGGAAGCTATTATTGCCGATAAGAATAAGAAAATAGAGCTGTAAAGTGGGCGAGTAGCTGGGCTGAATGTTGGTGCTGAACAGATTCTGAGCACAGGCTGGCACTGCCTGAGCAAGATTAAAATCTGCAGGGAAATTTTGTTCCTTAGCACTGGCAGAAATTAGGAATAAATTCAATTGCATTCTGCACAATAGCTGGAAGCGATTGAGGTTAAGTGGCCTCGCTCTCTGATGTGTTAGTATTACTGAGCGCTCTCTGCTCACGTGACTTGGTGCGATCTGCTCTTGGAACAGGTCGCCATGGCAACTGATGATTTCTATTACAGTACATTTAAGTTCACATTCTAGGCCTGTCATACACTTGGAAATTTCCAGTTAAAATATTTATTTATGAAAAAGGCAAAAAAAAGAGGGAAGAAAATGAAAAGAAACGAAAAGCCACCCTCAGACTCTTGCAAGGATGGAGAAAACAAGGCGCCTCTGATGCAGAATGATTTATCTGTAAACAAGAAGAGAATGTTCTATTTTCTCTTAGCTATTGCCACCAAACAAAACATTTCCCATGGGGTGGCCAGCTTGGCTGGGGAGGGGGTAGGTTGGAATCATACCTACCCACTGAGGTCTGGTGCGCAGGTGTGATGTCGGATGGAATGCAGAGTGACGGAAGCAGCCTGGAAAAGCTGCAGCTCTGTTTCTATCCCACTCTCCGAGGCTCATGGTTGTGATTTCAGCTGCCCACCGAGCCTCGGCTCTTCCTCTTACTCGGTGCTCAGCAGAGAAACAGCTGCTGTCACTCTCAGCCACAAGCATGGGGTAGAGGGATCTCTGGTATGGGTCACTTCTCTGGGGGTCCCCAAAGGTTCTCAAAGCTGACCCCAGTAGAGGAAGAGGCAGCCCAGGGCATAACATGGAAGACTGCTCTCTCATAGAAGCCATAACCCTGTTCCGTGATGATGCTCCATGCAGCTTGCTGCTGAGCACTTGCAAGACAAGAAGACCCCAGAGACAGGCCCTGCCCATCCCTACCCTACCCTGACCTAAGAAGGCTTATACATGGCTTCCCCCTGGAGAAAGGCACGCCAAGGGTTAAACTAAGCCTTCCCTGGGAAAGGAGTCATTATTTCCTGGCCATGCACTGTGCAGGGATGGCCTGCTAACAAGGCCTCCCAGCTTTGTATATGTTTTCCCCTTAGTCAAGCATATTAAATATGTTAATAAAAGATTCCCCAAAGCTTTCTCTATCAGACGCTTCCAGGTGGCTGCCATGACCCTGGGTGCCCAATTACCTGGTGAGGTCAGCCCAGGAGTCACAGACGGTTCTCGCTCACTCACTTGCTATTTAAAAACCTCCACGCACCTCTTTCTGCACGTGGCTTCTGCTGAGTCTGGTTCCAATCACACTCTGCTCCATAGCCACTTTGTAAAGCAGGGCAATGTCTCCCCCCAGGCTGTAAGAGCCACAGGCGACTAATGTGAAAATACAGGTCGCTAGTGTGCTCCAGACCTACTGAGTCAGAATCTCCAGGTGAGAAACCAGAGAGCGTGCATTGTTAAAGCCAGCTGCACTTAGATCATTGATCAGGCCGGTAACATTAGGCTGTCTATGGGTAAGAGGGTATCGTTCCATGGGAATATACCTGATCACATAAGTGTCTATAGGTTGCCGAAGAGCAACAGCAGGTGTCTTCCTCAATCATTCTCCACGTTATTTTGAGACAGAATCTCTCGGTGAGACCGGAGCTCACCTGTGTGGATAGACTGGCTGGCCAGCAGGCCCTCAGGATCTTCCCCTCCTACCTCTCTGGTGTTGGCATTCAGGCACACAGCACCATGCCTGGTTTTTACACAGATGTTGGGGATCCAAACACAGGTTTTTGTGCTGGCAAATACTTTACTGGCTGAGTCATCATCCCAACCCAGAGCTTTCTTATTACCCTGACATCCTAATAAGATCTCCCCATAAGATCCTGAGCCAGAAGCCTTCTGGAAAATTCCTAACCACCACTCATGAAGAGCTGGGTGGGGGGTGTGCAAAACAGACTAGGACACTATTTTTTTTTTTAAATGTAAAAGATTTGGGCTGGTATCTATAGGCATCCCTTAATGGAAGTATGAATGAATTCGGCCCTACTGATGTAAATGCATTTCCTGTGCCACCAAATAGTTATCTCCTATGTAAGAAAATAAATTCTCCTTAAAGCACAGATTCATCAATGTGTCGGTGCAGCTGCTCTAAGCAGGGAATGTGCATGGATGGCTATCAGCGATGGCATGAGGTGAAATGCAAGGTTAAAGGTTTAGTCCCACTCAGCAGCTTTTCTACGGGGAATCACAGGACAGGTGCTATGTTTACACACGGCTGACTGCAAGCGGGAAGTGGAGAGGCAGAATCAAAGATGGCAGCAATAAAGCCAGAAGCCTGGCCAGGGACCTGCCTGTTCTGTATTCAGCAAAGAAGATGGAAAGCAAAGCAAAGGAGGTGTGGGTACTCTGCGCTCTGTCTCCATGTTCTCCTGCACAAGTGAGTGGTGCTTGAACATGCTTCTTCTTAAGGGACTTTAGATAAAGCCTAACGGTGTCGGCATCCCTCGTGCTGGTCATTTTCCCATATCTAGAAGCAAAGGGAAGAGAAACGGTTGAACTTTCAATGCTCTGTTCATCCAAAAGCGTAAGATGAATGATTACCACTTACAGAATCAGTTTCAGGGTCAATCCAAGGGTTTCCAAAAATTATCTCCCCCCTCCCCGATCACCTCTCTCTCTGTCTCTCTCTCTCCTCTCTCTCTCACACACACACACTTCTAATGAGCTCTATGTAAGAGAGACAGCCAGATTGATTTAATACGTTCTTCCAGAGTCCTGAATCCCAAATCTGAAGGTGAATAGGATTCTGGAATGGAATACAGAACTGCGGTCCATAGCCAGCCAGAGAAAGGTAGCACCCCAGGCCCTCCAGCTCTGGCCAAGCCCGGCCCCGTTGCTGCCTTTGCGTGGGGCAGCAGCATCACCTAGTGATGCTTGGGTTTAAGTACAAGCCCTTTTCTTGGGAACTGTCCAATCTGATCAAACCGTAGGAAGAGGAATTAGCCACATTAACCAACGGGGGCGATGGTAAACATAATCCCAAACTGGAGGTGACCCCCTAATTCCATCTTTATTTATCCTGGAGTACATCCAATGCCTACACAGCATTGGAGTCCTCCATCAAGTGATATGGAGGAGGGCACAGCCGAGCCCGTGCCAGGCAGGGACAGATGGGGAGGCGGAAGAGGGTTAAAAGCAGACTCAGCTCCGTCCGTTCAGCCGCTTCAAGAAGCAAGACGCTGGATGACATCTGAACTGTGGAAGATTTGGCAGGAGATAAAGCTCGGAGGGGTGGGGAAGCAGAAAGAGACACAGCGCAGCAGGGAAACACACAGCAAAGCTCGCCTACAGAGGAGCCCTGCACTGACAGAAGTGGGCCCACCTTCTGGGTGAGGCTCCGAAGGCACCCCAGCTGGGGGCTGTCAGCTCACTGCAGCTTTGTGGCCGGTGCTCTCCTGATACCTAGAAAGCATGGCTGCTGCAGACTGAAGGACAGATGTCCGAAGGTCTCCAGCGTCTACCCGCTGTCAAAGGAATACTATGGTTGATGCATCTAAACTGATGAATGGAAAACCCTTCGCCTGTCCCCTCGGTCACTGACTAATGTCAGGGAGGGAGAGCGGCGTTCTGTGACCTCACCCTCAGACAACAGGCTGTGTGCCTTTCACAGCAAGTTCCCAGCACAGAAAACCAGCCTAATGCCAACAATCTGGAGCACTAAGTCCCTTAAGCTTTGGGTAGAGGGTTCATTTGGATGCAAGAATGTCTATATCCTACCCCAGGCATGAGCAATGACCTCGCCTGGCTCCTGATTCCCTCCTGCCCGAAAATGGTCTTTGATGTTGTTGACCACGAGATGCACTGCCCAGATGAAGGCCCCAATCTCTGTGTTGAAAACATTAGGGAACTTGCTCCAGTTCTGGGGTTTTCAGAGATCCAATTTAGGCGAATTAAGAAGCCCGGAGAGCACGCCAGGTAAGGGCACAAAGTTTTCAAGTCACAGTTAAGCCACAAAGCCCAAGAAGCCTTGAATGAAAAATGCAAGGAGCTGCTTGACAAAGAATGTTGAAAAGATCTGAAGGTGGAAGAAAGCCCACTACAAAAATAAAGGACGAGGGAGAGAGGGGAAGAGAGGAGAATGAATTGGGGGTTTCTAAGGCTCATCAAGGAAAGAAAGGTAAGGCCAGAAGAGAATGCCGAATGAGTTCACGCCACCACGGAGGTTTAGAGGCAAGGCCTGGGCTGGGGAGGGAGCAGCAGGGGTGACAAAGTAGCTGGATTAATAAATGAGAGGGGGAGAGAAATTAATGATGACTCTGAGTGGCAGAGAGACTACCCTGCTCTTTTAAATTAGTCTTTAACAAGAAAAAATAAAGAAAAGGAGCATAGATAATTAGGAAGTAATGAAGACCTTTAAATATAGATGTTGAAATAAACCAGGTGAGGGAATACTTGAAAACATGGCACAATATGTAAAAGAGCAGGCCAGACAATGCACATTCCCGAGCCTTGAGGGAATAGTTAATGAACTCGCAGAACTACCGCCCATTATTTTCAAAGGCTCCAAGAGACCACGGACTATAAAATGAACATATTTGGCCAGTTTTTTTTTAACCAAATAAAAGAGAGGCCTTGGTAATTACTATACCTGACACTGTATACTCCCTCCCACTTGGGGATATTAGAATGACACATGGAATTAAAAGTATTGAACCACCTGGCAGCGTGGTTGGCTAAGTGATGGTGAGGTACTCCATGATGGGGTGTGATCAGGGGGAACACGCATGTTTGGCTTTCCATCCTACAGAATGCATTGTGGGGTTATAGATTTATTTTTCTGTTGTTGTTGTTGTTGTTGTTGTTGTTTTTTAAGGCTAATGTAAAATTCAACTCCTATCCCCAGAGAGCATAACAAAGGGTAAAAAAAAAAAGAAAAAAGTCTTCATAATAGCTATCAATCTATGATTTTTTTCCCAAAGATAGAGGGATAATGGAATATAGGCAATGTCAAAACTCTTCAAGCTCTCACTGTCTTTCTAACAACAGTACTCTCATTAGCACGTATTAATTATGCAAAATAACGGGTTTCATTGTGACATTTTCATACACACGTGTAATACACTTTTATCTCCTTCACCTGTCACTATCCTCTCTTGTGTCCCCGCTCCCCATTGGTCCTTGCCCTCTTCCCAAATTGTGCCCCTTCTACTTTCACATTTTGTTAAAAATCCACACCCTGCGCATATGAGAAAATGTCCCATATTTATGTTCCGAGTCTGGCTTATTTCCGTTAACATAATGATCTCATTCCTCCTATTTTCCTGAAAATATGATTTCATTCTCCTTTACAGCTGAGTAATACTCTGTGTTCTAGATACCCATTGCCTTTACCAATTCATCCATCGATGGTAGATCTGTCACTCAACTGTTGTGAATCACGATGCAGGAACCATGGAGGAACAGGTATTGCTGACTAATTTGCTCGACTACATACCCAGAAGTGATATATTCAAGCTTTAACTTTAAATAGGGTGAGATAAGTTACTCTTCATTTTATCAAAGTAAGAAACCAATTATTCTTATAATATTTTATGCAATAATAATCATCTAAAATTTTGCCACTGTTTATAAATCAGATGTATTAACATCCATGACTTTTCACAAAAATACAGACGTTATTTTATAAAACTCAGATGGTCCTAAAATAGGATGATGTGGTTGGAGAGACAGCTCAGTGGTTAAGAGCACTGTCTGCTCTTCCGGAGGTCCTGAGTTCAATTCCCAGCAACCACATGGTGGCTCACAACCATCTATTCTGGGATGTGATGCCTTCTTCTGGCAGGCAGGTGTACAAGCAGATAGAGTACTCACATAACAAATTATCTTTAAAAAAAATAATAAGATGATATGTGTCTGTATCATTGAATTGGTTTCTCCCCCTTCCATAGTTTTCACACCCTCTTGCATTTTTAATTGCACAGTGAGCTAACCAATAACTTTCGAAAATCTAGATTACTTCTCCTTTTTGATTAATGTGGTCATTGCTGAATTTGGGGAAGCGTGCAGTTAGCATCCTTGCTCAAGCATGCCTGTGCACTCGTTCTGTTCTCCCCTCGGAATAAAACCCCATGAGAGGACCTTCTGCACCAGCTGTGCTTCTTCGGGCCTCTTTCCCCATATTAATAAGTTATTTTTGGAGAGGGAAAGCAATTAACACACTACAGACAATAAACAAAAAGTGCCAGCTTCCTCAAAAGCACACCAACTGGATTCAACAGTAACATTTTCAATGTTCTACAACAGCTGAGTTTAGATCATTAGAACAACTGAGGATGTTTGCAGATTTCCTTTGCCGGCCTGAAAAAAGCTGGAGAGGAGAAAGGAAGGAGGGAGAGAGGGGACAAAGAGGGAGATTTCTCTCTTCCCTTAGGGACTTGTGTAGATATGCAACCCAAGGGCATTTTCTGCATGTGTATTTGTGTAAGGTGCGCAAGCATATGTGTGCTCATGTGTGTGCTCACTTGTGTGTGGGCACAAGGACACATACACTGTGTGTGGAGGCCCAGAGGTGTCTTTCTTAATCACTCTTTATTGTATTCATTGAGGCGGGGTCTCCTATGACCCAGGACCTCACTGATTAGGCTCGTCCAGCTAGCCAACTTCCCCTTGTCCCTGCCTCCCTCAGACTGCTGAGACTAACAGCCATCTGCCCTATCTGCCTGACTTTCCCCCCTCCACCTGCCCCCCCACCCCCGGCAGTCCAAATTCCAGGCCCCTGGAAATCTGAAATCTAGTTCTCACACTTGCGCGCTAAGCACTTTGTCCACTAAACCGTCTCCTCTGGCCCCTAAGGATCATTTTCTTCAGATAAAGTGTAAAATTCTGGAGTGGTACCTCAAGGGGAGAGGCGGAGACTGGGGAGAGGAGGAAGCACACTTAGATGTCACCGTGCCGTGCAGGTGAAGGTTCTGCTGCCTGAGCGGTCACACATGCCTTTATTGTCCTGTTTACATTTACGCTAAAAGCATCTGAGCATCCCAACCCTGGGTGAACTTGGACTGATGTTCAGTAGTTAGCAAGTCTGCCCTTCCTAATCACCTCAAACAGTGTTCCAGTGTCCTCCAGGGGCATAAGCAGTGTTCTAGTCCCTGCACCTCACTAGCGGGGTGTCAGCCACTGAGAACAGCACACGGCCTCTTTCTGCATGTCTCCCCTCCCCCAGGCGTGGCCGTGCCTTCATCCTGCAAGTAAAGAACTCCTCTCCTCGGGAGAATCAGGAAAGGAGAGAAATGAACAATGACGGCCAACAGACACAACTTCTGGAAGAATTCCCTAAGGCTCATGGCTCTGACCTTGCCCAGGCTCCTGCCCAATTCTAAAAATAGCTCCCCAATTCTGGTAAACTATTAGAAGAAAATGGCCTATTTTTAAAATGAGAGGTCCTAAACAGCTAAATCATTTTGCTTAAGCAATGAGCCAAGTCGCTTCTAATGAGGTTGTAGCATTACTGGAAATGAGAGATATATTTAAATACATAGTCCATGCATTACCCCCAATAAATCACTTGAAAAATATTCTCATATGCACTGAATGTGTTTTTTTTTAGTGGCATGTGCCTGACCTTTCTGGAGGGAGAAAGATAGCATTGGAACATTTTGAGAATAAACATTTATCCAAATTAGTAGTCAAGACACTAGTAAAATTGTTTTACATTTTCTTAACACCCTTAACTATATCCTATGCCTCAGAAACCATTTATTTTTTTTCCTAGCTTTAATAAAACACAGAATACATCTGTAAAGTACCAACGTGTGGGTGGAAACTTTCCGGACAACCCAATGAGAAATCCTGTAATGGTCCTATTACCTCACGGCCTCAGGCGGGATGCATATATGTGTTCGCAACATTTCCTAAAATGACTTGCAGGCCATAAACATTTTAGGCTTTTTTTTTATGACTGCATCTCCAAGTGTTTTAAAATCAGTGCCATATTCTTTTCTATAATATTCACAATAAAAATGTAAATAAGACCCATTTATTCAACAGGCCCTGGGAGAGCCTGTTTTGCTCGGTGCTCTGCTGGGGACAGGCGGGACATCAGAGTCC
The DNA here is from genome assembly GCA_028658305.1 of Pachyuromys duprasi. Lineage (NCBI taxonomy): Eukaryota > Metazoa > Chordata > Mammalia > Rodentia > Muridae > Pachyuromys > Pachyuromys duprasi. Next base: position 44,977,360 of record CM053744.1, read on the forward strand.
CTGTTCTCCCGGATGGCCCTGTGTTAAATCTGCGCCTTTGCAGAACTTTTGCACCGTGCACTTGACTGCCTGAGAGAAACCGTAATTGCCTTTTGCTCCCCAGAGTGCGCAGGAGGGAGGAGGGAGCTGGTTTCCAGCCTCTGTTGGGCTCAACTCCGTGCATTCAACCCGTCGAGGTTTCCCCCTGCCTCTGGCTTGCTCTTGCTCGTTTCACTCCTTCCCTTCCTGCTTCTCTTCTCTCCCCTTTCCCTTTATTGTGAAACATAAATAAAGGCGATGGTGCCATCTGTAAAGTGGTGAGCTGGTCTGAGGACCTGAGTTTGATCTGGTACCCATATTAAGAAGCTAGGTGTGGGGCTGGAGAGATGGCTCAGAGGCTAAGAGCACTGTCTACTCTTCCAAAGGACCCGGGTCCAATAACCGGGAACCACATGGTGGCTCACAACCATCTATCATGTGATCCGATTGCAAGCAGGTATACATGCAAATAGAGCACTCATGGACAGAAAATAAATAAGTAAAAATGGGTGTGGTGGCTACCACTGCAACAGTGGGATTCCTGGGCTTAACTGGCATACCCCAGGGCCCAGTGAGAGAAACCGCGCCCATTCAGTAACAAAGTGGGCAGCGCCTATGGAGGAACAACAGTCAAAGTTGTTTTCCTGCTTCACGCTCACACACACTCAATAGTCTAGAACGTCCAGGCTGTTCTTCTTCATCTACTGAGTCTCTTCGATCCTTGCCTTCCTATCTGGCATCCACTAGTTCAGCAGTGGCTCTGAATCCCCCACACAGGTTTGGGTTTTGTTTTGTTTGGTTTGGTTTGGTTTGGTTTGGTTTGGTTTGGTTCTGGTTTGGTTTGTTTTTTGCCTTCTCCCATAGCCGTCACTTTGCTGCCTTCTCCCCTTTTTCTGTTGTTCGTTTGTTCAGTGGTCTCCTCCACCCTCTCTGCCAGCTCCCTTTCTTATGCCTATCCCTCCCCTGGATCAACACCCAGATTCCAAAAATGCCTGCCTGTGTCCCAGTGCTCTGTATTCTGGGAGCTCTCCTCACGGGTTACCACAGTCCCCCATCAGTGCCTTTGGACAAGTTTGTCCCTGTGCCGGAAACAGTGTCTGATGTCCTATCCTCAGTCATTGTCCTTTCTGCCATCTTCCTGGATCCTGCTCATTCGTGTTCTAGAGTCTGCTTCACAGGGGAGGCAGCAGATTCGTGGTGAATAAATATGGAACTCCAGAGTAAGGTCATAGATCTGAACCAATGGGCTGCATGATCTAGGGCAGGTTAACTGGCCTCTCTGTACTTTATTCATTCATAGAATGGAGAAGATAGAAGCATTTGCCTGTAAAGGTGTGTGTGTCTGTGCATGCGGGCATGGGTGCATGTGTGTGTGTGTGGAGTGTATACATGCAAGCGCATGCGTGTGCATATGTGCATGTGTGTACGTGTGTGTGTCCGTGTGTGTACATGACAGAGTCATGTATGACTCCTCAGGCATCATCCACCTGCTCTCTCACCGGTGTGGCACTCATTCATCAGGCAGACAATGCTGGCTGGCCAGTGAGCCCCATGGACCCACCACCCTCAGCCTCCCAGGGTTTGTGCAAAGTTTCTGGGGATCAAACTCAGGTCCCCATGCTTCCACAGCGAGCCCTGTCTCCACAGCACCCCTGAAGATTATTAAAAGAATTAGTAAGCTAATATTTGTGAGGTTCGGCCCTCATTGTGAGTGCACTAAGTCTTCAAAGAAAAAGATGGCGCCTGCCTCGTCACCATGTCCCCAGGACACTCTGATCCATTGTTCAGGAATCTTGTCACAGTCATCTGGGTCCCAGCCTGGCGCAAGACAGCTCTCAGCAAATGTTTGTTGAATGAGTGGGGGATCATTAGGGGTGGATTTTCCATGGCAAATTAGAGAACATGGGCCTAGAATTTCCTCGGGAGGTATTCTGGCAGGGAGTGTGGCTGGGGGTTCTGTTAGGCAGCAGCACTTTCCACTCCCCTGATTCCTCCAGTTCTGTAAACTGATCAGGTGACAAGAACCGTAACGGTGCCAAGCCCAATTAATCCAAACCAGGCCGGCTCACGCTGTACCTTTCTGTGTCCCATCAGTGGCGCTTTCTTTTCCATCCCTCATACCTGTTTCCTTCTCTGTGCCTAATGAGCTTCATATTTAAAACATGAAAAGCCAATAAAACACGAAACCCACGCATCAACAGCGCTTTGTTCAAGGACGTCCTGTTTAATCAAGAGACGGTCTCAAGTAACACACTCAATTTACTCGCCAGGTGCCAGGTGGCAAGAGGCACTGGGGGGGGGATGGGAGCCAGGTGAGAGTGGGGCTAGACAGCACAGATGACGGGAAAGCTGTGCTCTCTGCCCTGGAGGACTCGCAATGACAAACATCATCCCTCCAAGGCGGGCATCCTCAGAACTCAAAACCACTCCCACTGCTCATTAACGAGTCTGCATCTTTAATTAGCCCAGCTGAGCATAGAACTCAGTGAAATTTCTCACCTCTTTTGCTCCTTTCAACTAATCTCCGAACACTTCATTTTCTCATAAGCTTTCGCCACATAACAAGCATTAATGAAATGACCAATATTAACCCATTGTTAGATTAAACAGAGCCCGTCATTGGCTGATGACATCCTGTATGATTGGGGTTTGAAAGCGGGTCCTAGCCCATGATGAAAACATTTAGTATCTGCCTAATGAGACCATTCTTGTACCTACCAAAAGAAAAAAAAAAGCCATTCTATTAAAATACTGCATGCTAATGATGGCACGTTCAGCACTTTTCCACTCACGGCCACATCTGTGGGTTAGGCAGGTTTCTCGATATTAAATGCTACAGTTGGAGCCCCCCATTCATTGGCTACTCCCCAAATATAACTTAAATTGGCTTAAAATAGAACAATCACATGCTAACCCGGTAGCATTAGCAACTCTATTAACAGCCAATTTCACATCCACACCAGAGGGAGTAGAAGGTAATTTGCTCATTACCAACACCCTCCGGCAGTGGAAGGAAATGACTGTTCATCAAAAAAAAAAGTATTTTCCAATGTAACAATAGCCACACCCACATGTAACCACCCTAACTCTCCCTTCCCGACCAGGACAAGATCCAAGGGAACAGCTACAAGGAAAGACTTGGAAATGCAAATGGGTTGCTATGATGGGCTGCTTGCCTACCCAAGATCCAAAATCCTCTCTCCCTTCATCTCACCTTTAACCTTTGTGATTGCAAAAGAAAATGTTGATGAATCATCCTAAAGGTACAGGTGAATCCTGGTACCACAGGGATCATTTTGAACAGAAACATTTCCAAATCCCTGACACACAACTGATACCTCTACACTGCTCTAAGCCAACAAGATGAAGGTAGATAATTCCTGGAGACCACTGAAAACCTGCTCTGGACACGCACCTAGTTAGTAAGGAAAATGAGCCATTCCAAAGGCAGTACTGTTCCTTTTAAATCTTACCCACCTCTAGTATTCATTTAGTAAGGCTCCCTCCAGATACTAAGTTTCTTTGTTTGCTTTTAATCAGTGCTTAACAAACTTCTCTACAGGATGTACTTACATATTTGAATAAACTATTATACCATGACACTAGCCCCCCCCCCAAAAAATAGATTTCTTGGCTATTGTTCTGCTCAGTTGACTGTTTTTCTTTGAGAAGAGTCATCTTCTAAGTCCTTAGCTCTTCCCCTTTTCTTCCTCATTCTGACTTCCCTGTCTCTTATGAGGGTCAGGGCCAATCTGACTAAAGCAATTTTTTTCATATGTATCTATATGTGATATGTGTAGGTGTATGTATGCATGCATGTTTGTTTCTGTAGAGATGTGAGGAAGTGTGTAGGGGTGTGTGTGTGTGTGTACATGCCCTCATGGAAGCCTGAGGTTTAAGTTGAAAGTTTGCCTCAGTAACTCTTCACCTTGTTCATTGAGGCGGGGTCTCTCTATTACCTCTCATGATTCATTGAGACAAGGTCTCCAGGGGGAAGCCAAAGTTCACACACAGTTAATCTGACGAGGCAGTTTGCTCTGAGGATCCTGTCTCTGCTTTTGGAGTACTGGTATTACAGGCAAGCTGCCATGCTCACCTGGCATTCAGGTGGGTTCTGAGTATCTGCTCATACTTACATGGTAAGTGCTTTAACCATCTCTCCAGCCCTAAAGCAGATGTTGATGTCATTCCCAGGTTCAGACAGCTGCCAGCACTCCTGTTTCCCCTAGGCAAATCCGAGACTCCGGATCCTAGCATCTGGAACTCTCTGTGGCCCTATTTCTCCTACTCTTATAGCTCTGGTTGGAGATTATTTCTCCTCCATATCCTAGAATACAGTCCATCACCATTCATCAGAATCAAGAGCAAAACCAAAAGCAGCTCTCGACACAAAAATCTTGCTTGATTTGCGATCCACTGTGCCTCTGAACAGCAGCAGACCTGCAACTCCAGAGCAACTTAAGAAGAGGGAGGCATCCCCTAGAATGTAAAATAAGAAAGATTGTTTGGGGAGAGCTAACTCAGGACAAATTTGCTCAGGGTCAGAAGACCCTGGCTGGATTAGAGTAAACAACAGAAAGGGAAAACGTAACAGTTTTGTGACAGAGAGGGAAAACAAAGTCACAGAGAGAAAGCACCCAGCACCCTTCTAGAAATGTCCAGAAGAGACCGCTTGGCCAGTAGACTGACAGCATCCGCACCATTGTGGAGATCTTTATTCTCTGAGACACTTCAGTGATTCCGTCTTAACCAGTTGCCATTCAAGTAGATTATTTCATGATCCTTTGCTTTGTCACCTCACAAACCTCTTCAGTTTTTTTAGGTCAGTCTACCCCTAAGGAAAACATCCTGGCCATGTAGACTGAGTATGCCAGTCTCCATGACAGTGACTTCCTTCTAGACACCAGTCAACTGGTGTCCATCCTTTCAGCCAATATGATTCAGCATCAACCGTGTGACAGGAACTGTCTAATAACTGGAGACAAGGTGATAAGCAAGGAATGCACAGTCCCTCGGTCTTCTCTCTAGGGGAAGATACAGACAAGTATACCCGCCATTCTAATGCAGTATGATGACTGTTTGGGCCAAGAGATCGGGGATCAGGGTGGAGTATACCCATGGTTCTAATGACTGCTCTGGTCAAGGAAGAGACCAAGGATCAGGATGGGAACACATTCTTGGAGAAAGAACTCAGGTCTTGGGAACCATAAAAGATTTTACATAAAAAATATACTTACCCTGAGTCCTGAGGGATCAACTGGACGCTCAGCACTAGCCTAAGCCTGGTGGAAAGAGGGAGCAGGGGGATTCACATAGCATAAGAAGCATGGGCAAAGGCATACTTCAGTAGAGATGTGGGGGAAAGAAGTTGTGGAAGGATGGTCAGAAACATGGCACAGATCAAGGAAGTCTTCCAAAGTCATTTGACCTAAATTTTATCATGACATTAATAGAGAATGATTGAAAGGCTTCAAACAAATCAATGACCGGATCATAGTTATAGTTTCTGGAATGAGTATGGCCTTTGGATGAGTATAAATGAAGTGACAAACGCTTTATTTAGAAAGTATGGTAGGGGGGGACTTTGTGAGATATGGACTGAGAGAGACACAGAGAGAGAATGAATATCAAGATAGTCCCAGGTTCCTGGACTTTAACAAAAGAAGCAGGTGATGGTTCTTTTTACTGAGGCAGCATACAAGGAGTGGTGGTGAGTGCCAACCTCAGAGTTGAGCTAACTGGATTCCAAACTCTGCTTTATCGAATATCACCATATAGTCATGGACAAGCTACTTTTCCTTCCTTGCCTCCATTTTTCACCAGAGATGAAAGTAATCACAGAACCTAGATCACAGATTGTATGATCTAAGAGCAAAGTCTTTATTTGGGATATTATAGTAGGAGGCAGATGCGCAATATTCACATAATATACACATGTAGGAAAATGTGTAATAATGTTTACATCTGTCCACATCACATTCAGATTTCATGTTTTAATCCACTACGTCAGGACCGATATATATTGTTTGTGGAATGGGTGTGTTGAATGTGCTAATTTGATTCATTAAATGCCCAAATCCAAAATTAAATAGTTTGGCATTTGACAAAGGGAGACAGAGCAGAGGGGATAGTAGAAGTGTGTTTAGATCTCACCGGCAAAAGTGCTGTGCGACCCCAGGAGCTCTCGCTCAACTGTGACATAATCAGCTGCCGGTCCTCTCTCTATTATATAATGTGTATGCTGTGTTAACATCACCCTTAGAGGAACGCTTATTAGACTTAGGACTGATGTTCCCTGTCTATTTTTGATGCTTTATTGTTAGTTACCTATTGTGGCTAGCTCTTGCAAAGTCTTACAAAGTATGTAAACAGTCACACTACGGGTCTAAAAAGAATAAAGTTCATGTTGTCACTGTAAAAAAAAAAAAAACACCAAAGGAGCCAAGTGTTAGAACAGTGTACATCACACAATGTTATCCATATGTTTGATAAACAATTAGCACAAGGGAGGGAGCTTTGGAGTAGGGTTTCCTGGTGGAGCTGTTGAATTATAACAACAGTCGGGGTAGCTTCAACCATCTAGAAGGCAGAATCTCAAACTCAAGAGCAAAGTCATGCCGGAGATTGTATGTTAGAGCAACTCTGATATGAATGGTAACTAATGTCAAAATGACAGAAAGGACTTTAGATGGCACAGAATAAGAAAGGAGAGAACGAGAATCATGGAGACCAGTTCAGGCACAAGCAGGAGGAATATGTGCCAAGGACTCTAAGGAGTACCCCAGAAAACTTGAGTTAACCTGGGACAGCGTCTCAGAAACCAAAAAACAGAAAGTGACCGGCAGGGGCGGGGGGGGGGGGGTAGGTATTCTAGAAGTAACCTCTTGTGTCAAGGTGATCAAGTGCAATAAGGACCATTTATTCAGCAAGGTCAGAAGGAGAAATGGGGACAGACTGGGGAAGGTATTTTTTATTTTTGTACAGTGGAAGATACCCAAATATACTTCACTGCTTGAATTAAAGTGTGTCCTACCCACACCCCAAATTCATATGTGTAGTCCAAACACCCAGGACCTGAAAATGTGACTTTATTCAGAAGTGGGGTAACTGCAGTAATAATTAGTTAAGATGAGGTCATACCAAGTGGCTTAAAGCTGTAGTATACTTTTTTTTAAAGCTGTAATACACTCTCGCCACTTTAGAGAAATAATCTTTAAGGCCAAGGTATCAGTGAGGTTGGTTCTTTCTGATGGCTGTGTGGAGATCCGTTCCAGGTTTGACATACTTTTCCACCATTTTCCCCTTATTAGTGAGCATGAGAGCAGAAAGGCAATGGCGTGCAGGAGCAGAATAACCTATGGAGTATCTCACAGAGATGTGGCTGTGGTGTAGGGAAGCTACAATGTGCCACACAGTACCCAGAGGTAGCCTTGACCACACAGAGACCTCAAGAGCCAAGGGAGGGAGCAGAGCTGAAATGGTCAAAAGGGCAACTGCACGGAAGGAGCCTAAGAGCTGCCATCTCCGTCACTCTTGGGGACCTGTCAGGGCAGGAGCTGAGGGCAACATGCATTATGTATAGTTCTCCTTCCTTCTGGTGTGCAGCTGCTGCTCAGCATTGGCCAAGCCAGACAGAGGCCAGGGTCCAGAGAACAAGGGTGCTCCATAAAGGTAAAGAGCTGAGATGGGAGAACGGCTGGAAAGCCCCCCCCCCTCGGGCCTTTCCACATTTTAAGAGCCCTACGCCAAAGTTTAAACCTTCAGAATGCTAATGCTGAGGAGATAGCGCAGTCAGCAAAGCACTTACTATGCAAAAAGTGAAGAGACATCCTGGACAGACAGCCCAGATGAAGCAGCAAGCCGTAGCTCAATGAGAATCTGTCTTAGAACCCAGACAACAGCTTCCAAGGAATGACACCGACAGTGGTCTAGGCACACTAGTGTGAACACACATACACACACACAGGGGCGGGGGGGAGGTGGGGGATAAGAAGAACCAGAGAAAGATGCTATCGGTTATGATGCAGTGCTCTGTGGGGCTGCCCAGCAGGAGGGACATGGGTTCTCAGAACTTCCAAACTGATGAATAAATTAATATCTTAGCTTGATTCTCTGACTTCCGTTTGTTTGTGATTCGGCTTGGTTTAGTTTGATACAGGGCCTTGCTGTGGCCCACCATGACCTTGACCTCACAATCTCGTTTCACCCTCCCAGGGTCACCACACCCAGGGAGCTTCCCTTGTTCCATCTTTAGAAACAACCCTGAAGGGATACAGCTTCCCCGCTGCCACTGCCTAATGTCTTGGCTTTTGAAGTAACTGGGTTGTAGCTCTCTTGTCTTGAGGGCTCTCGGGATATGTGCCAGAACCCCTATGGAGAACAAGTCTGTGACATGAGGACTCATAGCAGAAAGCGAGTCTAAGCCTCGCTCTACGGCACAACTGGTGAGAAAAATTCCTTTCCTTCATGATTATAAGCAAATATTTAACTAAAGCTAGTCAAAGAAACTATACTGTCAAAATATAACATGCTGGTCTTGTCGTGGGGGTGTCGTTTGGCAAAGCACTTGCTTAGCGTGTGTCTTAGTTAGGGTTCCTATTGCTGTGAGGAGACACCATGACCACGGTAAGTTTTATAAAGGAAAACAGGTTCAGACCTTTAGTCCATTCCTGTCATGGCGGCGTGCAGGCAGACATGGTGTTGGAGAAAGAGCTGAGAGTTACACATCTTCATCTGTAGGCAGCAAAGGGGGCCAGGTGCTGCACTAGGCCTAGCTGGAGCATAGGAGACTTCAAAGCCCACCCCCACAGTGACACACTTCCTACTCCAACAAGGCCACACCTCCTAATAGTGCCACTCCCTATGTGCCAAGCATTCAAGCACATGAGTCTGTGGGGGTCATCAGTATACAAACCACTACATTGCGTATGAGACCATGGGTTCAATCGCCAGCACCCCAGAGGGAACTTAACTCCTGCTGTTGTACTAGCTGTGTCCATGCTTCTGCACTAGACTCAGACGTAATCTGTTTCCAATAAAATCTTAATTCATTATAGAGGTTGGCACAGGGACCCCTGGTAAGAATAGCAACCCTTCTGTATGAAGATGCGCTCCTATGTTCACAGCATCCACCTTTGAGGTTTACAACTTGGATAAGTTGGGAGGTTTTTTGGGGGGGAGGGGGGTTCGGGGTTTCTTTCCTGGTTTTTTTTGTTTTGTTGTTGCTGTTTTGTTTTGTTTTTCACGAAAGAGGCCCAGCTATATGGAAGTCTCAGTCTCTCTGGATTCCTTTTTCCAAGTGAAAGTAAGGATTTGTTTTTAGTCATGGTCCACCTCAGAAGTCTTCAGCTTCCCAGAAGTCCCATAGTTAGGGTTCTAAGTGATTGGTTCGCTAGTTATTGAACCTGAAAGATCAAATTTAATTAGACTTCAGCCTAACTCATGTGAGTGAGTATCTGGGCATTGCATTATTCTTTAGTTGGGGGAAAAGGAGGATGCAATAAAATATAAACATTTTCACAACTGGAAAAGGCTGCTCATGGACAAACCATTTAAGGAAAATCAGAATTGAGCTCTGACCAAATTTCTCTCTTCCATGAATAATAGGATTAAAAAGATGAGGGAAAACGGCCGCAGAGGACAGCGGTGATGACAAATGGGGAAACCAAGTTACGTGAGAGACACCGTCAGCGAAACAAAAATGCAGTACTCCGAGTCTGCTGGAGGAGACAGGTGAAAATCGGACAGCATCACGAAAAAAAAAAAAACACACACACACACACACACAGCAAGGACAGCGGAGTAAAAGACAGGCAGCCAGGAGCGTTCAATACGTGCGGAAGCTTAAAAAAGACGGGCAGGAGGAGGAGGAAGTGTCCCGGATCGGCCCCAGGATCCATGCTGTCTACAGCGGCCACTGCTCCTTGCTCTTTAAGACCCCTTACCCAAATGCAGCGAAGCACAGGAGTCTTTTCATTCCTTCCACTCGTTTTGGGTACAGGAATTCCCTTTGAAGCCTGCTTGTTGGAACCCCGTCACCACCCGTGTGTTGATGCGCTCTTGGTTACAAAGCGCGGACCCGGACGGCCGCCGCCTTCAGTCAATCGCTTTAGCCGAAGGCCTCTGATTTGTTCGCATTTACTACAACACATACAGAGGGCTGCAAGATTTTTTTTTTTTTTTTTTACTATTGATCTGGTGCTTTAAGAGGGGAAAAAATCTCCTCGGCTGTCTAAACACTATCGATCCCTGCTTGGGAGTCGCAGCAGAAGTGTAGAAAGGGCGTGGATGAATTGAAATTTCATTTCCGACAACTTGTTCCTGTTATTTTTACCCTTTTGGATGGGGAGAAACACGCTGCCGCGGCTTCAGTCAATGTGGTCGATAGCTCCACTGAGAAACTCAACACGGCTTCTGCCAGGGGTTTGGCAGTGAGACGCGATGTCGGATTTCCAACGTGTGAAACGGAAGGACGGTGGAAAGTGCATTCGGCCTCTCCGTACGCCAGACATGCGCCAAGCGTGTGGCTCTGGGCTCTAAACGACCCACAGGAGCTAGTCTTTGGAGAGGAGGATTGTGGACGCTAACAGCGCTGGCATTGGTGGAGGGCCTCTAAGACAATCGAGGGAGACATCCGGTTACACCCGGAAGTCTTAGGCTCTGTGTGTGTTGAGTCCTTACAGCAGGTCCCTCTGACATGGAAGCACCAGTGCAGACCCTGGGGCTGCGGGCCTGGCACGAGCTAGTGGCCCCTGCTGGCGTGCCTCGTGAAGCACCGCCAGCCCCCTAAGCACACCAGCAGAAAGGTGAGCTGTGTGCCAGCTGCACCAGCTTTGTTCTTTTATTAGATGTTCAAAGAATCCAGGAGAGAACCAGGCTCCCTCTCCCTACTGGCAACATCTGGCGTTTATGTAGCTCTGTCCCTTTGATCTTTGCGGATCCCAAAGCCCTTCGCAACCCACTGCATTGCCAATGGCCACGGCAACCACTTCTTAGGAAACGTGGCCAGACACCCCACCTCCCCTAGACCACCCCCTCTTTTCCGTGTTGCAAGTCCCAGTAATCATTCAAGTCTGGGTTCCGAGAGGAAAGGTTCCAGTGTGGATCTCACCTCTCTCTCCCTCTCTCTCTCCTCTTTCTTTTTTGTTTGTTCAATCCTGCCTTTTTAAAAGACTAAATGTACTCCGTAACTACTTCTTAATAAGCAGTCTTCATTTCTATCTCCAGTTCTTTTATAGGCCCGTTTCTATCCCCCAGCCCCAGCCCTCTAATTGCAGAGAAATATGAAAACTCTCTCTCTCTCTCTCTCTCTCTCTCTCTCTCTCTCTCTCTCTCTCTCTCTCTCTCTCTCTCCTGGGAGCCAAGAATCTGCATTGCCGATGAGGTTGCAAATTCAGACACAATAAACAGAATTAAGAAAAACCGAGCTGGCATTTGACAGAAATTGTAAAATGACACTCAGAAATGTTGCTCTTGTGGAAATTACTGATATTAAAATATAAATCAGTGTCTTGTGCTTGCCATAGCACGGGGGCTCTCTATTAGGTTATGCGGTTTGATTGCTGAGCTGAACCTAAGAGACTTGGCAGCTCAGAGCTGAAGTTATCACAAAGTATTTAACCCTTCCCTGCCAGGGAGCAAGCGTCGAGGAGCTCACTCAAGAGAGTGCCAGTCTGTGCTCTGACACTTGCTCCCACCACCAGTCCTTGTCTTTTTTTTTTTTTTCTATGAGCTGTTTGAAAACCAGAAGCTAGCGGGCTAAGAAGAGAAGAAAAAAGAGGAGGATTTGGAAAATCCTTTTTCAAGGTAGGAATCTTGTGTAACACCAGGCTGAAGGCAGGTGAAGGTAACACAAGAAACGAATTCCACTCTCATGAAGACAAAAAGGAAAGAAAGAAAAGGGGGAAAAAACATTCAAAACTTTAAGGTATAACACCAGTCAGACATGCGCTGTTTGTTGTCCTGGAAGGTGCTTATTACCGTCCTGGTAGTTTCCAAGGAAGCCTGCTGAAAAGCGAATGGCGTTAATGAGACTGCTGGTCACGTGAACTGAGTGAACATGTGACGCCTGACTCCAGGCAGGAGTAAGTGGGAGGAGGGGACAGGAAACTGCGACGTAAGGGTAAGGCTGCAGCGTGCATGCTGTGGCCCTAGAAATTCAGGACATGCTACAGAAACAACGGGGCAGCCAATGTGTAAGGAGTTTCAGTGGTCGAAGTAGGAACAGTTGGACAACAAAATTAATAGTATTAGATTATATCTCATCAGCGCTTTTACAATATAAACAAACAATTAACCAGGGATAAGGAGCAAACCGATAAGTAAATATAAAAGGAATGAGGGAAATAGAAAGTCTCTGTTAGAATGCCACTGTCATGGGGCTAGGGTGAAAGCCAATGGGGAAAACACTTGCCAGGATCCACACAAAAGTGGAGCAGGCATGGTAGCCCTCTGTAATCCCAGCACTCCACAGACAGGAACAGGGCATCCACAGGACCAGTGTCTAATTGATGAGCTCTGGGCTCAGCAAGCCATCCTGCCTCAGTAGGTAAAAGTGGATGGCAATCAAGGAAAACATTCAACATCAACCTCTGGCCTCCACAGGCACCCACATACATGTGCGTCTCCACTCCTGAAAACACACATGTGTATGCGAGAGAGGGAGAATAATATAGTGATCATTGTTGTGAGAGAAATCTATCTTGCTAAAAAGAAAAAAAATTGTGGGTGTAGTTTGAGGACAAGCACAATATTTGTATCTCCCCAGATACACATTCATCAAAATGCGTTTACAGTAAAGAAAACCAAAAGAACCGAGTCACCCGGGATGAAATGTATTAACATCATGAATACCTGCTCAGACATAGCCACTAGACAGCTCAGTCTCCGTGTGGGTCCCACAGTAAGGGAAGCAGGGGCTGCCTCTGACATGGACTCTGTAGCCCACTCTTTGATCACCTTCCCGTGGTGGGGCAGCCTTGCCAAGGCCACAGAGGATGAGGATGCAGACAGTCCTAATGAGACTTGATAGGCTGGGGTCAGATGGTAGGGGAGGAGGGATTCCCCTTTCTAAGGGCTAAGGGAGGACCATAGGGGGGAAGAGGGTAGGACTGGGAGGAGACGAGGGAGGGGGCTACGATATGGTTGTAAAGTGAATAAATTATAAAAAATAAATTAAAATTAAAAAAAGAAAATGTCAGTTCCAGTAGTCTCTCCCTCCATTCTCCCTGCCTGGTCTCTCCTGTTCCTATCCCCCATTCCGTGTCCACCCACGAGGCCTTATTCTGTTTCCCCTTCTCACTGAGAGTCATGCATTCCCCACCCCTTGGGCCCTCCTTGTTACCTAGCTTCTCTGGGTCTGTGGTTTGTAGTAGCATCGTTATCTTTTACTTTATGAGCTAATATCCACTTATAAGTAAGTACACACCATGTTTGTCTTTCTGGTTCTGGGTTACCTCACTCAAGATGATATCTTTTCTAGTTCCATCATTTAACTGCAATTTTTAACAGCTGAATAATACTCCATTGTGTAAATGTACCACATTTTCTGTATCCATTCTCCAGTTGAGGGACATCTAGGTTGTTTCCAGTTGCTGCCTATTATGAATAAGGTTGCTGTAAATATAGTTGAGCAAGTGTCCTTGTAATATGGAGGAGCATCTTTCGGTGTATGCCCAGTAGTGGTATAGCTGGATCTTAAGGTAGATCAATTCCCAACTTTCTGAGAAACTTCAATATTGATTTCCAAAGTGGCTGTACAAGTTTGCACTCCCATCAACAGTGGGGTAGCGTTTCCCCTTGTTCCTCATCCTCGCCAGCATGTGCTGTCACTTGAGTTTTTTATCCTAGCCTTCTGACAGGTATGATGGGGTCTTTTCCCATTCTGTAGGCTGCTGTTTTGTCCTATTAATGGTGTCCTTTGCCTTAGAGAAGCTTTTCATTTCTTGAGGGCATCTCAGGGATGAGCTACAAACCTAGGGCAATGAAAACTCCCAGTAATCTACACTGGTAACCCTAGCTAAGACTCCCAGCAATGGGGGATATGGAGCCTGAACTGGCCATCTCCTGTAACCACGCAAGGGTTCCAGTGGAGGGACTAGAACACCAACCCACCCACAAGACCTTTGATGTACAATTGGTCCTGCCTACAAGATGTGCGGTGGTAAACGTGGCCCAGAAATAGCAGTGGCCGACCAATGACTGGTCCAGCTTGAGACCCAGGCCACTAGAGGGAGCCCCAGCGCAGACACTGCCCGGAGGGCCAGGACCCAGGGGCTGGACAGCCTAGAGACCTGGGATAGAACCAAACACAGAAGTCAACGAAATGATCCCTAACGATGGTCTGCTGTACTCACAGATCCCAGCTGTCACCACAGAGGCTTCTTCGCCCAGCAGCCGATGGGAACAGACCCACAACCAGAGATTAGGTGGAGCTCCAGGAATCCTGCAAAAGAGGAGCGAGGACTGTAGAGGCCAGAGGGGTCAAGGACACAAGAAAAACCACTTGGCTCATAAGAGCCCACGGAGACTGAACTGACAACCAGGAAGCCCGCATGGGACTCACCTAGGCTCTCACATATATTTTACAGTTTTATAGCTTTGTCTTCTTTTGGGACTCCTGTTAGCAGGAGCATGGGCTGTCTCTGACTCTTTTGCCTGCTTCTGGGACCTTTTCCTCATACTGGATTGCCTCATCCAGCCTTAATTCAAGAGGAGGTGCCTAGTCTTACTGCAATATGCCATGTTTGTTGATATCCATGGGGGCCTGCCCTTTTCTGAAGAGAAAGAGAGGAGTGAATGGGGGAGGGGCAGAGGGAGGTGGGAGGGGACTAAGAGCGGAGGGAGAGAAAACTGCAGTCGGCACATAAAAATAAATTTGAAAAAGAGGAAAAAGAAAATGTCATGTATTGATGTCAAAGACTTGTCTACAATATACAAAATGTGCCGTCCTCTATGCATTTCAGAATTTGTTTTTATTGTAGGTGTATGCCTATCTGCTAGTATGATTTTCCACCACGTGCATGCAGTACAACCGGAGGCCAGAAGAGGGGACTGGAACCCCTGGAGCTTGAGCTACTTCGTACATTCTAAGACCAGAACCCAGGTCCCCTGCAGTCCCCCTAACTGCTGAACAGTCTGTCCAGCACCCAGTCCAGAATGCAATCTAGAGCTAACAGAGCAGATTGTTGGAGACGTCTCTCCAAGAGGAACATGAACAAGGGTTGCTTTGTCGGTTCACATAAAATTCACAATACGTGAGACACTAAAAAGGATAGCAATTACTTAAGCGACCAAAATTGTTCTGTCAGGACTGGCAGGGACATTCCACTTCATTAAGGGCCTAGGCTCCATCTCTGTGAACATCTCATGTTCCAAATGGCTGTTGGAGAGCCAGCCATTGAGGCAGCATCCCAGGCGATTGGAAATAGAGAGAAGAAACAGAGTTATGCACTTCTTCTGTTTAAGATGTCCTAGAAGTTCTCATAATGCTCACCTCTTTCAGCCAAAAGCTAAATACAGAGCTGTACCTACCAGGGAGACAGGCTGGGAGATGGAGTTCTCTAGAAAGTACATAGACATACATTCCAATAAAATCAGGGTTCTGTTACTGAGGGAGATAAGAGCAGATACTGGGACAGGCCATTAACAGCCTTTGTGAAACATACCAAAAGAAACAGGAGGTCTTTACTGGGACACAAAGCCCTGACAGATCAGTTGGTTTTTTTGCTTCAGATGCCTCCTCTCTTCTCTCATCCCAAACTCTCTTTCTGGAAAGAGTTACTAGACTATGGTATCAGAAGCCTCCCCTCTTCCCTATGTTATGGGATCTCATACCCTAGCCAAACCAATTTCCGAATCAGCTGCCCCTGTGACTCCACCCCGCCCCCATCAGACAAGCCCTCCAAGACCAAGGATTTTCTTGTTTTATCACTGGGTTTAAACCCAAAGAATGAAGCTCTTCATAGCATGACTCCTTCAATACATTTTGGGCAGGAAAAGAAAATTATTGCACAAAGGATATCTCTGTCCATTTATGCCACATCTTTTTTAAAGTCAAGAAAGCTTTGAACATCCAGTTATCATTCCAGTAATCAACGTCTCTGGGATTCATCGCACTGATTTCACTGTCAGGACATACAATGTTGAAAAAAAAAATCTAAGACCCAGTATGAATACCTGGAGCTGAGCATAGGTAAATCTAATTCTGATTAATTCCAGAAGCTTGATTTCACTTTAATTTAAGTAGCACCTATTGCTCTAAAAAAAACAAAAATACATCTTAGTTGGGGGGAAAAAGTCCCTGATCTATTCTATCCAGGTCAAAAAGAATGAGTCTGTGTGGTCATGCTAGCACTCACAGGTAGAGGCTCATGATTGAATTCATGGCCCACCTGGATGGCATGGGGGGTTCACAGCCTGCCTGATACATTCCTGTGTTTTACTGAACTTGTTTATCTGTTCACTTTTTCTTCCCTCTTCCCAAAACTAAACAATGGCCTCTGAGCTAAGAAAAACAATGGATACTCGAGTCAGAACAAAGACAAGATGATTGGATCCTAGAGAGAGATACAAGATGAGGCAAAGGTGGATGAGAACAATGGACCCTAACAAAAGCTTAGAATTTTGATCTAAGTGAGAGACTAGATCTTATATAATACCTTCAAGGCAAAACACAGACTTTGGGTAGGGCAACTGTGAGATGAGCAGAGCTGAGAATATATATATATATATATGACATACACACACACACACACATATATATATATATATGAGATGATCCTCTAAGAGTGAGACAGTACTAAATGACTCAAAGCCTGTAGGAAAGGAAGATACAGTATACGTACCCCATTGCCTAGGGCCAACATCAGAGCACACTAGCCAGGGAAGATGCCTGTGGCCATGGACCAGAAGCACCACCCCCATGATTCCAGGACCGAAGAAGTTAAGCACACTCTAAAGTGACTTTAAAAGGGTTTTGTTTTTTAAATAACCTGATTTAATTTTTACCTGATGACAACGATGCTTTCTTAGAAATAGCTAAGTTTCTGTTATGTGGTAGAAATGGGCATAGTAAAGAGTATGAGTAATAAAAATTAAATTTTTCCCCTTTGTACACCTGAGTTCATAGCTGACCCCCAGGTGGGAGGTAGTATTGTTTCTTGCATATATATATTAGTGCTATGAGAAAGGGCCGGGCGGAGAGAAAGCATCATTAGAATCTCTATTTTTTTTTTTTAATTTTGTGTGCATGCCTGTGTGAGCGTGTGCGCATGTGTCGTGCGTGCGCATATGGACAGAGACCATCCTCAGTTTTGGGTAAGGTCACACCTTCCGCTTGTTGAGACCCGGTTTCTCTTGCGCCTTCCATGTAGTGTGCTCCAGGCTAGCTGCCCCAGAAGATCCCAGCCGATTCTCCTGTCCCTGCCTCTCCCTGAGCCGTAGGATTGCTGGGATTAAGGATGTGTGCCACTATATCTTGACGCGGGTTCCGGGGACCAGGCGCGAGTCATCGCCTTGCATGGCAACTGCTTTTACCTACTAGTCCCTCTCCACAGGCCTATAAGCTTTTATTTAAACTATTAATCATTTTCCCCCCTGGGCACAACTGTCACCAAGAAAAATACTGTTTAAAAAAAACAGATGGCAATACTTTGAAAATGAGAAAACAGTTCCCTGGGTGAGTGCGACAGATGAGGCATGAAGAAGCAATGAACTCAGCAGAGATGCAAGAGGTAAGGATGCGAAGCTTGAGAGGAGATAACATTAAAGAAGTCTTAGGTCCAAAAGAGCAGTAATCAGGGGTCTGGTAGACTACCCCCACCCCTTCTGGGAGGGGTTTCCGTCTACATAAAATGCTTGCCAGTCATCCTCCTAAAGAGCATCGTGAGAGCTCCAGAAGATTATTTAGGAAGTATGGAACCTCCCTCTCTGCTCTCCTTTGTACCACCTGGCAAGCAATACTGCCAAGTGCCTCTAAAATGTTCCAAGCAACCCTTCTTTCTTTTTCAACCATAAGCACTTCCAAATTGCCCACCACTGTTATTGCTAATAACTCACAAGAGAGTCCTGTGTTTTACCACAGGACAAAATTCCATTATTTTTTCCTCTTACTTTTCACTTGCTATAGTCCAGTATATTTCATGTAAATAAAGTCAGCACCTTCTAATTTTTCTTTGAAATACTCATTGCAACCAACACAATCTAAAAAATTATTTTTCAGGGTCCCCCCCGCCCGCCTTCTAGATAAGATTTTGAGACTCATCTGCTGATGGCCCAGTGAACATCCCTGGAGAGAAATGTCACTTTCAAGAACACATTTTTAGTGTGTGATGTGCAGGCTGAGTTTATAGCTCTTACCAAATAAAGATGTCTCTCAAGGTAGAACACCACAGTGAGGCAGAGAGTTAGGACAGGTCGGGAAGGAAACTCGCTACACCCCCTTTATCCCCAGAGGCAGAGCTCAAGAAGGCCTTCCCATCAGACACGATTTGCATGGTTTGGAGCTAGGTTTCAAAGCCTTGGTAGCCCACAGCCCTGTTGATTATCCTTGGGTTCCATGCCACTTTTAACCTTTTTGGCTTGCCTAGTGTGGAAATTATTTGTGATGGTCTCTAATATTCCCTTCAGGGAACAAAGGAAAGATAGGTGCGGTCCTATGATTGTTGGGACCACTGAAACATGAGCAGAAACGGAGTGCTTTCTCTTCCACTTTATGAAACAGTATGTACTTCCCCATGCTCCCTGTCTGCTGCCATGGCAACCGACCACATCCTAGATAATAGAGGTTCCACTGACCGAGGAAAACAAGGAGCCCAGGGAGGACAATGTGGAGCAGGGCTCCAGAGGGTTCACCAAGGACATGTGGCCTGAGGGGAAAGTAATCCTTCCCGGTTTAAGCCTCTGAGATTTGTTAGTGTGAAATCACCCAACCTAGCCCTACCAGGTAAGGCTGAGTGATGTCATCAATCCCACGATGCATTTCTGTGCATGAAGATGTAAGAGGACCCAGAACGCAGGAAATCAGAATACAACTCCATAAGACATTCCAAATTCCACGCATCACAACCATTCTTTCTTCTTGGCTTATATTAGGGATGGGGGATGTAGCTTATTACAAAGAATGAAAGTTGGGTGGCTTCTCTTTTTTGGAACCATTCTGCAGGTGAGTGCTTGGTAGAGATTCCCTCTGTCCCTACAGTTAGGAACATAATGAATTGGATTATTTAAGTTCAGTGCATTGTGACGTCAAATGCATCATCCTGTGGTTACACACCATTACCTATGCAGCCAGCTTTGGTTTCATTGGAAGCTTTTTAATCCAGATAATTCTCTGCACATTACAAGATTTCTAACCTCACAGTCCCTACCATGGCAAGTTGATGCTTAAAAAACAAAACAAAAACAAAAACAAAAGGCCTTTTGTTGGACATTTCACATTTGTAGTGATAAAAATGAGTGGGCAAGCTTCGTGAAGTAGTAAGAGCTTTGTGACCTTGGGTAAGCTGCTTAAGCTCTTTGGACCTCAGATTTCCTCCTCTAGGTGATGGGGATATTAGTAGTTTTGGCACCCCACACCCAGAGTTATTGTGGGAATAAGTCACATACACCCTGTCTGGTTCATCAAAAAAAAAAAAAAGCAAAGTCTTAACTATATCTGAATCACAGAAGTCTGGAAAGGAAGCCCCATTCAGACCTTTTTATTCCCTAGAAGAGTGACTTTAGAAACTCTTTTGGTCTACCACATAGTGCTTTTCTGGGAAAGATGCAAAACTGTGATCCTACCTCCTTCGCAAAGGTTTCAACACACATGAAAAGACAAACAGATGGGTAGGGAAGTACAGTATCGTTTATGGCTTAGGAGATTTTTTTCCAACTCCCCTGCTGAGGGCACAGACCCAGCTGGGGAAATCCTTAAAGGGCTGGACTCCTTTCTACTTTTTCCATCTTACACACTTGGATTTTTTTCAGGTCTATGACAAAGCTCACAAAAATGCTAAAGCTTAAAGGACTGTCGCGAACTGCCAAGGAATTGAAAGATGAGGTAAGGCTCCCAATGTCCTGCATGTGTGCAAGTGAACCTTGGTGGAAGGAGATTTCTTTCAAGCTCCATGCCTCCAAATTCCAGGTATACGCATCATAAAATACCATGGACAGAGCAGGCATCAGAGCAAACATTTAAGAGCCCAGATTCAAACCTCGGCAGCTCTGGGTCCACATCCAACAGGTGGGTGACCTGGACCATGTTACTCACACTCTCTGAGCTTCCCTTGCCTCACCTAAGTACGAAAGTATTTCAAATGCTTGCTAGGTAGATTATCAGGTGCTATGTGCAAAAAGCACCTAATTGACTTTTCTTATTGTTGCCAGAATTTCTTTTGACCTGGTAGGATATATAAATGGAGTTTTATGCTTTGTATAATAAAAGAGTTGACCAACTTCTATGCATATATTCCTTCATTGTTCCACAACGGATGGAAAAGGTCTGTTGGGATAAGCGTAGAGATGTCTCTCGCGGTGTGTGCTTCCTTCACGAAGGAAGCTGCTTCTAAAACAAGCATCTCTGCTGCTTTCCTGCTGGGTTACTGCTGCCATATGGGACTTGCTGCTACTTCTACTGGGAACAAGGATGTGGGACAAATTTGTTAGGCTATTTTTTTTTCATTTAACTTATGCCTTTGGAACATCTTCAGCATGCCAGGCATTGTTCTAGGAGATGGAGCTTCCAGAAGCGGATGGAATAGGGATCCCCGTTCTCCTGGCACCTACCCTCTTGCAGAACATCTCCTCGGGACATAATGGCTCAAAGTATAAGGGAACCACTGAAGGGCCAATAAAATGCAGCTGCATTCCACAGGTAGCCAATAGCTGCCACGTACCATGTGCCTTAAAATGCCTACTTACCCAGTGTGGCAAAGTTGCTGGATTTAGAACACACTATGTGAGGAGAGCTGTTTCTAAAATTTGTGCTCACAGGGCAAAACCTTGAATGACTGCCCACTAATTTCCACTAAAAGTAATGAAAAACTGCAGTGTCTCTATAAAAGTAAACTTGGGACTCAGCAATATCAGTGTTCGTGTTTGGAATTGCTGTAGATAACTGTAACCTCAATTATCACAAGTAAAATGTAAAAATTCTTAAAGCAATGTTAGTTTTTGAGGCTTGCTGATTTTGTAAAATCTTATTACATTTATCTATTTATAGGGGCAAGGTGGAGGGCAGAAAACAGCTTCCACCATGTGCGTTCCTGATCTCAAACTCAGCTCATGAGGCTCAGTGGCCAGTGCCACAAGCTCACCATGCAAAGCTTTCTGCTTCCAAAAGTAGAACTCTCGCCATAACCTAATATCTATCCAGTGACTATAGTACTGGTGAAGGTTAAGAGTGGTTTTCCTTTTTTTGTGGAAGATTTATCTTTATCTGTGGACAAATAATCTCCCGGAGACATTTAACTCCAAAGTTACCTTAGAAACCACAATTCCAGCTTTTCCATGCCTTCTTATTGAAGTCCCCAGAGCCTGAGAGTGCCACCATTTTGAATATTACATATTCTCAGCTCTCCAAGTGCTACTGAGTCATAAACTTAAGTCTGACTCAGCTCTCCCCAGGAATAAACATGAACTTGTCAGTGCTTTAAAACTCAGAGCAAACTGTCTTCCCCTCTTGAAATCTATGTTTAAGAAGGCACAGTAACTGACACAAGGCTCATTTAATCAACACAGAATCCTCTCTCATTAAATAGCTTATTTTCCAATAATCACCATGCTCATGGAAGTAAATGAAGTATTAGCACTCACTATTTTGTCAGCTTGGCCAACGTCGTGAGCTTCTGGGCACAGTAGCCAGGTTCGAATCTTCTATCAGAAAAACTGGGTACCTGCCTATTGAAACAAAACCTCAGCTAGCAGCGCTACTTTGCTGTCTCAGCCATCACTAACAACTTCATATCCAGGATGGCATCACTACAACTCTTGGTCCATCTCCCCTAGTACTGGTTATGGAGCTGTGATCGATGAAACGTCAGATTAAATCTATGCGTGATGCATATTGATACTCTAAAGGCATCTGCCTAGAATTCATTCTCCATAAAGTACATAGGCTTATAAATAGTTCACAGCTAATGTCTTGGGCAAGGTATTAGAAAGAAATTAGATTTACTAGGACCCCAGGAAAACTTGCCTTTTCTGAGGTTCTGACACAGCTTCTTCTTACAGCTAACCGCAATAAAAATGGATGCTGGGGAGCATCTCATTGCTCCTCACGTGCCTTCACTCTTTCTCTGATAACTCAAAACTGCAATGATTTGCTATTTAGGAATGAATGGCTACATTTTTACTTTAGAGGCAAATTTCATCTGACATCTAGCAAAACACATTTGTTATTTAACTGGTTTAGAGAACCTTCAAAGGAAGATGATTTATCCCAGGCCTCTTGTTTTATGAATGAAAACATTTCCTCAGAGACTAGCTGATCCTAAAGCTCCAAATCAGATAACATTGAAGGCCCGGCCCAGAAGTCTCGGTGGTAGAAAAGAATGGGGTAACATTAGACTTCCTGCTTAGACAGGAGCCCACCTAGAGAGAGAGGGTACGTCCACCAGCCTGAGCGGGTGCATTCAGATGTTAACTTGAGAAAGTCCAAATGCTGTCTCAGTGGCTTTGTCATCATGAGCCCTCGGTAGGTGTGGCTCCTCTCAGAGCAACCAGAGAGTGTGGCCCTCCTCACCTTAAAACAAGATGAGCGTCAAGACAGGCAGGCAGAGCATTCTCAGACCCTCCTGTAGGGCAAGGATGGCATGGTCACCTACCTCACAGATGATACATATGGTCTGGCAGGCAGTGAAGGAGGGGATCCAGGGTGTCCAGCACTGGGGAGGTCCTACACCCTCCCTTGTACTGCGGCCAATAGAAAAGGCATCTGAAGGACCAGGGTCAAGCAGAGGCTCCCTACTGGGATCGTGGGTTTTTGTTTTCAAGTTAGAAAGCAGTGACTACATGTCAATTTTTTTAAACCACTCTACACAGTCTCTTAAGAGAGTCCCTGGTAATTGTCTTAATGGTAATTACACGCATGGCGCAGTTGACACCCACTGTTATTTTTCTGAAAGTGAGGAGTGAGGGGACAGGAGCTAGGAAGGAGGAGGGAGAGTTTTGAGATAATGAAATCCTTTTAATGACAGCACCATGCCGTTAACCTAATTAAACCGTAAAGTGGGAAGGAAAAAAAAAAAAACCTACAGGTACTAAATGGAAATGAAGAGGTGAATCAGCTGAGACAGCAGAGCTTCTGGGAACTGTCTGGATTCCGGGCACTCTGACATTGTGGTTCCGGTTCCCACACTGTCCTCTGGCCCACCTTGGTCTTGTTCAAAGGTCTCCCAAATGGACCTGTCCACTAACGCCTGATTTACCATGTCCATCCCCGGTCTCTCGTTCCCGTGGGAATGTGTCTTGTGTGGCTCCTGTGTTTCAGAAGCCAAGTCAGTGTGAAGAGGTGGCAGAGCCCTCACTCTATGGTCGCAATGAGACAAGTGTGAGCCCCGGCTCTCCTCCTCACTGAGACTGTGGAAAGGTAGCTCAGCTCCCTCCCTGAATTTCTCTTCATACAGTTGCTTTAAGGCCACTGAGGTCACCTCCCCTACGAAATCGGAAAGCCGGGAGCTCACATCCCATGGTGCAGTCTTTGGCTATCTCACTCTGAAGTGGAGCTTGGACAGCTTGGCTTTCCTTCCCACTAACCAAGATCGACTCAGATGTAATTATACTCTGCAGTCTCCTGCAGAATCAAGCTAACGTCCGGCAACCCAGAGACATTTGTGTGAATGGAACCTGCCGCTTTGCTGGTTTGCTTGGGAGAGGCCTCCCCAGCTTCTTCCTTCTTTCCTCTCAAATGTGACAAAGAGCAGTACAATGATAGGAATGAAGCCCCACAGAGGTTCACAGAGTGCTTCCTGCCAAATCCCTGCTCACATTACCACCGCTGGAAATGTGGCATCACGAGGTGATGGAGAGCCCACCCATCTGCCATTGCTTTGCAACCCAACCTCCTCCCCACCCAAGTTGCTACTCTCTACACAATTTGTTTTGATCTCAGTCACTGCTTTCCATTCTGACCTAGCAACAATTAGCTAACCCTTCTAACTCCCAATCAAAGACAGGGGATATTACTGATCAGGCCAGGGCTTTCTCTCTTGCTCCCATTGGTGAACCCCTGTAAAGAAAAGCACTGGGTTTACAGGCAAGAGGGGGGTTGGTTAATGGATGAAGGGAAAGTTAAGAGACTCCAGAGTCCCTCATCAACTCTATCACTAATTCACTGTAGTCTTGACAAGTTCATTTGACAACTCGATATGTTTATTTCATCAGTGGCAGAGCCATTAATATTTATAGACAGTTCTCTGGATGCCTGGAATCATTCTAGCCACTGACTTCCTCTTGAAAAACAGGGGAATTGTCTGATGCACCCACAGCAGCGTGGCAAAGATTAATTAATATAAATAAGTAATTGTCTGAATAATGCAGAGCACACAGACACCTCACAAATGGATCCTGTGTAAATTTTACCCAAGATGAGTAATAACTGTAGAAGCTCAATGCACAAATTTCCAGCAACTTCAGCTCCCTGTCAACCCGTTAAGTGAAGGAAAGCAAGCGTTTTCTCAATCATTTCTAATTGATGCTTTTTTTTATTTTATTTTTTCCTGGCTGCCTAGGCCGGGGAGAGAGACAGAGACGTGAACACTCTGAACAGCAAGCTCTTGAACCTGCAGCTCGACATCAAGAATCTCCATGATGTCTGCAAGAGGCAGGGGAAGACCTTGCAAGAGAACCAGCTGTGCGTGGAGGAAGCTATGACCAATAAGAGCCATGTAAGGCACAGGGCCGTGCTGCCTGTCTCTGCTCCTTTGACCACTGTTGCTTCTTCCTAAGGGAATGAGGGACAGGCCTGCTCTGGGTCACTGTCCGACACAAAGAGAGGTTATCCTCTCTGAGGTTCTTCAGTCTAGCTATTTCCAACATTATTGAGATACTGGGTGTTATCTCTTACCTGGATTTAGCTGGTCCTGAAAATACTAGATCACAGGGATAGAAGGATGAGTCTCAGACAAACTTTCAAGTTAGCCACGGCAACCAGAGCCACTGCACTGCAAGAGTGTGCCAGGTGCTCCTAATGCCGTGCCTGGGCCGCACTGAGCGCTGTTCTTCTGAAGGCTGGAATCCAGTTATTCGGTAGGCTAAAGTGCCAGAGGGTCCTCAGCCAATCACAAATAGAAGATTGATCAAATCACCACATCCCTTTCCCCTGAGTCCAAGTTAACTCAAGGCTGGCTCTTTGCTCTCTCCCAGAATTCCTCGATGGGACTGAGCCCAGTGGTGCAGGCATAACCAGTTTTATCTGCTTCTCAGCCTGCCTTGTATCAGTGGCCCAACTTGTCTGACCTTTCTATAACCACTTCCACTTCTCGACACTCAGTGCCTAGTTACAGGATCTGATTTCTCAGCCCCAGCAAGTCACTCAGTGGTACTGTCTGAGTGCGGAAAGGGCAGACCTCCCAGCATGACTGGCTCTCTCACGACTGACTTTGAATTAACACTAACCTATAGGTCTGGGCCATTCACACTTCAACCTAAGGTTCTCTTTCTCTTAGGAAACTCTAAACCCGAAGTATTTAAACCAGCCTTTAAGTTTAATGACACAAATTGGGGAACCAGATGGAATGGGTTTTTTGAGAGTTCCTTACAGTGGCCGCCTTCTCAGTTTATAAACTGAGTTGCATGTAAACAGGAAGTAGTTACTGGTTGCACAGCACTTGCTGAGTCCCTGGGCTAGACCCTCAGCGGCTGTGTAGGTAGCCTCATGCTCCTAGTGCCCAAGGAGCTGGTCTCTCCTCATTGTGTCTGTTAGCCGGCCGCCAGCACCCACCATTTGACAGTATAAACCACACAGCATTCTCTGCAGCTGCCCAGATACGCTACCAATGAAGCAGTTCCACGGTGTCTTACCGACCTTGCCGCCCCTTCCTCAGGAAGTCACGAGGAGAAAAAAAAATCCACCGGTTTCCCTAAATCAGTCTCAGGAAGATGATCATAATTTATTTCTTCCTAAATATTAACATTTTAGGATATTTCCACTGCAGCCATCATGAGTTTACTTATCGCCCCAGTCAGAGAAGGCCATGTGGTTTATAAATGTATCAGGCAACTTAGAAGGAGAAAGGCATTAAATTGCATTTTATTATTCTAATTGCCCAGAAGAAGGTCTAACAGCTTGAGACAAGCTTTAAAACAAGCTCTTTTTTTTTCCCCCTAGCACTTAGCGCAAAATTTAAATTGCAGACTATGCATACAAATACACAATTACACTCAAACCTACACTCATCTCCTCAAAACCCCTTTAAGACCTGCCTTCCACGGGAAATGTACTATGGCGACAAAGGAGAAACAACAGGCTTTCTGGAATTTTGACTCACACTGATGAGGAGCTGGGGAAATAGGCAGGTCATGATTGAAGACCACATTTAAGGGGGAAGAGTAAAATATTATATCAGATGGTGTGTGTAACAAAAGAAAACGGACGGAGATGGGTGACAGAAGAGAAAAGTGCAGGACCCTGTAAATCAAAGAATACAGATCCCAAAACAGCCCAGGAATAAGCAGAGACTGTGGCCAAGCGAATGAGGTCCTGGGACCGGAGAGGTGACTCAACCATTAAGAGCATAAGGCTCTTGCAGAAGACCCAAGACCTGAGTGGATCCCAGTGCCAGCCGGAGCACGAGCTCTCAGAACTCCAGGGTGCCCGACGCCCTCCTCTGACCTCCATGTGTACTGGAAACATCTGCACAAACCCACACTCAGACACACATATCCACAAAATTACAATGTAAAATAAGCTATTTTTTAAGACAAGGAATTATTTTAAAGTAG
>CM053744.1:45004799-45102307 GCA_028658305.1 Pachyuromys duprasi
AGGGTTCCTCTTTCTCCACATCCTCTCCAGCATGTGTTGTCACTTGAGTTTTTGATCTTAGCCATTCTGACAGGTGTAAGGTGAAATCTCAGGGTCGGTTTGATTTGCATCTCCCTGATGGCTAAGGACGTTGAGCATTTCTTTAAGTGTTTTTCTGCCATTCTACAGTCCTCTACAGAGAGTTCTCTGTTTAGCTCCATACCCCATTTTTTAATTGGATTACTTGATTTGTTGCTTTTTAACTTCTTGGGTTCTTTATATATACTGGATATTAGCCCTCTGTCAGATACAGGGTTGGTGAAGATCCTTTCCCAGTCTGTAGGCTGTCGTTTTGTTTTGATGACAGTGTCTTTTGCTTTACAGAAGCTTTTCAGTTTCATGAGATCCCATTTATTGATTGTTGCTCTTAGAGCCTGTGCTGTTACCACCACCCTTCTCGCTTAGGCTTTCCTTCCTCAGAATCTCAGCTAAGTTTCAGTAAAACTCCATCCCTCCAGTGACTGGAGATCACCTCTTCAGGTCACTCTCTTGGATGGCTGTGATTCCTACACAGTCCAACATCTAACTCAGCAGTGAATTCTGGAGGCTCTCTTTTCAAAATAGATCTAGAACCAAACAATTTCTCCCAACTTCCACTGTTACAACCTTGTCTCACACCTCTCTCTCTCTTCCTCTCTCCCTCTCTCTCTCTCTCTCTCTCTCTCTCTCTCTCTCTCTCTCTCTCTCTCTCTCTCTCTCATAGCCATCCCCTGTGTGCTCTCTCTTCTCCTGTCTTACGTCTGTGACTTTGTAGAGCATGCCATGTCTCCTTTGTAAACTCTTTGAGAGAGTTTCATGGCGCTTCTAGGGGGTTGCCATCTCTTGAAGGAAGCTCAGGACTTCATGGTGGCCTCCTTACCCTACAGGACCTGTTTCCTCTTCTTAGCTTATCTAGCACCACTCTCTGCCTTCAGTTTCTCTGTTTCAAGGAAGCATAGCAGCGGGAACTTCTCCAGGGATCTCAAATAACACCAGGCAGATTTGCAACTTCTTCTGTGTCTATGAACTTGCTATTATCTGTCTCTGGAACATCACTGCTACTTGCTTCCATCGCTCTCCTTTCCATCTCCACTTAACCATCTTATCTAAGAACTGGAGAGGGGAGCGGCTTTCTTCAGGAGAAACAGAAGGTGCACAGGCGTGAGCACTGTCTCTGCCTTCCATGCTCCAGCCTTCCAGATGCCCCAGAATCCAGCCATTTCCATTTCCATGCTCTGTAACCTGGTTATTTATAATAACTAAATTTAGCTCAAGAGCCGTTGGCCAAGATGGATTTCCTCCTAGGTCAAGCTTTTCAACTTTCTACGCATAGGTAACATACAAGCACAGCATCAACGACATCTCTCTATGTCCTTTAGGTGTATGTGTTTTTTTCCCTTCAGAATTGGGGGTGCAGGGCACTGAGGTGGCTCAGGGAGTGAAGAGGACTGCCTACCACTCTTGATGACCTGGTTTGGGTCCCCAGGACTCACAGGGTGCGTGGAGAAAAACAATTCCCCAAAGTTGCCCTCTGACCTCCATGTATAGACCATGGTAGGCACAGACACACACACACACACACACAAGAAAATGAACAAATGTAATTTTCAAGTTGCTTAAAAGAAACATCTTTTCTTTTTAAAAAAAAAAAGTCTTTCTTGCAGAGGAGGAATATGAAGTGACACAGGACTTCAGGAGAGCAATAAAATGTCTAGAAATCTCTCTGTATATAAAAACATCAAAGGGTGGAGGGCTGAGTGTGAATGTTCAAACAAATGCAAACAAACAAACAAAAAAAAAGCCAAAGAATGACCAAATCCTTTCTGGCTTTCTAACCCCATTCTGTACATCTGTGCCACAGACCAAGACACAAAACCAGACATTAGTGTTCAAGGAGATGGCGATGGACTGCAATTCCAATAAGCAGTGTCACCTGAGGCAGCTTCAGCAACTGAAGAAGAAGCTGCTGACCCTTCAGCAGGAGCTGGAGTTCCGCACCCAGGAGCTGCAGGCTTCCTACTGCTCCCTCCTGCAGTACCAGTCCATCCTGGAGAAGCAGACATCCGACCTCATGCTTCTTCACCACCACTGCAAACTGAAGGAGGACGAGGTATCGTGAGATTAACCTCTGACACATCCCCAGTACCCTTGTACTTCCAGACCTCAGGGGCTGCCTAAAGAAGGCAAGCATTCTAGAGCGGGGGGCTTTGCACCACCGTGAGAAGGCTCCAGAGCCTTCCCTCTTTAGACCATGACCCCCACCCTGTCTGAAGGTTAGCAAAAGGAAACTCAGTGGACCAGGGTGTCGAGGTTGATGCGTGTAGGGTGTGGGGGTTCTTGTGCACACACGTGTGATGTGAAAGGACAGCCTCTCCATAGCGTTATGGCTGGTTAAAATACAAGAGACCTCAGGTCTCTCAGCATTTAAAAAATTAAAATAAAAAGTTGAAAGGCCCATTTAATCACATATTTTAGGGGGAAAGTCAGCTTCCCCGGCACCTGCACAGATGGTAGGATGCCCAACCTCTGGTTCCAAGGGGTCACCAAGTTCCATATTGTTTCTTCAGGCCAGGGTCTTAGAGCTGAGAGACTTAGTTTTAAGTGCATTCTGGACATTCACTTATATTGATGCTCCAGGGCAATATACATACATATATATGTATATATATAATATATATATATGCAAAGAATGGCATGCCTATGTAATCCCAAGTGAATTCCAAAGACCCCACAGAACTAAGACAGGTTTGGCAGGAGGGACGCAGACAGCCTTAGCACTGTGGTTCTACGTAATAGGGCAGGCGGACTCATGGGTGTGCCTTCCCCTGACAGTTTCTCCTTTCAGACTTAACGAAAACTCTGAGGAGTATTGTAGACGGTGTTTTTAGTTAAAGACTAACTCCAGGGACTTTAAAGGGGGCCTTAGAGAGCATAGAAAATTCTTTAAAGGGCACAGTATGGCCTAGAAAGAGTCTGCAGAAAACGATTGGGAAAGGAAGGAAGAAAGGTTATCCCACAAAATGTCATCTGGGGAGAATCTGTGAGCTTCAACTGTGGTTTAATAAAGCGCTTAAGTGTTCAAACTGGCTGTTCACTACACCCTCAACCAGAGTCCAGCTTAGATAAAGGAACCCTGGAGTTAGCTGGGAGGCTACTTAGAAACCAGGACCAGAAAGAGCTATTAATGATAGTCAAAGACAGGTGACCTGTTGCTGTTATGGCAACTCCGTGTATCAACAGGAACCAGGAACCTAAAGTCTGTCTTTTCACTCTATTACCACATCCTCTCAAGACAGCCATTCCCTGGGTCACCTGAGGTGGCTGTCAGAACTTCAGCAATCGCATCCTTACACCAAATAACTCAAGTGAAAGGGAAGACGGGAAGAAAGTACATGCTTTCCTTTTAAGGACGCTTGCCAAAAGTTACACACACACACACACACACACACCACATGACTATAGCTAGTTCCTAGGAAGCCAAGAAATGCCATGCTTAGGGAGACATATTACTGCCCCCAGTCAAAATAGATGTCTGGCTGCTAAGAAGGAGGAGGATAGGTAAAGGATCCGGCAAGCAGCTGTCACCACCAGACCTCAGTCTAAGAAAGTGTTGTAAATTTTATTCTAAACATTCTGCCTACCTCTCTCAGCGCCATCAACACAGAAGCATCACAGACCTACAGGGTTGGCTTCCACCAACAGCAGACCCTGAGATGAGCAGCTGAGCACCACCATGTACTGAACCCAGGGAGTGACTCTAAGAAGCCCTGGGAGGTGTGGACTAAGAAGGGCAAATTCCTGTTGGAATGGCTTACTTTCTCTAGGCGCCGGGGAGAGCCCTGGTAGATACTGTAGCACATTCCTCAGAGTGAACCTTCCAACCCAACCCTAGTACTGGGGATACTTCCCCCTCTGGCTGAAAGAGCAAGTAGCCAAAAGTTCTGATTGTTGGAATGAGCCATATGCAAAGAAATAGTGAGTGCTCAGAGTATGATGTCAACAGGGGTCCCTCCAACCAATGTAAATAGATACCGGTAGAGCTGATCCTATACACTAACTGCATATAGGCGTATGTGTGTGCATGCAACACACATACACATGTTTAAAAATAGTGAGTGCTATGGGAATGTAAGTAGGATGAACTCCTCTGCTATAATACATGAATAGCAAATACCTCTCTCTCCTCTCTCCCTCAGAGACACCTTACACTAAATGATCCTTTCCTCAGAGGAATGTCAGATGAGGCAGTTAGTTCAGCCAGCTTAATTAATGGGCCAATCTCTGTCAGATTTGAACAGTTTGAAACAACATGAAGCCCTCCATGGTGACTCTCCTCTTGACTCCTTGAACACATATAACTCGACATGCCATCTAGCACACTCGACTACATGAAATCAGTTGCTAATTTCACGTCAGCATTACGAGAGAGGTGAAGCCGTGCCCCTATCACGCCCAGCGTGATGCATCCTAGAGATACCTGTCAGTGGTCACAGATTAGAAAAAATAACGTAAGAATCGTGCAAATCTCAGGCGAACCTCAGATATATGGCCCCTCCCTTTCCCTTGGGAACTTGCTGGCTGCAGCTTGTGCAGACGGGGCTCTGTGCTTTCCAGATGAGATCTCTAGAGAGGGCCCAGGAAGGAAAGGACTTGGGCATTCCAAGTCCTTTCGGGAAAGCTCAGACTCATTTTCAGTCATCATCAGGTGTTTATTCTGTGCCTAATAAATGTCAGAGAGACTGGGAGAAGCTACAGAAGGTGCTAAGTGAGAAGATAGCCTGCTAGGTACTTCAGTCACGCACAGTTTGCTCCTAAACGCTGCGGCCTTTAGACCCGTGCCTAAACCTTCTAGGCATCGGGTTTAGACACTATGGGCTCTCATGCTCTCGTCCTTCTCCTCCCTGTTGGCTGTTGACGTGGGTTCAGTGTGGCTCCCCTCCTCCACTAACAGGTCACTCTCTTCGAGGAGGAAATGGGGAAACACGATAAGAACACGGGGGAAAGACTCCACCTGGCTCAAGAGCAGCTTGCCTTGGCGGGGGACAAGATCCTCTCCCTCGAAAGGAGCCTAAACCATTACAGGGACAAGTACCAGACATCCCTGAGCAACATCGAGTTGCTGGAGTGCCAAGTGAAGATGCTGGAGGGGGAACTCAGCGGAATTATCAATAAGGTAGGACCTAAGCCACATCCCCTAGCCTGGAGCTCCGACGGGCGGACGTTTCTTCGGGTTCCCTCCACTGGTCCTAGCTTCTTCCACCCGGGACTCAAACCTCCCGCCAAATGAGTTCCCCTGACTCCAAATGTTGTACCACTCAGCTTTTATTAACTTC
Source organism: Pachyuromys duprasi (assembly GCA_028658305.1). Lineage (NCBI taxonomy): Eukaryota > Metazoa > Chordata > Mammalia > Rodentia > Muridae > Pachyuromys > Pachyuromys duprasi. Next base: position 45,010,151 of record CM053744.1, read on the forward strand.
CATCTTTTGTATCTCCTTTAAGATGACCCCTAACCAGGGATTGGGGTAAGGTGGGTGGTGGATCTCAGTTGATAGAGTTCTTGCCTAGTCTATACAAAACCTATGGCACTACATAATGCCTATTTATCCCTAACATTACATAATGAGTTCAAGGCAGCTTCATTAGACCCCATCTCAAAGAAAGGGAGGAGGAGAGAGAGAGGAGAAAGAGCGCGCCATTATTACGGAGACTGCTACATCAAAGGATGTGCTCATTTGGAGTGATTGCTATGCAAACCAAAATGGTTCTATCATTTTACACCTTTATCCGAAATAATTAAAGAAGCTTTATAATGTATTTTAGACCCTTCTAAGTTGTATTAAACTAAAGAGTAGGGCAAGAAAATTTCCTCAATACAATCATTTCCTTTAATCTTAATAGAAGCCAATTGGGTTCTCCAGAGCGGGGAGGGAGGAAAAGCCTAGAAGGATTTGCACCCAAGTGTCTGTAGGCAGAGATCTTGGAATAACCGCCTTCGGGAGAAAGAGGAGCAGAGCTGGGCTAGACAGAGAGGAAAAGAGCTTCCAGGCCGTCTCCCAAAGGCCTTGGCTTACTCCAGGAGGAGCTAAGGAGCAGCATGGACCTCCAGAGCTGGAGCTGAGGGAAAGGTTTTCAGTTTTCTTCAAGCCAGGCAAGGCCCTTAGAGGGCCTGCAGCTAACAGCAGCCCTAGCAGCAGTTAAACAAGAAGCCTTAGGAAGCTGCTCACTACCAAAATGGATCCAGCTTCCACCGAATTATGGTTTTAATCCTTCCCTTTAAAACACACACACAAAACCAACCCTGTGTTATTTTTGTATTGATTTATGGAGGCTGCTTAATAGCTATAATAATATTTCCTTGCAATGCTGCAAGTAATCTCCACTGCCCGTAACATTTCACTTAACTTTATTAAGACATTTTTACCACGTGCAAGCTTTAAATATTTGTAGAGTCAAAGCCTCATGCCCCTATAGAGTCTACGCGCTACACCTTGCCGTGGGAGGTTTTCTCAGCGACGCTCATAAAAGTTTATCTCTCTCTTTTTTTTTTAGCAGTTTTGTACATTTTCATTTTTTATGTCGTTAGTGTCCAGTCCATATGTGCTTAGGAAATAAGATGCGGATTTAATTTTGCACTTACCTAAGTGACTCTCCAGTGGTCCCCCATTCACTGACCATCCCAACCCTCCCGCACTAACTCAGGTGCCCACTTGCAGTAGCAGGCCTCTGTGCACAAGGCTGCCAGGACCCACACTTCTGATTTGCTTTCCTTCCACCAGCGTCAGGGCTGACAGCCCGTTTGACGGCACCTCGTAGTCCCTCCCCCTTCACCGTTTGTATAGTTCAGACGTTTCCCAACTGTTCTTAGACTTCTTAATGAAATTCACACTGACACTAGCTAACACATTCTATATTATTGTGGAAAATTAGCAAGCCCTATGGAAGATGATGTATTATGATTTCATTCTTTGTTCTCATTAAGGGTTTACACTTTCCTTTATAGGCCTCACATGTTTTTCCTGAGTTTATTCCTGGGGATATCACAGCGGGTCCTGGTTTTATGAACTGGAGTTCTTTGGGTTTTGAGATATGGTCTCATTAGGTAGTTCTGGCTAGCCTGGAACTTTCTATGTATAACAGCATGGCCTTGAACTAAGCACTGACAAATACGTATGCTACAATGTCCAGCCTGAAGAGAAGCTTCTATACATTTAATCTCAAGGTTTACAGGGGCTGGAGAGGTGGTTCAAAAGTTAAGAGCATTAACCCTGGCTGCTCTTCCAGAGGATCCAGATTTGATTTCCACCACCCTCATGGCAGCTTGCAACTGTCTGTAACTCCTTTTCCAGGGGATCTGATGCCCTCTTCCGTCCTCATTGGGAACTGCATACAACTGTGCACAGATACACATGCAAGCTAAACATACCTATACACTTTCTAAAAAGAATTATTACTGGTCTGCAAAAGAATTTATCCCTTACCAGACACTTTATTGAGCTTTCTTGCTAAATTTGCAACCGAATACCTGGATTTTCTAAACCTCACATTTTCACCTTCATATTTCACTCAAGCTAGGCATAGTGACAAAATCCTTTAATCCCGGCACTTTGGAGACAGAGGCAGGTGGATCTCTGTGAGTTGGCGTCCAGCCTGGTCTCCATAGTGAGTTCCAGAACAGCCAAGGCTACATAGTGAGACTCTGTCTCAAAAAGGAGAGAGGGAGAGAGAGAGAGAAAATGGGAAAGAGGGCTTGACTAGCTTGTGTCTGTGTTTCTTCTCATCGGACTGAGCTGCCTCTCAGAGCATCTTTGTCCCTAGATCTCACCATTAAGCACAAAGCTGTTCTCAGAATCTTGCTAATAACCTTTCCTCAAGTTGAAGGTAAGGTTGTTAATGTTGCTGCCAGACATGGTAGCACATGCTAATAATCTCAACACTTGAGAGGCTGAGGCAGGAGGATTGCCAGGAATATAAAGAAAATTCAAAGCTAGCTTGGGCTACACCTAGTCTTTAACAAAATAGGTACTATTTCCCCATATTAATAAATTTCCATACATAGAATAATCCTGTGTTCCTGGAATAAATTGTGCTTGATTATGATGTCACTTTTAAAACTTTTTTATTTTAAATTTAAAGACACAGATTAGTTTGACAGTTTAAATTTCTATCTTATCTATGTGACTATCTATCTATATGACTATATGACTATCTGTCTTATCTACTGATATGACTATCGATGTGACTATTTATATGACTATTGACTAGCTCTCTCCATTTCTGGATATATATATATATATATAATCTGACTATATTTTTACTGGGAAACAAACCCAGGACTTTGCACATACTAGGCAAGAGCTCTACAACTGACTTATGACCCCATCCCCTTGTGTTCTCATCTCATACTGATATCTGACTTATGCCAGTTGTCATAAGATGAATGAGGATGCTTCCTGGATTTTTCTAAAGCTTTGGAACAGTTCATATCATCTAGGAAATGACTCCAATGTTTGCACATCACTGTGCCTAGTCACATACTTCACCTATTCTGCATTCGAAGACTTTCCTTTCTTTTGTTTTTGTTTTTCAAGACAGGGTTTTTCTGTGTAGCCCTGGCTGTCCTGGACTCGATTTGTAGACCAGGCTGGCCTTGAACTTACAGAGATCCACCTGCTTCTGCCTCCCTGAGTGCTGGGATTAAATGCATGTGCCACGACACCCAGCTGACTTTCCTTTCTTTCTATGATAATCTCTTAATTGCTTCAAAAATGGCTTTGAGTGGCAAGCTTTTTCTCATCTGCCCGAAGACTGTTTGGACATAATCTCGAATGCTAGCCAGCTGGATGTACAAGCTGACCAAGTCATCTTCCTCGGGGTCTCAGAGGGCCTTGCTGCATGGTTTTGTGCTGCTCGGGACCAAAACCCAGACAGTGACGTCAATCTCTATCCTTCCATAGGTCTTCTCTTTGCCCTGACCCTGGGGGCAGGACAGACTAAAGATGTTTTGATTTAGTCTTTATTACACTTCTTAATGCTTAACGAACTTTTCATCTGAAGATCTATACTCAGGAAAATTTTCTTTTATGACTTAAATCAATTTCCTTTTTTTTTTATTCTACAGCATTAAGATGATATTAGATCCTGTAGAATTTTCTTGCTGTGTCCTCACTTGCTGTGTGCTCTTATGTATTCCTGTATTTGCCTCCTGTGTGGTAAATTCTTTACATGAGTTCTGGATTTCTGGCTTTACCTTTCTCCAGCCTCGTTCGGCAGCAGCTTTCATGCCCAACGAACATGAGCTATTTCTAACTTTGTCTAAAATTACAGTTCTTCAGGAGTTAGGGAGAAGTTGGGTTTAATGGAGAGAAGATCTGCCAGCACACTAGCAACTCTGAGCTATTTTAACTGTATGCCTCAGTTCCCCCGTTCCTACTGTGGACTGCTGTAGGATGTGCAGTAAACTCCAAGCATGATCTCCGCTGTCTAAGGAAAAAAAATCGATGTAGTGGAGCTGAGGAGATGGCTCAGTCAGGAAAGCACTTCCTGGCAAGCACAGGGACCTGAGTTTGGATGCCCCAGAACTGACATAGAAGTGTTGTGTGTGGTGGAGCATGCTTGTCATCCCAGCTCAGGGAACCAGAGATGGGAAGTTCCCCCACAGCTCAGTGGCCAGCCACTCTAGCCCAACTGGAGAGTTCCAGGACAGTGAGAGACCCTGTCTCAAAGGAGGTGTAAAGGGTTTCTAAAGATAACTCCAGAAGATTTCCCCTGGCCTCCATACACACTAAAAAACATCTCAGTGAACAGTCCTATTGATGAGAGTGACGAGTGCCGTAGCCGCCTTAGAGGACAGTTATATAAATATCTTGGTTTTGGTTTGGGCCATAAACTACAGTCCCAATTCTAGGAATTTAATCTACACACCCACCAAAAAGTACTCGAAGGTACTCAAAAGACTGATGTGCAGTTCGGCTTCATTTTAGAAAAGAACTAAAAATAACCTACATGCCATCAACAAGAAGCTGGATAAATGCATTTTAAAACAATCTGAAAGGACAGGATAGAATGCAAGCACATAAACCATGAGGCAACCTCTAAGGCATCTTAAGTTTCAAAACTCCATTTTTATGTTTTACAAATCCAACACAATCCATTATCCTGTAGATTCAACATAATGTAAGTATAGAGTTAAAAGTTCTGGAAGGATGTGCCCTGTTTGCCCTCTCTGGAAACTGGAGAGGTAGAGGACATAGGCAAAGAGAAATAAACGCTTGCCTAAAATGTCACAGTGTTTTCTTAAAGAGAAGACAGACACAAATATTTGTTGAATTTGAAGTTTATTTTAAGAAAATAGACTGGGAGGCGATGGCTCAATGGTGCACTTACCCTGCAATCATGATGATCCAGGCTTAATTTCCAGGAGCCACGTAAAAAAGTCAAGCTTGAGAGTACTCTGGCACTTTTTGTTTATTTATTTTAATTTATTTTGGTTTTTTTGAGACAGGGCATCTCTGTGTATCCTTGGTTGTCTTGAAACTCACTCTGAAGACATGGCTGGCCTCGAATTCACAGAGATCCCCCCTATTCGGCCTCCCCAGTGCTGGGATTAAAAACCGTGTGCCACCATGCCCAGCATGAGAGTGCTCTTGTAAGCCAATATTGAGGAGCTAAGAGACAGAAGAATCCACAAGGCTTGCGGGCCAGCCAGTCCAGCCAAATCAGTGAGTGGCAGGTTCAGCAGGAAATTCTGTCTCAAAAGATAAGCCAGAGAATGATAGAGGATGACACGCACTAGTGACCTCTGGCCTCTGCACACATGAGCATACACGTGCATGTATGCATACAGAGAGAGAGTGAGAATACAACAGATCTACAAACAGCAGCATGGAAAATATCCTCAGCAAATTGTCAGGTGAGGACAGCCATTACAATATCGGGCAGCGGCGCTGACAGCTGTGACTTATCTGACTGTCCAGATGTGCACACAGATATGCCTAGAACATCACTTCACAGCCAACAAAACCACTGGTAACACAGGGTGTCACAGGGTCGGGGGGTGGGGGGCAGACGTGAGTCACAGGCGACACCGAATGTCTGGTCTTGAGAACTGTTGGGGGCTTTTACCTTGAGTCCTCTCTGGCTGGTATTTTTCCTTTTGTTGAGGACATCGCGCTAACTGAAGGTGAACATGTGCTTTTAGAACACGAGCCTAGTAGGACTCGGAAGTTGACTCACAACTTCCAAACGAAACCAGTTCCTTGTTTCACAATGTCCCAGGAGCCTGAGAACAAGGGTGACCACTCGAAGGTGCGCAGCTACACGTCCCCGTGCATGGTTCAAGAGCACCAGGAGACCCTGAAGCGGCTGTCTCAGGTCTGGCAGAAGGTCTCTGAGCAGGATGACCTAATCCAGGAGCTCCGGAATAAACTGGCCTACAGCAACGCTTTGGTAGGCACCTGACTTTAGAACACTGTCCTGCCAGACTCCCCATAGAGCTGGAAGAAAGTAAGAGAGGGGACCACCTATACTAACCCCTTTAACCAAGACTCCTCAAATACCATGTAAATTTGTCCCTGCCTCTTGTCCATATTTTCTGTGGCATGTGTGTCCTCATCGTGTTCAATATTCTAATGAATTCAATATTCTGTGAGTTCAAAGACCAACTGGTCTACAAAGGGAGACCAGGACAGCCAAGGCTACATAGAGAAACCTTGTCTTGAAAAAACCAGAGAGAGAGAGAGAGACAGCAAACACAAATTTCAAGTTCTTTACAATCTTTAAAGTATCCATACTTTCACCCACTCCACAAGAAACTTCCTTAGTGAGAAAACACTGACTGTGGCCTCTGGAAGGTGAAGCACATGTTTCCCCATAGCCTACCAAAGCCTGCCTCATAAGGCATGGGATCTCAGAAAAGGTCCAAAATGAGGCCACTGATAGACATGAGGCAAAGCACTCTGCCTAAGACTAGGAGCAGGACTCCTTTTCTATCCCACAGGATGGGCACCGTGAATTCCATAATCATACCACAAGTCTATACTGCAGAGAGGAACCCACCGCAAACACAGCACCAGGAAAGCATGCACATTACCCTGACTGGCCCGTGTTCTGTTGCAGGTTCTGGAGCGAGAGGAGGCTTTGATAAAATTACAAGCTGACTTCACTTCCTACACGGCCACCCACAGGCATCCCTCTGCCTCCTCAGAAGACTGCGATGACATCAAAAAGGTGGGCTCCTTTGCTTCTCTGTGAGAGTAGATATAGGGACTGCGATTCCCAGTTTCCCTGGTTGGTTTGGTTTGGTTTGGTTTGGTTTGGTGCTGTAGTTTGCAAGTGTTCTGCATGTGTGTAACCTTGGTCAGCCTTGCCAAACTGAAACTGTGCACAATGTCAGGTAGATTGTGGAATTCACACACCTCTTAAATCCACTTCTCAAGTCACATCCAAGCAAGACATTACTCCTGTTAGCTTGACAGACTCAGAAAGACTTTACAGACTTCTAGAATCTGCCTAGAGTTGAAAAAAAACAAATATGGAAAAAATTATCAGTACAAACTCATTAGTCTTTTTCTTTCTGATTCTGTAGCTTCAAAGCAGTATGAAAACTTGGCCTAAAGAAATGACTCAGCAGTTAGGCGCGCTCAAGTTGCAAAGGACCCAAGTTCAGTTCCCAGCACCCACATCAGATGGTTCAAGACCTCCAGTAACCTCCAGTAACTTCAGATATAGAACTATAACCTCCATGGACACTGGCTCTGGCATGCATGAGCACTTAGCCACACACAAAATCACATGCAGGCATGTGAAATATTTTTAAAGCAGTATCACAAGTTGATTCTATATTAAACAAGCAGTCAAGCTATGTCAACAAACAGCAAGTTTTGATGAACCAGTAGTCAAAATCATTTCTCCCATTGGTGAGCTCTTAAGTCTATCATGCTTAAACATGAGGTCCATGACAAAACCAGCATGGATAACATATTGTAGAGAATTAATACAAGCCTACATGGGCCTGGATAGAGATGGGGTATGCTATAATAGGAGCAGAGGAGCTAAGAAAGGAAACAACACACAAGTTCTCCAAGGAGGCCTGTAGTGGACTCTTCAGGACTTTCCAATTCCAGAAAGTCAAATGACTGTGGCATGGATACTGAACTCTGAAGGTCATCCTTGGAACTACAAATGTCATCACTATTTGTTAAAATGGTGATGTTCACACCCTGATCTACAACATTATCCATTGTGTGGCAAGACCTTTCCTGGGCTTATACTCACCACAGGTAGGGAAACAATGACACACACACACACACAAAAAAAAAAAAACAACAACAACAACACTGATACTACCAAAGTCCAACTTGGTAAACCTATGAGTTTTATTAAGGTTACTTACCAGAATGTGGGTGGTGGGTTATTTACTGGAGCATAAATAACTCAAAGACAGCTGCAACATCAAAGCCTACCCCAGCATGGGTGACAACTCACAAAAGCTGGGAACCTGAGCACACTGCACAGCCTGTAGGCAGCTCAAAAGGTTGGATAGTGTCCTTTCCAGGTGACTCACTTGGTCTAACCATCTTCCAGGTAACTTGGCAGTCTTCTGCTTCTTCCAGGCCTAGCCTCAGGATCTTCTTTGCAGGTTGACTTACCTAAAAGTCTTGTCTAAGACTCTCAGCTGACTGGGAGGGGCCTACTGAAACTGGTCAGTTTCAGGGACTTCCTGGAGCTATTTTGAGTTGTTTACCTTCTGTCTTAAGAAGCTTCCCTGCAGGATGAAATGTTTCAATCCTGGAGGAAACAGTTACACAACATTATCTCATCAATAGCCACTTTCTTATTACAGAAACCAAATACCTGGCAAGACACACCTTAAAGGAGGAAGGTTTATTTTGTCTTACAGTTTGAGATAGAGCCATGCATCCTCATGGCAATGAAGTTATTGTGGCAGGAACAAGGCATGGCTGGTCACACTTGCATGCATAGTCAGGAAGCAGTGAGAGGAAGGTTGGTCCTCAGCTCACTTTCTCCTTTTCATTTACTCCAGGACCCCTGCCCAACATTCACAGTGGGTCTTCCATCTTAGCTGGACATTTCTGACTCTCATAGACATACCCAGGTTTGTAAGTCTTGTCACACTGACATAAAGATTGGCCATCACAGCCTGTCTCCCACCACTTCATATTTCCTACCCAAAGTTTTCACCTGTCCAGATGTGCTTCTCCCAGAAACCTCCCCTTCCCACAGTTGGCAGAGGCTGCTGTGAGCCTTTGAACCCTCACAATGCCCACACGGTCACTGAGACTGTCCTGCATTTCTCCAGCTGTCACCTCTGTCTTTATGCTGCAGCTCTCCTTCATGCTGCCTTCAAAATCGAAAATCCCTCAGCACCCTGGATGCCAGGCAGTTCATCTCTGTGCCTCAGCCCCATGCCCTGCTTCCTCGGCACTGGGAAGACACTGCCTTCTTCAGAGTTGAAGGAAGTATTTGAACAAACTCTGAGCCTGACACAACCGAATGAGCCAGAGGTCTTCATCTGCTCCCACTCTCCCTTACTTCTCCCATTCTGACCCCTCCGGCCTCCATGTTGTTCCATGTCCGTGGTCAGTAGTCATGCTCTCTCTGTGTCAGGCTCTCCCATAGAAGGGGGCTGGAGAGGTGGCTCAGAGGTTAAGAGCACTGGCTTTTCTTCCAAAGGCTCTATGTTCAATTCCCAGCAACCACGTGGCAGCTCATAACCATCTGTAATGAGATATGATGCCCTCTTCTGGCATGTAGGCAGAATAGTATATAAATAATAAATAAATCTTTAAAAAAACAAACAAACCAAAAAAGCTCTCCCATAGATATTTCAGCATGCCTTCCCCCAACCCTTCTCCAGTAAATCTCTCTACAGGGGTCCCCTTCCCAGTGAGGTCAACCCACCATCCTATTTACAGTAGCAGCACACACCCTGCCTGGCACACCCTGTGCCTTCTCCTTCAATGTTGGCTCTGCTCTGATGTACCTTCCTTGGCCTCACCTACCTCTGGCCACATCTGTACTCAGTATCATTATCAGTGTCTCACTCTGCTAATGACCAGCTTCACAAGGATTTGTGTCTATGTTCTGGGCACCACCGCCCCACTGTTAAGGTCTGGAGCTCTGGGAAGGAAACACCCCAGACTCAAAGAGTAAACAACAAAGATTGTTCTATTCTGCAGGAATCCAACATGCAGGCATCACCATTCAGGCAAAATGGCAGCCCCTGGATAGGCTCACAGTCCCAATTTAAAGCCAGTTAGGGAGTTTCCATGGATAGTTAGGTCATCTTTATTCTGATTGGTGTAGGTTAGAAGCTTGGGTATGGGTGTTTTGGGGGATAGGATTGAGCCAGGTCAGGAGTCAGTCATATGTTAGGGGCTTGCAAAACCAGCTGCTGAGCCACCTTATTTCTCTTTGGCCAGATGTCTTGCATTCTTTGTGGTCATTCCTGTGACTGGAGTTCCCATTTCTGGGAAATGGAAACTCGGGCCTACTCTGGCTTAGTAAAAGAATGAGGCCTGTCATAGGGGTCAGCCAGGCATATTTAACTGGGCCCTCTTATGAGTACTTAGGATGGTTCCTCGCTAAAAACTCCATTAGATATTGTTGCAGGGAGGACATTCTATGCGAACATGATAAGCCTTTCATTTCCTCTTAAAACTGTTTCTTTTGAAACATCTGTCAGATTGAGATGTAATTAATAAACCACAAAATTTGCCACTGGTTGTTGGTATATTCACAAGGTTGGGCGGCAGTCACGACTGTCCAAGCCTATAGAGTATTTTCATTGGCCCTGAGGATCTCAGCCCACGAGCAGTCTTCCTTCTGCCCTCACTGGCCAACTGACACCCTCTTCTGTGCTGTCTGTCTCCAGAAGTGTTGTACTAGGGACATTTTGCCTTTAAGGAAGCACCTGTCCCAGGGTAACGGAGGTGGCTGAGTCAGTAAAGTGCTTGCTATGCAAGCATGGGCCCTTGAATTTGACACACAGCACTCATATAGAGTTTCCGTGTCTGATCCCAGAGCTGGAGAAGCAGAGACAGATCCTGGGAACCAGACTAGCCAAGTGGGTGAGATTCAGTGAGAGATCCTGTCTCAAAAAACATAAGGTGGGGGAATGGTTGAGGAAGACACCTGAAATCAACCTCTGCCACACACACACACACACCACATGCAAACTCCTGCCTGCACACACTTACATAGTACACTAAATAAATAGAAAACATGAAAGGAAGGAAGGGAGGGAGGGACAGAGGGTGGAAGGGAAGGAGGTTGGTTCCTTAGTTCTCACCCTGCTCTGCTTCCATCCAACACTTAGCTCCTGAAACACCTGGAGGAGCAGAAAGACAGCCAGTGCCTGCACGTGGAGGAGTACCAGAAGCTTGTGAAGGGCCTGAGCATGGAGCTGGAAGCAGTGTCAGAGCAGAAGAAAAACATCATGCAGGGTAAAGCGGGACTGTGGGCCACAGCCGGGGAGTGGGAGGGTGCCCGGCCTCCAATGGGTAAGGCGTGTTGTCCTGCCCAAACCAGACATGATGAAGCTGGAGCTGGAGCTACACACGCTGCGGGAGGAGGCGGCAGCCCATGTTGAGAAGAAGGACACGGACGTTGCCATCCTGTATCAAAGCCTGCTGGACCTGCAGCAGCAGTGCACAGAGACACAGAAGCTGGCCCTGAAGAAGGACCAGGTGCGCTAGCACTCCCTGGGTCCTGGTGGGAGTAGCCAACCGGGCAAGGGTGAAGCCAGGCCTTGGGGAGAAGCTTCTCTGCCTACTGTGTCTACTGTGGAAGGCTCACAGGCCGCTCCAATAACACCCACTTGTTTCTAATAACAAGCGAGAGCTGGGCGTAAAGCTGGACACAGTGGTGCATGCCTGTAATCCCAGCATTTGGGAAGCTGAGGAAAGACGGTTATGAGGTCAAAACCAGCCTAGGCTCCATAATGATTCCCTGTCTCAAACACACACACACACAGATACACACACACACTTGCAAATGTCTTTTGAATGTATAAACCAGAGAGTGTGAAATGTTAGTGCAGCCATACTGTAGCCTACAAGGTCTATAGTCACTATCATAAACTTGTTCCTGGAAAAACCTAGAACCAGAGCCAAGAACAGGAAGACTGTGGTGAAGCCAGCGCTAGCCTTGCTGCTCATCACAATCCGAACCTTGTACATTCCTCAGCGCTACTAAAAGGAATACAGTTGGTTTCCAGTCATTAAAACCTCTTGTGTTAAAATAAGGCTGAAGCCCACCAGTCAGAATAGAAGCATCTAGAAAAGTGGAGCAAAAAATTAAAAATAAAAAAACCAGAAGTCTGAACTGCCTGGTTTCATCAGCATTCGTCTGGCACGCTTGAGTGCCTATGATATGCCAAATACCGTTCCATGCACTGAGACACGTGCCACAGACACGCAACAGCCCCGTCCTCGTGATGGATACAGGGACGTGGGTACAAAGCGGATAACAAAATTTAACACGTGATCCTGAGAGCGTGGTGGCCGAGCCTGACAGATTTCTGAAACGGCGTTGGTGGCTGTTTTACTGGGTTGTGGTGGAGGGCCTCTCTGATGAGCTGACACTGCCAGGGATTTGAATGCAGTGGCAGAACCACCAGGTTGGTACCATGCTCTAATGGCTAACACCTAGAGAGAGCCGAAGGCAGGGATCTTGAGGAAGAACCGAGCGGAGGGCTCGGCAAGCACAAAGACCCTCCGGGTGCGGGGGAGGGGGGCTGGCTCAAGCTGAGATGGACAGGCAGCCTAGGGAGGACCAGGTCGGGGGCCTCCTGGAACGTGGGTGTGAAGACCTGGACCTTTTTATAAATAAGGCCAAAGCCAGCAGAGGGTTTTGAACACAGGCAGTTCCGGCTCGCAATCTGAAAGGTCCCCTTGGGCTACTGCACTGAGAGTAGCCTGGGGGAACCCAAAATGGTGGCAGGGAGCACAGGTAGAAGGTTCTTGGGCTATCTCAGCAATGGCAGGCCGGTGGCTAGAACGAGGACTCTGTAGAAACCTCCAATTGGCCCAGTTGCCAGTGCTCAGGCCTCTCCCAGCACCCCTTCTTTGGTACCATCAGTTGCTCCAAGACAAGGATGAGAGGCTACATGAGTTAGAGAAGAAACTCGCAGCGGCACAGAATGCCCTCACGGAGAAAGAGATGGAGCAGGAGAAGCTACAGCATGTTATAAAAGACCTCCAGACACAGCTCCAGGGGGCAACACTGAAGACATCCAAAGGGGACTGTGAGGCCCTGCGGGGTGAGGCCCAGAAGCTGAAGGAGTGTCTGGAGGAGACCAAAGAGCGGCTGAAGGTGGCAGGTGAGACCCAGGCCCGCACTGCCCCACCACACTTCCAGCCCCGTCTCTCCAAATTGCCGCCATGGCTTCATCTTGGGTCGGCATCCCGGAAGTTCCCTCAACCCTCCTGAACTCTGGCCTCTAAATTTACAGCCCTCCTGCCCCCATCCTTCCGTCAGCCACCTCCGATGAATGCCCCGGTCCAGCTGGCAGCAGAGACGATAGGTTCCCGCATTTGCTTCCTGAAGTAACATTCTGGCTCTGTCTTCTCCAGGCCCTTCACCACACAGTTCCGTTTCTCCCTCCCTGGTTTTCGATCCCACCTCCCCCTCTTTACTTTCAAACACACTCTGTTCGGTCGCATGTGCTGGGGACCTAGTACTCACCTCTCTGAGGAGACTGCTTTCTCCACCCACCAACCTCTTCTTGCCGTGGGTACAGGGTTTCTTCAGGATGATTACAATGTCTTAGGTTTTGGTTTGGTTGGGTTGGGTTTGGTTGCTGTTGTTTTGGTTTTGGGTTTGGGTTTTTTTTTTTTTTTTTTTTTTTTTGAGTCAGGGTTTCTCTGTGTAACAGCCCTGGCTGTCCTGGAACTTGCTTTGAAGATCAGGCTGACTTCGAACTCACAGAGGTCCACCTGCCTCTGCTTCCCTGAGTGCTGGGATTACAGAGGTGTGCTTTGTGAAATGATCGTGTTCTTTACTTGATTGATAGTCATACAGCTGTGTGAGCTCATTAAACACCCAATGTGTTAGCCACTCCAAAGGACATGAAATGCTTGCTGAATCTGCCAGTGACATAAAAAGACGATCGGTCTTAGCTCCTCTCCCCAGCTCTGTCCTGACAACATTAGCCACCCATACTCAGCCCTCAGTTTTGTAGACGTCATCCCTTGGTCCCACCTAGACCTCAGGAGTGTTCCCTTTTCTCCCTGCTCTGACCAGAACCCTCCATCCCTGCAGGTGCTGCCCCCACCCAATCTGGTTCTATATTCATTCTTTAACCAGCTTCCTCCTCAGAAACTTTGCAGCTGTAATCAGTCCTGCCGTGGAAGGATAGCAACCCATTTCCTCCTCTCAGCTTTTCCAACCTGGAAAATAATCTCTTCCATGTTTTTTTTTAAATCTCTCTGTCTCTTTTTTTCAAAAATGTATAATTGCTACTTCTTTCTTCTGGTAGACCAGAATAGGACACTTCAAGGAAGGAATGAGAGAATTGTGTTTAAAGAAGAATATCTGTAGGGTGAGGAAACACACTACAAAAAAATTATATATGTATACATATATGTGTGTATATATGTACACACATATATGTATACATGCCAGTGACAACTCAGCAGGACCTCTTCCCCCAGTGGAGGCAGGAAACTGAAAGGATATTGCTGGACGTCTTCTCTAATTGAATGCATTCCTGTTTGTTTGGCTGTTTGTGTTTGTTTGAGGCAGAGTCACACTATGTAGCTCTGACTGGTTTGGAACTCCCTATGTAGACCAGGTTGGTCCTGTGGAGCTCTTCCTGCCTCTGCCTCCAAAATATACCACCGTGCCCAGCAGGCATTGGGATTTTCCTAATGTGCTCTCTCCCTTACATGGATCTCCGATTACTGTCAAGTGTAAACATTCCTGCTGTCAATCTCCTGATCCCTCTCTGATCTACCTTCTTGCTACCTTCTTGCTACAGCCTACCATTCCAGTTTCCATCCCAACTCAGCTAGTCATCCTTCACCCATGCACTCTCTCCACATTCCCTTCACCGCACATTTGTTCCCACAATCTCCTCCTCAGTACATGTTCCTTCTAAGGCTGAGTCATCTTCCTCCCTCATCACAAGTCCATCCACAGCTATCACAGCTGAGTCCATGGGCAGAGTGAGTTTAACACTGCAGAGTTCTTGTCTAGGAGTTCTTGGTGGTAGACTGTTTTGGTCCCCAGCACCCAAAATATAAGTCAAAAAATTTCAGTGTTCCCTATGATGGACAGCGAGTAATAGTGCTCACCAGATGAAACCCCATGAGCCCTGGGATTTGTACCTAATGACAGAACGAGTCACACAGGAGATGCTGAACAGTTTCTGTGAATTTGTTTAATTTTAATCAGGAAGGGATCCAAGGCCAAAGGGTGGTTGAAGACAGACAATTTAGCAGAATTCCTGATGCCATCAGGAGAGGTGAGGACAGGTTGGTAACTGAAGTATGTCACAGAATGAAAGACTTAGTCTTTAGTGGGTCCTGACTGAGCCTTCTACGTGCCCCCTCTCACACGGAGCACTCCTTGGCTACTTCAGATCAGAAGCTAACCCAGTGTAAGGACGAAGCACAGCTGGCCAAAAACAACCTACAAGACGCTCATCGGAAAATTGAGAATTTCCTTCTCCTGGATAAGGAGAAGACAGAAGTCATTGACGATCTGCAGAATCAGCTGCAGAAGCTGAAGAAGGAGCGCAAGGCAAATGAAGAGGAGCGAGCAGAAACCAGGTACCGCAGCCCCAGCGGTGAGATAGTGACATGCCAGGACCTAGGGTGGGACCATCGCCACAATCCATCAACACAGGCCCTGAAGCTCCCCCTGTGGTCACCTTGCTATAGGAAACAGCTCGAGGAGCTGGCCTCAGAACTCAGTGAAAGCCAGAGGAGGCTTTCAATTTCAGAGAAGGAAAAGCTGACGCTTCAGAAGACCCTGGATGAAGATGAGAAGAAAATAAGCAAGTTGCTTGATGAAGCCAAAAGCAACGAGCAAAAGGTAAGAGAGAGGCAGGCAGCCACCTGCCCGGCCTGAGGCTGAGTGGCTCAGTCTCTATTAACTTTCCAGAATTTGTGTTAAACTGTTTCACCAGCCACTCAGGACTAACAGTGAGCATTTTCAAGGATTACACTTAAACATAGACATAACCAGAGGACTGATCGGGTTGTTGTATTGGTTACTTTTCTGTTGCTGTAACAAAACAGCATAGCCAAGGAAACTCAGAGAAGAAAAAGGTTATTTGGGCTTACACTGCAGAGCATTCCAGTCCATCACAATGGGGGTGGGAAGAGCTGCAGCAGGGTGCTTTCAGGCCTCATCTTGAACCACAAGCACAAAGCAGGAAGCCCATCCCCAATGACAAAGTTCCTCCAGCAAAGCCACATAGCCTAACACCTAACCCAAACATTGCCAACAACTGGGGACCAGGCTCCTCATGTAGGAGCCGATGAGGGACGTTCTCATTCAAACCAACACGACTGGTTCATTCATTCCTTTGTTTGCAGTAAATGCTCAGACTCCACTGACCTATTTCCCCAGCTTCCCCTGCTCTTCTTCTGATGACTGTCCTTGTCCATGAATTGAAAGTCTTTGATCCCTGATCCTTTTGTGCTCTTCTGAGATTCACTTTATTCAAAGAGGTTTTCATGTGAAGAGTTGGTTAAGTGGGCAAGAAGGTCGGCATTACAGAAACTAGACCCATAAATAAGTTGGTTTAGCTAAACAAAGAAAGGTGTCTCGGAGCATTAAAGCAAATGTTCCCACCTTATACGCAGGGAGGGAGAGCTAAGAAGTCGCCCTCAAAGTTGTTTCCACCCCTCCCTGGATTTCTTTTCCCAAATATGATAGTATAGAACTGTCTTCCAGCCTACTCTTCCCCCACCCCTCCCTTCAGCAAAGGGAGCTAACAAATGCCAAAAACAAGCTAGAAGAGGAACTTCTGGAAGTTAAAATATTACTGGAGGAGAAACGGGAGCAGCTGAAAAAGAGCAAAGAACAGGAAAAGTTGCTGGAAGCAGAAATCGAGGCTTTGCAACAGGAAGCGAAAAAGAGGGAGAAGATGGTGAGAGAGAGACCCTGGGAAGATTGGACTGTGAATTTGGGGTTGAGAGGGTGGCAGACATCCAGGATGTTCAGCAGAGGATGAGAGACCAGAACAACCAGGGCAGAGAAGGAGCGAAGGGGCGGGGGTGGGGGAAAGGAGTTTCAGATTAACCCCTCTCCGGGGTCGGGGGATCTTTACTGTTTACTATCAGGCGAAAGAGCATCTGAGGAAACTGGAGGAGGAGAAAGAGAACCTCCAAACAGAGCTCAACTCCTGTTCTTCACACCTGGAAAGCTCTATCAACAAATTCAACAACTCCCAAAAGGTCATCCAAGAGCTCAACGTAGAGGTGAGTAGACAGCAACCCCAAAGAAGGGACAGTGCCTCCCTGGTTTGGCTGCCTATGCATGCTGAGGCCCTGGCAGCTCATCTCTGTCTTTTAATGGGTGGCAGGTTGCTACAGACCCTGTTAACTGATGGGGGGGTTGGGGAGTTCTTCAAGTAACCGTACTTGGGGAACCCTGCCCCCACCAAAAAAAAAAAAACACCTCAGTGAATTTGTTGTTTGGAGCTACTTGAGAAAGAACATTCTCAAAACTAATTTGAAAGCATAATTGGTGCTAGGAGACGGATACTGCATTCCAGCTCCGAGTTTAATTATGCGGATGAAAGTCACGGGGCTGTGACATAGCCAAGGAACTGCGCTTGAACTCAGCCATTCTCTTTCCATCTGCTTTACTCTTAACAAAGTATATACCACTGTGATCCCCCATTTGCAAAGGAAAGAAAAGCCGAATCCCAGGGCCACTAATTAGTAAGTGACGGGATGAAGCAGTGTTTGAACCTGGATCATCCAGCTCTAATACCCGTCCCTTTTCTCCAGCACACATAGTGTGATACTTTCCCACAGCCGAATATATACCATCTTTCTCCTTAACTCAATACTATGGTAAAAAGTAATCACAATTTTGGTTCATCATTGTGTTTCTAGTTTGAGTCCTGCTTGTGTGTCTCTTTTTTTACATGCTTGGAATACTCTAAGAAATGAAATAAGGCTGTTGCAACTAGAAAGTACTGATAAGAGAGATTGGTATACAACAAGACTGGAAAGATAGTAGAAACAGACCTCACGGTCTCTGTTAAGAGATTTTGAGTTGCATTTTAAAAGCAATGGAAATCTATTGATAGGATTTCCTCAGAGGGAAAAGACATACGAAACTGTGACTAATGTGCAGAAAAGTATTGGGGAAAAGGTGAGTGTAGCTGCGAGGCATCCAGTTAGGAGGGTGAACAGATTAGGGTGGCAGGAGGGAAAATCTACTGATGGACCAGCCACAGGACAAAGCCAGGAAGCAAGGCTGACATAGTGGCTACACATCCTTAAGGTTTCACTTCTGCCTCCAGACTTAGAAACAAATCTTTGTCCTAGATTTAAAGTCTACAGGGAGGTGACTCACTTTATTCATAATAATTCACATCCGTGTGGCGACTGATAGGTTACAAAGCCTTTTACATGCATTGTCTCATTTGCTATTCACAAACACTGTATGAAAGCGCTGTAAGGTTCTCAGCCTGTGAAGGAAGTACTGAGGGCCTGAGAAATAAGTGATGGACTCTGGACCTCAACTCAGATTGTGTGATTCAACATCTCAGCTGCTTTTAACCACTCCGGTATACTCATTGCCAAGTGTAAGATGTAGGATTGTTTTAAATACACTTCAGTCAAAGTTGTGTTCAGTGGGTCCGCTTGCACCGTACAATAGTTGAATCTCCAAATAGTCAGTATAACTTTCCATCCAACCAAAAATTTAAGATTACATGACTATTGTGTGGCTCTTTTGTGTTATGCTCTAAGATCCAATAAGGAGGTAGAGATGACTATAATACATACAAGAGCTGGTCAACTGAAGTACAGTATCATAGCTATTAGCTTGGCGTTGGATTCTAGATGTGTGTGTGTGCAGGTGCCCATGGGTATCTGTGAACATATGTGTGTGTGCAAGTGGAGACCAGAGGACAACTTAAGGGGTCAACTTCGCGCATCATCTGTCTTTTTTGTTTTGAGACGGGGTTTCTTGGTGGCCTAGAAATCACCAAATAGGCTAGTTGTCTTGGCCTGTGAATCCCACGGATGCTCCTGTCTCAACCTCCCCAGCACTGGGATTAGTTATAAGAGCACACTGCCATAACCAGCATCTTTTTTTAATTTTATGAGTATGTATGATTTGCCTATATGTATGTCTATGTAGAACACAATGCCTGTGGAGGCCAGAGAAGGCATCAGATCCCCCCAGTACTGGAGTTATAGATGTTTGTAAGCTACCATGTGAGTACCAGGAATTGAACTCAGGTCCTCACTAAGCAATCTCTCCAGCAATCTCAAGACGCATCTTTTTAAAAGCAGTTCGAGGAACCTAACTTAACTCCTCAAAAGCACTGTGTAGTCTGAGCTGTCTCCCCAGCCCAGATTGACGTCTTTGTACCTGTGACACATACTCCATGTACTTAGCATGTCCCGGTGCTGCTTGTTAGTGGAGATATGGTAGCCATAATAGGCAGCGTGGCTAGAGAGATGCAGGGAAGATTGGAAAGAGCTCTGTGTTCCATGACAGGGAGCTGATAAGAAGTGAGCGTGAACACCAGTCCTCAGCAGTTTATGGCAGAGAGCCCAACTCCCGTCTCTCTCCTACAGTCAGACGTCTGTGGCCAGGGACAGCCTTGATAGTGTGTTCTTGTTCCCTAAAGATAGCCCGCCAGAAAGACTCCATCATGATTCTGCAGACAAAGCTCGACTCGGCTCTACAGAAAGAGAAGAACTTAATTCAGACCATGGTCAGTAAGGAAGCCTACGAAGAAGCCATGCGCAAGTCGGGCATCTGCCAAGATGACCTGACACAAGCTCTGGAGAAGGTGAGGCCATGCTGGTTCTCCACCAAGGGAGAAGTTCAGGAGCTATGAGTGAGCAGGAGCCAACGACTGACACTCCTCATTGCATTTCAACTCTTGCCTGGACAGGGCTGTCTTGCCCAACGAAAGCCTGCATTCTCTTAGTTTTATATGTTGTTGCCCTTGTGTTTGTTGTGGGGTA
Organism: Pachyuromys duprasi; assembly: GCA_028658305.1. Taxonomy (NCBI): domain Eukaryota; kingdom Metazoa; phylum Chordata; class Mammalia; order Rodentia; family Muridae; genus Pachyuromys; species Pachyuromys duprasi. The sequence goes on from CM053744.1 coordinate 45,029,864, forward strand.
GCAGAGATGGTCTTTCCACTCACGGGTGATTCAGGGACAGGGTCTTTCCCAAAGTCGGGATTGTCAGGGAAATTCCATGCACTATCTCTGGGGATCATGCCTACAGATCAGTGGATCTGAGTAGAAAGAAAGGAAATGGAGGGAGGAGGGTTAAAAGACCAGGGAGGGAAATGCAGAAAGCCAAGCACTGTCCTTCCCCACCCCTCTTTAACACTGGCAAGCCGACCGTGGCCAGAGGACAGAGAAAGCCTGGAGCCTTCTGTACTAAAGACTCAGCTCAGAGGGCCAGGGGCCCTGGTGGCCACTCTAATCCACTCTATCTTTGCCGGAAGCTCACTCATGCCACCTCTGAGACAAAGAACCTGCAGCACATCTTGCAACAGACCCAAGAGAGGAAAGCTCAACTGGAAAATGAAATCATAGCTTATGAGGAAAGGATGAAAAAGCTCAATATGGAGTTAAAAAAACTGCAGGGCTTCCACCAGCAGAGTGAGCTAGAGGTGAGGAGGGGGCTGGTGGTGCGCTTGGGCTGCCTTCCTCTTAGAGGTCCACAAGGTCACCTTTTGCATGCAGAATTATTTAGCACTCAGCCATACTCTTTGGCTGCTGTGTTCACCCCACCTTCTGGAATGACAGGCAGGCAGGAAGATCAGAGCAGGGGTGCCCTCTGCTGGTCACTGGAAATAACAGGCATCCTCCCAAGCCTATCTTCCCAGGTGGAGAGGGCGACTTGCCTCGTCCCCGCCCCTGCCCCTGCCCCTGCCCGCCCCCATCACTTTGCACTCCTGAGCAGGTGCACAACTTTGACAAGAAACTGGAGGAGATGAGCTGCCAGGTGCTTCAGTGGCAGAAGCAGCACCAGAATGACCTCAAGATGCTAGCTGCGAAGGAGACGCAGCTTCGGGAATTCCAGGAGGAAATGGCTACCCTGAAAGAGAACCTCCTTGCGGATGAGAAGGAGGTGGGCACTGTTTCGATTCTGCAACTTCCTCTCTCGCCCTCCTGACTGCACAGTCTTTGTGGATGCCAGGAACAAGGAATACAAACACACGCACATACATCTGCTGGAAGCAGAGTTCAGATATTCCAGGAAACTACCCTATTTCCCTGTGGTTTTGTGCTTTAGAGAGATATTGACCAAGACCCTGTCTCAGCAGAGGACAACAGTTACCACTCACAACCCCCAGCTCACATCCTGCCAGGTTTTGCCGTCCAACTGGTTAAGTGGCCTTCTAGATATGGCCCACATCCAAAAGCCAGAGCAGGACTCATGGCAGGCATCCTAGGATATCTTAGGGTGGCCACAGGGTCCTTGTTTAAATGAAAAAGAAGCACTTCTTCTCCCCGGTTTTCTTCCCCCATCTGTTGTGACATCAACTCAGCACACTATTGCTCTAGTGTGCTGAACAAGTCGTTTCACTGCCATTAGCCCGAGAACCATTGTTGAAAGTGTACAGTCTACCGTGTGTGCCATGACTGGTGCCTCCTCAGTAGCATCACCACAGTGAAGAATGCAGGTCTCCAGTGTGGCAACTCTGGCCCCCAGGTTGGGCAGGGGTGGGTTTTTTTTGGGGGGGGTTGTTGTTGTTTTCTAGAAAGAAAAATCCAGACTGTGGGGAGTGGGGTAGCCATCGGTACCTCCATCCCTTACAGTCTCATTTTCTTCTCGTATGCAAAGCCATGCTGCCTGTCCCCGAGGCCGACAACCAAAGACACCTGTAGGATCCGCCAGGACAGTGATCAGATTATGTGTAACATGGAGCATTGGGCAAAGGAGCAGAAGTAAGTACCTGAGACAAAAGTAGGGGGCAGGTCCCACGGCCAGGCCAAACTGAGAGCCGCAGGGACTGCCCACACATGCCTGCCCGAGGACTCACTCACATACAAGGGTTGGGAATCAGACAGAGCGGGGGGGGGGGTCTCACCCCTTCAGGCCAGTTTGCAAAGCCTGCAACATAACAACCGAGTATCAGCAGATGCAAGGCACACTTCCCTAGGATATAAACTTCCTCTTCCCGATTGTATCCAGGCTCCTGTGGATCCCTTGAACCCATTCCCTTTGCGACTTGCCAAAGATTCACAAAGCTCTCCCTCTAGGGACAAGGTGCTGAGAGGAGGCAAGGAGCCAGCAGAAACCCTGCTGGGAAGATCCGTGCTCATCAGTAAGGTTCTTCTCGCTCATCTAGGGAAGAGTCATTCTCTACCCCGTGTGTCTTATTACAGGATTGCCAATGAGAAGCTCGGAAACAAGCTACGAGAGCAGGTCAAATATATTGCCAAGCTGACTGGTGAAAAGGAGTAAGTTGTCCTCCCTGCATGGTTGCCTCTTGGGACCACCCCTGGCTGATGGACGTTCTGTATAGGGACTAGTTCCCTCCCCCCCCCCCCAATAAAGAGAGAGAGATCCAGATGGACCCTGAGACCTGAAACAGTTCCTTAAGTTGGATAATGAATTGGAGGGGAGAACAGGACCACTATGACATGGAGAATAAGAAGCCAAGGCCACTGAGAGAAGAGTGGGACAGAGAGTTAGGAAATGCAGGCCACACCAGACCCTGCCAGGGGGGCACATGGACCAGGGGGCTACAGAAGACAGACTGTCAAAGAGCAAGTGGACAATGCATGTGACCAGAGAAGAGGCTGAAAATCCATTCCATCACATGATCGCTTCTAAAAAGGACCATGAGACTTTCTAATGGGGAAAAAAACATTTTATGAAAAGATTTAGCTAAAATAATAGTTGTCATAATCTTGAGAGCCCCATACCCAGGGTCACAGGTCACCATAACTTCAAAGCCTGCCTGGGCTATATATTTAGTTCAAGGCCAGACTGGGAAATTTAATGAGTCCTTGTCTCAAAAATCATAAATTAGGAAAAGAGCTGGGGACATAGTCCAGTGGCAGCACACTTGTATGATTTGAGCAAGACCCTAGGCTCAATCCTTAGGACTGCCAAAAAAGATTAGAAAGGAATAGAAAACTCCAGGCTTTTTTTTTTTTTTACCAAGTTCCAGAAACAGCCATTTCACCATGAACTCATTCTTGAACTTCTTTGGTCTTATTTGAAGGAAAACCATTTTTTAATACTAATATTAGCTCAACTAATACTGGCATTCTAACTGTTTCACACACATTGACTTTTTTAATCTTCCTGTGACCTCATGAGCTGAGAATATAGGCACTCCTTGACTTAGAGTGGGGGTATGTCTGGATAAATTCATCATAAATTGAAAATATTATTCAGCCAAACATGCATTTAATACCCAAAATGTATCGTGTGGAGCAGCTTAGTCCTGTGGTGGCCTGCAGAGCAGCGGCTGTGGCTGAACCGGAAGCTTCAGCCCATTGCCGTTTCCCAGCGTCCCCTAAGATACCTGGGCCACATCTTGCCAGTCTGAGAAAGAAAAAAAACCAAATTCAAGGTACAGTTTCCTACTGAGTGCTATCATTTTCACACCATTATGAAGCCAAAAATATTGTAATCTGAAGCATAGAGCCAGGGTCTATCTGTAGTGATAGAGCCATTTGTAGAAGAGAGAAATGATCCTGAAGGCTGAGTGTCGCCCTCTGTCCCCACAGAGTCTCTGTCATCCCAAAGCTGTCAAGACTTGCTGGGAGAAATCCATAAGTTGATAATAGTTGCCATCTGTTAACCCATAGAGAAGATACTAAATTATCTTTCCTCTGCTCTATATCCCTGCCTCTACCAACATATCTGTAAAATGGGGAGAAAAATTTGGCCATGTTCTCAAGAGGGCCAGGAGCCCTGTCCTCTCTCCTCTTCAGAAAGGGGAGCAGAGAAAACTAGGGTGTTGGTTTTGTTGGCTTTGGGTGACAGTGTTTCCTGGACAGAGTTCTGAGCATCCAAGGTGAGAGCTGCCTAGAGCAGCCTTCTGGTTTTTCTCTCAGATTTCCATCATTTGTCAAACTGAACCCCAGACAGGGCAGGCTTAATTGTCCCCATCAAAAAATACAGGCCAGAGGCCCAGAGGGGATCTTTTTCCTGGATCTTCCTCATCCCCCAGATTCGGGACACAGAGTGTGTGTGGGAACCCAGCCCTGAAAAGGTAGGCCCACCTCACCCCTTTCCTGTGACAGCTTCTGGGTCCTTCCCGATAAGGAGCCAAGCAGACCAAACCTTCCCTCCTCCCCTCCCTCTCCCTCCCGCAGCCACCTCCACAACGTAATGCTCCATCTGCAGCAGGAAAACAAAAAGCTGAAGAACGAGATAGAAGAGAGGAAGCTGAAGGCTGGGAACGGGAGGATCTGCAACAAAGTCCTGAGTCCAAGCAAACTGGAGGCCACCACAAAAGGGAAGCCGTGCGGTACGCTGGGCTGGAGAGGAGTAACCCAGGACCTGCCACCGAAAACGGACGTCACCAAGTATATGGGGATGCCCCACTTCTCGGGTGCGCGTGCCGCATGCTCTTTGCTACCATAATGTCTCCTTTCACTTGTCCCATGGACCAAAACTGCAATGTGACGTCATTTTATTTTAAAGATCACTGGATTAGACTTCCGAAAGGAAGAAGCAAAGAGGTTACTAGAGACCTTTGGTCACACGTTTAGTTTGCCTTGGACCGGTGACCAATCCTTCCACATCTGTAATGTCCCTCAGATATGAGAATGTTGGTGATAGGCAAGTGCCTCGTATCTCAGACCTATCTCTTCCCTGACTCCATCCCATTGTGGGGTGTAGGGGAAAGAAGGAAAGAAAAAAATAGGCATCTTCTTTCGTTTATTTGGCTGGAAACCCCACAACAGCACCCCAGCCCTCCATTCAGCCTGGGCCTATGGTACTGTTCCTACTACCTCTTTATTTCACGAGACCCCAGATGTTACTCTACCACAGAGCTGCCTTAGCCATGAGGCTGGCCCTGAAGACGTCAACCATTCATTTCTCCTCAGATTAAAGCTTTCATTTCTTCCCTATTCCCCCAGGATCTTCATATTCCTAGAATCGGACCCTCGCCCTAAGCTCCTTTTTACATGGTTTCTGAGGACAGCGAGTTCCCATCCCTTTTTCTTGACTGGAACCAGCCCCTGTGGTCATCTGTCAAGACCCCTGCCTAGTTTGCAAGATGTTCATGCTTTATTGAGTTTTGTCTACTTCCTGAAGTAGAGTGAGCTGTGGTACCCCACTCCCCCGACCTCCAGGCCAAACTATGAAATAAAGACACAAACAACACAGACTCCATGTCTCTGAGGTGTCTCTGTGCCACCCATCACCAGCAACCTGCCCATCCCTGTGTTCTCCACATGCCAAAACATGCTGGTCTCTCTTTACTTTTGTAAGAGAAATAGCGTTAAGTTACCTGGATTTGGTTTTTAAACCAACAAGAGGGGATTAGTGTCTTTTTGTGTTTTTGTTTTGTTTTGTTTGTGTGTCTCTGTCTGGAATTTTAAATATTAAAAAAAAATCTAGATGCCCTGTTTTTCCCTCCACGAAGGAAAATAGTTCTAGGACCCAAAAGAAAGTGCTAGAAATAGGTGATGCATTTTCCAAGCAAGGATGAATGAGCCCACCATCTGTCTCCTCCCTGGCTGCTGTATTACATTCCTCCTTTTAACAAGTTTACTTTTCTCCCCAGCCAGGGCAATACAAGTAAAATTCCATTATAACAAACTCCAAGGACAGCTAAACCACTTTATTGTGGTAGGATTTTGTTAAGCTGAGTACATGTCTGGAATTTATATTTCCAGTCCATAGGAAATAGAGACAAATAGCTACCAGGGTAAAATAAGAGAAAGAAATGGAAGAGCTTGCATTTCTGAAAGGTTGGGAAGATGGAAGGAAGAAGCCCACTGCTGGGCAATGATTCTCAAACACCCTTGCCTCTCTCCACAGCCAAATCAAGACCAAAAAAAAAAAAAAATTGCTGCTAATCATAATGTTTCAACCTCGCCAGGCTGCAGGAGGGCTGCAGAAGTTCCTGTGCCAGCAGGAACTTCCAGAGGGAAATGAGGTACTGAGAAGCTTTGGAAACCTCTCGTGGTGTTTGATGTCCATCTCCCCAACTTGGTTTAGAATAGCATTTATTTTCTAGAAAAAAGTACAACTGAAAAAGAAAAACACCCGATACCAATGAGACCTACATCATGGCCTTAGATACCGCCCCTTTATTCAAAACCAAGTTTAATATCCTTAAAGTCCACAGTCCAGTAGACTTTTAAAAGGCAGGCATATCTCCATAATTCATATACATTAGCCAAAATGACAACCTTCAGATACCATGAATGTCACATAGTTATTCTAAGCTGTCTTTCATTTTCTGTGGGGGTGATTATATCAGATCAAAACAGAAGCAAAGTATGAGAAAGCAAGGAAATAGAAATGTTTTACTATTTCACCCAGTCACCTCACTGTGAAAGCTCAGGCAGGCAGAAGACCGGCATAGGCAGAGAGAACAGACCTAGAGAAGGAAGGAGAAAGAGGAAGAAGCTATGCGTTCCTTAAGAAATAAAGAAGTCAGTTTCCATGCCCTTTAATATCTGATACTAAAAAGAAACGGTTGTGGCAATACATTTTGTCATTAAAACATACACAACAAAGTGGGCGTAAAAGGCAAGTTCATCTGCATAATAAAAGCTCCATATGAAAAACCCAGAGCTTCATGCTCACACCTAACAGGTTTCCTCTGAGAATAAGAACAAGACAAGGATGCTCACTTTTGCCTCCGTATTTAAGTGCCAGTAATTGTATCCAGAATACTTGCGGGGGGGGGGGGGAAGGGGAGCAGAAAAAAAATATCCAAATTATCTGAGTGGTGGTGGTGCAGCCCTTTGATCCCAGCACTCAAGAGGCAAAGGCAATTGGATCTCTGAAGTCAAGGCCAGCCTGGTCTACAGAGTGAGTTTCAGGACAGCCAGGGCTATACAGAGAAACCCTGTCTAGAAACAAACAATACCCCAATTAGAACAGAGGGCTGGTGAGATGGCTCAGCAGGTGCAGTGGTTTAAATAAGCATGTCCCCCAAAGGCTCAGATATTTGCACACCTTGCCCCTAGTTGTTGGCACTGCTTCTGGAGGTTTAGGAAGTATGTCACTTAGGGTACCACTTCTTGTTTCCATTTAAAGATACAGCCTCAGCTTCCTGTTCCTGCCACCATACTTCCACCTCATTATGATGGTCTCCTAACCCTCAAACTCTCTCTTCTTTAAGTTGCCTTGGTCGTGGTATTTTATCACAGTAACAGAACAACTAATAGAGCAGACTAAAGCGCTCACTCAGCAAACCTGGATACCTGGATTCCATCTCTGAACCCATATCAAAAAGCTGGATGTGGTGGCACACCCCTGGAACCCCAGCACTCCTACAGTAAGATGGAAGGCAGAGAAAGAAAGAGGCACCAGAAAGTTCATGGGCCAGCCTGGAGTATGCAGCATTGCAGGAAAAGGGCGGCCCTGCCTTAGTAAGTTGGGTGGAGAGAACCGACTACCAGTTACCTCCGTTCACAGATCATATTTTTGGTAGAAAACCCTGTGTGGGGGTGTAGCTTAGTGGAGCACTTGCTGAGCATGCAGAAGGCCCTGGGTTCAATCCCCAGCACCTAGGAGGATGAAGGACAAAGACTAGGAATCCAAGGTCATCTTTAATTACATAGGAAGTCTAAGAATAAACCAATTCAGGGAAGTAGCAGGATTAAAAAGGTTATACACAAAGCTCAGTTGCATTTTTATATACTAAGAACAGTCTGGAAAAAAATTACAAAAACAATACCACTTACTATAGAATCAAAAAGAATCAAATATATAAGGCATGGTGGCACATAACTGTAATCCCAACATCCCGAAGGCTGAGGTAGGAGGATCACAAGTTCAAGGCCAGCTCAGGAAACAAAAATATTAGAATTAGTCAAGAGAGTTGTGCTGGCTAGTTTTAATGCAGGCTAGTGATTTAGGAAGAGGGAACCTCAGCTGAGAAAATACCACCCCAGAATGGTCCAGGAGCAAGCCTGCTGGGCATGTTCTTGATGACCGAGGCAGGCAGAGCCACCCCCGGGCTGCTGATCCTGGGTACCATAAGAAAGCCATGAAGAGCAAGTCGGGATGTAACACCCTCCATGGCCTCTGCATCAATTCCCGCCTCCAGGTTCCTGCCCTAACTTCTCCAGATGACAGACTACAAACTGTGAAATGAAATTAGCCCTCTCTTCCCCAAGTTGCTTTTGGTCGTGGTGTTTTATCAAAGCAATAGAAACCCTGACTAGTAACAGGGCGAAAGACTGACGGGATGACAATGCTAAAGGAGAAATAAATAGAAACAGTCCATGTTTATGGACTGGAAAACGTAGTATCAATCTGCTAGAGGATCCAAATGGATTTATAGATTTGGCACAACTTCTATCAACATTCCAATGATATCTTTTGCAGTAATAGAAAAATTCATGCTAAAATTCACATATAATTTAAGTGAAACTCAATCATAAGGAAGAATAAAGCTGAAGAACTCATACTCTGATTTTATAACTCTTTTTAAATGTTTCTTTTCCGAGTATGGATATATTGCCTATACACTATGTGTGTCTGTGTGTGTGTGCCAGAAGTGGGGGTCAAAGCCCCTAGAACTGGAGTTACAGGTGGTGGTTGTGAGCCATCATGTGGGCTCTGGGGAATTAAGCCTGGGTCCTCTGCAAGAACATTAAGGGTGCTTATCCCTTGAGTCTGCAAAGCTTTACTGGACAAAACAGAGTGGCCGTGTCATGAAGATACTCCTGTTGAGCGCTGGAAGTGTACAGAGAGCCCAGACAAACACTCTTGCACATATGGCCACGTGAGTTTTGACAAGGGTAGCAAGACCTTTCAATGGGTAAAGGGACAGCCTTCAAAAACACGGACTGGAAAAATGGGAGATCAATATGCAGATGAATGAAAGAGACCTTTACTTAACAGCATGTATAAAATCAACTCAACGACGAAGGCTAAACTCAGATAACTAAAAAGAAAGCACCCCGTCAGCCCCATGCAGGGCCCTTTCATAAACTGCTCAGGCAACCAGTGCCCTCACTCCATCAAGTCCAAAACATTAGGAGTTCATTTCAGGGTCAGATATCTAAACAGAAACCACAGGACATTTTTGGAAACGTTTCTGACCACTAGAAAGAGAATCAGGGATGGCCAGAGGAAGCCACTAAGAACTGGTGGTAAGGCTGCCCTAAAGCATCTGTAATCGCGAAAGCTTTGTAGACACAGGTCCAGACTAAACCTCAGGCAGATGCTTTAACATCCACCTTCAGGCAGAGCTGCAGGATCAGGAAGCTGTCCAGGCATCTTGTGGCATCTGTATCCTTAGCCAGGTGTTCCTTACGTTTAAATTAAGTTGCATTAGACCCATAGTTTTCATAATCCCCTGTTTTTCTCATCTAAAGGAACATGTAAAGGGATTTGTGTCATTAATCTCAGCTTATTAGGTCATGACACTATCAATTAGAACCCATTCTTCCTATTCCATTGTCTCCTCAGCCTGAACCTGTAAATTGGTCCTCTGCTTAGCCACCTTCCCTGGGCCATCTGGACACCCTCTCCTAGCCTTCCCACCCAGAGTCAAAATTAGGTTTCCCAGGCAAGCAGCTGGAAGCTTCTTTGAAGAAACTACACACACCCAGGGACAGCTAACCCGAGCCCCTGCTCCCCACCCTCCCATTAGTAGGCCATCAAAGCGTCACCATTGCCTAGCTGCTTCAGAAACAGCTGGTATTCACAGATCTTGGCCTGTCCTGTGCTGGATGCCTTGAGCCATTCTCAAATCTCTACACCTAAGCTAGGAATCCCGGCCTAGAGGCTCAGACGGTGAAGTGCCTAGGTTCAGATCCCCAGCACCCATGACAAAACACAGGCATGGTGGCATCAGTCTCTATGCAGAGGGGCAGAGATGGTGGGTCCCTGCAGCTTGCTCGCCAGCCAGTCCAGCAAAATTGAATTCTAGATTCAGTGAGGAAAAACTATCTCAAAAGATGAGGTGGAGAACAACTAAGGAGGCCACCTAAGACCACCCTCTGGCCTCTTCCACACATGCCACGTGCACTCACACTCACATATGTGCACATAAGCACCTGACCATGTGTAAACACACACTCATGCCCATATAAAAGCCATCCCATCAGCACAGTGTACACAGATCAAAGCTAAGGTTCTAGAAAGATCTACCAAAGGACAGACGGACAGAACAAGGGCTCTGCCTCTCCTGTCTTTATTGTAGGGCTAAGAGCAGTAAGAGAGAAGGGAAATTAAAAATGCAATCACATTGTACAAATAATATATTTATTTCCAAATCCCAAGTGATAACCAAATTACAAGTGTCTCTGCCTCTATCTTGCTTCTTTACACAAGATTAAAAAAGTTTCAGTCACAGCAAGCCGCTCATGTGCCAAGTGCCCTGGGGGCAGGTTATACGGATGTGATGGTCCAGCCACCTCCTGCTGCTCAAGCAGTTACTCGGGCACTCTGCACTCCTTGCCAAGCCCTGCCAAGCCCTGCCCACCAGTGCCTCTTCCTGTGGCAGAGCCTGGCTCGGCAGGAACCGCCCAGCCTAGATGAACACAGATGAAAGCCTTTGTCCAGGCCCTTAGGGCAATCTGGCTGGAGCTCCTAGAACTTGGTACCTGGCTGCCATCCTCTCCTGGGACAGCCTCAGCTCACAGTCCAAAGCGGGCTGGTGTGCGGCGAGGCGTCATGGGCTCCCCCTGCTCCTTCCGACCTGGAGTGTAGATCTTTGTGGACCTGGACACATACACAGGAAGTTGGAAACAATGCTTCCCTCTGAGCAGGGACCCAACAAGACCAAAGGCCTGGAGGTCTTGCTGTTTCTGACCCAATGCACAGCAGCTCCAAGGCTGAAGGACCTCACCACCTCACACTACCTCCCTCCAATGAGAACAAGAAGTCACCGCACTCTGACATCTATTAAGGAGTTAACAATGGATTTAGACAATTCCTTTGTGGCCCCTAGATAAGCAGATCGCCACTTTAACCGTGTGACAAAGCACTGCACTTGCCTTTGTCCCCATTCCTAGAGGACTAAGTTGAGGGCTAGGGCCTCTCAGAACACTCTTGCTGGTTCATGCCCACCTTGAGAGAGGTGGAGCTGGCTGGCCTGGCCAAAGAGACCAGTCATGTGCAGAGAGCAGGGGCTCTGGGCCATGTGCTATCAACAGCCGAACCCATGAAGAGGGAGGATGCGGAGGACCAGAGGCTGTGTTCAAACGCCAAGGCAATGATTCAGTCATCCACATCAATGTCCTATGACATTTAACTCAGTTAAAAGCTGTGAGTATCAAAGCTTACTGGAGTGTGCGTGACTGGCAAAACCTATGAGTATATACTGTCACAAATCAATGTGCCAAGGGAATGGCCCCAAGGACAAATGAACTTTCACATCTAGGATCCACGCATCCTCCTCCTACACACCTCTCCTTGTGGTTCCTTTGCATTAGTAAAAACTATTAATTAAACTGTGTCCTGGGTTCCTGAATCATACCAGAAACCAGACCAAGTCTGTGGAAATCCCCAAATTTAAAGAGCTAATCTGCTGGTGTGAGAGGTGAGGACAGGCTCGTGGAGGACTATGCCCTAGTTGTCACACTCAGCCCGACTCTCTCCATTACGCCAGCACAGGTGCAGAAGCCCAACGCTCTCTTCTGTCTGGGGTTTTGGGTTTTGGTTTTTTGTTTTATTTTGTTTTTCCTAACCCCCTTGCCTAACAATAATTAGCTGTAAGACCCACACCAAGACTCCACGCCTACTTCAGGCTGATGACCAAGAACTGCAGCAGACATCTATGCCTCCCACTTGTCCAACTACCATCTCCACATGTGTGCACCCAGCACAAAGCCACCTCTGCACCAATTTCCCCTTGAAACTGACAATGCCTCTTAAACCCCAACTTAGCACCTGCCTGGTTCTGGGTTTTCCCCAAAGTGGAGCCTCACCTGACACTGCCCAGCGGGCTGCGCTTCTCCTGCTCCTGCCGCCGGGCACGCAGCTGCTCCTCGGCCAGAGCCATCTCCTCCTCCATGGCAGATGCTTCTTCTTTAGCCCGGCGACGATTCTCCTAGAGAAAGGCAGAGGGGACCGGCTGCAGAGGCTGTGTCTGTGCTTGGGGCCAGCTCTATGACCCCAGGCCACTGGGGCTCTATATCCTAGCACCAAGGGCACCTTTCCTTCTGCAGCTCAGGACTTTTTGTAAAATACTGGAGACAGACACTGGATAATTTAGTGTAAGCCAGTCACCCCTTAGCACTTCGTATATCTGTGTGTGTGTGTGTGTGTCCATGTGTGGGCAAATGAGCCCATACACAAGCCAGAGGGAGGATGTTGCTCATTGGTTATTCTCCACCTTATTCCCTTCAAATAGGGTCCGTCACTGAACCTGAAGTTCACCTAGGCTCCCCTTCAGCTAGGCTGGCTGTCAGGCTTCCCAGCTGTCCTTACAGGGGTGCTGGGGATCTGAGCATCAATCATCATGCCCATCGAGCAAGCATCTCACCCGCTGAGCCATCAACCCAACCCCAAGAACTGTCAAGGCAACCTCAAGTCAAGCTTTCACTTTTCCTCCTGGTGATACTGGAGACTGAACACATGCTGGTGGTTTACTACTGAACTACAACCACAGCCCAGAACACGCGTTCTTCAAATCAGGTTCACAACCATGCCAGGAGGTACACGCAAATCTTGAGGACACTGTCATGTGGCTGGAAAGGAACCTGTGTTTGTCCCAGTGTGGAGAGACTTATATGAAAAAGTTAGAATACAAAAGCAGGGCCACATTTTGTACCCCTAAATAACAGATCAAAGGGGGTTCATTAGTAAAAACCAAGTCTGAGGGATGGGGTCATCAGTAGAGGAACCAGCAGAGAGGCAAGCTGACACCACCAGAACCACAAATGCACCTGAGCATCATAAAACTGTGGCTATGTGTGCACATGTCTGGCTGAACCAGAGCCTAGCAAGCCTTTAGCTGCCGAAGTGTACGTGACAGAGACACAAGTTAGCCCCCGCTAAAGAAAGTAATCAGCCAAATGCACACTGAAACAGTATATAGGACAGATGACAATTGCTCCAATTAATCAATGTCATAAAGGGAGAAAGCAGATCCTGTCCCAGAGCGCAGGTATTAACACACTCAACCACCACGGCAATGTCCCATCCTAATTCAAGTAAATCAATCGTGAGATGTTATCTCTGAGATAAACGGAAAACTATGGATAGGAACTAGAGACCAGGTGGCACAGAAGATTAACTATTAGACGTGACAGTGGCATAGAAGCCATGTTGTTGAAATAAGTCCTGGCTGTCAGTACTTAAGGATAAAATAACAATCTCGGGAGGCACACTTTAAAATGTTCTGGGAGGACAAGCGATGAGTGGGAGATGGTAAAAAAATAAAAAAAGACTAATGTCAATTACAGAGGATAAGAGATTAGTTATTCACAGTGGCTTCTTTATAGTATTGTCTAGTTTTAAAAATATTTGAAGTTTCAATCAAGTCTAAAGAGCAAAAAGGCCCAGCCAGCCCGCCAGCTAGAGCAGTGCAGGGCATCAGAGAGGCAGGCTGGCAGGGTGCAGCTTTCACGTTTGGAGAGAAGTGAGGAGTTGGAGGAGCCTTTTTTAGCAGGTGGAAGGAAAATCTGCCCACAGGCAAACAGCAAAGAACGCTGACCTGCCGAGACTTGCCAGCCTGCTTCACACTGTAGAACATGGGGCCCAGCTCCGCCAGCCACTCTCCATCCACGGCGGTCACACACTGCATGTACTCCTGTGGGCACAAACGCGACATGGTGGAGGTCATGGGGGAGTTACGTCCCTCCCAGCGTGAGTCACAATGAGGAGCTATATGAGAAGGGTTCTACTGCTAGCCTTGAGGCTGGAAAATGCAAGGCACGTTACAATTGTCATCCCTTCTCCATCCACATGTATGAGTGAACAGCACCCAGCATTCAAGAGGAAAGCCCTGCCATACAGAAAGCCCCCTTGCTGGCACTAGGAGGGTCTACTCTCGCCAGCAGCCAGCAGGGGACGATCCTCTGGTATGGATGAGGCCACTGTGCTTACAAGTTAACTTGACACTCTCCCCACACAAAACTGAAAGCAGCCGCAAAGGCCCTGCAGAAAGAACAGGTGCCTAGGTCTCTGGAGCTCTAAACAAGGCATAGATGGTACAAAAGCCTGGCTCCAGCCAGTGCCCAGTATGGGGGGGACGAGACTCACCTTGGTGGTCATGACCAGCTCGTGATACACAATGTAATCGGGGGTATAGCCCATCCCAAAGAGGGAGCTGGTGGGATGTAAGTGGCAGGGCATTCCTGTGCGGATGTTCACATACTCCCCAATACCCTAGAGAAAAAATAGGTGGCCACATCACCAACAGTCTCAACATAAGTTTAGGGGAAGCCCAGATCTACAAACATGCATGAGAAAGGATTTTTGCCTACATGTAGGTATCAAGAAGAAAAGGGCCAGAGCTCTGTGGCTCCCGGGCTCACCTTGAGCTTGGCTGCCTGGTGGAAATAGGCAGCACAGATACACTTTCTAACAATGTCCCAGTCAGTGCCACACGAGGCCAGGCTCATCCGCTGCTGCACCATGATATCCTTGAGCTGGGCCCGTACCTCCCGAACCTAGAACAGGATACAGGCAAAACTAAGCCCTCCCATCTCCCACACCACCCTGCCTTCAGACTGTGGCCCTCTGGAGCCCTCCCATCTCCCACACCACCCCTCCTCCAAACTGTGGCCCTCTGGGCTGCCACCCCACCTTCCGCATGGCCTTGGCGTGAATGAAATGGTCATTGCACCAGATGGTAGAGTAATTATTGTTCTTCCACTGCAGGTAGACATTCAGGTAGGTCAGATGATCACTTTCAGGGACAGCAAACTTCTCACGGATTTGATCACTCTCCTCCTCTCTGCCCTAGGAAAAGAAACAGGGATCTTTAAATATAGGCGTGGGAGCTGGGCGTAATGGTGCATGCCTGTAATCCCAGTACTCTGCGAGGTTAGAGGCAGGTGGACTGCTGTGAGTTCAAGGCCAGCCTGGTCTACAAAGTGAGTCCAGGACAGCCAGGACTATTACTCAGAGAAACCCTGTCTCAAAAACCCAAAAGAAAGAAAGAAAGAAAGAAAAAAAGGAAGGAAGGAAGGAAGGAAGGAAGGAAGAAAGGAAGGAAGGAAAAGAGGAAGAGAGAAAGAAGGAAGGCAGAAAGGCAGGCAAGCAGGTAGGCATGGGGAGGCCAGACCCATGGTATATTCGGAGGATTCTAACACTACACCTGCCCACATGTCAATATGCATAACAATTCAGAATAGAAATAATTTATAATAAAATAAGATAAAACATTAGGTCTCAGGCAGAACCATACTACGATACTAAAGATGGTCTTGCAAATTTCCAAAACACTCTGAGGACCACTGACCCAGTCCTCCACCTCCCTCAACCAGCCTATGAGAAGAGAGCAAAGACAGAATCGCCACCCGTGCCCATAATGCAGAGGACAGAGCTACTCCCCTGCCAACGAGCCCTTGAGACCTCTGGGGAGAGAGAAGCCGGCGCTGCCTCCCTACCTTGGGCCTGTAGAAGATGGCAGGGACAGAAAGCATGGAGACGATGAGCAGGATCTCGGAGCTGCAGCCCATATCACAGGACACAATGAGCATCTTGGAGAGCGCGGGGTCCAGCGGGAACTCCACCATCAGCCGCCCCGTGGAAGTGAGGCCTCCTAGGAGGGGAGAAAAAGCCAGCAGTGCAGTGACCAGTGGCCAGAGGCAGGAGAGCTGCCAGTCCCCTGAGCCCCACCGGTGCTGGCACCTGTGTTGTCCAGGGCCCCCAGGATCCACAGCTGATACATGGAGTTGAGCATGTTGTCCTCTGGGGGCGGGTCCATGAAGTGGAACTGCAGCAGGTCCTGCACCCCCAGGGACTTGAGCAGCAGCACCACATTGGCGAGGTTGGTCCTCTGGATCTCTGGCACGGTGGTGGTCAGAAGTTCGTTCTTGTAGGCACTCTGTGTGTAGAGTCTGCCAGGGAGAATCCAATGACTGGGCTGCACCTGCCCTGCACTGGCTGCCGGCCCCTCACGTGGATTAGCTACACTCAGGGACCACACAGCAGAATGTCAGCAGAAACTACTCAAGAGTCTCAGAAGTAAGACCCTCAGCAGCCAACGCATCTACAAACAGGGACCTGTCCACCCACTTCTTTTCTCAGGCACCGACTTCTATCTGCTCAACCCCTTTCTTCTGTCATGGCTCTTCTGCTGGAGCCTCCTATATGGCTGTGGGAGCCAAAATGTCTGTGATGAGAATTACAGCATGTACTTGCTGAATTTCTGATGAACACATTATTGTTTTAATCACATAAGCAGGAGGAAAAATAATTGCATGAGTGAGAAAGCGTCACTATTTCACGAGGGCCCACCCTGCAGACGGCGGCCTGCCGTCCTTGCTGCTGTTCACTGAAGATGCCTTCTACAGAGCTGCCTCAGAGCTCAGAGCTTCCTGGAAAGATGACTCCGTCCACTCATCAGCATCACGGAGAGGCAGCCTTCAGCAGCGCCCAGCCTTGGGCCCGGCTCTAAGGAGGCCAGCAGCAGCAGAGAATCCCCCAGGTCTGGTCAGTAGTCCCAGCACTGCCCTGAGAAGCAGGCTGGCACAGGGCTCCTACCTGAAACACTGACCTGGGCCCGTCCTGCCAGCTCTCCCTGACCTCTGGTTGGCATTGGCCTGGCTAATGGGGTAAATCTGCAGAGCATCCATGCCAATCCTGGGGTTGAAGACCTAGGGGGGACACAAAAGACTGATGAAGAACAGAGTGAGGGGACAGGAAAAAAGCCCTGAAACAAAAGCAAACAGTTGCTACCCACCACAGAGGAGTGACTTAGCAACACAGGTACCAGGAGACTCAAGGAAGTCTCAAAGATTTCTCTATAAATACCAGCTCTGTGACCACTAGAAAGTTACTTGAATTATCCACCAGAAGTGGCTGAACCAAACACGTGGCAAAGTCACTGCTCACTAAATGTTAGCATACCTCTCTGCCACTCTCTTGTACCTACCAGAGTGGACTAGGGCCTGACTTAAGAGCCTCTATGATGAATTCACTTTGGGTGAAGACCCAGAATCCTGCCTCCTGTATCATCCCTTACCTTTAACTTGCAGTAGCCAGAATCAATAACAAACATGATGCCATCAACAGTCAGAGATGTCTCAGCAATGTTGGTAGCAACGATACACTTCCGGACACCATCTGGAGCCTACGGCCAATCAGGACATGCAGAAGGAAAGATTAAGTTTTTGGGAGAAAAAGAAAGGCAAGAAGACCCTACTTCCTACCTGCTCTTCCAAGAAAGAAATATCCCTCTTCCTGCCCGCTTTGTGGAATACCAGGAGACACCCAAACCTAAGTTCCCCCATCGCACCTTCTGGAAGATTTTGGCCTGGAGGTCAGAGGGCAGCTGGGAGTAGATGGGCAGCACAGCCAAGGCGGGTGCATTCTCTAGCTCCTCCAGGTGTTCCACAATCTGGTCAGAGGTCACCTAAGGCACAAGAAGGAGTCATGAGACCCTAGATCCCCAAACTCATGCAGTGTTCACCCACCCACCCCAGTGGTGACCAAAGCACGCACCTCAATGTCCTCTTGGCCAGGCATGAAGATAAGGATGTCCCCGGGGGCCCCAGACAGGTGTACCTGCAAGGACTGCTTCACCGCGGCCTCCACGTAATCCTCCTGTGGAGTCTGCAGCGGCAGCACAGGTCAGCGTGCCCCAAGGACACACAGCTTTGTCACTTGTCTGAGCTGCAGCCCTGGACTTAGGGGATGATGACCTTAGGGTGAGCCTGATTGCCGAGGCCCTTACAATAAGGGGGGTATCTGCCCACAGAACAAGGACACAAACCCTTCTGAGCTGTTCTAGGTCCACCTGAACTCGGGAGCTGCAGGCTGCCCCACCCGCCTCACGGCACTGACTGAATCGTCCCCAGCTGACTCTTCATCAGAGAATGTAAAGGACAGAGGCCTCTGTACCTTGCTGAAGAGGATGTCAACAGGAAAGGTACGCCCAGGGATGTGGAAGATGGGAACGTTCCCAAAAAAAGCAGCAAATTTTTCTGCATCCATAGTAGCTGACGTGACAATGAGCTTCAGGTCTGAACGCCGAGCCACAACCTAAGAGAAGGGGTCAACAGAGGTTCCTGTGGGCTTGAGACCTCCAGTCTCAGCTCATTACCACACATAAAGCAGACGGCACAGCTGGCAACCGGGGGTGCTGGGTTTACCAATGCCAAAGACTGAGTAACAGAGCTACAGCATGAACCACAGTCACTCAGCTGAGTAGGAAGACACCAGGAGGGCTGACCAGGCGAGCTGGGAGCTTCGGAGGACTCACTGGAGCACCTCGGCCACATACAGAATAGAGCCTTACCTCCCGGAGCAGCCCGAAGAGCACATCAGTGTTGAGGGAGCGCTCATGGGCCTCATCCATGATGATGGCACTGTAGTGGTCCAGGTCAGCCTCCCGGAGGGACTCCCGGAGCAGGATCCCATCGGTCATGTATTTGATCAAGGTGTTCTCAGAAGTGCAGTCTTCAAAGCGAATGGCGTAACCCACCTGGAGGTCAGAGACACGGCTCAGAGGGGGGCCATTACTCATTGTCAGCCCCACAGATGGGTCCAGCTCACACAGACCACATCCTCCAGCACAAATGGCAGAAGCCATCAGGACAAAGCTACATGGCTCAGACCTCATGACCACTTACCTCTTCACCAAGGTTTCCCCCCATCTCCTCGCTGACTCTCTTGGCCACTGACATGGCAGCCACACGCCGGGGCTGGGTGCACCCGATCATCCCATAGTCCGTGTAACCATCTTCATGCAAGTACTGGGTCAGCTGAGTGGTCTTGCCGCTCCCTGTCTCCCCAACCACGATCACAATGCTGTTATCTCTACAAGGGAGAGCACGCAAAGCACCGAGCGGCCTGAGTGGAAAGCCAATCTTGAGGCAACTCCCCAAGAAGCCTTAAGAAGCCTTGGTGCCTCTGGCATGGTCTAGCTCTCCAAGAGGCATGCTTGACCAGAGAAGTTTTGCCAGAGAGGCGGTCCCACATGAAATGTCAGGCACACAGTCAAGGTGAGCCTGACCACTAAAGGAAGTAATGTCACCTTCACACAGGCACTCTAAGCTAATCCACTAGGGGAAAACCCTTTCCCTTCCCCATTATATGTGATGCATAAACAGGAGACAGCAGCCTCTGCGCCGGGCCATGGGGCCTGGGGACCTACCTGATGATGGTGAGAAGCTCCTGCTGCACAGCGAAGATGGGCAGGTACTGCCTCTGCTCCAGGATTGACTTCTTCTTCGCAAACTCACTGCTGGCCTCACTCTTCTCCTTCATGTGATCTGCAAACTTCTGCTCTGTCCTGGGAAACACCATAGCATGCAGCACCTCCCACATTGTCCCCAATGTGAGCAACTGCGGCAAGAAGCACTCAACCTCCTAGACACCAAAGCAGCCCGAGCATCCAAGACTCTATCGATGGCATCAGGAGCAGAACTAAGGCACAAGACTCCATCATCATAAGACACAGTCCAGAGCCCTAATCAGAGAGCTGTGCAGGATGACAGAGCAGACTCTCAGAGTGGGCAGACGGCCTGCCCTAAACAAAGTATGGCCAGAAGAGAGGCTGAAACTAGCCAGAAGGTCACTGATTTGGAGAGAAGATCCCAGGCAGTTTCAATGCCAGACTTAAGATGGCTCAAAAGCCACAGGGGTCTCCCAAGCTCTGCCTACACAGAACAGGACAGGTCAGAATTCTTCCCTCCCGTTGACAGGGCTAAACAGTGCAAAGGCCTCATTTTCAAAGAACTGTAAGAACAGCTCAATTCTATTTGCCTTGCTGCACCAGTGTCTGGTACATGGACACATCCCAAGACCCTTCCACCCACCTTCCCCCAGAGAATCCTTTCCTTCCTCAGATCTGTCCCAAGCTCCTCAAGTTTCTATTTCTAATCTTACTCAGTCTCCATGATGATCTGACAAATGAAACCTAAGGGACTAAATTACCCAACAATGGCTGACCAGTAATACCCACCTCAGGCAGAGGTACAAAGAACTACTAGCTCAGGACGATGGCTCCATTGGACATGACATTATTCAAAGAATGAGAATTGGGAGGGACACTTGGGTCTAGCATCTACCCAGTGCAGGGACTCTAATAAGCAGTGACTCAGCAGCTGCATAAACCTCTATGGACAGGGAAGTTACTAACAAAACAGACAGCCCCCGTACTTTAAAGGCCCTGGGGAAACCAGCTCCTCCTTACCATAAGGTACTGACATCAGACCAAGGAAAGACACCCTGCCATCCAATGTGGACACCTCAAAGAGCAGGGACTCCCCACAACACTGTCTGGGGTTAAACTAGACCACTATTTCCTAGCTTAGTGCCCTCAATCAAATTCCTTAACCTCCCTGAGTCACGGTCTACACAACTGAAGCAGCAATGGTGACAATGGGGACAATCCCCAGGGAAGTCTACAGTCAGCAACAAGAGACTCAGAGGAAGGGATCAAAACCAGCAAAGGTTCAGAGTCACAGCCACCACCTTGGGCGCAAACTTGAGTCTGGCCAAGACTACGCACCTGTAGTCCACTTTCCCGTCTTCTGTCACAGCTTTATCCGGCTCCTCCTCCTTCTTGACCCCCATTATGTCTCCTAGCTTGGTCCCTGCCAGTTCCCAGTGTTTGTGCTGAGCCTGAAGAAGACAAGAGTTAAGTCACTCCAGCCTCTGGCAAGACTGAAGACCGTGGGGCAGTTCTGGAGGACAGCAGGCTTCACCTGGCAGACAGTAAATTCCCACAAGGCCCTGGCTGGGCCAAGCCACACATCTCAAGCCTCATGCCCCCAGCGCCCAACACCAGGACCTGTGGTTGCCTTAACTAAGGACTGAGTACTTAGTACTCAGAGGGAACACAGCACTCTCCTTGGGCTGCCGCTTGATCCACGCAAGCCCGTCCTCTGACTGCCAGTGAGCATCTCTGTATGCAGTCTTGGTGTTTTTAACAGGACACAAAAAGAGACCCCAGCCCGAATGGCAAAGCACCAACCTTTCTCCGCTCCTTTTGTTCTCTGTGCTTGCGGACTGTCTGGCTGCCTTTACGAGCAATAATGGCCAGGTCTGAGGTGGCATCCTTCACTGGGATCACAGGCTCCGGCTGAAGGGAGGAGGAGAGGAAGAGAAATTCCCCGTCGGTCACTAAAGCCACCCAGGCGGCCTGTTGTACTCGGCCCCTAGCGGAAGAGCCACTACCCGCTAGCATGGACTCGTGACTGTACCCAAAATTCCCTCCCCCTCCTCTCCGGCACTTTCTAACTTCAAGGTCTCCGGCCACAGAAGCCTCACCTGCTTGGTGAAGACAATGCGCCCATCCAGGAAGGGAGGCACCAGGTTATGCACCATCAGATGCACCTTGGCTGCATTGTCCTCTTCAAAGTCCTCGTCCACCTCCAGCCGATGGACCACCCCACTGGTGAGCATTCGGTTAGTCTCCCAGCGCTCATTATCCTGTGGGGACACAAGGAGAGCCACTTAGCCTGCAACTAACAGGTGATCCTGAAGGGTCAATAGGCAACTCCATATGTAACAGAACCTTAGTGGGACTCTCCACCCTGCAGCACCTTACCCAGGAGCCACTGAAGCTGAGGCATTTGCAGTACTTTATCCCAAGAAGCCCCTGACCACAAGCCCTACCCCCTCCAGACACAATACACACACCCTGGAGCAGCATTCTATACCATTCTCCGCATAGGCCCCTCATGGGGTACTGCTGAAGAGAGAAGCAGGAGCCAGGTGTCCTAAGCTACTCAAAGCTTCCTGCTCACGCTCCTGTTCTACAGAGGCATATCTGACCTGGCCCTGCCTGTAAACAGCCAGCTGTGTTGTGGGACTTGGCAAACTGAAACTCTTCCCACATGGCCTACCCCCACTCTAAGCCTGTGCCAGCCACTGCCACAGCCTCACCTCATTGATCTGCCTGCGCTGCGCTGAGATGCGCTTCTGCTTCTGTTTGTGCAGGTGCTGCTCCCGCCGCCTCACATAGTCCTCAGACGAGTAGGCCAGGGGGTTGTGGAACTCATCGTAGCCCTCATCCATCATGTACCAGTCCCGGTCTGCTTGCTGTAGAGCATGACACAAAGCATGGGAACAGGGACAGGTTACATTCATACAGGAGATGCAGCCAAAGAAAAGCAAAGCAGGCATCTATCTGGTAAGAGTCCAAAACTACCAGACACGCCCTCAAGATCAGTATGAGACCTGGAGAAGGGCAGGAGAACTTTACACAGCTTTGACCTCACATGCAGGCTGCCAAACCACTTCTTACATTTACCATACATAGGCACCCCCAGCCAGAGTCACGTCTGACCGGCCACATCAGTACAAAAGCCTCACTGTAGAGCCTGTATTGCTCAAAGGGTTCCAGGGCTCTGGACAGAACAGCAGTAACGCCATCCTCAAAGCCCAGTCCTGCTGGAGGGCCCCTCAGAGCCCACGGCTCTAGCACCTCCTTTCACCCACATCTGTAGGGACAGCCACCATCTCCTGTCCAGCCCTTCAAACATGTCGCCCTTACCCGCTGGTCATCCTCCCACTGCCGACGCTCCTCTTCCGTGTCAAATGAAATCCCTTCCTCGCCGTCCTCACGTCTTCCTGAAGCAAAGCAGATGGCAGAGGTCGGCCCACACAACTCCAGCTGACCTCCAGGGCCAGAGCTGCACAGCTTCTTGGGTATGGCCTCCACTTAGCCCCACCTGGACCAGCCAAACCATTTTCTGCCTCCTGTTCCCCCAGGCCTTACCTCGACCCCTGGACAGACGTGGGGTGGACCCCAAGTGCCTTCTGTCATCAGCCCACTCGTTGTACTTGTAGGAAGGGGTTGGCAGAGGTGTGTCATCTGTGTACTTGCTCCTCACAGACCTGGGAAACAGCAAGATCAGCTATCACAGTTGAACTGTGACCCCCAGCTGCAACTCTCCCTGCCCACATCCCTCATCCACCTGCCCAAGACCCTGGCTGCCCCACTCATCCGTCACCTATCTCGATCTCGAGTGGACGGCCGATGGCTCCGCTCAGAGTCCCGATAGGAAGGTGTTGGGGAGGGTGATTCCCACTGAGAGCGCCTTGAAGAGCCATAGCCACTGTCCTCCTCCTCCCAGGTGGACCTTGAAGGGGTGGCTGCATCTAAGACCACAGTAGGCATCCAATGTCAACAAGACATGACTTCAGACAGCATCTCTCTATGTAGCTGACACCTTTGCCTCAGCTTCCAAAGTGCTGGGATTACAGGCATGCACCACCATACCTAGTTTCTCAACCCATTAGTTACATATATTTATTTAACTGTGTGAGTTTATGTACATGCATGTGCCACAGTGCAAATGCAGAGGTCAAATGACAATTCTCAGGAGTTGGCTCTCCTTCCACCATGTGGACCCTGGTGAATAAACTCAGATCTTGAGGCTTGGCAGCAAGTGCCTCCACCAGGTGAGTCCCAGCCCCAACTTACTTATTCCTTATTTCACAGCCTTGTTCTTACCTGTTACAAATAAGATAGTACTGAGGATCTTTAGAGACTGAATAGTCCGGCTTTCACTGTTTAAAACTATACTGAAGGAATCAATTTCTCTCTGCTAACCTCATCTTAAAACAAATAGTTCTTTTTCAGTAAACTCTTCTTGATCCACCTGCTTTGCTGCAACCTGCCTACATCCTAAGGAAGTAGCCAAGTGCCTAACCCCTCAGGAAGTACATCCACCTCAAAAGAGAGGGGCAGGGCCACCCCCACCTGGCTCAGGGCCCAGAACTCCAGAGGGCTACAGTGGACTTAGGACTTCTGACTCACTGCCTGGCAGTCCAGCTGACTGCTGCTCACTCTGCCTCTTGGGCGCCTGAGTCCTTACCAGCCAGCGCCCCCAAGGGGACAGCTGAGAATACCTTTCGGCCGATGTCGAGGACTCTCTGGTTCACTTCTTCTGCTGCTGCGCTCTGAGCCTCCATCTCGCTCTGATCTGCTGCTATGCCGACTTCTGTCCCGCTCATCTGTGAGTCACACAAGGGGCTTACAAATGTGTACCTTGTGCTACCACACACCCACATGCGCTGAGCAGAAGGCACAGCCTCTCCACTCATGCTCTCACACACAAAGGGTGGATACAAACGGTCACACAGTAACTACTTTCCAGTAAGCATCAAAAGTGAACAGTTACAGGTCTACAATGAAGGCTTGTGGTACAGCAGACCTCTAAGCTACAGATGACACTGAGCGAGGCCAGTGCTGGGCTCTGTCTCACCTTGTTCCACAGCACTGCCCTTTCTCTATCATCAATGCTACTGTAATTCAGGTTCCTTAAACAGATTACCTATCATTCCTTTATCACCATTTTTCATAATAAACAACTCAAGCATGCAGCTGTACTACAAGCCAGGTACCGTTCCCTAAATTCCTTTCTAATTCTGTGCTCAAAAGGTCAAACTCACGGTCAGACAAAATACAAACCAAGCTGCCCAATTAACGAGCATTACCATAAAAGTCCTCACAAAAAAAGAGGAACAGTTTGCTGGTTCAAATGCCAACAGACAACAGGACAAGTGCCAGGCAGTTTACCTCTGTCTCGCTTGCGGTCGTAATCTCGATCCCGGGATTTCTCCTTCTTCCGATCCTTTTCTTCTTTGGATGAGGCATAGACCCCATGCTCCCTCCGATCCCGCTCTCTCTGCCGACTTCGTTCCCAAAACTCTTCACTCACACCCCCAGGGTGGGACGGCGTCTCTACCCGAGCAGGTCGGTAATGCCTGAGACAGGGAGAAGGGCTGGGAAAGGGCTCTCCGTGGGGAGAAAGCACTTCCCTCTACCTCTGGCTACACCAACATGTGACTCATCCTGTCCACTGCATCGCCCTGGTGCCAAAGGCCTGTCCAAAGCAAGACCCCAGGCACTTAAGGTCCATCATCCACTTCTTAGCTGCCTTTGAAACCTCCCCACAAATCTTTACCAATTCCTACCTGCTGCCAGTATTACAGAATCACAATAAAACCATAAGCTCTTAGGTGTCCAACAGGAACTGCGAGGAACCTGGGCTAGTATATTCTGAGCACCAATTCTGACTCTTTCCTTACCTATCTTTGCGGCTACTTCGGCCAGCCTGCTCATCTCCTTCCTCCTCAGCGTCCTTCTGGTCGTCCTTACTCTCCTCCCAGTCTTTGTAAGAAGAGATTCTGGACTTTTTCTTATCGTCCCCATCTTCCTTCTCCTCTCGCTCCCTCCGTTTCAGGGAGGCCAGTAAGTCCAGTCCCAGCAATGAAGGGCGGGGAGCAGGAGCTTTGAAGACATGCTGCTCGCTGGCTGCACTTTTGGTCTTGCAAATAAGACCACCAACCTGAGAGTCCAGATTGGTGCCTTCCAACCGATGGATGGAAGCATCCTCACCAGTGTCCTCCATCACAGCTCTTATTTCTTCGCTGGAAGGAAGGCAAACCATTAGAATGGACATAAGAAAACTCAGCTTTACTGTGTTCCAGAAGAGCGAGTATATTTAAGTGGCTGTCCCTACCTCCCTACACTGAATCCAGGTCATCTGCTAGCTAGCTGGTGCATGCGTGCGTGCATGCGTGTGTGTGCACGTGTGTGTGTGCACATGTGTGTATGTTCATGCGGGTGCACATGCACTGTGTGCACATGAGGCCAGAGGTCAACGTCAGGTGTTTTTCTCCATTGCTTCCTTATCTACTTTTTGAGACAGGATCTCTCATTGAACTGGGAACTAATTTGGCCAAGCCAGCTGGCCAGCAAGCACCTGCTGTGTCTGCCTGTGTCTGACTCTTCAGCACCCATGGGCCTCTACTCAAGGCTTTTCCATGGGTTCTGGGGGACCTAAACTCTGGTCCTCATGCTTGGAAAAAAGCACTTCACCAACAGACATCTCTCCAGTCCCTTTTGTTACTTGTGTAGACTTTCCTGCTGACAATGTCAAAAAGCTGGCTGGTTCCCACCTCAGCATATACAAAAGACAGAGCTACATATGCACAGACCAAATATGAGAACCAAAACGGCATCACCCAGACAAAAATAAGCCTCACTAAGGGCTTCTTACTGGCATACAACAGCGTTTATAAAGAAAGTATAGGGTGAACTAGATTTAAATCAGAAATCTCAACTAAATTGAGCTAGACAAGGTGATACCCACCTGTTGTCTTAGCACATGGGAGGCTGACTTATCAGAGGATGGCAAGTTTGAAGCTAGCCTGGGCTACATAGTGTGTTTCATACCGCCTAAGCTATTTAGTAAGATATTCATTCATCCATTCATATTCTCTCTTCTTCCCTCCCTCCCTCTTTTCCCCCCTCCCTCCCTTTTCCTCCTCTCTCCCTCATGTACTTGCTCTTAAATTTGTTCCCCTACCTATCATCTAATTTATTCTCCTATAATTTCATCCTTCTACAGAATATAGTTTCTCCCACTTAAGAGCCAGAATAATCATCTTTATGATGCCCCATTACCTCTCTGCCTCCAAACACCAATCAAAATGCTAGCCTTTTTCATGTAAACTGCAACAGCACAGCCCCCTTTCCTAGTGACAGACAGACACACACAAATACAGGCTCTTGGTGTTTTCTGTTTCTGTGACAGTAAGCAGCTGCTTTTAGCCATTACTGTTCTATCTGTAAAACAGACATCACTTTTGCTTTACAACCCACAGAACCACTGTGAGAATCAAACAACTGCATGTGAACCACAGTTGGAACGCCAATGTAATTGTTACATATCTGGTATCACACTCCTGAATACTGACTAGCTTCCTTGCTAATTTTTTATATACATTCTTCTACCACCCATCCCACCCCCTTTAAACCGCAAGCTCCACAGAGCAGAGATTTTACCATCCACATTCTATATACTTTTGTAATTTTTGTTGTGGATCAGTAGTGTTTCATGAGAAAGGGGAAAAAATGCACTCCATAGCAGGTTAAATCTCTTAAATTACAATCTGTGTTCACCAAAATTACTTAAGAGAAATACTAAGTTAGGATATGGCATTTCATTAAAGTGTTTAAGAGAGTGCAAGATACCCCGGGGGCTAAGCTGATAACAAGTGCATCTTTACCTAACCCTACCCACTTACGAGCATGAACCCATGCTGGACACACAGTTATTCTCATGCCAATGTGTTGATAAAGCATGAAAACTGTACCTCTGGAATCTAGACTTCTTTTGCCATGTTCTAATTAACATGCACAGCTTTAACAAGGACTGCTGCAAACACAATGTGGATGGGGGAAAAAGGAGTTTCATTTGGAAATTTCATCAGATGAAACAAAAAAAAAGGTGCATCAGTTTACATATGAGGCGATCTAGACAAGAGGCTGAGCTACACAGGCTCTCGGCAGTTACCTGAATTATGACTTACGGCTCAAAATGTCATTTGTCTACAAGCAAGAGGCTCCTGTCTGTCTTGTTGATTCCTATGGCCCAATAAATGTCGAAATAAAAATCTGATTAAACGTAACCTATTAAAAGGGATTAAGTCAAACATTTCTCTGGACAGCGAGAAGTTCTCCACAACACAGAACAAGGAAGGACTTGATTACAGCAAGTAAGGAGTTCCAGGGTCAGATGGGGGAAGCTCAGCGGCAAAAGAAAAAAAAAAGTCACAGTGGACCTCTTGGGACAGCAATTGTTTACTGCATGTGTCCTTGGGCCAACTGTCAACAATACCGAAAGGAAAAATAAACTCCCTAGTTCTTGGGGTAAACATTCTATTTCTAGATTACTTGCCAGATCTGGTGGAGACACTTCTGTGAGAAAGAAGGAAGGCACCAGGAGCCCTACCTAGGCTCTCCAACTAGCCGGTAACAGGTTAGGGTGCCGTCCTAAACAAGGACGCAGGGAGAATCCCTGGATCTCTGTGGGGCTGTTCCCAAACACCGGGATGTGATCAGAACAATGATAAAGTCCGGAGTAGGCTAAATGGACACAAGACTTCTCAAGAGAATAGAGAAAGTTGGGCAAAAAGGTCTAGAGAACTCTCCAACCACGGCCCAAGCCTAAACCACGAACAGATCCCGGCCGACTGGGGCAGCCATGGCTGCGGAAAGACAGCTCTGGAAAGAGGAAGAGACACTCACCTCCCTAAGCAGGACTCTCGGGACCTTCTGTTCCTGATATGGGGGCGCCAGCGCGGCCACTGTTCGATCAGAGGGTCTCAAATAGGCAAATTCCGCTGTTTGAAAGCGGCCATCATGGTCCCATAATGCCCTGCATGCGGCCCTCTATCCGCCAAATATACCATCGAGAGCAGCCCAGAAATCGAGGGTTCCTGGACCGCCAAGTGAAACAACGTGAACCGACCTTCCGAGCCGCAGTGTCTTCTTCTTGGGCTCCGAGTCTCCTTGCGACCAATCGCGCTTGGCGTAAGAGTTGATACCCCGCCTCTGGCCTGTGGGTGTGAACAGGAGGACAGAACGAGGTCGGCCATGTTTACTAAGGGCGGAAATGACATTGCCTCCGGTTTGGGCGGTGCAAAGTGGGCAAGAACTAATATCGTCTGCTTATTGGACTGTTGACTGGGGACGACGACACGCTCATTTTCTGCGTCCGTGTTTCTCACTTCCGCTCGTAAGGTTCCGGTCCAAGGAAGCTTTTCTAAGCAACGGCCCAGGTTAGTTGGGGTTAAAGTCCTTTCCCGGCTGCTGAGGAAGGAGGCCTTGGTGCTTGGGCTGTCCGGTGGAGGGATACCAGTTGCTGACAGGCAGTTTGAAGTGTCCTTCCTGGCACCTGTGGACCAGGAGTAACCCAACCACAGCACCTTGTAAAACGCAAGTGCGGGATAATTTGTAAAGTAGACACGTCTGCCCTGACATAAATAAAAGTCAAGTCCTCTACCTGGCGTAGTGACACACGCCTGTAATCCCAGCAGTTATGTGGCAGAGGCAGGAAGGTTGCCACAGGCTGGAGACCAAGCTGGGCTAAGTGAGACCTTTAGTCGGATAATAATAAAATGAAATCACCGGTCAGTTCATATTCAAATACGTCCTCTGCTGATATCTTGGGATGTTTATTTCCTTTTTCGTATGTAAATATTATACATTAAGTTTCTAACAAAAAAAAAGGAATCGGACTTTACATACAGCTTCATAACCTTTTCTCACTGTATAAGATAGATCGCTGGACTATTGTCAGTGTCCTGTTGATGGACATTTAGGTTGTTTGAAGGTTTTTTGCCATGACAAATGAATTGAATAGCCTGTGAACATAAGTCTTTGTGTTTTTATTCATATTGTAGAAAATAGAGCTGTTGTGTAAAGAGTATATCAGTTTTCTTTCCAAACTAATTTTGTCTCTGAATCCCAACAAATTAGGCATTTCTGCATGGCCCTTCCTTTGCTCTCTTGCCACTCTGTGTATTATTGCCTTATTTAATGTTTTTATATATAAATATATATATAGGCTTTTTAACCTGCTGTTGTCTACTTGCAAACCTGGGTTTTCCGAAGATAGTTAGTGTTCATTTCCTTTATGACTCTCCATTCATATGCTTCATGTGGACACTGTCTTGGATATGCTCTTAGCTTCCCACTCCCTCCAGCAATTGTCCAGTACCATACAGGGTTCTCTGCTGACCACACGCCCTCCCGTTCATCCTTGTATTAGTAGCGCAGACATTTGTTTGCTTGAATCCTGGTGGTGAGACGGTTTCATATTCTCTGTGTTTCTCTTTCGTCAGTAATTTGTTCTCCACTCACAGATAAAATCCCTCCTGGCAGTCAGCTTCTCTATTTAAAGTGTGGCTTAGGGGCTGGAGAGATGGTTCAGAGGTTAAGACCACTGGCTGCTCTTCCAGATGACCTGGGGTTCAATTCCGAGCACCCATTTGGCACCTCACATCTGTCTGTAACTCTAGTTCTAAGGAATCTGATGCCCTCTTCTGGCCTTTGCTGGCACAGACATACATGCAGGCAAGACATGCATGTAAAAATGTTTAAATAAATTGTGACCTATAGCTGGAACAATTTTGTATAAATCTTATTCAATTTGTGTTGTGTGTGTGTGTATGTTCATATATATGTTCATGTTTGTGTGGTCACCTGTCCATGCAGTTTTGTACACCAAGGGCAGTCTGGGGTATCATGCCTTGGGTGCCATCACTCTGGTAGGTTGAAGTTTTTTTCTTGTTTTGTTTTGTTTTTGAGACAGGGTCTTAGGTTGGCCCACAGCTCACTGAATAGGCTAGGCTGGTTTACCATCACACCCCAGGGATCCGCCCTGCTACACCTCCCAGCCCTGAGATAATAAGGATGCTCTTGAATACCACGCTTTTTTGAACATGGATTCCAGGGCTTAAACTGTGTCCACACACTTGCCAGGCAAGCACTTTACCAACAGAGCTATCTTCCCAGCCCAAGTTAATACCTTGAAATATAATTTTTGGTGAAGAAAAAAAAAAAGAATCACATCTCATAGCATTAGTAAACCTAGAAACTAAATTCAGAGGATCTAATCTCCCAGTCACGTCTTCTGTGGATACCCTCAATAGTGGCTCTTCAATCGTGGGGTCTCTCAAATATGGAGTTTCTTGCCAAAAAATCAGCAATTTTGTAGCACAAATTCTAGCGTCTGTTTTAGAGCTAGAAGTGTAATAGAGCAAACTACAGAATGAGAAGCGCAGCACCAAAAGGAGACAGAGGAAACCGGATTAGGCCCCTCTACCTCAGAGTCTCCTGATTCGTGTACTTAATTGTGATTTTCACACACTTAATTGGTCTGCTTGCCATGTGATAAAATGCTTCTAGGAAGACTCCTTAAGCCAGACATGCATGCAGCAACGGAGGACCAGTGAAGTATGGGCCACATAGGAAGTTGTATGCTACTGTGATTGAATCTGGAAGTTTTCTGTGTAGGGATATGGGAATCTCACTAAATGTTAGATTTAAAACAGCGCAAAGTGCAGAAAGGTGGGAGGATTAGGTACTGAGCCTCTGCTACCCCCAATCCTCATAGCTGTGCTTCCTCCCACCTTAGGCTTGAGGAGATCAGCAACTTTGTCTGCCTCAGCACTTCCCATAAGTGCTGGCTCCATCTGAAGTCTAGCAGTAGTATTAGTGGGAGGGAGAGGTAGCAGCATCCTTTAATTGCCAGCCAACATCTCTTTGTGCAGCTGTCTCTCGGCTCAGCCACCTATAGCTCTACCCGGCCTATTGGGTGGGAATAGCATTCTGCCAATTTTAGACTTTGCCTTGTCTTCCTGTTCCATTCTAATTAAAATCCTCAATCCTCAAATTGGAGGGTGTCATCTCTTCCTTGCTGGACCTCTGACTTAACATATAATCTTTTGTGTAAAGGGGGAAAAAATACAGAAACATAGATATATGTTCTTCTGGTACTGTACATAATTTTTCATGTTCTTCTAAGAGAAGTGACCTGGTGTGAAAGGAGTTAGCTGCTGGGTCAGGCTGGCACATGAAGTTCTGGAAGCTTGGCCCAAGGATGGCAAGGCGTGTGGAGCCTCTTCACAGAATAGGCTTCCCAGAAAGTTTCTTTTTCAGTCGCCTGAACACATGGCCAATGCTAAGTGGTGCTGTTTTGTTCTTTACATTAGGGCTCACACACTTCGTCCAAACAACCCTGAGACATTGCAGAATGGATAATGCAAACTAGCAGGGGCTTGTTTCAAGATGAGCTTCCTGTTGCCCAAACTGACCAGCAAGAAAGAAGTGGACCAGGCAATCAAGGGCACTGCAGAGAAGGTGTTGGTTCTCAGGTTTGGGAGAGATGAAGACCCCGTCTGCCTGCAGCTAGATGATATTGTGAGTGAGTTTTTTGGGTTTTGTTTTTGGTTGGTTGGGGGGGGGGGGGTTGTTTGTTTTTGGTTTTGGGGGTTTTTTGGCAACTTTAGTTGAAAATTCATCTGTTATCACTCAGCATCTTAAAAAGGAACAGGCCTGGTGTGGATTAGCACACCTTCTCTAAGGGCTGATCCAGTGTCTTTCTTGATCAGAGGCCCAAATGGACGCTGAGGTCTGTCCTGACCCTCCCCCCACTAGCACCTGTCAAAGCTCACTTCACTGGCAGCAGCAGAACAGGAAGTGCCAATACCAGCTGCCTGAGCATTATCCTTTCAACATTCACAATAGCAACAGTCACATACTGAGCTGCAGAAAGTTCTAGAGAGGCCTAGGAGAAACCCTTCCAACATAGACAGGTTGTGAAGTGGGGCTCTGAACTATTTCTCTAGCTGCCAGTGCTCTTCTTGTTTGCTGCTTCTCAAATGTGTCTGGTGGAGACATCAAATTTCACAGCACGTCTTCACACTCAAATTAGTGAAGAGGGGAAATTGTGAGAGAGAGTTCCTGTGCTTTTTCTCTTGTCCCTACTTACTATGGAAACTGAACGAAAGATTAACATCTCTCCCCACCCATCTTGTTGCCGCAGTCAACTGTGGGGACCAAATGTAAGAGGAGTCATTATGCAGTTAAAGATGAACGTGGAGGCTGGGGCGGTGGTTCAGTAGGTAAAGCACTGGCTGGACAAGATTTCTAGCCTGAGTTCAATCTCCGGAGCCCAAAGTAGAAGGAAGGAACCAAGACCTGAAAGGTGTCCTCTAAATTCCATGCACACTCGCTCACACATCATACATACACACCAGTCAATAAGTAAGAATGATATATTAACCTAGAAAACCTGATCAGAAATTTATACTTTTAGCTATGGCTAAAAGTATACTTATAGGCTGGAAGTATAGCTCAGCTGCAGAACAGTTGCCTTTTATGTGTGAGGCCCTGAGTTCAACTCCCAAGGCCAACCAAAACAATTATATTGATGCTAAAACCACGCTTCCAAAGTTCAAATGCCAGCCCTACTGCTTAGAAGCTGTGTGTCCTGGAACAAATAGGTTCCTCCTGTGCCTCAGCTTTGTCCTCTGTAAAATGGGGATGCTAAGCAGCCATAGCTCATAGGGTATACTAACTGCTAAATGGGTTAACCAGTGTGAAGCACTGATGACAGTTAGCCAGTGGGAGGTGGCATCAGGTATGCCTCTAATTTTCATTTCCAAGAGGAGAGCACCTGCGGAAAGTCAGCATCTATGTGGATATTTCTGAGTTGTTATGGCAGGTTATCAGGATCTGTAGTTAGTTTGGAAATGCTGAGCATTGAAACTAGACTTCATGCTCTACCACTGCGCTATGCTCCCAGCTCACTTTAAATGAGAATAAATAATCAACAGGGGCCCATGAGACGGCTCAGCAAGTAAGGGCTCTTGCCATTAAGAAGGAGAGACCTGACCTCAGCAAGCTGCCCTCAGGCTCCTGCTTATGCACTGTGCACACATGTGCCCTTCTTACCCCATCCCTCGCACACACACAAATAAATAAAACTTTTTTTAAAACTTAATTTCAAAAGGAAAGAATCAAACATCAACAAAACAAAAGAAAATATTCTCCCCAATGTGTCTTAGTTACTTTCCCATTGCTGAGATAAAACCATAACCAAGGCAACTTACACAAGAAGGTTTATTTGGGGCTTACGGTTTCAGAGGGTTAGACTCCATGACCATCACTGCAGGGAGCGTGGCAGCCGGCGGGCAGGCATGGTGCTGGAGAAGTAGCTGAGAAAACATCTTGACACAAACAGATTGGAAATCGTAGGGGCTTATGAAACTTCAAAACACATGTCCCCAACAATGCCACATCTAATTCTTCTCAAACAGTTCCACCAACTAGGGACTCAGCCATTCAGATAGATGAGCCCATGGGGCCGAGTCTCATTCAAACAACCACACAGTGCCTTCTGACCTATCACCCTATCACCAGTGATCCAGCCTCCGAATAGGAATGTTGTGTCTAGCCGGGCATAGTGTACACTTTTAATCCCAGCTCTTGGGAGGCAGACAGGCAGACCTCTGTGAATTCAAGGCCAGCCTGGTCTACATATTGAGTTCTGGAATTGTCTTATGGGATTCTTGGTTAGGTATTTTCTCAAACACAATTTTTCTCAAAAATACTATACTAAGTTTCATATAATATATAGTATGTTTCACAAAAGAAGCGTTATGCATTTGACATAGTATAGTGTAACTTCCATCCATCTTGTTGTTCACAGCTTTCGAAGACATCAGCTGACTTAAGTAAAATGGCTGCTATTTACCTGGTGGATGTGGACCATACTCCAGTTTATACACAGTATTTTGACATCAGTTATATTCCCTCTACTGTATTTTTCTTCAATGGACAGCACATGAAAGTAGATTATGGGTGAGTTAGGGTGACTACATTCATTCTGGACAGTTTTTTGGTTGGGTTTTTCAGGGCAGGTTGGGTAGTTCACTTCCTTGTATGCTGTTGGCCCTCTGAGCCTGGCTAAGTGAGTGTTGTCTACTTATTTGATATTCTCTGTTTTTCATGGGAAACTTTAGTGTAAAATGAGAGTGTTTCAAGTGTGGTTGGCAAATTTTAATTTTCAACTAAATATGAAAAAAATAATGTAGCTTTTGGAGGACTAACTGTCTTTAAGTATAGAAAATATAGAATAGCTATATTAACTGAGCATAGAATATAAAATTTTACCCCCCCCCAAAAAAATCTGTTGCAACAAAATACTTCCAGGGGGTAGGGGATGGTATTTGTTATTGACAAAAGGAGCATCCCCACGGGGAAGACACAGTTCTCTCTTGCCAACTGTCTATTGCCCCTCAGAGGGCTTTGAAGTCCTTCTTCAAGGAGGCCTGTCAAAATATGTCGCATGGTGCTTTCTGTAACATCCTGCTCACACCGCAGTATGAGTTGGCTGTGTCCAGGAGTGTGGTCACCTCTTGCTGTGGGGGAGGTGTGTCTGCTTTCTTGTTACCTGATGGAGATGCATTTAACACTGTTGGTTTGGAGCTGCTTATCCTTCTAGGACTCGGTCACTGTACTAGCTTAGTACAAACTTCTCACATTTAATTCAGGACACAGTATCAAACACCTTTAAATTACTTAATCTCTTAACCCAGCAATTACATTTCCAGGAGGTTAATGGGGTGTTGTAGATGCATACTTTACAACTCTGAGGCAAATACTACCTGTAAAATCACGTTACTTAGTAGTTTGTGGTGTGATTCTTATTGTCTTTAAAAAGAAATAGAACACCCCCCCCCCACAAGGACTGGAAGGATATACATCAAAAGCTGACTCTGGTATCACAGCTGATTTTATTTCTCTTTAAAAACTTTCTACAACCGGTATACCTGATGTTTAAAATAACTTGTAAGATTATTTATTAATACCCACAACTCAGAAGGGTCAGTGACAAGAACTTGAGAGACTGAGAGTTAATGGGCTTCTTTCAGAGACTCTCAGTAAGCTCTGCTCACTCAGTACTCAGAGCACACTGCGTGATAATGATGTGGAAAGTGATAGAAAAGCAGAATCTTTCCCACATCTGGACTTTGATATGAGTGGCTCACGGCCCTGGATATAATCCTGAATCCTGTGCCTGGAAAAAGGCGGCACTCACACATGGAGAGCCTCCCAGACAAGGAGGAAGAAGGAGGCCACTGGTTGTTGCTGACGCAGTTATTTCCCTCTGTGCTGCAGGTCTCCGGATCACACTAAATTCGTAGGAAGCTTCAAAACCAAACAAGACTTCATAGATTTGATTGAAGTCATCTACCGGGGAGCAATGAGGGGAAAACTTATCGTCCAGAGTCCTATTGATCCCAAGAACATCCCCAAATACGACCTTCTCTATCAGGACATTTAACACACTCGCTGCTGTTGGAGATGAGAGAGGCACGGGTTGAAACTGTGCCTAAACCCTGAGGACCTGTGGTCTGCAGCCCCTCAGAGAGCGTTCTCTGCCTCAGCAACGAAGTCTGACGTGTCTGAAACCAACAGCCTCAGGGCAGAAGCCCCAGCGCTGCAAGAATGAGACGCCGGAGTGCTCACCCCCCAGAGCCTCGGGCAGTGCTGTAACAGTGTTTGGGTGGGCTTTGTAACTCCCGTTTATCTGGACTTCTCTTTGCCCTGAGGCTCATGCATCCTCCCTGACACTGTGAGAACAGTTTGAGCAGCCACGTTTACACAATGTACCTCTTCCCCATGCCTCCATTCACTTGCCCCTTGTGCTCCCTCCATCCCAGCTTCTCTTGAAATAATCAACACTATATTAGTTGCAGGTGAGTTCATCGTTTCTGGCACAGACTGAAAGCGCTGCCATGGTCCACTTCTTTATGGCTGGCAGGTTTTTAAATTGCCAAGAGAAAAATATGGCCCTTGACCATCCTCTACCGTTAAAGCTAACCAAGTTAACTGGTCTTGGAAAGTAAGGGATGGAAGGCCATGCCACCACCCCTTATATGAAGGACTCAAGACCAAAACGATATCAGAATTCTCCGCGGGGAAATGTCTTGTACTGTTTGCTAATTCCAGAGGCATTTGAAGAATATCTCACGTGCCAGGGTCCCGTCAGGAAACTGTTTCTCTTAAACCTCATAGTGGTTGTTGTCCCTGACACCCTGGAATGAGGAGTAGATACGGAGCTGGGGGGTTATGGCCAGAAAGCCTGTGAGCTGCTGTGCAGCAAGGGACGACTTGTTGCCAGCAGAGGCCCAAGGGTGTTACAGGCAGTGCTGACAGTGCTGTCGTCAGCTGCTCTGTAAGCTGTCCTTCAGGGAAAGGTTCTGACCCGGTTCTGACAGATGGGGCACAGGAAGAAGGTTGTTTGGGCTTTCTGTGTCCTCTGCTTAAAGCTGAGCTCTGCTTCAGGGATGGGGAAATATCCTCCTTATGATGCCCAGGGTTAGGGCAGCCACCCTAGACCTGTGGGATGAAAAATTAGCGTGCAGAGATCGAAAGAGTGAGATCCCTAATGTTACTGAAGTCCTAGGTGAACGTTAACCTTTTTCCCACATCCCTATGAAAGAATAAAATGTCTTTGTCCAACTCGCTGTCAGCTGGGTCTTCTGCCCATCATCCTAAATGCTCAGATGCCAGCAAAATCTCCAAACTTGCACAGGGAAAATACTATCATCTTCCTTGCTGAGGGCTAGGATGAGGCAGAGGGAGTCTCTGCAGTCTACATTTATGTTTTAGATCCTATCTTGGTTGCTTTCCCTCCACAAGTATTCATTAAGCATGTGTTGTATGCCCTGTCCAGTGCCAGATTCCAAGTAACTCTGAATGACTCCTGTACAGAGAAAGGCTGAGAGAAGAGGAAGCCCTTGTGCAGGAAGGGAGAAGCACTGGTGAAGAGCGAGCAGAAGGCCTGTTAGGGAGGGAAGCCAAGTAAAGGAGGAAGGTCCAGAAGGTGTCTTCTTTCTCTCTAGGTAGCGGCCAGCCGCCTGTTGTCAGCTGTTGTGTGTGTATGTGACTGCGCAGTTTCGTTTTCTGGCTGTTTCCTCCCAGGTTCTGGAATGCATGTCCCCATCTCCTTGATCCCATAGCTCTACCCTGGGGAGATGCACCAGTGACTCTGAGGGCACGTCCCTGGGGGCCTGGCACCCCAGGAAGAGAAGCCGTGTTTGGCATGATAAGAAGGCAGACTGGAGGAGGAACACTGAACTGAAGGCTTGGGGCAGGGAAGTATTGAGAGAGAAGAGCTTCCTGATGAGTCTCCCCAGACTCCTTGATCTTGAAGGTGAAAGGACACATGGCTTAACCTCCCAGGACAGGCAGAGTTTCCCTACTGTGGACAAAGAGCCACTGAGGGAGAGACCCAACTCTGCCAAGTCCCAGAGCATTCCAGCCAGGGGACTCCAGAGAGACCCTAGTGTCCATCCTTAGTGGAAAAGATCTGGAGACAAGCAATAACCAGAGAGCAGAAGTCACTGAGGGAATCTGTGGGCTGAGCTGTGGGGAGGAGCCATCAAGTCCCTAGCTGGCCTGCATGTGCCTGCTTTGGTTTGTGGGGCACTGCAGGTGCACACACAAGAGCTTCTGTCACGACCCTCCTTGTCCCACGCTGAGCTCGCACTCCTCACGGGCTCACAGGAGACCCAGGGGCAGGCACATCTCTGCAGCTAAGTAGCTGGTGACCTTGACCAAAACACTTCTCCAAGTCTTTTTCCTTGGCTGAAAATCAAGGATCACAGTGATCTCCTTGAGACCTGACTGTCATAAGCATGACTCCCCAAGGCAGTCAGTAGCACCCTGCGGATTTCCTGGCACCTTGGCATGGGTAGACCATGCTTCTTGGCTGCCCAGCACTGTAAATGAGAATAAAAGCCACAGACTACAGAAATGGGTCAGAAGCAAGTTCTTTATTATCGACTCACACCCCACAGATTGTGTCCCAGCCCCTCCACTTCCCCCTCTTCCATGGTGAACTGGGCCCTCAGACAGTGACTCCCAGCCTGGGCCACCAAGTGCAGCCTTCCAGTCAGCCCTGCACTACTCCTTGGCCATGGTTTCCCGAATCCAGTCCAGGATGTCAGTCACCTTCATGTACACACCATACTCTGCTACACCACAGCTCTTGTCAAAGCTCAGGATCCCTGCTGCGTACCAGGTGTCGTCCTCCACGTCGTGAACGGCAAAGGCGCTGCCAGCGTCACCGTAGCACGTATCTTCCTCGTACTTGGTCAAGCCAGCACAGAAGGTGTGCTCGTTCAAGATGGGCTGTACCCCAACAGGACTCTTGGGGACTTTCTTCTCGGGCACTGTGCTGCCCTCATAGTGCCGCACACAGATTTCCTGGTCGGCCACAGGCAGCATGACGTACTTGAGGCGATCAGTAAACCTGAAGTTGGTGTTCCGCCCCCAGCCGGACACATAGCCCATTCGGCCTGGTGCCACGTAGTCTTTGGAAGGCAGGCAGATGGGCATCACCCTCTCATTGACAGGCACCTTCTGCTTGAGCTTGATGAGCCCAATGTCCACCACAGAACGGTTGGGGTGGAGAACCACCTTGTCAATATCCACCAGCTGCTTTCTCCCCACATAGAGTTTCAAGGTAGGGGCAATGTCCTTCGCAGTCGCGTTCTCGCTGTGATTCAGGAAGAGGTTCTTGGCTGTGGTCAGTAGCCACTGTTCGCTGATCAGTGTGGCCCCCGTGGTGAGTTCATGGCGGGAGACCATCTTGGCCTGCCAAGGAAAGCTGCCTTTGGCATCCATAGAACCACCAATGATGCGCTGCACCTGCACCACGGGATGCTTGGGCTTCCCACACACTGCAGAGGGAGGGAGGGAGGGACGTGAGCAGCAGACTGGAGCCAGGCCCAGTTTCAGAGGCCCCGGAAGCATCGGCCGATGCTGCTTCCACACCCAGCAATATGCAAACACTCTGCCCTTGCCACCTGCTCCTCTCCTTTCTAGTGTTTACATATCAAGAATCCTTGTCAAGAATGTTTTTAACCCTGGCTGATAAACTACTATATAAATACATATACCTATCTACATATATATACATATACATACACATACATCACACACACAAATTCCACCGTTTACTAGAGGTCTCCGACAAAGATGGCCTGGTAGC
Source organism: Pachyuromys duprasi (assembly GCA_028658305.1). Classification (NCBI taxonomy): domain Eukaryota; kingdom Metazoa; phylum Chordata; class Mammalia; order Rodentia; family Muridae; genus Pachyuromys; species Pachyuromys duprasi. The sequence goes on from CM053744.1 coordinate 45,069,359, forward strand.
AACATTAGCAGAAACACAGGTTTTTCAGATGTTGAAGCTGAACACAAAGCAGGTCGGCAGTTCCCACCACTGATAGCAGGGTTGGGCAGAATTCTTATTTAGGCAGTAGAGAGAACTACTTAATGCAGGGGCCCCAGCTGCCCCAGGTCTTTCCCTATCCCTTGTGGGCTCAGTTTATGTTATTTCTTCCCTGGCCTGGTCCTTCCTAGGGAGTTCAGCTCACCTTTGACCAAGGCTCTGAAAGCAGAAGTGTCTCAATGGGAAGTGGTGTGGACAGTTGATTCAGCCAACCCCTTAGGCCTAAATGAGCAAGCCACTAAGCTCCCTGAGAGCAATATTGCCCCTGCTTTGCCAGATGTGATTTTTTCTGACCCCTGTCTCGGTTCTCACATCTTCAGACCACACAAGAGGAACACAGCTCTACCACATTTTAGCCCTGATCCCTGCCCATGCTTTAAAGCCCTCATCACCCACCTGCCTCACACTCGGGGAGTCTCTCTCCAGCATCTTTGTTCACCCATTGCTTCTCACTGTTCAAGGTATACACTCCTGAAACAAAACAGGAAGGTGAGCTCACAGGAAGTGAATCTGCCCCACCCCAACGCCATGTAGCATGAGGAGATGTCTAACAAGAAAGGTTAAAGAGCTGGAGGAAAGAGGGAGAAAAGGACAATGCTGGAAAGGAAGACCAGAAGTGCCATGACCTCTGCCTCAGGTCACGTTCTGCCCAGCAGGAGTCAATCGTGACAGATGGCAACATAGGACAGGAAGAAGTCAGGACTCAGATCCCAACTCTGCCTCTCACAGGCTACCTCAGCCTCTCTGTGCCTTGGTTTCCTTGTTGGAAAAAAAGAAAGAAAGAACCCCAAACAAACAAAAGGTGCTAAGAGAACCACTAGAGCTTTAAAGACATAGTGAAGTGATTAGAAACTGTCAGGAATATGGCTGTCCAGTGTCATAGGTAACATCAGGCAGGACCAGGGGACGCTGGTCCAGGCCTTACCATCTCCTTTGGTCCGCAGTCTGTAGAATTGTCGGCAGCGATATCGAACCAAATGCTCCACGTAGCCATTTGCAATCTCCGGGGGCTTTGGGCAGCTGTCATCTGCCAAGAAGAAGCCAGAAAAGGCCATGGGGTCTCAGATGGCTCTCTATGAAAAGTCAACAGAGACGGAGCTGCCCTGCATACCAGACTCCCTTAAACTCTAGTGGAAGCTGAGGAAGGGAGACACCAAAGATCTAGGGTAGAAGAGGACCTGAGTCTTCCCTAGTACAGTGCAGGTCTGATGGGGCCAGACTAGGGCACAGAGCAGCTGGGGTGCACAGCCCCCTGGGAAACCCCAAAACCTCACCTTCAAAGTCCATGGCATCATTTCCCAAGTCCACAGCAAAAAGCTGTCCCCAGAGCAAGAGGGTGACAACAGCTCCCAGGGCCCTGTAGAGAGGTGGCAAGAAAGAAGTGGAGTTAGTCTTCTTGCACATGTGGTCCCCTTCCATGTACCCATCACACACACACACTTTCCATTAAGCAGATAGTAGAGAAAGAGAATGAAATGCTGGAACCAAAGAGCCGCACCCCCCCCCCCAGGCTTCAGCAAACTCCAGACACACAGCAGCTCTGTATCACTGGCAATTTTGTGCAAGCTTCAGAAAGGGACCACCATGACAGAGGAAAGAAGGCACCAATGTGGTAGCATGTTTGCCATCCCAGCTCTCTGAGGCAGAGGCTGGGGCTGGAGGATTGAGAATCTGAGAACAGCCTGAGCTACATAACAAGTGCCTGTCTCAGAAAAGCTGAGAGATGTGGGGAGAAAAGAGGAATTCGGAGAGGAGGGACAGAGCTAAGAGGGCCTCTGTCTCCCGTGATGATCCACGGTGTAGAAAGAAGCCTCTGCCACACATTTGGGAAGTGCTGGGCTACCGGAGACGCTGGACACGCTGTTAGTACATTGTAGCTAAGCTAACTTGAAGACGGCTACAATTTATTTTGCTATCCTCACTACTTTTGAAATGTCCCATGTAAAAGATTTTAATTCAGGTTGTTCTGGAAAAAGATCCACATCCAAAGCCCTTCCAGGTCTATGTGATCCCGCTGGGATACAGACATGCACGGCTTTAATCCAGGGGACAGAGGCCAGCCTGGTATAGAACAAGAAAAGCTTAGATCCAGGCCTGGTGATACACACCTTTAATCCCAAACAATGAAAGTAAAGTTAGTTTGTAGAAGAAAGCACCCATGTTTGAAAGTGACTGCCAGAAAAGTGAGGAATCCGAGACACTTGACAGAATAGGATATGCCCAACCCTCAGGAGAAGAGAGAGGAAAGGGAAGCTACTTAAGGGGCAATGCAGAGGGAAAGAAAGGAGGAAGTTTTACCACAGTGGTAGATAACCCCCAGATGTTGGGATGGGAAGCAGGGACTGACAATCTGACACTTTATTGTGTGTGTATAGAGAGTTGGTTAAACTTTTCTTTGAGTCATTTATATAAAAAAGAGAGGTTGAATGTGAGGACAAGTTAGACACAGGTGGAGACGGAAGAGCCAGAGAATGAGAAGGAGCCAGAAGATTAGAGAAGATCGCTGGAGTGAATCTGAAGCCAAGCAGTGCAGTTCTGGGCCCAAGAGAGAAGCCAGATTGAATAAGTCAGCTAGGAGAGGAGTTTGAGCCAAAACAGCTGAGTTGAATCAGCCAGCCCAGAGCTCAGAAAGAGCAAGAAAGGGTGAGCTTATTAAGCAGTAAATCTCAGAGGCTGAAAACATTCTAGGCCTGGGTTAGATTGTAGGGAGACTAGAAGCTTCCAGGACCAGGCCTAGGTTAGCAGAAGGAGGCAAGAAGAAGCCTCCAAGACAGCAATTATCTCAGAAGAATAAAAGTTCCTTTTACAATCCCATAATGAAAAGGTTGTTTTAGTGCCTTGTTGTTGTTGTCCTTAAGGTCTCTTTGCCCAGGCTGAACTCCTGGGCTCAGCTTACCTCAGCTTCTAGAGTCTCCACGTGTGCACCATCACCCCTAATGCATATATGGTTGTTCCTATTATTTTGTGAGTATTCGACTCTAAAGGATGGCATATCAAACCCAAGAATGCCAGTGGTTACCTGGAGAAAACTGGCTTCCTAAAGGCATGACTCTGGCCATCACCTGTGCACAGACCACACTTAAAGGTAACCAACTTCCAACCGATGTTGGCCAGTCAGGAATTTCTGGGTGACACTATGCTTCTAGTCTTTTTTCAGCCTTCAAAGTCTTTCTATTTTGATTTAAGAAAAAAATGGGTGCCTTGATTGTATGGGTAAGATGTGTGACTTTGTTAAAAGCAGGAGGTCATTTAATAGCGTAGCTAGTATCCCAGGAAGCTGCTGCATGCAAACGAGGCATCTCAAGGGGAAAGGTCCTCCGTAGAGACACACAGCCCACCTGAAGGCCCGCCTTCCGTGGATGCAGGAGGAAGGGGTCAGTCACTGGCCCTTCACTCACTCACTCTTAAATATAACACCCAAATCACAAACAATATGAGGTTCTAGGCACATCCTGCCATTGACATTTCCAAATGACATTGTCACCTACAAAATTCACACTCAAACTGCAGGACCAAGTTTAAAAAAAACAAAAAACAAAACTCTCCTGACGCTTTAGGTAAGTTTGCAGTTTTGTGTCGATCTGCATTCACAGCTATCAACAGCCACATGTGACCTGCAGGCCGTGGGCTAGACCCCCGGACCTCAGCCTGCTGGCCATCCCTACACCCCATTCTTGTACTTCTCCCCTAGGCTCCTACGCACTCAAAGTGTGAAGTGTGCGCTGTGGACTCACCTCATCTTGGCCTCTCTTGCCTCTCTCTGGAAGGGCTGTGCCGCCGCGACTCCTGCCAATGCTTTTATGCTCAGGATCTGCCCCCACCCCCTCCTCTTCCAATTCTGTGTTTGCACAATGTCGGCCTTGCTAAGGTCACTCGTTGTTCCAGTAACCAAACCCCTGTCAAGAGCTGAGCTCTTGCTTCACGCTTGGCTCCCCCTGCGGTGTTATTTTACAAATCATGAAGAAATCTAGTAACTTCGTGACCCTCCCACCCACCACAGAGGTGGATAACCCCCAGAGGTTGGGATGGGGAGCAGGGCCTGTCAGTCTGACACTTCGTGTTTGGGATGGGGGGTTGGCTAGAACTTCCTTTGAGTTACTTCAGAGTCCTTTTAGACACTATTGTGACCTGGCCTATCTGGGACTACAAAGAAAGTGTTTCCTTTTCTCAATCATGCTGCCTAAGTGTGGCCATCTCCTAATTGTGGAAAGCTCTAGAACTCGCAATCAATAGACTGGGTTGATTGGGTCTTGGTCCATCGCTCTTTAATCTCTGTAGTATAGAGCTGTAGTATAGTGTAGAGTTGTAGTATAGACTGACACAGGACCCTTAGGCTGCCTCTTCACTCTGGACTTTTGAGTACTCAAAAAGGTTCATCTTGAAATTGTTTCAAATCCAGTGTAGAAATTCCTGCAGTCTCACTCAGGAAGAACAGTAAAGAAGGCATTTCCATTTCACAGTTCCTCCCCCACCCATGTAGACATCTTCCTGTTTTTAAAAGGGTTCCAACTCGAAACCAGTGAAATGAGCCTGCTGTGTCCCCTCTGATTGTTTTTAGCAGAAAACCACACACCCCACATAGTTAGCGTAGACACAGAGCAAACCCAATAGCAGTACTTCCTGCAGCTTCTTAGTCCAGTGGCTAGTCCAAATGGGCAGCTGAGAAAAATCAATGTTTCAGTCAAATACCTTTTCTGGTGTGCTGTTCCCTCAAATATATCAACCCCATCTGAATGGCTTCACTCATTAAAAAAAAACTTGTTTTAAGTCTGATTGTACCAAAGAATCACTTGGGCTGTTAATAATGACATTGATGTGATACCAAAATAACTAGGAAGAGCACAGATACCTATCAACAGGAGACTGGCAACTAATGTGTGGTGTGGTTGCACAATGGAATATTATACAGCCATGAAAATGCTTGGACAACAGAAAATAGACATATCTTACAATTTTGAAAAAAAAAGCACAAAGTAGCAGAAGATTGCATTGGGAATAATAATGCTTTCATAGAGCTCAAAACCAAGCATAGTTTGGCAAAGGATTCTTAAATATAACACCCAAATCACAAACAATATCCAGAAAGTGAAAAGACAGGGTCAGAGCCATAGCTCAGTAGTTAAGAGCACTTGCTGCTCTTCCAGAGGTCCTGAGTTCAGTTCCCAGCGTCAGATGGCTTACAACAGCCTGTGATTTCAACTCCAGGGCATCAAGTGCCTTTGAACTCAGAAGCAAGACACACAGACACACACCTACACATAATTTAGAAACAAAAATTTAAAAGAAAACAAAAAATCCACAGAAAAGAAGAAAATGTTTGCAGATACTCTGCCTGATAAACGCATAATGTCCAAAATATGTGAAGGTCTCCTACAGCAAAACAACAAAAAGAGAAATGACCCATTAAAACAGGGACAAAGATCACAGCACCCAGGAGGCTGCAGTCTGGGCTGTACAGCGCAAGCCTGGCCGGGCAAGAAAGACAACATATAAATAGAGGTTTTGAACAAATGGCCAAAGAACAGATGGAAAGATGCTGACCTCAATTATGGAAGTCACCTAATTTCTCTCTCTGACCTGCACACACATACACACTTACACACACACAAACACACTTGTACATGCACACATACACATGTGCACACACATGCATACACACATGCTACTCACATACATACATGTATACACACAATACATATACTCATATACATACATGTGTACATACCTGTATACATAAAATCAAGAAAGAAAATTTACTCAGGAGCATTGAAAAAAATCTCATTAGCAAAGTACTATAATCCCATTTACAAAAAATGGCCATAAATTGTGGGGGTTGGGGTGTACATGTGTGGTGTGTGTGGGTGCATGCAGGTATGCAAAATAGGCCCTGGGGAAGATGTGGAGAAATCAGAATCCTCGCGCACTGTACTGCGGTAGGAGTGAGGAATGGCGCACGCTCCACAGCACAGTCCCATGGTCTGCCCAAAAGCCAATCACAGAACCACAGCATGTCCCCACCATCCTACCTGCAGGTGTGTTGTACAACACTTTCCTCCCGGAGTGAAACACTCCATACTGCAGGGAAGGTAAACACCTCAAAATCGCTTCAGGAAGTTCCTGAAACTGACCAGATTCACTAGGCTTCTCCCAGTATAAGCAATAAAGCTTCAGAGGAGACTCAGACAAGACAAGCTGCAGAGAAGAAGCTGAGCCCAGACCAGTCGCCTGGAAAAAGCAAGCTTCCTGGAAGAGGTTAAAGATCAGACTCACTTGGAAAAGTCACTCTGCAACCTGCTGGGCTGCCTGTTGTCATTCATGCTGGGGTGGCCTTTGATGACATAGCTGTCTTTGGGTCATTGCTGCTCCTATAAGTAACTCCTCACCCACATTTCTGTAAGCCCAATAAAACTCATTGGTTCACTAAGTTAGACTTTAGTAGTGTCTGTACTTTGGTCTGTTGTGGGATGCAGGAAAAATTTTGTCACGCAATGAGGTGTCCACCAAAAGGAGCTGAAACGAGACTTTCTGGCAGTGTTCACCACAGCATCTTCACACTGGTCCAAAGGTAGAAGCAGCCCGGGGTCCATTAACAGAATGAACAATGTGGTATGAGCGTGCAAGATAATGTTATTCACCTACAGAAAAGGATGGAGCTGCCCGATGCCCCCAGTAAATAAGCCTTGGGAGCATACTAAATGGAGGGAGCCAAAAGAGACAGAGAGGCATAAAGTAGATTAGAAGCTGTCAGAGGAAGAGACCGGTCACTTGCTGCCAAGACTCCCAGAAACCACATGGTGGAGCAAATCACGTTTGCACACGCGCGCGCGTGCACACACACACACACAAATATTTTTAAAAAGTAAGAAACTTCCAGAAGCTGGGAGAAGGGAGAGCCGTTGCTTAATATTTGTGCATTTTCTGGTTGGGTGATGAAAATGTTTTGGGAACAGTGGTAATGGTTGCACAACACTACTAATGCGACCCATGCCATTGAAGTGAAAGTGGAGAGCGGCTAACGTCAAGCCGTACATTATATGTGTTCATGTATGTTATATGTATATGTATGTATATGTAATGAAAGACAGTCCAGAAATAAATAGTAAGCGAACTTCACCACATGGGGGAAAAGCAAGCAAAAATTCAGCAATAAACTGTATAGCCATACACTCCAGCGATATCAAAACATTATTCTTTAAGTTCTCAACGGAACAGAAAACACAGACTCTATAGTGTGACCTGTTCTGAGGAGGTGGAAAGAAACCACAAGGGAAGGCACCCGGGAAATATGAAAATAACTAAGTGACCATCGGTGGCCCAGCTGTCGGCCGGGGTGGTAAGTTTGTGGATGTGTATTTTACTGTGCCTACTGTCTGTCCATGTGCATGCCCACGTACAGTGTTTTTAGATTATTAAGTATTTGTATTTCAAATAGAGTGGAGGAAGGAGTCCCTGGGAAACTCTCTGAGGCCTCTCTCTCACGGAGCTGTCCATTGGAGAGCCAGGTCCTGACCTATGCGGTTCTTGCATGCTGTGAATTCGGACACTTTCCCATTAGTAAGGAGACCTTGTAACCCTACCCTTTGAGTCTGGCTTTGGCTGTGTGACTATTTGAAATAGTGCAAATATAACTCAAGGGTAGACCTGAAACACAGATGGCTTGTTGAGGCCCATGTAAGAGTTACAGCAAACTTTGAGTTTGTTTTAGAACTCAAGGAATGTGGCCCGCCAGTTATCACAACCACAATGGGTGTGCCTCGGAGAGGCGGAGCCCCGAGGACTGTCCTGTTATGGGGCACCGCTCTGCTTGCTGCCCTTGCCATCTTCACTTCCTTCTTAATTTAGGGATTGTATGAAAACTCTGAGGGGCTTCTAGCCTCTTCCCCGGGCAGTATCGTTGGCACTCACAGTAATAGTGCTTGGTCTTCTTCAAGCGTTGCTGCTGGAGCACACTAACGCATTCACCACCCTCAGAAAGAACCTAGAGATGTAGACTGTTGGCAATGACCACCACCCTTAGAAAGAATTTGGAGAAGGAGATTGTTAGTAAGGTTAGGTAAGGTTTTATTTCGTTTTGTCTTGTTTTGTTTTGTTAGTGGCCCTAATGTAGAAAATCTCAAGGAACAATTGGAAGTCCAGGAAGACACACTCTTAATAGTTGAGCTAAGGACTTTTTGAGGTCAGAGAACAAGAATAATAGCAGTGGCTGATCTGAGTCTCTTGCTGAAGCCTGGCTGGTGATCAAGATGATGATCGATTTTCTGTACCCATTTTGCCCTCAGCTTCCTGATATGATTTAATAAAAAATCCATTTGTTTAATAATAAATAGATGTGCACCTTGAGGATTTAAAGTAGAAATGGTTGATTGTGTTTATATAAAAGTTTAGATTTGGATTCTTTTAAGATTTATATAAGATCACTTTTTAAGACAATTGATCCTTTCTTTGTAACCACAAATTGCAGCCTGCCAGTAGGAAGAAACTAGCTGAGAAAATTATCTTGCTTGCTTACATTCTCTTAATCTAAAACAGGTTGCTTAGCTACGAATGTATGTGGGTGCGTGGAAATAATTTGTTTTCTTCACCTGTAATAATGAAAATTATTTTCATGAAAAGGTATCAGGCAACATTGGTTTTTTTCATGGTCATTCACTAGAAGAAAAATAGAGTGTAATTGCATTGAAATTTTTATCCTGCTTGAGACATTTTGCTGGGACATATAAGCTATGGGAGAAAAAAATAAAGTAGGAGCTTTGCTCCATCCACCAAATATATGTATGTGTATGTATGTATACATGTAAAATGGTTGAAGTCTGTCTTGCTTCATCCATCAAGTGTGCATGTATGTGGGGGCGGGGAAGATTCTTTCTCCCCTTTCATTTTTATTTTAACAGCCAGTAAATCAAAAGAGTTTCTCACTGGCCACAGGGAGTATAAAAGAATACCAGCCCTAGAATCAAGCTTTATTCTCTCCAAGAAAAGTCTGCTGAGTGATCAGTCGCTGACGCTCCACCTGGCCTCAGTTTACTCTGATCTGTCCAAGCTGGCCTTCATACTGGAACCTGAACTTGCCTTCCCTTTACCGAACATGGAACCCAGAGGCCACTGTGCCTGAGCCATTCCCCTATTGTAGGAGACTTGAGGAGAACTCGGGAACTCCAGGCAGCCAGCCCCTTTTCAGAAGTCCTCAACATGGTAAGCATGGGTAAGTGCTTGACCCAGCTGAGACCTGCACAGACCACACTGCAGCTCGGCACAGACCAATGGTTGCTCCTCAGAATCATAAGCTGAGAAGGCCTGCTGTGGTCCCTAAGCCAGCCTGGAGAAGGCTTGTTAGGCAGCTAGCATCCGAGGAGCAGGGGGGCCGAGTGCTGCTGCCTCCAGCCCCTGGAGCAGCGACCTGCTTCCCCGTGCTTGCAGAGCCTGGCCAAAGAGAAGGCTCACTGCAGACTGAAAGTGTCCCTGAGCTGGCAACCTTCCTCCTTGAGGCACTATCTCTTTCTGCCTCCCCCCTCACACACACACACAGAGACAATCCACCAGCCCTCCCTTCCAGAAATCATCAAGTCTTACAAGTGTTACCACTCCATGGTGTTTCTCCTTCATTTCGGGACTCTGTGGGACCCAGTGCAGCATGGAGAGCCTGGCCTTTGGAGACTTCCTCTCGATGCACGTGGTACCCTAAGAGAGTGTCTAACCTGAGACTCAAGCCTCCCAGCTGCCCTTCCTATCCCCTGAGCCTGTTACCCTGACTGCTCATCCCTGGCCCCACAGCCCCCTGATCTGGGTGCCCATCTTGAAGGTGACATAAAAAGGATTCATCCTGGAGGCTGTGTTCTCTATTGGGACAGACAAAAATGGACGGGGCAGGAGAGAAGAATCCAGTACCCAGATGCAGGTGTGGCCTTGCGTGTGTGCATGTATGCGTGTGTGTGCATGAATGTGTGTGTGTGTGCATGCGTGCTGGCTCTAAAGGTTTCTGCCCACCAGGGCCTGGCAGGAAAGCTAGTTTTAAAGGTTCATCAAAAAGTATTCTAATTACTGCCCAACCTGCTGGCCCCTTGCCATGAATGCAGTCACTGTTCTCCAAAAGAAGGCTCATCTCAGCCAGCCACACCTGTAATCCCAGCATGTACTAGACCTGGAAATGGAATCTCAAGCCTATTCTAGGCTATGTAGGGCACCCAAGACCAGCCTGGGCTACATTCTTGGACAGCCTGGGCTACAGGCACAACAAGAACCTGTCTCAAAACAAAAGTCCACATGGCCACAAAATTCTTGAGATTTTTGCCCACTACAGAAAAAAAAAAAACATAAATTCATTATTATTTTATTTCTACCATATTATTTTTACCACCCCAAGGTAACTAATAACTAAGGCTACTTAACTACTTTTTTAAAAAAATTTGTGTGTGGGCACAAGCATGTGTATGTGTGCATACATGCATCTATGTCTTTATCCATTGAGCTAGCTCAGTGGCTCCTTCCTTGGACTTCTTGTATTGTCTCTCTTCCATGTCAACATCTCCTGTCATTTGGTTGGTTGGTTTGGTTTGGCTTGACTTGTTCATTTTGCTTTGCTTTGTTTTCATTTTTATTTCTGTGCGTGTGTATGTGCATGTGTGCACCCACATGCAGGTGCCCACAGAGGCCAGCCGAGGGTTCAGAGCCCCTGGAGCTATTGTAACAGTCAGTTAGGAGCCTCCCTCTGTGGGGTTGGGTGCTGGGAACTGAACTTAGGTCCCCTGCCACAGTAATGAGCATTCTGAACTGCTGAGCTGTCTCTCCAAACCCTGGTGTTTTTTAGTTTTTGAAGCAGGGTCTCTTGTGGTCTGGGTGTTCTCAAACTTGCTTTGTAACCAAGCCTGGCCTTAAACTTCTGCCTCTACTCTCCAAGTGCCACGATCACAGGTCTGTACCACCACACCTGTCCTGATGGCTCCCATTTTCTCTGCCCTTCCTGGTTCATTTTCTGATTTTTTTTACACCGAGGTAAGCGTTCCATGTGTGGCACATACATGTAGAGGCCCACCACCCCCTGAAGTCTTTTACTGCGTCCAGCGTTTTCATATGCTTCACATTTTGCACTTTTCATTTTGTGTCTGGTTTGCTCCATACCTTATCTGGTTTCTGCCTTTGTACTCATGTGGGTGTATGTGCCTACTACATGGTGCTACATTTGCAAACGTGGGAGTTTTAAGGATTTCCCCATATTGACTTCAGCTCCAGCAGTGCTCACCGCACATAGTTCATGTAACTTCAAAAACTGGCTTGTCTTTTTTTCTCTCAAGTTATATTATGAGGCGCAGTCAACTTTAGTCTTATTACATCTTCCATCGGAACTGATCACTTATTAGGAAATGTCCTTACTTCTGGTACTTCTTCTCGCCTTAATCTTCCAGGATGCTAGAACTTCCTTCTGACGAGTGTTTCTGTACTTAATCTTTTCGGTTTACCTATATTCCCTATAGAACTCACCCATCCTTTGCCTTTCACTAGAATATTTGCTTTATTTATAGTTACTGTAATTGCAGGTAGGGTTCCTTTTAAGTGTACTATTGCTCCGTTTTGCTTTTTTTTTTTAATTCGCAAGTTCCATTTTTCTTTATTTCTCTGTTCCTACCTTTATTACATTACTGAGTTTGTGTTGGTTTGAGTGGGGTTTTGGTGAGGGTATTTTTGTATGTTTAAAATAGAATCTCGGTAGCTCAGGTTGCCTGGAATTCATTAAATAACCCATTAGGTAGTGGCAATCCTCCTGCCTCAGCTCTCAAGTTCTGGGACTACAGGCATGCGCCACCACACCTGTCTGTATTGCTCAGTTTCTGCATTCCTTGGTTTTTTGTTTCATTTTGCTGTGTCAGGTTTTTGGAGGGGGTATCGTGGCCATGTGTGTTAACTTTTATTTAATATGTGGGGTGGGGAGGTATGTACATGCATGCACACACCTGTGCCACAGTGCACATGTGGACGTCAGAGGACAATGCTGGGAGTCAGTCCCCTCCTTCCACCGTGGGTTCCAGGGATTGAGCTCAGGTTCATCAGGCTGGCATGGCAAGTGCCTTTTACCACTGAAACATCTTACTGGACTGTGCTCAGTCTTTAAAAAGGTTTTACAGAAGGATTTGTGAATAAAATGCTTGTGGCAGAAGCTTGAAGACCACAGTAGGAACTCCAGCACGCCCATTAATGCCTGGAGGTCATGCCCCCCCCCCCATAATCTTGACCCTCAGAGGCAGAGACAGACAGTCCATGGAACAAGCCAGATAGCTAGACTAGCTGGAAATGACAAGCTCCCGGTTCTGCCAGAGAGGATTGCGATGGAGACTCCAAAATGTTAGAGCTGTCAGAGATATGCGATGTCTGCCAAGGAGAGCTACAGAGAAGGGGTGGAGGCAGCCCAAGAGAGGGAGGGTACGTTTGTATGCTTCAGGCAACGAAGAATGGAGCTTCCCAAACCCTGTGATGCTGAAGGCAAGGTACCAGACTTGGAGCTATAAGAGTTGATGTGTGCCCTGCTGGGCTTTGGTCTTCCCCTAGTCCGTTACTCTTCACTATGGCCCTGTCCCTCCCTTTTGGAATGGGAATGTATATTCTGTACAATTGTATGTTGGAGTGTGTAGTTTCTATTTTATCTTACAGGACTTTACAACTGAGATTGCCTTGAGTCTCAGAAGAGACTTTGGACTCTTACATGGTGTTGAAACTTTAAAGACCATAAGGACCTTTGAAGTCAAGTTAGATGTATTTCATGTTATGCTATGGCCATAGGTCTATGGGGGATAGGGAGGAGTGCTGTACTTCAAGTAGGAACGTTCCCTTATAGACTAGTGTATCTGAATATTCGTTGGCACTTTGGAGCAGGTTATAGAACCTTTAGGGTGTGCAGCCTTGCTGCGGGAAGCACACGCCTGGAGGAGAGCTTTGAGACTCCTAGCCTTGCCCCTCTTCCTGCCTGCTCCCTCTGCTTCCTGTGTATTTGAAATGTGCTCATTCACTTCCTGCTCTTAACACCTGCTATTGTGTTTTCCTTCCATTATGGACTCCCCCTGTGGAACCATAAGCCAAAATAAACTTTCTCCCTTAGTGGTATTATTTGGGGGTGCGGGGGGGGGGGCATGGAACCTTGGGTGCTGTGTCTGCTAGGCGAGCATGCACACTACGTTAAGCTAGCTCCTTGGCCCTCTTTCAGTTTCTGTTTTGAGACAGGGCCCCTTTCAACTACCCAAGCTGGCTTTTGGCTTATCAGCCTTCTGTGTGGCTGACTTTACAGACCTCTGCCTGGCCCAAACACTTTCTAAAACACAGTTAGTTAGTCCCTACCAAGTAAGAAGAAAAAGAAAAAGAAAAAAGACCACTTGCAATGCAAGTAAATTAGGACAGGTTTACTATAGGAGAATTTAAAAAGAAAGGGAAAACCCAAGACATAGTAAACAAGTTATTAAGTGGAGCAACAGCGGACAGGGGAAAAGAAAACACTCTGGTTGGAAAGAGTGTGAGGGGTGAGTTTACCAGGAGGCGAATACAAAAGAGGCATGCATGCAATGACCAAGTTGATCTGCTATCTTCAGTGTGCCTGGGTGTTTTAGGTGGTGAGTCTGCAGCAGAGACTAGATCAGACAAATGCCTTGCCCTCCAAGAGCCAACATTCTCATGGGAATTTAAGGATGACTAATGCATGGAGTTGAGTGGGGAGTGGAGACGGAGAAATGCAAGATATGTAATAAGCAGAATCTAGAAGGGGCTGCCATGAGAATTATGAACTGTATTTCAGCAGCTTACACACTTATCTATTTTCTCTTCAAGGTAGGGTTTTTTTTTTTAAGTCCCAAAACCAAGGACATCCTATCCCTTTTATGTCTGATTGGGAAAGGTGGGCCCCCAGCAACAGACTTTGGGGGGGGGGCAGTGTTTTTATTGGTGATGGTGGTACTGGTGCTGGTGGGTGTGTGTGAGATACATCTTAGTCTTTGAGACATTAAACTCGGATAGACAATCAGCATCTCAGACTGGTGGAACAGGGAAGACAAGGGTGTGGGCAGCATGGACAGGGACCCCCGTAGTTTCCTGGGGTGCACATGGCATCCCAGCAGGATCAGAGGAGGAGTGCTGGAATCCAGAGCATGTTGCTCAAACTTGCAACTCGTCTCAGTAAGCAAATGGGACAGACACTCCTGTTATGACACACCCCTTTCTTGAACATCACAATCAGCTCCAGGCACTTCAAGGTACTGCCTTTCCTGGAACACAGGCTCTGCTTCCCAGCTATACTTCCAACAGTGTGCAACTCTGTTCTCAAAGCTGGGCCACTGGCAGATTCACCAGTGTTTGCACTGTACCCAGCAAAGTTTCAAGCGTTTAGAAACACTTCTCCAAAGATCAATCTGCTCCCAAAAGTCATCAACCCAAACATTGTAAAAATCAGGAATTTCCACGATGCTGGCTGCCAAACTACACATGATCCTCAAGCCAACCCCTTCCAGCAAGGACAGATAAGCAGAGACAGAAACCCTCAAAGTCTGTCATAACTTTCAGTAAAGTCTGCCTCTTTCCCAGTAAGAAAAAGGTTAAACAAAGGCAAGAGAGTGTTACTATAATTCTAAAGACTGACTGCATCCAAAGTCACACCGACTTGTCCCACTTTGTCCCACTCTGCATTTGTGGGACAGAGGGCCTCCTGGGGCCTGGATGAGCCCCAGTATGAGCCTGTTGGCATTTGTTTATTCTCTGCCGTCAGTGTCCCTAGCAATGCCAGCACACAACTCGGTTCTATTTGCTGAACTAAATGGAGGGTAAACAGAACCTCTGCTCTCAAAGTTTTGGAAGGGAGCAGAAATGATGAAATACCATTAGCCAAGGCTACCTGCTCTCTGTCTACAGAAATGAATGGCTGGTCCAAGCCCCTTACAGGGAAGGCAGCCATCACACAGGGCAGGGACAGGCCACATACTTGCCATGGGCCAGGCACTATTCTGCATGGATTCTGAGCACTTACTGATTGGATTCTTCAAATCCCCAAGGCAGAGAAGACAAGTCTGAGACATAGGCCAAGCCCAAGACCACCCTGCGGGACCTGATCTCTGCTTGCTGATCCTTCTGGATGAGGGATCCTTTACATCATTGGCTCCGGTTCCCACCAGGTTCCTACCAGCATTGCCTTTCAGAGTCAACCATCAACACACCCTTTAATCCTGGGTTAAGGCCTGCCTTACTCAGAAGTGCTTCCCACATGGCCAGGCTGACATCATCTCTCAGCAGCTATGGTGGCCTTGAGGAAATCTGCGTATCAGATTTAAACTGTGAACACGGCAGTGACGCCAGACAAAATGGGAGGAAGGCCTTAAGACACTGCCCCTCCCCCCAAAGCCGGGATCCCAGTGCTTTGAAGAGAGTGAGACTCTGTGCCAGCTGGGGCTTCTTGGCCCAGGCCTCCAGGGACATCTTAGGACACTGTAGCAGAAAGGTCATGAGGAGCTAGTTCAAACCATGTAGCCGGGAAGTCCATTATTAGGCAATAGCCCGTGGAAATGGCCTCATTGCATTCAGGCAACAGAGTCCCTGAGTACCAAACAGATGCGGGGAGGAGCCACAGAGCCCAATCCCTTGACAGATATCTCTAGAGGATATAAAATTAAAACTTTTTTGAAGTCAGCCCAAGGAATCAGGCACGCATATGCCTCACAACCCAGAAGTCACTTCCCTCCCACTGGAGAGTTCCTTTTCCTGCTGTGGATTCGGCCCCTTGTGTTCGTGTGTGGCTTCCCAGAGAGAAAGGGCAGCAAATGCATGGTTAGTTCCAATCCCTAACATGTAACCCAGCCATTGAGAAGCAGGGTCCCAACAACAGATGACGAAAGAATGCAGGGGCACAACTCCACTCCCTTTATGCACAGGTTTGGGTTCACTTTTTAAGGCTTAGAGACTCACCTCAAATTGAAATTCCGATCTCACCAGTCTGATATATTTTGGGTCTCAAGACTCAGGATCCACACTGGACTGTTAAGACTGAAGGGAGGTAAGAGATAGGCAGATCTCTATGAGCTCAGCACCAGTCTGATCTACATAGGTTCAGGCCAGCTGAGGCTACACAGTGAGAGCCTGTCTCAAAAAACAAAAAGAGAAAAGAAGAGAAAGGAAATGTTCATTTTCATGTTGTGGTGGTGCATGTCTTTAATCCCAGCACTGGAGAGGCAGAGGTAGGCAGATCTCTGTGAGTTTGAGGCCAGCCTGGTCTACAGATCTAGTTCCAGGACAGCCAGGGCTACACAGAGAAACAACAACACAACAACCAGATTCCACATCCAGAATAACTGAAATTGGCCCTTCCAGGGCACTGCTCAGTGACTGTCTGGGGCAGGAGAAGCCGGTGTTACTCCTGGACCCAAGCCAGCTGGTTGACAGGCCACAGGCGGGGCAGCGGCTCGGCCTTCACCCTCTGTCCCTTCTTTTCTTCCCTGTAGGGTTCAGGAAAATTTACTTTTCCACTCTCACAAACCTCACCCAAGTCATCGGAGGAATGTGAGTGGCTAACCTCCCCCTCTCTCCCGAAGGTCCAGTCCTTTGGAGAGCTGGCCCTGATGCCAGTTCCCAGGTCCTTCACAACCCTGCTGAGAGGCCACTTTCAAGTGTCAATCCCCAAACCTTTCACAACCCAACTGGGTATCGGGTCAGGCCGTTCCCACTCTGCTCCTGCTCGGACACCGCTCAGCCGCGTCTCCTGGTGTCCAGGTGCACTGACTTCATTTCCCACCCGT
This sequence comes from Pachyuromys duprasi, assembly GCA_028658305.1. Classification (NCBI taxonomy): domain Eukaryota; kingdom Metazoa; phylum Chordata; class Mammalia; order Rodentia; family Muridae; genus Pachyuromys; species Pachyuromys duprasi. The sequence goes on from CM053744.1 coordinate 45,086,188, forward strand.
AGAGCCACAATCTTCTTGTGGGAATGTCACCCAACTGCCAAGACTCACCCAACACAATGGAAGTCAAGACTAGGCATCCATCAAATTCTTCAGGTGCACTGACCAAGATCTGCACCTGGAGAAGGAGCCTGATGCACCTCTCGGCAGAAAGCAAATAACATCTCTTCCAGGCCAATCTGACATTTGAGAGGCCTCAACCCCTCTCCTACCTAACTGGGGTTATGTTTGGCTGCATATGAAAGAAAATGGTCTAGAATACAGCATTAAAGAGGTGAGCGGAGAGGAGGCTGGAGAGATGGATCAGAGGTTAAGAGCACTGGCTGTTCTTCTGAAGGTCCTTAGTTCAATTCCCAGCACCACATGATGGCTCATCACCATCTATAATGAAACCTAGTGTCTTCTTCTAGTGTGCAGGAACACATGCAGGCAAAACACTGTATAAATAATAAATAAATAAATCTTTTTTAAAGAGGTAAGGTGAGGAGGTAGGGTAGGCAGAGCTCTTACTGGCCATTCCTGGCCACCGTCATCTCTGGGAGGGTGACCCTTAGCCCCAGGGCTAAAGTAGATGCCAGAGCTGCAGCCACCATACCCAGGTTTTAGCAGAAGACCTCCCAGGAAGACCACCCAGTGTTTTCACGCTGAATAGAGGGGGTCATATGACCAAAATGTAGTCTTTAACCCAGGAATCCAGAGTGTGGAGCTGATTCCAGGACAACTAATCTTTCTTCAGGGATAACTGCTCCAGACTAAAGGAAACTGGAGAGCAGGGCTGGAGAGACGCTCAGAGGTTAAGAGCCCTGGCTGCTCTTCCAAAGGTCCTGAGTCCCATTCCTAGCAACCACACAGTGGCTCACAACCATCTATAATGAGATCTGGTGCCCTCTTCTGGCCTGCAGGCACACATGCAGACTGAACATTATATCAATAATAAATAAAAATAAATTTTTTAAAAAAATAGGAAACTAGAGGGCACCCAGGTGAAACTTGAGTGGCTGTGAAAGGAAAGTGGGATGTAATATATATAATATATCTTAAGTTATCTAGAAATATATATCTTAATATAATATAATATACCTTAAGTATCTAGAAATAAATAAAGTATATAAATAGGTTTAAAAAGATGGACAGAGTAAACACACACAAGACAGAATTCCCAAGTCTAGATTGAAGAGTACGGTTATTAACCTATTTGTTTAGATGTCCTGCATGTTTAAAATGTCTTCCTAATTAGAGACAGTCTTTCTACATTTGGTTTGGCTGTTCCCAGGCTTTATCGTGTGAGGCTGACAGGCTCCTGGTGATAGCAGGGCAATGAGATGGATCCCTAAAGTCCTTAGCCACAGCGCATTGCATGACTGCTGGGTGTGAGAGAGAACACTGCACCTTGGACCTCAGATTCTCCAGAAGTTCTCCCTCTACGCAGATGCAGCAAGCAGCAGGATCCTGTTGCCAGTTAGAATGACATCACGAATGCAAGACATCTTGCACAGCCGTAGGTGGTGGTCCAGGACACTGCTGCATAGAGTAGAGCAAACACTGGACTGGGGAGGATTAGAAGTCATCCTCCATCACTTCTGCCCACATCACTGTAGAACAGTCATCTTAAATCCATCGTACAACAGGAATAATCACTGGCCTAATTGGGATAAGGACTCATGGGTAATTCTCTATCAGTTTTCAGGGTGATGGGGAAGATGACCCGGCTTGTCCCAGTGAGACTGCTTGGTCCTGTTAGGCTCCCACCCACTTGTCCACAGATGCCAGGGCTAAATGAGCTTCTCCAAAATCACCCGATTGTGGTGATCAAGGGAAATGGCCAAAATGAGCCAGATTCTGTAGTACCCACTTTTAATCCTTCCTGCAGAGGCAGGCGGATCTCTGTGCATTCAAGGCCAGCCTGGTCTACTTAGGTGGTTCCAGGACCGCCAGGGCTACCTAGTGAGATCCTGTCCTGAAAACAAAACAAAACAAAAACCCCAAAACATTAAAGAAAATGTCCAAAATGCAGGACCAGGTCATGGGGAGGGGGGGTGCCTATGTGGCAGATAAATGGGAGGGAAACAAGAAGGGGTGAAAGAGGGGAGATAAGGTCTGATAATAGACTTGGGGCCTTGGGTGTAGGTGTTTGTGGGTGCTTCCCTAGTGTGCACTAAGCCCTGCGTTGGATCCTTTGAGTACGGCGGTACATACCTGTAATCCCAGCACTCAGGAGATGGAGGCAGGGAAGTCAGGTCAGGGTCATCCTCAGCTGCTTACTGAGTTTGAGGGCAGCTTGACCTACATGAGACTCAAATGTGTCTCAAAAGTACATACATGTGCCTACATAGGAAAATGTTACGATGCTCATTTTCTATGCTAACAGCACAGTACTGAGGATAATAAAGAAAATCACCAATTCTTTAATGTCCCCCTCACCAGAAGAAAATAGAGCTGGGTGTGGTGGCACGTGCCTGTAATCTCAGCCCTGGGCGAGTAGGCAGGAGGATTGTAACTTTAAGGCCAGCCTGGGCTGCATAAAAAGTGCCCAGTCCACCTTGGCTGTGCAAGAACCTGTCTACATATGGTAACTAACTCCTTCCCTTGAATGATGGGTTAGACTAAGTGGCCCATTTTCAACTGCAGTTGCCAGGTAGAATATATGACGCCCGGTTGAATTAGAATTGCAGATAAAGTGCCCTGAACTTTAATACAGCCTGCATATAGTATCATAGACCTAAACGTACATCTGTCATTCAAATGTAATTGTGCATCCTGCTATTTTGAGCTGAAACTGGCAACCCTGCAGCGAATGTGGCTCGGCAACTGTGAAACTCCCAAGCCCAAGTCATATAAGGTACCCAAAGCTTCCATCTGCTCTCTTGTAGCCTACCACTGTGGGAAAGACAGATATGATATTGTGAAGACACTAACCACAGCTATGAAGAAATCTTCCTGCTCCAGGCCCACACCACCTCCCCAGTTAGATGAGGAAGTACCTTTTCACTGTTTTTTGTTTGTTTTCAAGACAGGGTTTCTCTGTATAACAGCCCTGGCTGGCCTTGAATTCAGATCTCCACCTGCCTCTGCCCGAGTGCCTGGGCCCCGTTTTGCTGCTTTCTAAGTAGTGGTGGAAGTGGGGTTGTAACTCAGTAGCCTCACATGCTCAAGGCCCGCAGGTTGATCCCAAGCTCTGAAAAGAAAACATAAGACTTAGTTGGAAGCCTGTCTCTTTAGTGTGCTTGTTCGAATGTGCGTGGCAGCTTTGGACAATTTTGGATGTTGATCCATGGGCACTGTCCACTTTTGTAATTTCAGGCAGGGGCTCACACTGGCATGGAACCCTCCAAGGAGGCTAGGCTAGGTGGTCAGTAAGCCCCAGGGATCTGCTTGTCTGTACCGTGCATACCCAGCTGGGTTCAGAGGATCAACTCAGGTCCTCTCACTTTTAACCTGGGCCCTGGCTCATCTGGACTAGTTCTTAGTTAATTCCTCAAAAGCCCCCCCCCCTCTCCCCCTGGTACACTAATACAGGACTTTGATGGTGAGTAGTATCAAAACTAGCAGCTAATGTTTGTTACTTTGGGATGTACCAAGGGATATTCTAAGGATGTTTAAGGGCAATAGTCCATAATAGTTCCTTTGAGATGGGTACTGTCCTTACTCCCTCTTTACTAACTTGTAAAATATGCAGATGTCCACAGCTGATAAGAACATAATGCCTGGCACTTTGTAGCCATCTTTAGAAGTTGCTCAGGTACCCTTTAATCCAAAGCAGTCCTGACAGAGGAAATGAGCTGCAAGTGAAGTAACTCTTTTCAGGACAGCTCACCTCTCTCTCTACCTCAGTGATGCAACGAGTCAGCTGAGAACCTCCTGCTCCAAGCTGGGGTCGTTCTGATGTACCTATTAGTACATCAGAACTAATGAGCCTTGGGCTCCTGGCTCATCACAGCCAAGAGTAGGTATCAACCTAGACTAGAAATCAAAATTCACATCTGGCCGGTAAGCCAGTTCCAATGATTAGCATACCAGCTCATACTATACAAACTGGAGATGCCACATCAGGCGTGAAAATTGCAGCCTTCTCTTACCAAGGCCTACAGCTAGAAGCAAGGTCCTTTTCCAGCACAGCCTCTGGCTGAACCTGATCTCCACTGAGAGCGGAGCCCAAAGCACTCACACTTGCTAGCCGTGTCATGCGGCCCAGGATGACACCATCAGTGACACGCTGCCATTCTCCAGATTAGATCCAGAGCTCCCCACCATATCACTCTCTGTTTGTCTGCGTGGATGGTGTTACAGGTTCTGGAAAGGGCACACACTGACCACTCGGACACCACGCTCAGACTGAGGGATGCTTATCGTGCACTGAACAAAAACTGACCAGTCAAGGCCATAATCTAGACTCGGGAGCCAGACTACGATGCAGGTCTGTATCTAATGCAGGTTGTTTGTTCGTTTTTATACGAAAAACCATAACCAGGTAACAACCAGGTAGCCAGGTGTAGGAAGGGGGAGAGGGGTCAGCATTACATCATTTTGACTAGCTAAACATCATCGATTTTGTTCCAAGCTTATTGTGTTGTATCTAGGTAGCTAGACAAAGCACTGAGCTGACTGACTGGGATTTAAGCTCTTGGGGGCTTTCCAGCTTTCTGGGAGTAAGGAACATAGCAGGATGTTTCGATCTTTAAGTCAAGCAAAACAAACCTTTATCTAAGCAGCAAGTACTGAACTACTGAACTGTATCCTGGCCTCAGGGGCATAGACCTGAAACTTGAACTTAATTTCACCTTATGATCAAAATGGAGACTTGGAGGCAAAATGGCTTCTGATATGCTAAAGGCTACAGCAGGTGTTAACAGAAGAGCCATAGTTATGTTAAGAACTAAAGTAGGTCTTAACAGAGGGGCTATAGTTAGGGCAGTTTACAATAGATGGCATGTTTTCTTGTTCAGGCCTTCATGGGTAACTGGACAAAAAAATGTACTGGCCACAGAACCGACCTCAGAAGCAGACCATCAGGGTTTGACCAAGCATGGCAGCTCTCAACACCCAAGCAGGGCCCAGGAGGACAAACCAGGGTGTCCACTGGGGCTCCAGGAGACAGCAAGAACGAAGTCATCCTGTGATCACAAGAGAGGACAGGCCAGGCTGGCAGGAGGCAACGGCACCACCTCCCAACAGTGAAGAACTGCAGGTCTGTCCTGTGTTGTTTGCACGAAATGCTGCACAGCTATAAACACAGACAAGGGCATGGACACAAGTGTGGCTGCTTCCAGGCACAGGGGTCCTCAGAAGACACACCACAAACAGAAGCCACTCTGCAGAGTGAGGTTTGGAGGAACAGGAACTTCTATGAACTTGAGGGTACTGTACATTTTCCTCTTTAGTGTGTCCGCTAGCTCTTAGAATCATCAGAAGAGAAAATGCCCCACCAGACTGGCCTGTGGTGCATTTTCTTGATTAATGGTTGATATGGGAGGGCCCAGGCCACTGTAGGTGGTGCCACCACTGGGCTGGTGTCCCGCGTGCTATAGGACAGGCTGGGCAAGCCTGGAGGAGCAAGCCAGCAGACAGCACTCCTCTGCACCAGTTCTTGCCCTGCCTGAGTTCTTGCCCTGACTCCCCTTAGTGATGGAAGGTGACCCGGAAGTATGAGATGAAATAAACCCTTTCCTCCCCGAGGTGGTAACGTGGCATGTTTTTGAAGAAGCATGCTGAAGCACTCGTGGAGGAAAGTCGTGATGAGAGCTTGTCTTTCAAATGTTGTAGCAAACTGCAGGGCGTGGTGGTGTACGCCTTTATTCCCAGCTTCAGGGGGTAGAGTCAGGCGGATCTCTGTGAACCAGGCCAGTCTAGTCTACAAAGCAAGTTCTGGAACAGTCAGGGCTGTTAGACAGAAAAGCCCTGCCTCGGGGGTGGGGGGCATCTTAGCAATAATAGTATATAATAGCAATCTTCTATTTATGTGTGTGTATATAAAGCCAGTGTGACAAATGCTGACCCCTGGTGGATAAAATGAAAGGCACAGAGACTTTCACCTGCACAACTGAAAGTCAGAGTCCTGGGAGGCCCCTGTACTATGGAGGAGGCTCAGGAGGACCTTCAGCATCTGGGCAGAGACCTGTCCCCCAGGGAGGGACAGGATTTAAAACAGGTTTAAATGGCTTTATTTTCTCCATGATGTCTCCTGATACTGACGGACCCCAGGATTCAGATCCAGAAAATGAAGGTAGAGTTCATGGTCTCATCAAGGGATCAGAGAAATCCTTCACTGTGACTGGCCTCTGCAGTCCAGCCAGGCCTCAGTTGAAGAGACATGGCTTGAGACAGATCCTTCTCTCATGATGCAGCCACAGGGCTTGCTCAAGTGGGTGGGTGGGCACATTCTGGCATGTACCATCACCTCCGGTGATCTGCTCCAATGGCTTCTGTGACTGTGTTAAAACCCCGCTCTCTGGAAAGAAAAGCAGTCTGTGTCTGCAGGAGCCCATGCTAGCCATGAGCACACTGCTTACTACGCCATCCCGCCCAGCACACCTTGTGACCTCCACTGTGCCCTCACCCAGGCAGCTGCACACATGTCCACCTAGGTCTTTTGTGCACGAAGGGATGTGACTTTATACCCTACACCTCCCGGACACATCAAAAATTCATCACCTGCTTTGTTCTTCTAGGACTCCTGTGCCCGATCCCTGAGCAAGGGTCAAGCCTTGTAACCAGCACTGCCTCAGGATCACTCTGAATTCCCTTGGTACTGTTTGTCCTTGGTCAGAGAGGCAGCAAAGAAATCTTCCCACCCTGCCATCAGTGTTTCCCTCCAGCCCTTTGGGGGTGCACAACAGTTCAACGACAAGTGTCACTTTCTAATGTAAGCCCTCTGACCAACTTCCCTGCCCCACTCACTTCAGAAGTGCTTCCAGCTCACGCTTGATCCTGACCACGACCGGTGGCCCTAGGAAGGTGAGGGATGTGTATAGCTGGACCAGGGAGGCTCCCGCCTCGATCTTCTCCAGGGCATCCTGCCCACTGCTCACACCACCAACGCCGATAATGGGAATCCTGCCTGCACAGAAGCACACGGCAATGGCAACGGTGTAAGGATCCGGCCAACAGAGCGGAAGAGGGAAGAGCCAGCTTCTCACACATGTGTAAAGAGGCCTTGCCTTGGGTGAGGGTGTACATCTCCCGGATGGTCTGGGTCGACAGATCTCGGAGTGGCTTCCCACTCAGTCCCCCCGCCTCAGAGCGCAGGGCACCCTGGAGGCCAGTAGGGCGACTCACTGTGGTGTTGGTGACAATCAGTCCATCGATGCCCAGCTGCAGTGTGCGACAGAGAAAGAGCCCTAAGCCATGGATGTAAAGGACTCCAAGAAACTTTTTTTCTTTCTGAGGATTGAAGCAGCCGCCAGGCCAGGCACCAGTTCTGTAGAGCAAGACTCTCACAGGCCTCACCTGCATCTTGCCTGGAGACGCTATCGGAATGAGCCTCTCCCGTCTCCCACTGAGCCCATCACAGTGCCTAAGCAGGGTTGGACCCTTAGAGCAAGCTGTCTGAGAGAACCATATCTGAGGCCCCCAGGGAGTACACAGGAGGAGCAGGATCTATGTCCGGGACTGCTCGGCTCATGGTTTCCCACTTCCCTTTGTACAGAGGCCTAGTGTTCAGACTGGCTGGAAAGGGGACAGACAATATTCTACTTCCACCTGAGACTGTCAAGGAGGCTGAACTATACAATGACAGACAGACAGCATTGCACTTCATATAAAGGAAGTCAGCAGCCATTCCATGCTGGGTTGCTTTGGCAGGCAGGGAACAATGAAGGAGGCCCCTACCCAGCCCCGAACCACCCTGACTCAGACCTCTTTTGCCACACTGGCTATGTCTTCCTTGTCCTGGGTGGTGAGGTCAGGGGCGATCTTCACCAGCACTGCTGGCTTCCGTGTTCCCTTCAAGGCGTCCCTCTCCTGCAGCACCTAGGTTGACAAGCCAGAGATGGGGACCTCAGACCACAGCCCGAAGTGCAGATCAGTATTTCACATAGTCAAGTAAAGCACGAGCAGTTTCTCCCCCCAGGACAGCTGCTCAAGGGTTTTGATTTTTGTTCCTTAAAACAAGCAGGGAAGTGTGCCACAAGCACTGGAAGGTGAGGAGTCATTCTGCTCACACAGTGCAGGGGCTCAGTGGTACGTGAGCAATGTGCCTGCTCTGCCTGGCCAATGGTTTTACAGTCATTAACTGCCTATCACACATGCACTGCGGATGGGAGAGATCAGAGGGTAAGTGGGAAAGGGTGGTGAGGGTTGCTAGGCCAGGTGTGAAGAACAGCTTCAACTCAGTGCTATAGAACCTTCACCTGAGGAATGAAAAGGAGTGAGGACAGGCTGGAGAAGGAAGGGCCGAGGATGGTGTAATGACACACCTTGGCCAGCAGGCGGCGCAGCTCAGCCTTTCCCTGTAGGCTCCGCAGACCAGCAGTGTTGGGACTGGACACGTTCACCACCAGGTAGTCAGCCAAGGGGCCCAGCACACGAACACCCTGTGCATAGTCTGCAGCAGCATCCACCGACGTCTTATTCTTCCCCAGGTTTATTCCCAGAGGCAGCCCATCTGTAAAAATCAACAGTGCGCCCCCAGTTTCCCAGGCAACATTCTGAGTACAGGCTGGATGGCCCCAAATCTGAACCTCCCAGAACCAGCTGACAGAGACGTAAACCATTCATGCCTGGTGAGCTGCCTGGTGACTGAGCTGCCATGTGGCAAGTGTGTGCTCCTACAAGAATGCTTCAGGCACACTGAGTCTTTTCTCCCTTAAAATTTAAATGGAGAAATTAGAAGCCTAAATACTAGAAATGACAGAAAAACAGTAGGAAGCTGGGCATGGTAGGCAACTGTAATCCCAGTTTTGGGGAGGCGTAGGTGTGAAAATCAGGAGTTAAAAGGGATCCTCAGCAACCTAACAAGTTCAAAGCCAACCTGGGTTACATGAGTCCCAGTCTCAAAACAACAACAAGCCAGGCTATGAAGATAGTATCTCGGTGGTAGAGCACATGCTTACCATATACGAGGCCCTGAACAGCAAGTCCAACACCAAAAAAGTAGCTTCAAAAACATAGTAAGGCCGCCATTCCCAGGAGAGCACACAGACCTTCTACAGGCTTCCTCCAGCACCCCATCCCTTGCCTCAGCTGCAGCTCCAGGAGACACTGCCTGGAGAACCTCCAGCCCCGCCAGCCAGGGGACCAGGCAGGAGATCGCCACTCTCCCGCCTCCCTCCAACTCCAATTCCCAGCCCATCGCCAGCCCCGAAGAAGACCACCTGCTGTGCCCCCTTCCTCTCAGCCCCCATTCCCTGGGTTCTATGCCGGCCCTGTGACACACCCATCCTCCCTCCCTCCTGTGGACCCTCTCATCCCTTTCCTCACTCCCTAGTGTCAGCTGCCAATACCCAGAAATACTTTCTACCTGGGACTACCAGTAGCCACACCTGGCAGGATCCCACAAGCATCCCTACCAGGTAACCCACAGCCACCACACTTTCCTGGGGGGCCCAGAAACCAAGGAACAGAACACCTATCCAACAAAGACAAGAACAGAGATCAGCACCTAGAACTACAATCTTCTCAAACCCAGACGCCTAGATGCAGCGTGAAAACACTGCCTGGACAGCATGTCTCCACGAGAGGCCAGCAACCCTACTGCACTAGGTCCTGACAAATGAACAGAAGCACAAGACAAGGGTGTCAGAATAGCTATTATGAGTAAACCCGTTAATAAAAACACAGATAGTGGAATGAAATGAAGAAAGCAGTTCAAGACGTGAAAAAGTAAATGAATTCACTAAAGGAAACCCAAACAGGTAAAGCTGGAAATGAAAACCTTTTAGGAACTGGAAAGGAAACCTCAGAAGCAAGCCTCACCAACATAATACAAGAGATGGAAGAGAGACTCTCAAGCACTGAAGACTAAATAGAAGAAATGTATACCTCAGTCAAGAAAATGTTACATCTAAAAAAAGTCAGGTACAAACGATGCAGCAAATCTAGGACACTATAAAAAGACCAAAACTATAAATAATAGAACTAGCAAAAGAAGACGAGCCCCACGTCAAAGGCACAGAAAATATTTTCAACAAAATTAAAGAAAATTTATCTAACTTAAGGAAGGAGATGATTATCATGGTACACGAAGCAAACGGAACACTAAATAGATTGGACCAGAAAATTAATTCCCCATGGCAATAATAATTTTTTTAAAATGTATAGAACAAAGAAAAAAACAGTATATGTTACAAGAGAAAAAGACTAGATAACATATAAAGGCAGACAAACCTATTAGAATAACACCTGACTTTTCCTTTTTTTTTAAGTCCTCACACTAGTGATTTAATTAAATTAGTTGCTTTAGAAAACATTGCCGATGTCATAATTGTTAACATAACCATTTATCAAACTGTAGTTAACTGGTGCGGTTTGCTGAGTGTGTTTTATACAGAAAAGGAAATGTCAAAACCCTGTTAAAAATTTTTCTATTGTGGCCTAGAATAACAAGACTTGTTTCTCGGACTCTTGAATCAGGCAAATAGAAACAGAGTTTCCTTTTCAGTAGAGACTCTTAAAAGCCAGAACCCCTGGACTGATGCTCTACAAACCCTAAGAGACCACTGATGCCAGCCCAGATTACTATTCCCACCAGAACTTTTAATCAGAGCAGATGAAGAAAGAAATACACTATACCATAAAACCAAATTTAAGCAGTACCTATGTACAAATACAGCTCTAGAGAAGATGCTAGAAGGAAAACTTCAGACTGAAGAGGCTAACCACACCCAAGAAAACACAAGAATAAATAACCTCAGACCAGCAAATCAAAAGGAGGGGAGTTACCTCACACCACCACAACAAAATAATGGGCATCAGCAAACACTGCTCATTGGTAACTCTCACCATTAATGGCTTCAATTTCCCCATAAACACACACACATTAACAGACTGGATTAAAAAACAGGATCCATCCTTCTGCTGCATTCAAGAAACATACTTTAACATCAAGGATAGACATCACCTCAGACTAAAAGGATGGAAAATTATATTCCAAGCAAATCGAAGCATGTGGGTATAGACATCTTAATACACAAGACAGACTTCAAACCAAAACGAACCAAAAAGCATAGTAAAGAACACGACATACTCGCAGAAGGAAAAATCTACCAAGAGCATATTACAATTCTAAACATCTATACACCAAACACCCAAACTCATAAAAGAAACACTACTATACGTTAAATCACACACTCACAGCGGGAAACTTTAATACTGTACTGTTCCCAATAGACAGGACATCCAGAAAAAAACCCAACAGAGAAATGGACCTAATGGATATTCACAGAACATTTCACCTAAACACAAAAGAATATGCTTTCTCAGCAACTCATAGAACTTTCTCCAAAACTGACCACACACTTGGACACAAAGCAAGTCTCAACAGATACCAGTAAATTAAAATAATACCATGCATCCTAACAGATCACCATGGATTAAAGCTGGATAGCAACAATAGAAACTCATGGAAACTGACTAACTCACTACGGAATGAAAAATGGGTCAAAACAAAAATTTTAAACTTTTTAGAATGGAATGAAAATGAAAATATTAATATACCCAATCTTATGGGACATAGTGAAGGTGGTTCTAAGAGGCAAGTTCATAGCACCAAGTGCCAATATATAAAAAATTAGAGAGATCTCACACTAGCAACTTAACAGCACACCCGAAAGCTTTAGAACAAAAGAAAGAAATCACACCCAAAAGGCGTAGATGGCCATCACAGCCCTTTACCTCTTGGTCATCAGCTTAAAAGTAAGATTTGTATAACTAGCTTCCTAAGTGAGCTGGGGCAGGGGATTAGCCCAATTTATACAGAACAAGGTAAACAGGACCGACAGCATGGCTTTCATGAGGTAGCCGGACCTTTCATTAGTGGTCACCTGTGCAAACTGGCAAGGCTCTAGGTCAGGAAAGGCTGGCCTACTCTTTAGCATCTCTTCTGCCAACCCCTGCTCCTAGGCGCGGTGCTGGCAAACAGCTTCCACGAGGCTGCCAGCGGCCACAGAGACATGGGAAGAGCACGGACGCAGGACTCGGCTTCAGACTTGTCAGTGTGAGACAGACTGGGTGAGGGCAGACTGGACGATAAAGCCAGCAGACAGAGCACCACAGGCATTACAAAGAAGAAATGGCAGGGGTGATAGAGACCCCACAAACCACGAACATCAGCTTAAGACCGTAGAGGTTCTGCAGAGCTGGCAAGGTCTGGTTCAGTCAAAGCCAGGGGGTTAAACACTGTTGTTTCCTGCTCCCACCATCTGAACTTGCCAACCGTCCTTTCACCCTTAGCAACTCAAATAAATGCAGAAGCCCTGGGCTTCCTTGTCATGCTACAAGGCCTCTGAATGAGACTGAGATGGCCTGAAATTGTTCCAGAGGCAAACAAAGTTGGAAAGTCCCCATGGATTGCAAAAGGCGCCCGAGGAGCCACCAGCAGGGGGCTCCCACCCTGGGCTTCGACCCCAAAATGCACCTCAGAGAGCAAAGCAGACCACAGAACACAAACTGCAGCATCCCATAAAAAGCCATCAAAAGTGAAGATTGTTTCTTTTCTTTTCTTTTCTTTTTTTGTTGAGACAGGGTTTCTCTGTGTAGCTTTCACTGCCCTGGATTCTCTTTGTAGACCAGGCTGGCCTTGAACTCTGAGTTCCCTCTGCCTCTGCCTCTGCCTCCCTGGGTGCTGGGATCACAGACATGCATCCCCCAGCAAAGGTTGTTTTTTAATTGAGTCCTGAAGACTCATGGCTGGTCCCTTGAATGGAGGAGTAAGAGAACCCTTGTGTCTTTAGCTCTCTGGATGAAAGGGCAGCAGGGTGGGATGTGGGAAGATGCCACTTAGGTCCTGTACACATCTTAGCTCACACTCGCTCTCTGCTGACCTCCAAGCCAAGTTAGGATACAATCCAGGTTCCACGGAGAGCAGCAAGGCTCCGCTGAACTGTGCATTCAGTTAGGGCTTTTGAGGCTGTGGTGGAAGGTGGACAATCCCTCAATGGGAGGTGCCTGAGCTGCTCTGTGTGGTCTTTTTCTTTCCTATTGCTGAAGCTTGTGCTCTCTCCATGTTTTCCCCTATTTCTTTTAAATAGAGGAAGAAAGAGCCTCCCACAACACCTGACTTACCTGCTGTGAGCTTGGTCTGCTTATGCTGTCTGGCTCGCAGCCTGTGCTCCACCACAGTCAGCCCATGGCTGTTGAATCCATACCTGGTACACATAAACCCACCGAGGAGGGGCAGAGTTAGGAGGTCACAGCTTAGAAAAGCCACAGAGACCATTTCCATGCTCTCCTTCACTGTCAACTGGACGTGGAAACACACCTCTGGTGTGTCTGGGAGACTATTTCCAGAAAGGTTGAATGGAGCAGGAAAGACCTGCCATTGACGTGGGCAGCACCACCTCATGGGCTTTTGTCCCAAACTGTGTAGGAAGGGGAAAGTGACCAGCATTGCTCACTCTCTGCTTCCTCACTGAAGTTGCAAAGTGAGCCACTGCCACGGGCTCCTGCCACGAGGGCTTGTACCCTCCAACTGTGAGCCAAATAAACCCTCCCTGCCTTAAATTACTTTTTTTTTAATTTATTTAGTTTTATGTGCATTGGTGTGAGGGCATCAAATCACCAGGAACTGGAGTTACAGACAGTCGTGAGCTGCCATGTGGGCACTGGCATTTGAACCTGGGTCCTTTGGAAGAGCAAACAGTGCTCTTAACCACTGAGCCCTCTCTCCAGCCCCACTTAAGTTACTGGTTACTGGTATTTTGTCCCAGTGACAAGAATGATAACTAACGGGGTCTGGATACATTGCTTTGTTGCTTGCAGCCAGAACAACACAGTGTGGACAGTGGCTGGCATAGTGAATACTCAACTGTCCCTTCAACATGCCTCTTCTGAGCACACACCATGGTATGAGCAAGAAGGCAGAGTGTGCAAGTGTCCAAGAACACAGCTGCCTATCCCTCGACACTCCCCATCCCACAGGGCTCTACCAAGTACCACCACCCCAGGACCTGAAGTCACCTGCAACAGCCAATCAGAAACATGTGTTTTGCCTGTCCAGTCCTAAAGACATCCATCCCTGTCTGTAATGAAACAGAAAAGCCATTAACTTGTAGAAACAAGTTCCTACTGAAACAAGCAGTAGGAAGCACAGCCACAGTTCAGCCAAAATCCTACAAGGAGGCTCTCCAAAAATCCCTTAGCAAAAAGAAACAAAGGTCTTCCCTTGGTCATCATGAGAAGAGCACAGAACAAAAATGGGCAAGGCTTTATGCAGCTAGAAGTCCTCCTCCTACGAACAGCTGCACACGTTGAACACTGCATCCGTGTTCCCTGAATGCAAGGGCAACCTGGGGAGCACCAAGCTGCTGACAGCACGTGGCCAGCAGCCCTGGCAAGTGAGAGACGAAACGTCAAAGGTATATGGGGAGTGGAGGGCACAGGACATTAAAAAAAGGGGGACAGTAACATTTACTGCATCTTAAAATGCTTTGGAATAAATTGTGCATAGTTAAATTGTAATAATTATAAATATAATTACCGATTTTTTCCAGTTTTTAATGTAGCCATTAAAGTATTTTAAATAGCATGCACAATCATTATATTTTCACAGGCCAGGGCTGGACAAGGTCAATTGTGTAGGGGTGTAGGAAAGCACACACTATAAAGCCCGCTGGCCTAGGCCTTCCCAAGCTGCTCTCTTGCGACCAGTACCAGCCCTCAGAGCCTCAGTGGGAACATCCGGTAAAACCATAACCAGTTTCCCACGGTTGGGATGAGATCCCTGCCTGGTACACAGCAGATGTTCAAAGGGGCTCCTGAATGTTCCAAATGAGAGCATGTCCAGCCGTCACAGAGGTTCTCAACCTGTGGGTCACGACCCCCCTGGGACAACCTTTTTACAGGGGTCGCATATCAGATATTTACATTATGATTCATAATAGCAGCAAAACTGCAATTATGAAGTAGCAACAAAAATAATTTTATGGCCGGGGTCACCTTAACTTGAGGAACCGTATTAAAGGGTTGCGGCATTAGGAGGGTCGAGGACCACCACTCTGTCCTCTGAGGAAAGCCACAAGGCGTCTTCCATCTCAGAGATCCAGGCGGGGGCGAAGATAACCCTGTGACACTGAGCCACAACCTACCTGTTAATGACAGCGTGGTCCTCGGGGAGGCGGAATACTCTGGGCCTGGGGTTTCCTTCCTGAGGCTGGGGAGTCACACTTCCAACCTCAACAAAACCAAAGCCCAGCTTGTAGAGTCCGTCCACAGCTTCCCCGTGCTTGTCAAACCCTGCAGCAATCCCTACCGGATTTCGGAATTTATGGCCCAGGACTCTCACTTCCTGGGAAGGAGACAAAGTCAGAGGTGTACACGGCTACAAGGAGTGGTTCTCACAGCAGGGGTCCCAGTGTCCTACATTAGATTCCTCTGCAGCTTGCTGAGCATCTCGGGGCCTGTGGACTAGGAATCTTCGGGAGGAAGGACACTCCAGGGATATCTCTCTGTATCAGGACTCCGCAGGGGTTCTGGTGCTGCTGGAGTCTGACACCATGAGGGCTCAAGGCTGGGGGAGTGGCAGTGTCCTGCTCAAGTGAACCGGAGCCGGGTGCTACCTCATGCAATCACAGTGTGCCTGCTCGTCTACTCAACCTGGGCAGGAGAAGGGGTCCTAGATGTCATGCTGCTCGCACACCAGTGACTTCCAAGCAACAAAGCCTGTAACCAGCCTAGCATACGAGCCCCAGCTGACCCTTCCTCTGCAGCTGACAAGAAGCCAGCCCATGGGTACCATGGAGAGTCGGAGGGAAGACATCTGCAGGCATGGGTGCTGGCTCCAGGGAGCTCTTAGAGGTCAGGTAAGTGTGCCCAAGGGAGAAACCACATGATCCTGAAGGCAGGCGATGAGGAAGACCCCCAAGGAAAATTAAGAGTGTGCACACAGCCCTTTAGAACCATGAGGCAGGAAGTACAGCTATAAGGGCTCCTCCTTGAGGGTAGCAGTTCTCAACCCTGGCTGCATGACTGGGTC
>CM053744.1:45102807-45121993 GCA_028658305.1 Pachyuromys duprasi
GTGTGCCCAAGGGAGAAACCACATGATCCTGAAGGCAGGCGATGAGGAAGACCCCCAAGGAAAATTAAGAGTGTGCACACAGCCCTTTAGAACCATGAGGCAGGAAGTACAGCTATAAGGGCTCCTCCTTGAGGGTAGCAGTTCTCAACCCTGGCTGCATGACTGGGTCTGGGTGCTGTCAAGCCCGAGATTACAGTTAAACTGATCAAGTAGGAGGCCAGGGCAGCCAAGCATCTCAAAAGCACCCAATCTAATCATCAAAGAGAACTGAGGAGTTAAGAAACAGCAAAAACCTCAATCGAAAAAGGTAAAATGGGCTAAGTGTGTCAACCCACCTGGCTGTGGAGGAGGGAACACTGGGAATAACGGCACACACTGTACGGGCCCAGCTACTCAGGAAGCTGAGGCTCAGAGATCATTTGAGCCCACACACTCAAGACCAACCCGGACAACATGAACCCGTATCAAAAGACAAAAGGCACAGGGCCACACTGGCTCTGCCATAGCTCGATCACCCAGGCCCACTCTCACCTCCTTCTGACTCCCCTTCACCCTGGTCCTAAGGGTGTCAAACCCAGTTTGGCATGAAGAAAGCTTAAGGAAAGAAATGTTCTTTCTGATCCTACAGAAGCCCTTTAGTGTTTGAGGTAAAATGTCACAGCTGCAGGAGACTGTCTGATGTAGGATGAGAAGAACCCTCAGGTAGGAAGGGAAAGGAACACAGGAAAGGGCCCTAGATTTTTCACAGTGACTCCTCCACCAGAGAGGTCTGAGGGTATCTTGTTGGGATCCCATGTTCAAATCACTGCTGTCTCCCATTTGTTAAGAAGTGCCTCAGAACTGCCAAGTGCATGAGAACCAGGACTTCGGATGTGTCTTTCCATTTAGTCTCCTGCAGCCTCCAGACCACAGTGCCGCTATGATGCCAGGTGGGCCAGGGCAAGGTGGCTGCCTAAGACTTAAGTCCTCCATGCCCCAAGACAATGACTGCATCCAGGCCCTGCTTCCGTGGGGGAAAAGGAAGGACCCATCAGGCCAGGCAGCCTCCCTCCCTCCCCCTTCACACCTACCCAGACAGGACATAATATCTACAAGTGACAGCCCTTCCCTGCTAACGCTGTGCCCCTGCATCCATCAGCTGTTTAATGACGCCAGAAGGTGTCCCAGATCATCAGAGGTTGCTCAGCAAGGCGGGACAGTGGCCAAGGCTGGTCACTAGAGTCAGAAGCTATGGGTTTGAATCCTGGTCCTGCTAACTCCTAGCCAAGTCACTTACTTAGTCCCTACCTCAGTTTCCTGATCTGTAGGTAGAGACGGGAGAAGGGCCTACATCAAAGAGTAGTTCTTAGGACTAAAGACCTAAGCATAGGCAACAGGAAGAGTGCTGTTCCCCAGGTGCAGGTGTAACACATAGTAAAAGACAGCCCCTCACACTGGGCTCCCGTGGCAAAGAAGTATAGAGGTGCTGAAGGATGTGACTCCTCCAGGTACCTAAGAGAAACACGGGGTGATCTGGGGGAACCTACCAGCATGTTGGAGTCCTGAAATGTAGCTCGAGGAAGGAGCCCCAGGGAAGTGAAGCGCACAGCTAGTCGGTGGGCTGACTCCGGATCAAGCAGCCTCTGCAGGGCCGGCATTAGGTATTCGGCATAGAAATGGTCATCCCCCATGGCTGTCAGGTAAGATGTAAAGAGAAATCCTCCACCCCCAAGGATGATGGCTGCATCCAGGGCCCGCTTCTAGTGGGGGGAAAGAAAGGACCCATGAGGACCCCCATCAGGCCAGGCTGCAGCACCCTTCCTGGTCCCTTACTAAAACTCTCCAGAAGAC
Source organism: Pachyuromys duprasi (assembly GCA_028658305.1). Classification (NCBI taxonomy): domain Eukaryota; kingdom Metazoa; phylum Chordata; class Mammalia; order Rodentia; family Muridae; genus Pachyuromys; species Pachyuromys duprasi. The sequence goes on from CM053744.1 coordinate 45,104,638, forward strand.
ATCTACATGAAGTGACAGCCCTTCTCTGCTTACACTGCCCCCTTCACTTTCTGCCCACTCACACACCAGCCTTTGTAGAGGCTGTATCTACCACTATTGCTTTCACAAGGTTTGAGCCCTGATTATTTTCAAGGGACCAGCCAGGGAAATTTTAAGACATGCAATACCCCTAGGGGCCGTAGAGACTTTTCCAGGAATACAATACCTACAACCTATACAAAACATTAACAAGAATCATCACCATTCCTAAAACTTCACCAGAATGGTTATACTCCTCTGCTTGTATACCAATGCACACTTGTGGCACTCATATCTAAGGAGAGGCTTAAACACTTGACCGTCTATTTAGGTGAGTTGTGTTCATACTAAAATACACGTTTTCATATCTCCTTGATACTGTGGTTAGGACCTGGTGTTTGTTTATACTTTAAAATTATACCTAGAAAGGTAACTGGCCTGAAACATCCTATGTGTGTAATATAAAGGGGTTGCAATAAAAACATAGCTTCAGTCTTCTTGGGTGGCAAGCCACTACCCCACCCAAAAGTATTTCACAACGCTTTCTGATAATTACCACTGCCAAATGCTAAGTGGCTAACACATTTATTCCATCCTTTACCAAAGGCAAACAAACCAGACCTGGTCCCTGTCCTTCAGGAGAGTGTAATTCAGGGACGAGACAAACTAATGGCCAAGAAAAGTCCAAGCCAAGACAGCTGACATGAAGGACTAAATAATGGAAGGACTTTGAGAAAGCTAACTTTCAAAGGATCCAAAAGCTAAAGAGGAGGGAGCAGCTGCAGAAAGGATCTCTAGACGGCTGAAGCCAGTGAGAAGGGCCGGAGTACGGAGTGGGAGACAGGAGAAGCGAGCGGGGTGCAGGCCAAATGACAGATTTGGGGGGCTGGAGATGGCTCAGTGGCTAAGCGCACTTGCTGCTCCGCCAGCTCCCACGTCAGGAAGCTCATCATAACCATCTAGGACTTGAGCTTTAAGGGATCCAACACATCTGCTCTCACGTGCATATACCTACGCGCGCCCGCACGCCTACACGTATTTTTTTTTTCTTTAATGACATTTGTCCACTAAACAAGCTAGTAGCGGATGTGATCAAATTTGCCTGCAACGAAAACCAAGTATTCATTTTCCCTCCTCTGGGAGATTGCAGAAATGCCTCAAGCAGCAATGCCTGAGCACTTTGTCCAAACCAGGGACATACCTCAGGGCTCTCCACACACGGCTCCCCTTCTAACTACACCCGCTCTAGAAGGGTGGGCGGATGTATCATTTCTATCCGCCTGGGATCCTAGGCGACCACGTACACAGAGCAGCCTGACACTAGCTCAACTTCAACAAAAGCCCTGCTCCCGTCGTTCACGCTCAGCCCGGCCTCTGCCCAGACACGCTTGCCTCCGGCACGTCCCCAGCTGCGCACACGTGCAGGCCGCACTGCAGGGGCCGCAGGCTTCCACTCGCCCCGTCAGCCCCTCCCTGCCCGCGACCCCCACCACGCGCGAGCCTCCGCAGCCCCGCTCACCCGCAGCTGTCTCCACGCCATGCTCCTTCTGCACGCAGGCCCGCCTCTGCCTCGGTTCCATTGGAGAACGTGGGTTCGGCTCTACCAATCACCCGAGCCCCGTGAGCCGGCCCCGCCCCGGACCTAGATGTTGATTGGACGGTCGCACGCGTGCGCGCTGGCGGGAGCCGCGCTCGTTCCTCGCAGCAGGTGTTTACTACGTTCGGGTTTGCCGCCTCTCTTCCTTCTGAGGAACTGGGCTCTGAAATCCCGCACCCTCCCTCTGGGCGTCAGTGAGCGAGAGGCTTTCAGAGCCTCGAGAGGGGCACACACTCCTCCGAAGCCGGCGCCCGGCAGTGTGCACTATCCTAATGCTTCCCTGTCCTTAGGAAGGAAACAAAAGACGGTGCAGCCCGGAGGTTCCGCAAGCTTCGTGGGCCCCTGCCTGAAACAGAACATTTGTGGAGCCTGTCTCACAGAGCACGTTCATGTCAGCACGTTGTAAAACATAAATAAATACAAATTTAAGTGCCGATTTAAAAAGTAAGCCGCTGTGTTAATACATGTGGCTCTTATTTTGTCTTTGAGATAGTATTAAGGTGTAGCACCGGTTTCTCAAAATTAACAATCCTGCCTAGGCACCCAAATGCCTGGGTGTCGACAGAGGCCCGCAGAAAGCATTGAATCCCCTGGAACTGGACTTACATATGGTTGGGGGCACTGTACTCATTTGCACGTACCCACATGCAGACACATACCTACACATAATTTAAAATGGATAAAAACAAATCTTTTTAAAGTTTGTATTCTGAATAGGAGGGGAAAAAACATATTTGGCTTTCTGAGATTGGCTGGCTTCACTAAACGCTATCTCCAGTCCCATGCGTGTGTCTGTAAATGATCTCATTTCATTCTTTTTAGAGGCTGGATACTGTTCCACACCATAGGTATATCCTGTTGTCGCCATCTGTTCATTTGTTACTGATTCCATAACTTGGCTGTTGTGACTAATGCTGGAAAAACCACAGATGCCCAAGTACCTCTGTTGTATGCAACTTGGATTCCTTTGGGAATATACCTAGAAGTGGCATATCTAAGGTGTTCGGTGGTGATTCCGTGTTTGTTCCTTTTGAATTTGTGTTCTGTGTGAGAGAGTTCAGGCACCAGCCAGCTAGGGCAGACATGTGGAGGTTGGAGGACAACTTTCAGGAGTTGGTTCTTGAACCAGAGCCTCTGGTTGCTGCAGCACTACCTCTGCCTAGCTAGACTTAGCTTCCAGGCAGCTCGAGTCTATCGCCCATCTCTCTGTAGGAATGCGGGGATTTCGGGTGCTTGCCACTGTATCCCGCAGGCTCTGGGGTTTGAACTCAGGTTATCAGGCTCTCACAGGTAATGGCTGGGCCAATTTACAGTGTTTAAGGTTTTCCTTTTGTCTGGATCCTTCTCAACACAGTTTAAACTGAACGTCAATTTTGCTGTGATTTGCATGTCCATGAGAGCTAAGGGTGCTGGACATTTCTTCATAAGATTCATTGGCCACTCTTGGGATTCTAGAAACCTGCCTGCTCATTTCATCTGCCCGTTTATTAATTAGGCTTATTGTTTAGATTGGTATTTGTTTAGTCTTTAGTAGTGATAGTATTTGTTTTGTTGGGGGGGGTTCTTTTGTTTTTCAAAACAGGGTTCCTCTGTGTAGCTTTGGCTGTTCTGGACTCACTTTGTAGACGAAGCTGGCCTCGAGCTCACAGAGATCCACCTGCCTCTGCCTCCTGAGTGCTAGGATTAAAGGCATGCACCACCACACCTAGCTCTGTTTAGTCTTTTTTATATGCTAGGTATTAGTCCACTGTCCAGGAAATAGCTGGCAAAGCTTTTCTCCCATTTTGTGGTCTCTTTCTTAGTCTGGAAACTGTTTCCTTTGCTGCAGACATTTTTAATTTTGTGCTTTTAAATTTCTTCCAGCTGCTAATGTTTGATATTTCCGAGCTTATTGGAGTCCTTGCTTATGCCTGTATCCTGAAGGGTTTTTTTCCTCATTGTTTCTTCTATTAGTATCTAAGTTTCAGGTCTTTGATCAATTTTTCAGTTGTTTTGGGCAGAATGAGAGAGTATGACATAGTTTCATTCTTCCACATGTGGGTATCCAGTTTTCCCAGCACCATTTGTTACACGTTTGGACATCTTTGTCAAAAATCAGGAGACTGTAGCTGTGGGGGTATATTTCTGGGTTCTCTAATATGTTGCGGGGGGGGGGGTCTCTGAATCTGCCTCTGTGCCAGAACCGTGTTGTTAGTTAGTGTGGCTGTATAAGACAGCTTAGCCCCGTGCTGTTAGCTAGTGTGGCTGTGTGAGACAGCTCAGCCCCGTGCTGTTAGCTAGTGTGGCTGTGTAAAACAGCTCAGCCCCGCGCTATTGTTAGTGTGTGGCTGTGTGAGACAGCTCAGCCCCGTGCTGCGGAACTTTCAGCACTGCTCTCTCTGCTCAGGATTCTTTTGTGCCCCAATGTCCATTAGGATTGTGGGTTTTTGTTTGTTTGTTTTTGTTTTCTTTTGGGGTTTTCGAGACAGGGTTTCTCTGTGTAGTGTCGGCTGTCCTGGATTTGCTTTGTAGACCTAGCTGGGCCAAACTCACAAAGATCTGCCTGCTTCTGCCTCTCCAACAGGATTGTTTTTGTACGTCTGTAAAGAATCTCAGTACAGTTGTTCTGAGAATTGGATTGATCCAGTAGACCATTTTCAGTAAGGTAGCCGTTTCCACAGTAACCTGCCAATCCACGAACGTGGGATGTCTGTCTTCTAGTGTGGCCTCCCATTTCTTCCTCAGTGGTTTAGAATTTATATTCAGGAGGCCCTTTGTTCCCTCGGTGAGGCTTATTCCTGGGTGTTTTTGTTTGTCTTGTGTTATTTGCTGTTAATGAGATTGTCTCCCAGAAATCTTTCTCTGCATGCTATCTACTAAACGAAAGAAAAACAAAATAAGTATGCTAATGGTATTTTGTAGCTGGTTTGGTTTTTTGTTTTAATTTTTTATATTTATTTATTTATTTATGTGTATGTGTGTGTGTGTGCGTTTACCGTGGTACATGTATGGAGATCAGAGCACAACATGCAGGAATCAGTTCTGTCTTTCGATCACATGGGTTCTGGGGGTTGAGTTTCCGTTGTCAGGCCTGGCAGCAAGCACCTTTGACCACTGCGCCCTCTCACTGCTCCCCCAGTGGTTCTGGTATATTGATTTTGCATCATGCTATTTTCCTGAAAGTTTTTATCATCTAGAAGAGTATTCTGGTGGACTCTTCAAGGTCTTTTAAGTATAGGCTCAAATTTTCTGCAATGGGGATAATTTGAGTTCTCCCTTCCCTGCAGCTCTCTTATGTTGCTTTAAATAAATAAATAAATAAATAATGTTTATTGTTATCCGTAAGATTATCATGGCAGTATTATTTAACCTGCTATCACAAATAATAAGATGAAGACACCTGTTGGATTTTATGAGTGCCTTATTTAGCTTGGGCCGGGCAGATATTTTACCTATAATGGCTCAATCACCTCACCATCCATCTCCCAGCCCCCTTCCAATGCCACCCACCTTAATCCTCCTTCCTTGGTCTACTTTCCATCCATACTCCCATGGTACTTGCTTGTACTCTTCATCTGGGCCTTTTCATGCCATTATTGGAGTCCTTCCTCTCAGACCACGTGGTTTTTTTTCTCCACACAAACCCATCATGGTATCCTCCTTCCTCTTCTCTTGCTATCTATCTGTCTCCCATGATTCTCTGTCCTCTCTAAGCCTGGGAACCTTAGCCATGCCTATCCCATTCTGCCCTGCCCAGGTATGGGCTGTTTAATCAACCAATCAGCTATATCTAGGCAGGTTTATAAAACAAGGATGGTGAAACCAGATCTTAAGGGCACAGACCAACCTCCAACACTTTTATTTCCTCTTACCTCATTGCCCTAGTGACTAATCCCAGTGCTGTACTAAATAGAGCTGAAGTGGACACCTTTTATTCATTCCTGATTTTAGAGGAAATGCTTTCAGTTTTCCCCACTTAGAATAATATTGGCTATAAGTTGATCATAAACAGCATTTTTTAAAGCAATCCACGAGTATTCATAGAATCTTTTTCATTACCTTCTGCAGTGCTGGTTCTGTGGTTGTGACTCATTTAAGTGCATCTCTCCTGTGAGCCTCTCACAGCTCTGTCAGCACTGGCAGGAAACATGGCTGGGTCTGGTCATTTTGACTGTCAGACATTTGCTCAAAGGATTATGTTGCATCATTCCATGCCTTTCTGGTTTGTAGGGTTCCTATGTTTAGTCTGGGCATTCTGAGTCTGTCTTTGTGAGTGAGACGCGGCCTTCCGCTCCTGGTTCAATTCACATGCGTTACTCAGCTGGACCCTCTTCTACTCACGCTGTCTCTCTGTGGTGACACATTTTCCCTCCCATTATTAAGAACAATTATCTCATTTCTTCCCTATCTAGACCTCTCAAAGTGTGGGTCATACTACGCCCTTCAAGAGCATGCTGTGGCATTTTCAAACTGAGGGGATACGTCCTCAGATTCTGTACCTGAGTGGATTTTCAGTTTTGATGTCTGCTTCTGCAATGGTTTTCAAAACTCAGAAGGGCATTAAGAGCTGAGGGTGTAGCCCAGTGGTAAAGCTCATGCACGGGGCCCTGAATTCAGTTCCAGTAATGAACACACCAGGCACAGCTGGGGAGAAAAATAAGCTTTATCTGGGCTGCTTAGATAACCATCCTAACCCTGAAAGTGCCCACGCATTTTCAGCACTACATGTGCTTGCCTTCATGGCACAAAAGAAGAGAACCAGCTGTACAGATCGATGAAGGAAGTGCAGCAGGTGAAAGCCAAGTGCTAAGCTCTATAAACAAAGGTTTTTCAGCAAAACAATAACCAAAAAATGTGGAAGAATTGAAAATTCAGTGGCGTGAAGTACTGTGCTGTCACAGTTAAAGAAGGCCGTGTGGTTGTAGGCCAGAGCCACACAGATCTGCTGTTTGGTTCAGACAAGTTTGGGTTTTGTTGGTTTCCGGTATTGTTCATATTTAATTTGTATGCACCCTTTCATCAACTGTTTATCCATCTTTTATGACTGGGTAAGATCTTTAAAATACAGTTCATGCGTGGTTTTGGCATCATGCACTTAAGAAACAGAATACAGCCATCTGAACCAATCCCAGCGGCAGCAAATATGGAGGACACACAGGCCTAGAGATTTATCAGCAACAGTCTTCATGTTTTCACAAGTTAAAATCCTACTGGGTACCCTTACTGCTGCATGAGCAGATTTCAACTGTTCTGTCACAAAAGCATTTTCAAGCATAGCTCTGTGATGACAGACATGTTAGTTTACTACATCACATCCTTAGTCTGTCCTGTAACACACTATGTTCCCTACACAATGTGTATTATGAAATACACGTTGTTTATATAATGTGTTTTCAAATAATACACATTGATGCTATATTAATGAGCTTCATGGTAGAACCTCCATACACGGATGTATCCTATTTCAGTCAGGTTCATGCTCCTGACTAAGATATTTTATCTCCTTCTCCCCCCTCTCCCTAGTCCCCTGAACATTCCATAGCATTTCCTCTACTGGTTTCAGATTGCCTTTAAGTTCTAGCCTCGACCGATGAAGGGACCCATGTGATAACGGTTCGTTTTCATTTCACTTATTGTTGCTTAACATGAAAACCTCCAGCTCCATCCAACAATGTAGAAGAGCAACTTTCCTGGATTTTAATGATGGTCATTTGGGGGGAAGGAGGGAATGAAATCTCAGTGTAGCTTTGGATTGCATTTCCCTGGTTGCTAAGGGTGAAGGGTTAACGATCTCGACCTAAAAGCATTAAGTGGACTGAGAAGCTTTGGGCAGGAAAATCAACAGACTGATGATACCCTTGGAAGCTCCTGATCCATATACCAGACCCGCTGCTACCTACCACTTCCGGACTACGGCAGAAATGACCTGCAGATGGGCCAGACTCTTCTGTCCCCAAAGTTCCCTCTTTTCACATCTTATAAAACCCATGCTGCAAGAGCTAAGATCAGCGAGTCTAGAAGCGCCGACTTGGATATCCACCAGCCTCGCTCTGTTGACTGATAGACTTGGCTTCCTAATGGACCTTTATTTGTTAAAGATACATCTGTTCATGTGGACACAGATGGAGGCACTGGTGGCCCGGCTCTAAAGTCTTGTTTGTTGTTTATTTGCAGCCGGTAGGAACTCCATCTGTTCTCCAACAAAGCAAAACCTTTCATCTCCTTGGCAGGTTGTTCCCAAAGCACAAAAAGAACGGTAGGAATGATTGTGACAAAGGCACTGCGTCGTGTTTAAAAGGCCAGGCGGCTGCTCAGCCACCATACATTTTCTCACAGTGCAGAGGGAAAATGCTCTTCCAAATATGGCCCTGGCTCCTGCTGTACGTGAGAGTAGGTGTCGCTCTGGGACATGAGCTGAGTGACCCCGCGCAACACGGGAAAAGCCACTGCTTTCGGCTTCACAGACTTAACTGCAGCTTCAGCGAAGCAGAGCGATACTGCCGAGACCTGGGAGGACGCCTGGCCCACACTTGGAACCCTGAGTTTCAGGCCTTCATCCAAAAGTCCCTGAAAAAAGAAACAATATGGTGGGTGGGGGAAAACCTAAACCAACCGAGGAAGCCTCCGGGGACAACCCAGCCAGGTAGGGCTCTGGTGTGGTGCTGAGGAAAGACGCCTCCTTGTGTTGTGTTCTAGGGAGGAAGAAAGTGACCTTTCATCTTTCCGCTTCTATATTCAGAACACTTTTTCTGACAGTCCTCTCTCTCTCTGCTGGTTTTCTACTCTCGTGTCACCAACTTCATTTGTCTCTGTGGCGAAGGCAATGGGTTCCCCACCAGACAGGGTTTCTCTGTGTGGCCCTGGCTGTCCTGAAACCCGTTTTGTAGACCAGGCTGGCCTTGAACTCACAAGGCCTGTGCCACCACCTGTGGGTGGCAATAGGCTTTTGTTTTGCTTTGTATTTGTGACAGTTTTGCTTTGTTTCGAAGGATGTCCTGAACGTTGGGACTTAGCCCGGCCTGGACTCTAACTCTCAGTCCTATGTCTCAGCCTCTTGTTTGTCTCTCCAGGTATACCACTAGCTGAAGATTCTGAAGAGGAAAATCTTCTACAGTGACTTCGTTTTTTTTATTATTAATTCATTCAATTTGCATCTTGGTCATAGGTCCCTCCCTCCTCTCCTCCTAGACACTCTCCCATATCCTCCCTGCTCCCCATTTCCTCAGAATAGGGGAACCCTCCTACCCAGACACCCCATCCCTGTGGCCTGGGAGGGCAGTCCCATCAGGGAGGGGGAAGTGATCAAAAAAACGGTAACAGTCCAAGTCAGAGATATCCCACACTTCCCTAACAATCGGGCCCACATGAAGCCTAAAATGCCCATCGGTTATTTATAAGTAGGGGAGCTAGGTCCAGGCCATGCATTGTCCTTGGTTGGTGCTTCAGACTCCATAGGTCCCTCTGGGCCCGAGTTGATTGGCTCTGATGGTCCTCGATCCCACTCTTCTACCATTCTTTGTTATCCTTGCCTCCAAATTTCCCAAAATGGAAGCTAGGAAAGAAATTACCCATTTGTTGTCTTTCTTACAAAATTAGGTACCATAATCTCACAGTTTTAGAGAAAAAAAATCCAAGAAAGTATTATATCATCATTTCTCTGTTAATGTCTAGGTAATTAATTCTAAACTCTATGATTAAAAACATATAAATATTAAAGAGTAATCTATAATATGTAGGGAGAAGTCATAAATTTGCATTTGCTGGAAGCGAGACAAATTGGGCTTTCTTTCATAGGGAGTACATGTGTGTGTCACATTGGTGCCACAGTGTGTGTGTGGAGGCCAGGGATCAGCCTCACTTATTTATCCTCACCTTCCACTAGGTAGGAGGCAAGGTCTGTTTTGTTGTCTACCCCAGGCTAGCTGGCCCACGGGTCTCCGGGACTCTCTTTTCTCCACCTCCCACCTTACCTAGGGTACTGGGGTTACAGACACAGGCTGCCATGCCTGGCTTTACCTGGGCTCTGGGGATTTGAACTCAGATCCTCACCCTTGTCCAGCAAGTGCTTTGCCCATGAGCTATCTTCCCTGTCTTGACTTTGAAGAATGAAGCTTAACTGAGTCTGGTGCCCCTCCAGGAGATGCAGCTAACTTCAGGGGCCCGAAGGTTGGCGTGTGTAACTCCATGGTCACAAGCCCTAACAATATCTACCTACTGTGGGACCTCTGCACAAAGAGACATCATTTCATTTGCCAGACTGGTGAGTGACAAAGCCACATCAATTTCAGCTTCAAGACTGATTTTATATAAGAAATGCACTGAGAGGATTTGGTTTAGCTTAGTTTATTATTTTGTTTTGTTTTGAGACAGGATTTCTCTGTGTAGCCTTGGCTGTCCTGGGCTTGCTTTGCAGAGGATTTATTTTAAATAGGCAGATAAATGAATTTCTAATTTTTGTATTTGAGTTATATTTTTTAACTTGTTTTGTGTGCCTGAGGTCAGGGCGCATGTGTCAAGTGAACATATGGAGGTCAGAGGACGTCTTGAAGGAGTCGGTTCTCTCCTTCCAACATGTGGGTTCTGGGGTTTAAACTCAGGTCATCAGGCTTGGTGGCAAACACCTTTTCTCTTCAAGCTGTCTCTCCAGCCTGCAATTTTTATTTTCATAACACTGATCATCATAAGGCGCTGCCTCCCAAAAGTGAGTGATGCCTTCACGAATCCTACTGTGCTAGTTGCTGGTTGAAGTCCTCTGGTGGTTGACTTGGTTGAAGTGCAGGAGAAATTGAGTTAGGAGCTTTCGCTTGCTGAATGTGAACCCCTAGACTGGTCAGCACTGGGCTGTGGAGAGAAAAATGGGAAGACGGAGAAAAGTGAACAGACAAAAATGACATGATCTCTTGGCAGTATGCTTCCCTGGAACTGGAAGATCAGAACGTGTGCACCACTGTCTGTGAGTGTGTGTGTGTGTGTCATTTTTATATATGTGCACACGAATTCAGGTTCCTGTAGGGGCCAGAAGGCAGAGGCATTGGAATCCGCCCCCCCACACACACACACTTGGGGGACTGGAGTTATAGGCAGATGTGAGCTTCCTGACATGGATACTGGGAATCAAACTCAGGTCCTCTGCAAGAACAGTGTGCATGCTTACCCACATTTTTAATAAGTGACATTCCTGGCCGAGGCATCTACTTTTATAAAGCACTTAGACTTGGCCCAGTAGATTCTCAAAGTCCCTGCAATATCTCAGACTATCTCGACAAAAATTTCACCCCACATTTTTTTAGGCGGGGGGGGGGGGAAGGTAGGCGGCTGGGGGGCGGGGGGGGGGGGGAAGTATCTTTGTAGCTCTGGCTGTCCTGGAAATAGCTCTGTAGAACAGGCTGGTCTCAAACTCAGTAAGATTCTTCCCACCTCTGCTCCCGGAGTGCTGGGATTAAAGGTGTGTGCCTCCATGTCCAGCCACTCCATTCTGCTTTTTAAATTTACAAACCGTGTTCTCGTTAACACATAAGGTGTCTGTGGCTAACGCCGAAACAGAACTCATTGCAGTATCTCTCTCTCTGTCCCAATAGAAAGATCACCTTCCTGAAGTAACAGCAGTGAGAGCACTCATTGTCTCAATTCATTAAACGGCTAGCTTCAAGCCCCTCGTTCTTCACTGTTCCCAGTTCCTTGTGGTGTTCACTTCTTTGCCATCGCAGCTTGCTGCTATTAACGAGGCCAAGGTAGCAAGGCTGAATCCCTCACAAGTCAGCAGCCATTTTTCCCTCCTCACAAGCTGCCTCCAGCTGTGTAACCATTGTGATTCACCTGGGGTCCTTACAGAAGGTTGTTTGTCTATCACAGCCCACCTCCATGTTTAAAAAAAACCAAACAAAAAAAAGCAGTTTTAATTAATGTAGCCTACCTGATGATGTGGGCACCAGTTTTGAACGAGAGTTGAGCGTTTGGGCACTCTCAAGAATTCTTGGCTTCAGTCCTCCCTACCCCTGTGCTGTCTCCAGCTTTGTTACATGTCCGAGGATGACCTTGAACTTACGGCCCTCCTGCTCCTACTTCCCATTGCTGGGATAACAGGCATGCACCACCATGTCCAGCCCGATGCCTAAACTTCTGTGCTTAGAAGTGCACATCTCTGGAAATTGCAATGGAATTATCTCTGCAATGGCATATAGTCTCTCTACTGGCGAATAAAACAAAAATGAAGAACACCTACAGAGTGCTATTCTTAAAAGATAGCACGAGAGTGTGTGTATGTGTGTAGAGCGGCGGCAGCAACCTCATTGTTGGGCTGAGGGTGTGACTCAATGGTGTGGTACCTGGTGCCTGGACCACCACCAAAGCCATTTCCAGACCCTGAGCTCAACCAACCGGAGTTACAAAACCACAAAGGAAAATGTGTTGTTCAGTATGTCCTTTCGTACAAGTATTTTAATCCTCTATTGCTTGCTCGTTGGCCCAACGAGACCCAGTTTTAGGTTCCAGGAGTATGCAGTCAGATGGGGCTATGGTCAGAGCAAAGGGGCTACTTCAGAAAACTCACGTTGTTATTTAGCTGAAAAGACTGAAAATCTTCATGTTTTCCTGATTGTCATTCGAGTGGCATGCATGCATGTGTGTGTGTGTGTGTGCATGTGATGACCATGTGTGAGCTTAGAGATAAAACTATAACCAACAGATGAACCTTTGTGTTGCCTCCACACAGCTGCCTTTCCTCAGCACAGTGCAAGCAGTGAGAGAAATGAGCGTGGTCTGTGGAGACCCAAGAAAAAAAGAGGAGCCCAGCCAGAGAGAAATATGTTCCCAGGTAATGTGTTCCTTCTCTAAATGTCCTCCCTGGAGGTTCCTGGAGTGGAGGTAAATCTGAATGAGTTATTGCACCAGGCACCAAGGAAGCGCCTGCTTCTGTCTGTGTATCTGATTTCAATACTGAAGTCTGGATACCTTTTCTTTCTTTGTGGTGCTGGCTATCAAACCAGGGGCTCTGTGCATACAAGGTAAGCACTCTATTGCAGAGCCACACCCCAACCGCTTTGTGCTCTCTCACGCTCTCTCTCTCTCTCATGCTAATTGGGGGAGGTGCATTTGCACTTCAGTCTTATCCATGTTGGTTGATTAGAAAGAGCACCAGACAAAGGGTAAAAATGAGACAGATTTACAGTGGATCTAGCGATTACTCTTGAAGTAGGAGATGACCTCACAGAGAGAAAGAATCTTGCAAGAACATGTGTACATGAATACACACACACACACACACACTCACTACAATGTGAAGAGCTCAGGTGAGATAGCTCAGCAGGTAAAGGCATGTGCCATGCCAGCTTGGTAACTTGAGTTCAATCCCTAAAACCCATGAAAGACTGAATGAAGAGAACCAACCCCACAAAGCTGGGCCCTACACATGTGCTAACCCGGCACACTAATAACAAATTAAAAAATTTTTAACTTCTTAATATGGTCAATGTACCTCTTTAACCCCACACCCAAGATTCTCTTAGTATAATCTGAGGGTTATTATTCATACTTTTTCCCTGGCAGTACTGGAGATTGAAACTAGGGCCTCACACATGCTGGGCAAGGGCTCTGCTACTCAGCTAAAGGCCCAGCCCTCTAAAATAGCACTTTTTTCATGACTTTCTAAAAACTATATTTTATTAATTCATTGAGAATTTTATACAGTGTATTTTGATCATATTCATTCTCCTCTCTTCCCTCTTAACTCCTTCCACATGGATTCCTACTTCTTTAAGTACCCCCAACTTCATTCCTTTTGGAATTTTTGTTGTTTTGTTTTTGTTTTTCGAGCCAGGGTTTCTCTGTGTAGCCTTGGCTGTTCTGGACTCCCTTTGTAGACCAGGCTGGCCTCGAGCTCACAGAGTTCCTCCTACCTCTGCCTCCCAAGTGCTGGGATTAAATGCACGCGCCACCACCGCCCAGCTGTTTTGTTTTTTCTTCGCAATCAAGTCCGAGTTGTGCTGCTCCTGTATTCCTGGGGACGGACACTGGGGCTTGGCTGACCTACTGTGAGCCACACTCTTAAAGAAAATGGACTCTCGGAGATCACTTCTCCCGAGAATATCCACTGCTTGAAGCTGCCCAGCTAAGGGGATGGGATTATAAATGCCTTCTGCCTCCATGCTAGATGGTGAACACCTTGATCTTGGGCGGGTCTTGCTCCAGCAAGCACAGCTCATGAGTGCAGCCGTCCAGTCGTGTCCTTAAGACACTGTTTCACTGCAGTCATCCCTGTCCTCTGGTTCTCACCATCTTTCTGCCTCCTCTTTCTGGATGCTGCCTGGTCTTTGCTGGGTGGTGAGTTCTACGGGCTCCATTCGAGGCTGAGCACCCCACAGTCACTTAGTCACTGCACTTCCACCAGCTGTGAGCGTCTGAATTGACCGCCATGCACTACGTAAAGACACCTCTCTGATGAAGCCCTTTTACCATGTACATGGGTGTTTTGCCTGCATGTATGGCTGTGCACCATGTGCATGCGTGGTGCCCATGGAAGGTGTTGCATCCCTTGAGACTACAGTTACAGATAATAGTGAGCTGCCATGTGAATGCTGGGAATCAGACCCGAATCCACTGAAAGAGCAACCAGTACTTCCAAGGGCTGAGCCATTAAGCTCCCTTAATAAACCTTAAAAAAACAAAACAAACCAAAAAACAAATTCTTTGTTGTTATTGTTGTTGTTTTCAAGACAGGCTTTCTCTGTAGCCTTGGCTGTCCTGCACTCAATTTATAGACTAGGCTGGCCTTGAACTCACATCGATCTGCCTGCCCGAGTGCTGGGGTTACAGGTGTGCACCACCATGCCTGGCTGAAAAGCAAAGTTTTAAAGATTTATTTATTTATTAGTATACACAGCTCTGCCTGCATACCAGAAGAGGGCACCAGATCTCATTTTAGACGGTTGTGAGCCACCATGTGGGTGCTGAGAATTGAACTCAAGACCTCTGGAAGAACAGCCGGTGCTCTTGACCTCTGAGTCATTCCTCCAGCTCCCACCCCCCAAAAAGTAAACTTTTAACTCATTCCATGAGAGACTTCAGCCAGCACCTTTCCTTCTTCCCATGTCACCATAACTTTCCCTGTCTTTTATCCCATCTTCCTGCCAAGATGTTAATCCAGGAAAGCAAGAGGAGAAAGTTTGCACTTACTTGGTAACAAGCCAGGAGAAACACACTGAAGACAGATTCTTTGTAGTTCACAATCTCTCTGCAATGGGCAATCCTCACTGTCAGCCTGACTGGGAGGCTAGTCGCCTAGGAGACCAGTGATGGACAGCCCTGGGTATGTCTGTCTGTACCAGTGTTTTCACAGAGCATGAAGACCCACCCAGAATGTGGGGTGACACTGTCCCATAGACGTGGGGCTGCTCCTCTGGAGAAAGCCAGAAACTGCTGACTTTCTCCCCTCCCCTTACTTACCCTCCATATGTGAAGTACTGAATGGGACCAGCCACACCTGCACTGCAATGACGAGTCCCAATAAACGTTTTTCTCCCTTAAGTTGTTTGTGTCAGGCATTTCGTCATAGTGACAGGAGTAACTACGGCCCACAGTGGGCCCTGCAACTTCCTCGGGAGCCAATAAGCTACTCCTTACTGCTGACTGGCTGCCTAAGAACATTTAATTGAAAGAACACAAAGGCTCTTACTAAATTAGGAGCCTGCACTGCTCTGACTCCTGTAGCCGCTCTTGTAACAGCCATTCCCTGACTAGCTCTGCAGGTGGTCTGGAAGTCCAACACTCCCAAGCTGTTACCTGACTGCTACGGGTGATGGCTATCTTAAAGGAAAATGTGGGAGGAGAAAGAAAGAATGATGAGGCGGCAGGGGGCACTTAGCTCAGTACTTGCCTAGCATGCAGGGGGCCCTAGGCTGAACCCCTGGAGAAATGCAGGCGAGCGAGAATGGTAGCCCGATAACATCTATAAATGATCATTTTCCAGATCAGACCAAGTTAATTCTACACAGCTTCGCCTTCTTACTTCTCCAGGCGGCGTTCCCCTGCCAACCTCACGCCACCAGCGAGCTCCTCCCCAGCGAGCTCCTCCTCAGCGAGCTCCTCCTGATCCTGTACGTACCGTAGTCACAAGACTCGGGTGAAGTATTAATCTCTCCACTCTCTGATGGGTCCTGCCAGGAATTTACTGTCTCTTAGAGTGTGCTGGGCACAGCTTTCTAGGAAGCAAAGCACAGGGAGGAGTTAGGCTAGCCGGTAATCCGAAGAAGGTTCTAGCAACTGGCCTTTGTGCTTGAGTGCAGATACAATGACCACCTCCATGCTGCTGTTCATTTGCCCCCATCCCCCGACTCCCCGGTTCATTCAGAGAACTTGTGGCATCTTTTACAAACATGTTCCAGGGCTGGAGAGATGGCTCAGCAGATAAGAGCACTGTCTGCCCCTCCAGAGGTCCTGAGTTCAATTCCCACCAACAACATGGTGGCTCACACCATCTATACTGGAATCTGATGACTCTTCTGACATTCGGGCGTACATGCAGATAGCACACTAGTACATAAAATAAATTTTAAAAATCTAGAAAGAAAGATGTGCAATACAATAAGACCTGAAAGTGAAAGAGGGAGGAGTCAGAAGGAGGGAAGCCAGCAACTGCCAGAGTCCATCAGCACTTCCACCTTCCCCTTCCAGTAGCCTGCATGGTGGCCTTCCAGGACCCATCTAAATCGGTTTGTTTCTTTAATCCCATATTAGCTGAAGACTTGTTTCTAGCAATGTAAGAAGACAAAGATGAAGTAAAGTTCCCTCCTCGGCATTTCCCAAACTGACAGCCCTTGAGATGCTGCCAGGAGGACGGACCGCAAAGTCTGAACTGCTGCATGTGGCCCCCTCAGCTAGCCAGATTCTTTCTTTGCCCCTTCTTTTTCTCTCTGACCTCAGCCAGAGGTGGGCTGATTGCTGGCACTGGACACACCCCTCACCCCTGCTGCTCAGTCCACCCCAACCCCCCCACCTTTCTTTGCTGGCATTCTACAACCTCCTCAGATGGCCTTGGCCCCCTCGGATGTCCTCAGACATGTTGGCAGAGCCCACCTTTTCCAGGTACTCACTCTCACCTCTGGGTGCCGGTCTGAAGCGCAGCCTTTCTTGCCATCTTTTTGCCTAGATGTCTCCTTCGCAGCTCGTATTCAGTATTTGATGTGATTTGTCTATCAGTCTCCACTCCCAGGAGTCCCTAGGAGGCCAAACACTAGGCTCACTTTGTTCAGTACCCCAGTTCTCCAGAACACAGCGTGGCACATAGTAGGTATTTATTAAGTTATTGAATAACGGACAGGAAACCCATTGTTCTTAATGTGCAGTGCGGCCCCTGTTCTCACAGAGGTGTTTGACAGCAGCATGCTAGCTCTGTCCTACAGGACATGGGAGGTCCAGAGTGAAGACAGAGTACTGGCCCAATGATCATGCACTTGACACAATGAAACCCAGCCTCTTCTTCATGTTTTTATCTTTTAGTCTAAGCCCCTGTGCTTTACCATCCAGCCAGTTTCTTCAGTACTTCCAAAAGCCACACCAAAGATGACAACCCCATCTTCAACCAGAGCTTTACAAGTGACATCAGTCAAAATTGCACTCAGCAGCCCAACACAGGTGATATCAGCCACACCTGCCCTCAGCAGCTCACCACAGGTGACATCAGCCACACCTGTACCCAGCAGCTCACCACAGGTGACAACAGCCACACCTGCACCCAGCATTCCACCACAGGTGACAACAGCCACACCT
>CM053744.1:45122093-45144888 GCA_028658305.1 Pachyuromys duprasi
AACAGCCACACCTGTGCTAAACAGCCTCCCATGGCCTGTAATGACAGAGGTCACCAGGACTCAATCTCCAATACCTGCTGGAAGATCTTTGGCAGACATCACTTCAAGCCCAAAGGAAGACTCTCACCCAGGATTCATCTCCACCCGTCCACAGATGTCATTTCAGAGAACATCCAATCAGGTAAGTCTGGAAAACAGATAACTGGAAAGCTTCATGACATTGAAAAGACACAGCTCTGGGGATGTAGATCAGTAGTAAAACACTGGCCTAGCATGTGCACAACCCCGAGTTCAAGCTTCACTATTGAAAAATTAGTCATGAAAAGAACACGTATGTCCTTCTATCATGACATATCCTGGGTTATGATTTTTTAAAAGCAGGAGAACTGTACACTGAAAGCAAAAATGAACGGAGTCCAAGTCTTTCCCAGCAGGCTGTGCGCCCATTGCAGTACTTGATGGCGCATAATTATTTAGGACTCATATATTTACCATTGGGCGGTGAAGAGCGCCTGCCCCACTGTACCAGAGGTGCTGGAGAAAAGGTAAAACCACCGAGACAGGGTCCTGAGAAGAACTCACCCCCAAATCCCACTTTAAAAACTCAAGCCCTGTTTATATGCAGCCTGGCACTTTCCCATAAAAACACCCCGTTTGCTCTGCTTCCATGGTGATGAAGCTAGAGGTTCACTATTGTCTCAGCCTTGTCTTCCACCAGGGAGGAACCAGCCTGCAGTAGCTTAAACCAAGAATGGGGTTTGGTTTCTTTCCTTAAATAAAAAAAAGGAGCCAGAAATGTAGAATGAATATTCAGAAGTGTGTATACATAAATTACTATATCTGTTAAGAGAATTTAGTGATACTGCCCAACTCAAGAGATGTGTTAAAACAGTGTGTGACGATGAGGAAACTAAAAACAGGCAAGTGATGCAGAAGACACCTTTATCCCAGCGCTCAGGAGACTGAGGCAGGAGGATTGCAAATGTAAGGCCTGCCTGGGCTACATAACTGTTAAGATGTGCCATGATGTGGCCCAGGTTACACTTTGGATTCTAAAACACCAGATGAGGTATGTGTTTCTGCAGATAGCTAAGACAGCATCCAGAAAGCCCAGCCTCCACGGGGTCATGGGGCAGTAGCTACAGCTCAGCTATATCTTCACTCTTTCTTATTTGCACCTCAGTTCATCAAAGCCACGATGCTCTCAGCCCAGGGTCCCTCTATAAGGGGCCTCTCCCACAAAGTCGGAAATCACCTGTTTAACCATGTGACCCTCGAGGATGGTACTCTGGCTGATCTTATGTCAACTCACTAGCTAGAGTTATCTGAAAGGAAGGAACCTCATTTGAGAAAATGCCTCCACAGGATCCAGCTGTAAGCATTTCCTCAATTAGTGAACGATGGGGGAGGGCCCAGGCCACTGTGAGTGGTGCCACCCCTGGACTGGTGGTCCTGGGTTCTATAAGGAAGCAGGCTGAGCAAGCCATGGGGAGCAAGCCAGTAAGCAGCACCCTCCATGGCCTCTGCATCAGCTCCTGCCTCCAGGTTCCTGCCCTGCTTGAGTTCCTGTGTTGTATGTGATAATTAATATTTACTATTAATTATCTTTTAGGAAAGCTTGCTGTTAATCCTAAGCAGCTGTATAACCAAACCACCACACAGAACACAATGCTGAGCAATAGTAACTCCCTCCTAAACCTCCAAACCCTCATAGTTAGATTTCCCACATTATACTTGGCTTTTTGTGAAATCTTAGGTCTGGTTCATGCTTCACGTCCTCTAAGCTCTCTCTCCCAGCTCTGCCTTCTCCAAGTTGTCCTCCAAATTCTCTCTCGCCTTTTCTCCTCCCACTGATTTCCTGCCCTCTGGCTCCTCCCAGCTCAACATTGTGTCTAGTTGCTTTATTTTGTTTACATAAAGATGAGACAGGATGCTTCACAATGCAATATCAGGATTGAAACCAGAGAGTGGTGGAAGAAATCAGCATTTGAATGAACAAGGGTAAGGTGTATGCATTGCAAACTAACATTATACCAAAGTTCCTGTCCTGGCTTCTTTCAATGATGGACTATGATCTCTTCCTCCCCAACTTGCTTTTAGTCATGGTGTTTCATCACAGCAATAGAATCCCTCACTAAGACGGATGGGGTCATGACCCACTGACTACTCTGTTCCCATCTGACACAGCATCAGCAGAGTGCAGTAGGGCCTTGATAAATGTCTCTTGAAGTATGAGTACTCCAGAAATCAAAACAGTAGTTAGGTTTACATAGCAGTCAGTAAAGACTGGACTTCAAGTAGAGAAGCCTCACAAGCTTGGGCCTTGCTCTGTTTGCTGTTTGCTCAGTTTGTCTGGGGAAGTATTCATTACCCCATGTCCTGCTACACAGTACTATGAGTTTTTTCCCTTTTAAACATGAACTCTTTTCCCCAGTGTTGAGGCTTGAACTTGGGACCTTGTACTTGCTAGGTAAGCTCTCCATGAACTCATTCCTAGAATTTTACCAGCAACCTGATCTGCTTTTGGATTATTCATTCCACAAAATTCTTACCCATCTTTTCACATGCATGAAGGAGGTGAAAATCAATTCCACTCATTGGCAGGAATTCTTCCTAAAGTAACAGCCCTTTTGGAGCCTGTGGTTCATGAAACTGTAAAATGTTGTCCTTGGCCAGTATCCATTAACATGGTATACCAAACTCCAAATGCATGATAATAATTCTGTATAAATAACTTTGACAAAATATTATCTTTTGATTTGTTATTACATTCACTTATTCATATGTGTGGAAGTGTGGGTGTGCACATGCCATGTCACTCATGTGGAGCTCAGAGGACAACTTACAGAAATCAGCTCTGTAAGTTGGATCAGGGATCCAACCGGGGTCCTTCAGTCTTAGCAGTAAGTCCCTTATCTACTGAGCCATCTCTCCAGCCTGACAAAAATCTTCTCTTCCCAACAGGTCATAGATGAGACAGCAGGGAAGTCGATCCCAGCAATGGCTGCTTTTCAAGCTCACAGTGAATTCCAGAAAGCTTGTGCAGTTCTCCAGAGACTGCGAGACTCCGCTCTAACATCTCCCACACTGGCTCAGGTAAGCAGAAAGGGGAGGTATCATGGCAGCGGTAAGAAAAGGGAAAATGTGAGTAGGCGCTGTGCCCTCAGCAGAACTGGGAATCATAAAAGAACTTGATGGAAACAGAGCTGTGTACCAGAGAACAGAACTGCATCTTTAAATATGAAGTGAGTGTGTTGATGGGCAATGGTAATCTCAGAGTCACAGTTTGTGTTCATTGGTGCATTGATCAGGTTACCTTATTTGATACGTTCATTAGGAGAAATTATGAGACAAAGCTAGATTTGGAGCTTGCTGTAGATACGGTGGGACGGTTTAAGACTAGAGTTGAAATGACAATGCTCCTGACCTTGGAGCTTTCTACACCCAGGCTTGCTGACATCATTTCCCCATAATTGGCCAGGCTGCTTCTTATGTATAAGAGGGTGGTAGCGTAAGAAATTCAATGTTTTTTTTTCCTATTTTTTAAAGATGTATTTATTTATTATTTATACATTATTCTGCCTGCACATATACCTACAGGCCAGAAGAGGGCACCATATCTCATTATAGATGGTTGGGAGCCACCATGTGGTTGCTGGGAATTGAACTCAGGACCTCTGGAAGAACAGCCAGTGCTCTTAACTTCTGATTCATCTCTCTAGCCTCCCTCCCACTTTTTAATTTTTTTTAACATTTGTAAATATACTTCAATAAGCATGTCTTTGAGTTTTTGCTGCTTTGATTGGTTGATTCAGCTCTTTGTCAGGAGGAGGGGTTGTTTGTTTTTGCATTTTCTATTCTGAGACAGGGTCGCATGTATTCCGGGCTTGTCTCACACTTGATATGTAGCCTAGGAGAACCTTAAACTCTTGATCCTCCTGCCTCTACTACCCCAGTTCCAAGGTAACAGATATGCACCAACACACTCAGTTTATGTGGTGCTGGGACTCGAGCCCAGGGCCTCATGCATGCTAAAAATCACTCTACCAAGTGAGTCAAATTTCCATGCTGCCTGGGTTTTTCAATTACAGACATAATATATTTTTAGGAAGAAATCAAAGCAGGGCAAATACAATAATGAGAAAACACACCCTACACATACACACACACATACCCCTTTGTCCCTACAAAACCCACCAGATAGATGTGATCATTGGTCCCTTTACCTTTGACTGGCTGTGAATAACTATGTATATACATATATACTTATGTAGTCGTGGTGTTCTCCTTTAATCCCAGCACTATGAAGGCAGAGGCTGGTGAATCTCTATGAGTTTGAGGCCATTCTGGTGTACATAGTAAGTTTAGGACAGGCAGGACTCTTATACAGAAAGAACATGTCTCAAAAAAAAAAAAAACCAAATAAATAAATTATACAGATATTTTTATACCTTTGACCCTTTTTGTTTGCTTGCTTGTTTGTTTTTGCTTTTTTTTTCAAGACAGGGTTTCTCTGTGTAGCCCTGGCTGTCCTGGACTCACTGTGTAGATCAATCTGGCCTTGAACTCACAGAGATCCCTACCTCTACCTCCCTGGGATTAAAGGCATGTACCACCACCACCTGCTTCTTTTAACTCAACACATGGCCATAGGTATTTTTCCCCGTCTGTCTGCATAGATTAAGCAACTTGTGTTCATCTGAATTTTTTGTTCATTCATGAAAACAGCCTACCTACGTGCATCCTTGTAAGTACATTGAATACTTACGCAAACCCTTCTGAGCACTACAGCAGCACGTAGACGTGACGATGGGCTTAGACTTGAAACAGGTATGGCCACATCGTTCTCCTAAAAGATACTCTTTTCGTTTCCACTGCAGCCCTGAGTTCTCTCTCTTTTTTTTTTTTTTTTTGCCAATTTTAAAAGCAAGAAAGGAAAGAGGAGGTGTCTTGGTTAGGGTCTCTACTGCTGTGATCAAAGACCATGACCAAAAGCAACTTAAGGAGGAAAGGTTGGTTTGGTGTATGGAGTACACAGTCCATCCTCAGGGGAAGGCCAAGGCAGGAACCTGGAGGAGGAACGGAGGCAGAGGCCATGCTGGAGTGCAGCTCACTGGCTTACTCTCCATGGCGTGCTCAGTCTGCTTTTTTTATACAGCCCAGGACCACCTGCCCAGGGGCGACACCGCCCACCATGTGCCAGGCCCTCCCCCACCAATCATTAGTCAAGAAAATGCCCTGTAGATTTGCCAGTCGAACGATGGTGTTTTCTCAACTGAGAGTCCTTCTTCTCAATGACTCTAGCTTGAATCAAGTTTACAATAAATAAACAAACAATGTGCTGATTTCTAAGGAAGCCAAGCTTCCCTTCATGAGCTTGTATATTTGCAGCTGTGTTTATGACTTTGCTTCTGTTGACTGTTATACTTGGTCCTGAACCTAAGTGTGTGTTCCGCCATTGAGATATGCCTGCCCCCGCCCCCATTCCCCTTAGGTCCTTCTCTGAATTGCTTTGTGCCTTCATCCTGACTTCTCTTCAACTGGTCTTATTTGTTAGAGGCCATTACTATTATTTATTATTATTATTATCATTATTATTATTTGGGGATTTTTTGAGTCAGGGTTTCTATGTGTAGTCTTGGCTGTCCTGGACATACTTTGTAGACCAGGCTGGCCTTGAACTCATAGCAATCTACCTGCCTCTGCCTCTCTGAGTGTTGGAACTAAAGGTGTGCACCACCGCACCCAGCTGAGACCTTTGTTGAGGCTGTTAACCATACCTCAAATTTTGTGCCAGTATCTTATTTTTAAACTCTGTCTATGTTGGTTTGTTTGAGACAGGGTTTCTCTGTGCAGCCCTGGCAGTCCTGGAACTTACTCTGTAGACCAGGCTGGCCTTGAACTCATAGAGATCCACCTGCCTCTGCCTCCCAAATGCTGGGATTAAAAGCATGTGTCACCACTGTCTGGCTGATACATTGATTTTTACAAATGCTCTTAATAAATATAACTTTGAAAGGAAATAACATTTCAAAACAAAAATAGTTGTACCTAAAGTAGATGTCCAGTAATCATTAAAATTGCCTCGAATTTCTTTTTGTGTGACTAGTTGATTGGTTGAATGGTTTGAGACAGGGCCTTACTATGCAGCCCAAGCTACCTTTGAACTTACTTGCAATCCCCCTGTCTCTGCCTCCTAGGTCCAGGGATCATAGGTGTGCACCACTGCACCTGGCTGGTTAGGCTTTTTTACTCCATTTGTTTTATATGAGAACGGCCTGCAGGAAAGAGAGCTGATGTCTTCAGTTGTTTTTAGAACTTCTCTCTTGTCAGGTAGTGGTGGCCCACACCTTTAATCTCAGTACTCGAGGAGGCAGAGGCGGGTGGATCTCTGAGACTGAGGCTGGCCTGGTCTACGGAAAAAAAAAAAAAAAAAAAAAACAACTCCCTGGTCTCTGTTTTCTGGTTATCTTAAAGATTTCGATGCTACCACCTGTGCCTTCCAAAAGAGCCCACCCACTCAGCATCTGGCCTGGCATTGCTCTTTTCCCAAGGATCCCTCTTTTAGTTTGATTTGGTTCATTTAAACAGCTTGTCTACTTAGCACTCGACGTTCCTTAGAATAACGAAACACACTCCTCTGCGTGGGTGGCATGGAATCCTGTATTTTTCTGGCCTGCCAAATGGTGATGTTGTTTTTTTATAAAATACATTTGAACTGCATAATAGATATTGAACTGTGGGGCTGGGGAAGTAACTCGGTTGCTGAAGTACCCGGGCACAAGCACACATCTGAAGCACCCTTGTAAAAGCCAGCGCATGTGTCACACACACATACATGCATAGACAGAGGAAGGGAGGGAGGGAGGAAAAGAGGGAGAAAGGAAAGGAGAGAGAATATTGGGCTGCTTACAAGAAGGCACAAATAGATTTAAAACAGTCACATGTAGCTCCATGTGTTTCCTTTCTGGCATCCCTAGGTCAGTGTGGCCAATTTACTCATGGACCTGAGTGAGCAGTTGCTGATATTCCTATTTCAGAAAAATGACAGCTGGAGCCTCAAAACTCCGGAGGTTAGCTGCCTCTTTCAGTCTCTTGGAAGTTTAATAACAATCCAGAAAAAAAGCCAGCAGATGGTTTGGCAAGACACTGAGCAGGTGGGTGTGTTCTCTGCAGGTGGCCAGCTCTGCCTGGGACTCTCACTCCAACATCAAGTCACACAGCCTCTCCGGAGTCTTCAAAGGTCTCTCTCCACCCACCAGTGGGCAGAGGCTGCTGAGCACTCCCTTCATAACCCAGTGAAACAGACTCAGTGAAGCCTATCACAAACCCTCAGGGAGATGTTCAATACCCTCAGCTTTTAGGAAAGTGCAAATTAAAAAATAAGAAGCTGGGTAAAGGGTGCACACTTGCTATCCCAGTACCAGGGACAATAAATCTCCACCTAAACGCAGGTTGAAGACATGCTGGAGAAGTCGTTGATGGCCTTTGGGGAGATCCACAAAGCATTTTGCCAACAGAGCCTGTGTCCTGAGTCAGCGGTGACCTTGACCTCTTCCTCTGCTACCCTGGTGTTGAGCAGGTAAACCAGCTGGAGGAATGGGGAGGTTTCATTTTGATTTTGGCCTTTAGAGATTGATTTGCATTTAAATTTTTTTCAGTCAAAATGTGTCATCTTTGCCTCTGAGCACCTACACTCTGGGGGAGCCTGCACCCTTGAGGTTAGGCTTCCCGTCAGCAGAAGCGCTGAAGGAGCTCTTGAATAAACACCCAGGAGTGAACCTTCATGTGAGTATAAACTGGACTGAGATGGGAATAAAAATGGTATGTGATGGCTGTGTGGGGAGGTAGGGGCAGAGAGTACACACCTCCAGGGCAGAAAGACCTGTTTTGCAAGTCTCAAAAAAAAATTTCAGTAGGGAGCTTGAGAGTGAGTTTTTGTGTTGTGATTTGAATCGATCTCAATTTACCTACTAAAAAATTGGGATTATCTGAATCATAACTAATTCAGTGTAACACACACACAAACAGTATTGGAGTGCAGAATAATTGTTCCCTAGTATAAAAGAACAAATGTATGAGAACAATTTTGAGGGTCCAAAATGCAGCGCTGTCTTTCATTGTTTCTCATCGGGGTTACAATGTTTAGCATACCTTCACTTGACACACTGTTGGGGAATCCGAGCATTTAGTTTATGGCTGCTACCTTGTAATCTGTTGTGGGACTGGTTTATGAACAACTTGGCAGTTGGAGAAACTGGAATTTGCTTCCTCTGCAGGTAACAGGTCTGGCTTTCAACCCTTTTGAGGCTTTGGATGACAGGAACATTGTTGGAAGCATTGGAAATGTGCTACTGAGCAATTCTTACCAATCAATCCCAGTCCACGATTTAATAGAAAATATTGAGGTACAAGTATCTTGATGGAAACAGGACATGCTGGGAAAGAGGATGGAAAGATGAAACAACTTAGCATTTTATATTTATGTCAGAGCTAAGTACATGGCACATGCCTTTAATCCCAGCATTTAGGAGATAGAGGCAAGAAATCTCAGAGGGTTCAAGGCCATCTAGGATACTTGGTGAATTCTCTGTGGCAGAAAGGCTACCCAGTAAAAGCCTGTCTTTTAAAGTCAGGGTCAGTATTTTATTACACATCTCAGAAACCCTCACAAAGAGATAGACCTAATTCAGTCCGAGGAGAAGTCTCAAAGACTCTACTAATCACTGGCTTTGTGCTGTCCACTAAGACCCAACAGAGAAGCCTTGGGAAGTTTGTTACCTCATCACTATCAGGAAAGCAGAAAGGCCCGTCTTAAACTGGAGGGTTAACGCTCTCTCTTTCTAGATCATGCTCTGGAGAAACGCCAGCATGGAGACCCAGCCCACCACCCTCAACTCGAGCACAGACTGTTTCATGGTCACCGTGAATGTCACTTCCTTGGAGAAAACCCTCATTGTGACCATCAAGCCTGAAAGTCCCCTTCTAATGATACTCTACCTGGGCTTCCAGGACCAACCTGACCACACTGACTTCTACCTCAATATCAGCCTTCCAAGGAGCCAGGTGTGGCAGAAAGGTATTGGCCATCAGATGTTTGAAACTTAATTGGTGATACGTTTTTCTTATCTTAACTTGGGATTGTGAGGTAATTGTAGGTTCACATGCAGCTGTGAGAGAAAACAGCACACATGTTTTTAACCAGCCCTCCTAATGGCCAAGCTACAGGGAATGACCTTGACATAATGAACTATCAGTAGATGGTCCCAGAATTCCATGCATTCATCTCTCTCTATATGTGCACTTTGTTTTATGTAATTAAAGATAGGTTATGTGATGCATGGAAAAATAATTATATATATATACATGTAGAAAGAGATATCATATATATGGTAAAGCAAATTTTATAAGATGCTAATTATAGAACCTGGTGATAACATGAATATATACTGTGAAACTTAAGTTTCAGTGTGGCTGAAAATATTTATAAGTACATGAAGGACTGGGGTGTAGCTCTGTGGTAGGACATATGTTTAGTATGACAAGGCCTGAGTTCAATCCTTAGGATGGAAAAATAAAAGTTGAGACCAACTGAAGAAATAAAATTCTAGTACCATGGGCCATACCATGCAAGCTTGATAAGATATAGAAGAATGTATCTGACATACACATCCCAATTTTATTTTTAATCTTCAGTTCAGATAAGGGTCAGAGATTGATAGTAAGTCTTGATAGGAGACAAAATGCCATTCCTAGAGAAGTTAGGGATCTCTGAAAGCAGAGCTGCGGGTGTAGCTCAGTTGGTAGAGAGCACGCACAAAACCCTAGGTTCCATCCTAAGCTGTTTTTGTTGTTGTTTTTCTGAAGAATTTTTTTGATAATATCAATAGTTAAAATTTACTGAGCAGTTGAGCATAGTTGCTATAATCCTAGCATGTGGGAGGTGAAGGCAGAAGAATCAAGAGTTAGAAGCTATCCTTGGCTATATAAGGAAGCTGGAGGCCAACCTGACCTACACAAAACAAAATTCTGAGAGGTTACAGACATGGCTCCATGGATAAAATGCCTGCTCAAGCATGAGGACCTGAGCTTGGATTCCTAGAACCCACGTAAAAGCTTAATACGCATATCCTTATCTGGTGGGGAACAGCAGTGGATTTCCTGAAACATATTGACCAGCCAGCCTAACTGAATTGAAGGGTTCTCGTTCAGCATGAGACCCTAAAGTGAAGCACAATCAAGGAAGACACAGAAAGTCAATTTCTGGCCCCCATACACAAGGACACACACACACACATGGGCATACATATGAACAAGTATGTACTATGTGCACACACACACAAATTTGAGTTATATTAGTGATGCCTAGATTCACTTAATCCACCTCTATGCTTTATGGATATAACTTTGAAATGTATTGGAAAGTCTCAAAATCTTTTAGAGTTGGAAGAACCATTGAGGTTGTTGAGCTCATTTCCTCATCTGTAAACCAGGCCTAGCACACAGTCTCATGGAAATTCCAATTTTTTTTGCCAACACTGTATTTGCATCCTTCCTTTCTCCTTGAGTGTGTCACCAAAATCCTCAGTTTATCACCTCAGATGGGGGTGATGTTTGTCTTTTCAAGCACCTGCATGTGTAATGGGGAGGGGGGAAGGAGTGTAGGGGTCAGGAGATTCTGACACTGATGTTGAACATCTTCATCAATCACTTGTTTTCCTTATTCTTGAAGTGAGATGTCTTAAAACCAGAGCTTGCCAAGATGTTTAGTCTCAGTAGCCAGCTTCCCTAGGGATCCCTCCATCTCCCAACGCTGGGATTATAGCCACCCAGCATTTGTGTGGGTTCTGGGCATCTGAACTCTGATCCTCCTGTTGGCATGGCAAGAACTTCACTATAACTGCTAAGCTAGCTCTAAGCCTTTTTTTTTTCTTAAGTTAGTGTCTTGTAGCCCAGGCTGGCCTCAAACTCACTACATTGCCAAGGGTGAGACTGAACTTCTGATACACCTGTCTCCATCTCTCCAGTGCTAATATTATAGATTTGTGCCATCACAATGGGTTGGTTGGTGCTGGGGATCAAGCCTAGGGCTTCATATATACTAGGCAAGCACTCCATCACTGAGCTACATCTCCCACCTGTCTTAGCCACTGTTGTATCACTGTGAATGACCACAGCAGCTCTTATAAAAGGAAAGCATTTAATTGGGGCTTGCTTACAGCTTCAGAGAATCATTATCATCATGGTAGGACATATGGAAGCATGCAAGCAGACATGGTGCTGGAGAAGTAGCTGAGAGTTTTATGTTGAAGTGGTTTTTCCTCCCAACCCTAAGTTCCCAGGAAAAAGACTTGTGAGATTCAAAATATATTTACAAATACCTAGGCCATGTAGCTAGGCTCTTCTCTGACTAGCTCATAACTTAAAATAACCCATTTATGCTGATCTACATTCTGCCACGTGGCTGGTTACCTCTGCACAGGTACCATGTGTCTGCTCTCCTCACATCTTCCCAGGTGACCTCTTGGGCCTGGCTCTATCCCAGAATCCTTTCTGCCTGATAGATGTCTTACCTTCTATTCTACCCTTTCCTGTAGGCCATAGTGTGTGTGTGTGTGTGTGTGTGTGTGTGTGTGTGTGTTTAACTGACAGGTGTTGCATCCATATAGACACAAGATATTCTCTCTACATTTTTATATCCAGATCTGAAGGCAGCAGGAAGAGAGAGACAATGGGCCTGGGTTGGGCTTTTGAAACATCAAAGCCCATACTCAGTGACATACTTCCTTCAACAAAAAAAAGGCCATCCCTCCTGATCCTTCTCAAGTAATGCCATTCCCTGATGACCAAGCATTTCGTAGCTTTTAACATAATTATAGCTATATTAGCCACAAGGGGCCATTTCTATTCAAACCACAACACAGCTCATGGTGGCAGTTTAATTTTTTTTTCTAGAACTCATAGTGCATTCCAATTCATTAGACCCAAATGTGCATAAAGCAAAAGAAAATGATCCCTTTACTAGACTGTATGTGATGCAAAGTTCAGGATGGTGTCAATGGTCTTTTTTTTTTTTTTTTGGCATGTTTCTGGTGCTAGACTTGTAACCTCATTTATAGGATACAACCCAGCATTCTTCTCTGTCTTAAGATGAGGAATACGTGTGGGTGCTGACACCAGAGAGCCTGCGGTACGGGATTGGCACCTACTACATAATGGCTGTGGAGAACAAAATCACAGAGACGACACAGCACACGCCTACCCTGGTCTCAGTGGTAACAGCTGTCACTCAGTGCTATTTCTGGGACCGACTCAACAGAACATGGAGGAGCGATGGATGCCAAGTAAGAGGGGCCTGGGGGACTCTCTGAGCCCTTCACTGCACTCTGCCCCCTACTATCCTTAGGGAAGACCGGAAACAACAGCAATCTGAAGGGAAACAAATCAGCAGCCTGGGACCAAAGGGGAGGGTGGCCCTTGGTATCCGGCAGGCGTGTGTCTAGAACAGTAGGCCTGTGCGGTTTTTCTAATCCCCATCTCAACACGGTTGCAGGCAAGTGTGACAGTGCTGCAGAGTGACAGCTGATGGCTGCAGATGAAGGATAGAGAGCAGATGTGCAGGTTGTATGCTAAATATCCTGCATCTAAAATGAAACAAGCCTCCTGCTAGACAAAAACAAACAACAACAAAAACCAACAAAAAACAGTTCCCAGCACCCACATGCCACCACTTGTAACTTTAGCTCCAGGGCATCCAGTAACTTCTTCTGGCTTCCTCAAGCACACACATACATACACGCTACAAACACATATGCACACATATACATGCATGCACACATAAATAAAAAATAATAAAAGTAAGCCTTAAGAAAAAGGAGAGCCGGGCAGTGATGATGCACACCTATAATCCCGGCACTTGGGAGGCAGAGGCAGGTGGAGCTCTGTGAGTTCGGGACCAGCCTGGTCTACAGAGGAAGTTCCAGGACAGCCAAGGCTATTAAATGGAGAAAACTTGTCACACACACAAAAAAAAGGTGGGGGAAGGGAGAAGAATGCATTCTAGAGTCTCTTACACCCCAGGCGGGTGAGGACAGGTAGTCACATTGAAAGTCAGCATGTTTTTCATGGTGTCTGTTCTTTTCAGAAGACATCATACCTCTCACTAAATAGCCCAGGTTGGCCTCCAATTCTTGATCTTCCTGCTTTAGCTTCCCTGAGTGTTGGGGTTATGTGCATTCACCACCATGCCCAGCTTGCTCATTCTTGATCCTGTGGGTTTAGGGCTGATTTAATGTCCGCTTCAATAACACCACCCAGATGCAAGGCCCTGGGAATCCTGAAGCTGTTCTTCAAAGGCCTGAGGCTGGATCAGGGTGACTTGGGAGCAGAACAAGACGATCATGAGTTCAAGGCAAGCCTGGGCTACCTAGTGAGACCCTTGTCTTTAAAAATAAGTAAATAAATAACCTGAGCTTGGCAAGAAAAAATGGAACTCTCAAGAAAGCAACAGCCTCAAGCAGTAACCTCTGGGTAGTTACTCCTCAGGTTAATCCCCCAGGCATACTTGATAAAAGCTGGTTCGCTGTGGTGGCTGTCGGGGAGCCAGGCAGCGCTCACCCATGTTCTGGGGAAACCATGCACTGGGGAGCAGACTATGCTCCTGGGACACAGCACTGACAGGACCAGGACCGTTGGGCTCCGTGCCGTTGAAGGCCTCTGGGATGCTGGGTCTCCCAATATAGGGAAAGAGGTTTTTCCCACCCCTGAGCAGGGACTAAGCAGCCAGGGCTCAGCCTCATGCGGCAGAATTGAGGAATTAGGTCACAGATATCAGTCCTGCGACTTCACGCTTGACAGGTAAGCCCTTGGCCACTGAGCCCACGCTACAGGCTTTTCATGCACCAGCCCAGACACACATTGGCAGCAACTTCCCTTTGTTCATATTTACTGCTGCGGTTTTAAAACACACATTACGAAAAACTGTTACACCATGCGGAAAATTACAGGAAATAATTTAAAAGTTTTAAACCTACCTCTCAGCTTTTTCAAAGTGATTATTTTATAATAATATACTCTAAGCCAGGCAAGTGGTGGCGCACACCTTTTATCCTAGCCCTAGGGAGGCAAAGGCAGGCTGATCTCTGTGAGTTCGAGGCCCGATGCTCTGAAGTGTGATTCTAGGAGAGCCAGGGCTACACACAGAGAAACCCTGTTTCAAAAAAACTAACTAAATAGATAAACAAAATACTTTAATAATAGCTAATTCAGGTTTGTTTGTTTTAGTTTGTTGTTTAATTTAAGACAGGTTCTAATTATGTAGCCCAGGCTTGTCTGAATCTTATGAAGATCCACCTGCTCTGGCTCCTGAATGCTGGGCTTGTCGGTATGTTCCATCACACCTGCCCTTCATTCAGAGTTTTAAAAATAATAAACTCAGGAATAACAGATCTACGTACCCCTCGCTGTTCTTACTCCCCTCTTTTGTGGAGGGTAGCCGCGGTCCTGGCTTTGCTGCACACACTCACTCTTTTGGCACATGCGTGATGCACACTTTACCCATGAGGTGCCGGAGTTAGAAATTAGAAATGCAGCAATGGGTGTCAGTGAAGATTCCACACACCCAGGGCAGCCAGGCCTGAGCACCTGAGTTCAGTCTCTGGAACCTGTGGGGCAGAAAGGGAGAACTCACACCTGCAACTTGTTTCTTGGCCTCCACATCTCTTCTGTGGCACATGCCCACCCCTGCACTATATACACATGATAAATAAGCAAATGTAAAAAACGGAAGTGTTCACCTCTCTTTCTCAAGGGACGTTTTCCGTTTTCCACTTTCAGGTGGGGCCGCAGAGCACAATTTTGAAGACACAGTGCCTCTGTAACCACCTGACCTTCTTCAGCAGCGACTTCTTCATTGTGCCCAGGACTGTGGATGTTGAAAACACCATCACACTGCTTCTTCATGTGACCAGCAACCCAGTTGGGGTGTCGTTGCTGGCCAGCCTCTTAGGAGTCTATATCCTCTTAGCCACATGGGCTTGGAGGAAGGATCGAGCAGATATGCAGAAGGTGAGAAGGCTGTGGTCCTAAGGCCATAGTGTCTTGAGTGTGTCAGTCTAGATAGGGGGAAAGTAGGGATTGATGGCCAGGAAACAGAGAAACAGAGAGGGGGTTGTATTAAATTTCTATGCATACCTACTGTCTCAGAACAAAGCGGGTTTTTTTTGTTTCTTTTCTGTTTTGTTTTGGCGCCAAGATTGGCTCATCTCAGAAGTCACGCAGCTAGAAATACATTAGAAAATACCTGTCATATTAGAAAATACCTGTCATAGGAGCTCAACTGAAATCAGGCCTGTATTTATCTTGCCTTATAAACTAGATGAAATTATGCTGAGTCAAATTATATTTTAACATAACTACAGTGTACAAGAAACTAGTATGGAACTCTTTCCTGGGGCTGGCAAAGTGCCTCAGTGGGCAAACACACTTGCCACCATACCTGAAAACCTCAGTTTGATCCCCAGGATGCACATGGTAGAAAGAGAGAATGGCAAGTTGCCCTCTGACCTCTGCTTGTGTGTCATGGCACACCCATGCCCACACCCTGCACACATACAAACAAATGCTAAATTCTTTGAAGTTATGTTCTGTGTCTTGAGACATCTCATATTGTCCCCCCACCTGACCCAAGAAGCATATTATACAGCCATTATAAAAGGCCTTGACATTGCAGTAATCCTCAAGTGCTAAAATTACAGATGTGAACCCTCATACTTGCTTCAGTAAAAAAAAAAAAAAAAAAAAAATTAGACAAGATCTCACTGTGCAGTCCTGGCTGGCCTGAAACTTACTACATAGCTCAGGCTAGCCTCAAGCCCACAGATATCCACCTCCCTCTGCCTTCCAAGTAGCTTAGAATAGAAAAAAAAATATCTTTAAACAGTGCAATTCTTTGGCAGATTTTTCTTAATTTCTGATATATATATATGTATATATGTGTGTGTATATATACACATTGTTGTGTATACATTTTTTTCTTCAAGGCCTTTCAAGTGCTAGGCAACCAATCACTACACTTCAGCCTCTTCTTGTATACACTTGAAGTTCTAGGAGAGGGAGTGTCTGTTTTTTATTGTCCTTGGGTGAAGTATCACCAGCTTTAGTAAATAAAAACACAAGACAGCAGCTTAATTTGCATCTCATATAATCAGTAAATGAATCTTTAGCCCCAGCGCCCTTGCCGTTTATCAAAACTCCAGTTTCCCCACGTGTCCTCCAAGCTGCATGCTTTCCCGAGTGGGATGGACGTGGAGGCTGTAAAGCTGATCCTGAGGATGTTTCCTTTTCAAGACAGAGCCTGGAGTTTCAGACCTCGTCCCTCAGGTCACTTTGCTGGCTGTGTGACGCCACCTCCCCCAAAGCTGCCACCGAGAAGCCTGTCCCCAGCCAGGCCGGGCTGTAGTGAGACCTGGCAAGCTCATGGCTTCTGCTATTCCTGCAGGTGAAGGTAACAATCCTGGCTGACAGTGACCCCAGCGCTGCGTTTCACTACCTTATCCAGGTCTACACGGGGTATCGGAGGAGGGCTGCTACAACGGCCAAGGTCAGCACAGCCTACGCTCACACTTCTGCCAAGTGTGTCTCTGGCACGCTCCAACTTGACAACATCT
Organism: Pachyuromys duprasi; assembly: GCA_028658305.1. NCBI lineage: Eukaryota > Metazoa > Chordata > Mammalia > Rodentia > Muridae > Pachyuromys > Pachyuromys duprasi. The sequence goes on from CM053744.1 coordinate 45,138,761, forward strand.
CGGCGTCCAATAATGCTTTAAAAGGAATCAGGGGGATTGGTGTTGCTTAGTCCTAATGTGTAATGGGAGGGACCCTCTGGGCTTGTCTGACATCCAATGGCTGCTTCCTTCTTCATAAGGAAAAACCCACAGGAACGGTGTTGTAGTATCTCATTTAAAAAAATCTTTCCTCATCATGTTAGGTCGTTATCACCCTCTATGGCTCAGAGGGGTGCAGCGAGCCCCACCACCTCTGTGACCCACAGAAGACGGTCTTTGAGCGTGGAGCACTGGATGTTTTCCTTCTCTCCGCTGGATCCTGGCTCGGGGACCTGCATAGCCTTCGGCTATGGCATGACAATTCCGGCGACAGCCCTTCTTGATAAGTGCCTGAGCCACGCTGGCTCACTTATTTTTTCCTTTTAATTTTTTGCATTCATTTATTTATGTTGTACGTGTATTCACCCATGTATGAAAGTTAAAGGACAAGGAGAGAGCCACATCTCCCCTTATACTATATGGGTTCTGGAGTTAGACTTGGTGGCAAGTGTCTTTACCTACTGAACCATTCCACTGGCCCTGGGTTCTAGGTCCCCTGCAGCCTTGAGAGAGTCCAGCAAGTTCTAAACAATCATGCTTTCAGCCAAAGTGGCTGCTGGATTCATGTCTTCAGAGACATGAAGAAAAATAAACTCAAGAAGAAGGAAGGACGCTAACAATACAGTTGGGGGATTGTATAACTGAGGACAAGCTTTCTCCCTCGTTTTTTTATCATGTCATCTGTGACCAGCCGGTCGTGACAGTGACCATAACAAAACGAAGTTTGAAACTGAAATTAATTGTTTTAAAGACAAGACTTAATGCAACCCATGTTGATGACTTTTTCATTCATTTCTCTGACTTTCCTCTCCAGGTCCTGGCCTGAATTCATCTGCTAGTTGGCAGCCTCTTTCAGGTCACTGGTCATTTTTACCAGAAATCCTTGGATGGCTTCATCTGGCCTTTTGGCCATTTCCATGCAGTCATTGAGATCTGGTCTATGGAAGGGTCATGTCACCCACTTTTTAGGTTTTCTGTACTCATGCTGTGGTGTGAATATCATCCATTGGTTTGAAAATCTTTTCTGCATTTTTGCTTGTATGTGTATGTGTGAGGGTCTTCTTAAAGAGCAACATACTCCTGAAGGCACAGTCCCCACTGCCACCAGGACTGCGTATAGTACACATATATACACATAAAGTAAAAATTCGACCTTTTTTGGTTTAGACAGGGTCTCATTATGCAGCCCTTGCTGGCTCAGAATTCTGTATGTAGACTAAGCTGGCTTTGAATTCATCTGCCTACCTCTGCCTCCCAAGCACTGGGGTCAAAGGTGTACACCACCATAATCAGCCAAAAATATTTTCTAAGTGTATTTTTAATAGGACTTGCAAGTTGGAATGAGTCCTTGATCCACGGGCTGTACAATGGATATCGGGTTAGCCAGCAGGAAAATAGCATCAACTTCACTGTGCCTCTCTGTCAGAGATCTCAGGCACCAGGTGCCTTACCAAAGACTATCGCGGTGTCAGAGGAAATCTTCCTCTGAGCACTGGTTCCCAGCAATGAGTTCAAAATATTCACTACGCTGTGTCGGGAATGGATGTGCAGGCCTCCAAGCTTTGCTGAACCATCTACAGAGCACAGGAAGAACAGATTCAATCTAATTCTTCCTGACCCTACAATGTTCAGAATGGTAAAGCAGCATTTGCTACCATTTCCGGTCACCAGCGGCACCACCGGAGAGCACTGACTTTTCCTCTCTGCTAGGAAAATCCAAGATGGCTTCTTCTTCCAATACAGCACTGCTTCTTCTCCACTGGTCACCTGAGGAGTGTGGCCCTCTTCATCCGGGGTCTTAGCTGGGTCTTCCGGATTCTCTTCTGCATCTTCTATATTACTACTCTCCTTGCCTCCCCCGCCACATTCAAGAGCAGCTTCTTGCTGCTGTAAATCGCATGAGCGGGTCTGCCAGCCTCAGCCTCTTCTGCGGCTGCTTGACCTTGGGAAGCCTTTCAGAGAACTGAAGAGGATTACAGTGTTGGTTAACCCTGTTTTGGGAACATTGTAACTGGTCTGATGCTGCCCAGAACACTAAAACTTTCTCAGTTTTTGAGATGAAGCCTGGTTCTGCTTTCCCATCTGGGTGTGCTTTAGGAGAGTGACCTTTATTTCCTTCCAGACCCCTTTCCTTTGTGTTCTCAAGTTGGCTTCCGTTTGGCCCAGGAGTCCCAGAGCTCTGCCTGTCTCTGCTTCGAATACCTTCCCCACTAAGCCTGATCATTCCTGGTTCCCAATTTAAAGGAAGAGGCTGGAAGATGCTCATTGAACACATAGAAGCCATTTGTGGAGTTATAAACTGGCCTAATTTCAATAAATGATTATGTGTCCCAAAGACTAGAGAGACCCAAAGAGATGGAAGGAACTGGGGGAGGGGCTAGTGAGTGGAGCAGTCAGAATGCACACAGTAGTAACTAATTAGGTTTGCTCACTGTCTTATACAGAGGTAGTATTATGAAGGCACTAATCACTGTGCTGTGCATCATGCCTCTGAAAATGCCAGGTGCTCTATGTTCCGTTTTGTTGCTCTTCTATGTTTTAGATACAGTTAAAGAGCTAGAGCACTGTGGCTGAGAGGCTGGGAGGGGGCTTAGTGGCTAAAGTGCTTGCCATGCAAGTGTGATGACCTGAGTTTGAATCCTCAGAACCCACAGAAAGCCAGGTGTAGTAATACCCATTTGTCTTCCCTGACCTCCTACCCATCAGATGCAGCTATTCACAAAAGATCCTGTCTCAAAGAAGGTAAAGGGACTGACACCCAAGACTTCTTTCTGATCTCCATATGCACACTGGAGCACGCACAAACAACATTATATACTAAAAGCCCCACACATTTAATATATATAATTTTTGAATTTTTAAATAAATATATATGCGTAGACATGTATATGTATATATAGTTGAGAGGAAGGTCAAATCTAAGATCTGAGTGTCCTATAGTTCTAATGTGGCTCCAGGCCCAGACAGGTGAGAAGCCATTAGTATAAATGTTGAATATCAATGATGAGAAATAGAGGCAGGCACGTGGGATACTTTAAGAAGTGATAGGTCATTATCACACATGGAACAAAAAAGTTTAAGGATGCATACACATGCACACACACACACTCTTCACAGGAAGTAAAGTTTGCAGTCAGCATCTTGGACATGAACTTCCTGAGGGCATCAGGTGGGATGGGCTTGCTTGCCTCTCCTTCTTGCCTTGCAAAGCATCAGTTACTTACTTAGGCGCTCAGTGCAAGTGCAAGCTGACTTATCACACAACAGGCAGCCCAGGCCCACCTTCCTAACATGGTGATGTCCATCTGACTGTAGGTATGTAAGCCGGGTGATCGTCAGTGACATGACTGTGAGGAAGAAATGGCATTTCCAGTGTAATTGTTGGCTGGCCGTGGACTTGGGCAACTGCGAGCATGATCGGGTTTTCACACCAGCCTCCAGGAGGGAGCTCTCTTCCTTCAGGTATAATTGAGACATCCCTGGCAGTGCAGACCCGTCTGCTATTTCCTCTTCCACCTCTCCCCATCAATCTTTTTGGCTCACGATATTAGACTCTTCTTGGCATTTTCCTCCTCAGACCAAAATGAGTGGCTGCAAGAGGTCAAGCATGGGAATTTACAAAAAATGCCTAAGTGCAAAAAAAAGAAAGAAAGAAAGAAAGAAAGAAAGAAAAAAAGAAAGAAAGAAAGAAAAAGGCGGGGCGAGGGGAAGTGGCCCATAACCTCTCCTCTTTAAAGTTCCCTTTTCTCCCCTGCGGGTGGGAGCCGTAAGCTTCTGTTACTTCTTAGGGGTCACTCCCATTCTGCTGCCACCCTCCAGCAAGCATTCTGTTTTTGTCACCATTTTAAGGGTAAGGAGTTAAGGGAAGGGTATGCCTGGGTAGTCAGGCTGGCTGGGTCTGTGGCCACCTGTGACTCCATGCTGGCACTGCGGTCAGCAGATGGTGCAGGCTGTCTGCCACACAGTGCCTATACATGGCTGCCCAAGCATAGCAGCCTCAGGGTAGCTGGGCGTGTTACCTTGTGACGAGCTTTTCCTAGAATGGCATTTCAAGAGAACCAAGGAGTTCCCTGTTCTTTAGGACCCATCTCAGCAGATCAGATTTCCAGCAAAGAGATAGACAGACTCTACCATTTGATGGGAGATGTTAAAAGGAATTTTGAAACTGTATTCAAATTCTTAGGTGAACATAAAGTTTATGGTTTGCCTATCCCGCCTAGGGCTATGTGGCTTGACTCTGCCTGTATCCTTATTCAGTCACATTGGGTGTGTGCTAGCTGGTTACATAGGGTCCCTCTGGGTTACTTTGGCCCAAACTGAAACCCATAAACAATGGCAGAGCAAACTGGATAAGATCAACTTAACAGGCTTTGAATAGTTGTGCATCGTAGCCTGGGAAAACCTCCCCATGGCTCCTCATCACTGCAAAGTCAGGTGCTGTTAGAACAGAGGAAAGAAGCAGTAGGTGGTTTCACACACCTTTAATCCCAGCACCTAGGGAGGCAGAGGTGCAGGTGGATTGCTGTGAGTTCAAGGCCAGCCTGGTCTACAAAGCAAGTCCAGGACATCCAAGGCTACACAGAGAAACCCTGTCTCCAAAATAAACAACAAACAAGAACAGAGGAAGGAGGAAATAAATGGCATGGGTTTAGGTGCCAATATGATTTGTCACCGTACAGGGACATCTTGTACCTGACCTGCAGAAATCCCTTGGGTATTTCTAGAACCAGGATTTCTGAGTTGAAGGATATGCACATTGTGAAACAATAAGTTGTCACAGGCTTTGTAGTGAGTTTCTCATCTCACTCACTGAATGTTTCAACTCTCATGTCTATCTTTTAATTTTAACTTCCATCATCATAGCCTCCTAGTTAGTAAGACTAAGATTTTACTTTCTTTTTGGTTCTCATAACATAATCTCCCTTAGTCCTGTGATATAAAGATTAAAAGTCTTTGTCTAGAGGCCAAGTTTGTTGGTGAATACCTGTAATCCCAGCACTCCGAGGCTGGGGGATCGTGTGTTAAAGGCAAGGCTGGGCTACCAGCCTTTGTCTGGTAAATTCAATGTCTTGGCCTCCTCACAGGCTATCTTTTTACTGTCTTTTCCCTATCTGTTATCAGCCATGCTCTCTCATTTACCTACATGTGTTAGAAACAACCTTTTTTGTTGCGGAGAGCTCAAGAAGTCAGCTCTCTCTGCTTAGGGTAGCTTTGCTGTATTTGTTGATGCCTGTGCACTGAGTGACTTTTCTGAACTGACTCTGTGAGGTCTGTATTCTTTGTCACATGCTGCAACTGAAGTGTCTGCACAGTTAGTTCAGTGCTCAGCAGAAGATTAAACAGAGATTCCCCAGGATTCCTAGAACCAGCCAGCCTCCTAGGCTTTGTCGCAGGGCTCTGTGGGCACAGTGGGCCATGCCTTCATCAGCCAGGCAGTCTGTCCCTAAGCATGCCTGAGCCTTCCCTTCCTGCTTGCTGAGAGAGTGAGAGAGTTAAGGTTATACAGAGAGAGAGAGAGAGAGAGAGAGAGAGAGAATACCACACTTGGCTTTTTTTTTTTTTTTTTTAACATGGCTCTGGGAATCAAACTCAGGCCCTTGTCCTTGCAAAGCAAGCACTTCACCAACTGAAGCACCGCTCAGCCTGGGTGGATTCCAGTTCACAATGTTCTCTTCAACCGCACTTGTGTGTAGTAATCTTTTTTTATTTCTTGACCATATTTTTTTTTCAGGGCCCATATGTCATCGACAGAGCATTTGCCTGTCATGTGGGTGGAGTTCCCAAGCTTGAACTGCTCCAAACACACACACAACGTCTCACAAAAGAGGACAAATTGGTTTTATTTCTGTGTTTTCTTATAATTTTTATTCTTTTGCGGGGCGGGAGGAGTGTCCTTTGGTGTTTGTGTTGTTGTTGTTGGGAGTTGAGACAGGGAGGGTCTCATTTTCTGTCCCTGACTGGCCTGGAACTCACAGAGACCCTCCTGCCTCTGCCTTTCAAGTACTGTGTTGTTGTGAAGTCTACTCAGGTCTCCTTAGTTCTTCCACTTG
>CM053744.1:45144988-45203913 GCA_028658305.1 Pachyuromys duprasi
GAATGTTCTTAACCTCTGAGCCATCTCTCCAGCCCTGAGAAGTCTACTTTTGAAGAAAAGAAATCTACCAAAATTCTTAGATCATCAAAATGATTTTTTTTTAATTTTAAAATCTCATATGATGTAAAGAGCTCACACAGGGCTGGAGAGATGGCACAGCATGTAGAGAATTAGTTGCTATTGCAGAGAAACCATATTCAATCTGTGGAACTCATGTGGTGGCTCACAACCATCCATTCCAGGGGATCTAATGCCCTTTTAGGGGCTCCATGGGCAACAGGCATGCATGTGGTACACAGACATACATGCACTCAAAACACCCATACATACAAAATCAAGGAAATAAATCTGGACAAATCATGCCTTAGTCTAAGTTGCTTCAAAGTGAAAGCTCTGGCTGGCGGGATGGCTCAGTGGGTGAAGGCACTTGAACTCACATGACTTGAGTTCAGTCCCTGGATCCCTTATAGTATAAGGAGAGGACTGACTTCTACAAGCTGTCCTCTGACCTCCACATACTTGATGTGACATTTGTGCCCCCCAATAGATACACGTGCACTGTGTGTCTTTTCTCATCTAATTTCTCATTTTAGACACCTCTTCTCCTCCACGATCGTAGAAAAGTTCACTCAGGATTATCTGTGGCTCTCCGTTGTAATTCGCCATCCCTGGGACCAGTTTACGAGGGTCCAGCGGCTCTCCTGCTGTCTGACGCTACTTCTCTGTGACATGGTCATCAATGTTATGTTCTGGAAGATGGGCGGCACCAACACCAAGAGGGATGAGCAACAGCGTACGCCTGAGCCCTGATGTGTGCCGTCTGCAGTGGGGTTGCTTTGTCTGCCTTTCCCTCCTTACTTTAAGGGCTAGAACCCGGGTCGCGGTGTGCCTTTGGTTCCCCGTCCACTGCCCTGACATTAGATGTTAGCACACTCTGTGGGTGCACTCAGTGATAAATGAAACAGTCTTGGGAACATACCAGGATCTTTACTGCCATGGAACACTTTCTACCCGCCAGATAAATTCCTCCCTAAGCGGCTCTAACCCTGGAGGGTGAAGAGTGATACCATGCATTTCTTTCAGTGGATCCACTTGCTGTGACCTTATCAGAGCTGCTCATCAGCATCCAAACTTCCATCATCCTCTTCCCTATCCATCTTGTCTTTGGGCGGCTCTTCCGGTTGATTCACCCGACAGAAACTCTGCCAGAGGTTCCTCCCACCCAGGCTGCCTGTCCCTCAGCTCTTGTCTGTGAGTCCCCCTCTGTCACACAGGTGGTCAAGGTAAGCATGGTATCTAATTTTTTTTATATGGAAAGTATCTTCCCCCCCCCCCTGTGTTGTGGGAAAGAGCCATAGAAGATTTCTTGGCAGGCTCACAGCGTCCTGGTCCCTTTGATGTCTTTCCCCTAATTTCTGTCCACTGAGTTGTGATCAGTCAGAGTCTCAGCTTTCTTCCAAGGTTATGAACTGTTCTAGGGACTGACTGGGGCAGCATGTACTACTCCAGAGCTATTTCCATTTTTTAATGTTTGAGCAAACTGTCCCTTTTTCATTCTATAGTCTCTCACAGAAATGATTCTGAAGGCAGTGTGGGGTGACTCTTCTCTGAAAATATTTTAAAACGAAGCCTTGAGTTTCTTTACACTAAGCACGAGCCCCTGACTAAGAGAAACAGGCTCACCATCTGTAGTTGCACCCAGTGCTGGGCTGATGCCAGACAGATGGAAGAAGTCTCTCAACTCCGTTCCCTATCTAGGAATTAAAGGACACCGTGGGATTCCTGCTCAGGAGAAATACGTATCCGATCTCTGAGTGTGAAGAGTCTTTGTGGAGTTCTTACGACATTAACAAGCTGGTGAAGCTTTTATCTAGCCTCATTTATTGTCACTTAGAAGATCAAGGCTGTCGCCAGCAGACAGAATCCCGCTGGGATGACGGTAAAGTCCAGTCAGCGATTTTAGGTGGTCTTCTCCCGTCACCTCCAGCCCCATTCACACCTCAAGTTCTTATGCATTTTTGCCTCTCTGCACAAGGCAATTTATGCTTGTTTAGTTTCATGAAGCTTTCAACCTTGAGCTGATAGCTTTGGTCTCTTGAGATCGACACATCCAGGAGATAAAGCTACAGTACTAATTGGGAAAAACAGAAAACTATTGAGATCCCCATATTCCCTGAAATCCTGTCCCATCACCTTTGTCTTACCTTGAGTGGACGGGGCAGCATGAGTTACAGATTTTGAATCCAGCTTGGGCATTTGCTATTCTAGGCTGCATGTGCTGCTGCTCAGGTGGGAAAGTTCAGTAAGGGTTTGAAAGTGTCCAGGTCAAAGTTTAGAACTGTGCAATGGTGAGCTGTGTCTGCACCCTCAGATGGGAGCAGTCCCGGATGGTGGAGCCTGTCTCCATCAGTACTGGGGAACATTAGCTTTGCTGTCACCTGTTAAGTCGCTCCTGTCCATCACTGATTGCTACTTATTTTATTTATTTATCTTTATTTGTTTCAACCATGTCGACTGGAAATAAATCCACAGCGGCTTCTGAAAATCACTACCATTTCTGCCGCTACCTGCTCCAAGTCCTGCAGAGACTGAAATTGCATTTAGATGCTCTCAGTGCTGCCCAGGACCATCTTCTCTATGGCTTCTCAGAAGCAGTCAGGCAACTTCAAACCCTTCAGGAACTCCTGCAAACTCAGGTTCTTCGCATGGAGCAAGGGCCATGCAGGTAAGCTATGTGGGTTCCTGCCAATACCTGTGAACTTCCTGAGCCTCTCCTGGTGTCAGGCGGGAGACGGTTTCTTCAACTTCTGTTCTCCAGGCCCTCAACGAGTTTCCCCATCCTAATCGAGGAAGAAGGGAGGAAGCCCGTGTCTCTTTGCCTGTTCAGATGGTTGCGGTCCAGCTGCTGGCTCCTTCCAGGCGTTGTCAGCCTGGCTTCGGCGTTTTTTATAATACTTTACAGCTTGGAGCTGAACAAAGACCAAGCTACCAGCTGGGTTATTTCCATGATGCTGTCAGTGCTTCAAGACATCGTCATCAGCCAGCCGATAAAGGTATGCGAAGAAGAATGGCGCAGACTGTTACAGTGTTTTGACAAACAGGAAATAAGTCAACAGGCAGAGTGATATTTGTTGGGCACATATGTGAAGTAACAACAGAAAATAACTAGCAACTAACAGAGAAACATAAGTGTGGCAGGAATGGTTGAAGATAAGGACAGGTTTTTTTTTTTTTTAGTTTTTATTTTATGTGCATTTTTGTTTTGCCTGAATGAATGTCTGCGTGAGGGTGTCAGATCTTGGAATTACAGACAGTTATGAACTGCTATGTGGGTGCTGGGAACTGAACCTGGGAACTGAAGAGCAGTCAGTGCTCTTATCCTCTGAGTCATCTCTCCATACCTAAAGTTAATTTTTTGTTTGTTTGTTTTCTGAGACAGGGTTTCTCTGTGTAGCCTTGGCTGTCCCAGAACTCTGTAGACCCGCCTGCCTCTGCCTCCCCAGGAGCTGGGATTAAAAGCGTATGCCACCACATCTGGCAAGTTTAACAGTTTCTTAACATGAAAATACCCACTCAAGGGGCTGGTCAGGTCCCTCAGCAATTTAGGAACCTGAATTTGATCCCAGAACCCTATATGGTGGAAGGAGAGAACTGACTCAGAAGTTATCCTGAGCTCTACCTGGGTGTCTTGACCGTAAGATTATGGAAATGTGTAAATAAATGGGACAAGCTATCAGTCCCCACCCTCGCTTGGATGTATGATGTCATTCTCTGGGGAACTCCAACACCTACTCTTGGAGTTCCCAAGTGATTCTTGTCCCCAGGTGATCTTCCTCACGTTCCTGATCTCACTGATGGCGAACCAGATGCCGTGGCTGAACAGAGACCAGGATCAGCACGCCAAGAGAATTGTAGCACTTTGGGGTAATTCAAACCATTCCAGCTACTGTTTGACTTTACAAAGAGCAGAGCTGGCCTCCAAGACAAATGTGCTGTGCAGTATGGTTGGGAGGAGAGTGCTTGCCGGCATACAAACGGTCCTAATATGTGATTCCCAGAACTGCAAAGAAAAGTCGATTCTGATTCCTCTGGGAAGGCATCTCCAACTTTCTTTGGGGGAAGTTTTGATTTTTCTCCAGTGAATTGCATGGCACTTGTACATGCGTGTTGGTGACTTTTTGGTTTTATTTTGGTTTTAATTTTGGTTTTGTTTGTTTATTTGAGACAAGGTTTCTTGTGTAGGCTTGTCTGTCCTGGACTTGCTTTATAGACCAGGCTGGCCTTGAACTCACAGAGATCCATCTGCCTCTGCCTCCCAGAGTGCTGGGATTACAGGCGTGCAACTCTGTGCTGGCTTTCTTTAAATTCCTCCCCCTTTGTCTCTTTTCCTATCTCTCACCTATCCTATCTCTCACCTTGCCTTTGGCTTATAAATCTCTACGTTCTTCTGCTCAGTCTTTAGAGCAGACCATCATCACCTCCTGGATTCTTCAGAAATGTTCAGTGTTGGACCTTGTCCCAGAATGTGCATTGAATAGAAGCCCAGATGATTTCTACTCAGGTTAAACCTGAGAACAGTGTTCCCAACGGGTCTTCCACTGAGCAGAAGCCCCGGTCCTAGTCTAAGGTAGATGCACACAGCATATTAGCTTATGCCTGTCGAATCTAATTTTTAAAATGAAAGGGCTAGGGACAAACTCAGTAGCAGAGCCCTTGTCTGGTTGCCTGAGGCCCCGAACTGGATTCCCAGCACTGAAAGAATCCTTATTGCTGGGCTGTGGTGGTGCATGTCTGTGCTCTGAGCATCTGGGAGGCTGAGGCAGAGATCACAAATGTGAGGCCAGCCTGGGCTATGTTTCAGACAACAGAGACTGTGCTAACTGGGTTTTTGTGTCAACTTGAGACAAGCTTAGAGTCATCAGAGTGGGGGAAGCCTCAATGAGAAAATGTTTTCATGAGATCCAGCTGTAAGGCATTTCTCAATTAGTCATCAATGGGAGAGGGCCCAGCGCATTATGGTCATGGATTCTATAAGAAAGAAGGATTGGGCAAGCCATGTGGAGCAAGCCAGTACGCAGCACCCCTCCATGGCCTCTGCATCAGCTCCTGCCTCCAGGTTCTGTCCTGACTTCCATCAGTGATGGACTATGATGTAAAAGTGTAAGCTGAATAAACCAACTTGCTTTTTGGTCAGTGTTTTGCTGCGATACAAACTGTAACTAAGACAAATTAGTGCCACAGTAGTGGGTGTTGCTGTGACAGGCCTGACCGTGTGTTCTGGGGAGGATCAGGGAAGGACTTTGGAACCTTGGGCTAGAACAACAGTTGAGTGTTGAGGGCTCAGTGAAATTTGAGTTACAGACCAGACAGTTGTGAGCTGCCATGTGGGTGCTAGAAATTGAACCAGGGTCCTCTGGAAGAGCAGCCAATGCTCTTACTGCTGAGCCATCTCTCCAGACCCCCACCCCCATCCGCATCCCCACCCCATGGATTGGAATTTTAAGAAAAAAAATCCAGGCCTTTTTCCATAGAGAGGGAGGTGCTGCTTAGAGAGCCTTTTCTCCGCTCCTCCAATGCTGGACGGGAAATGCTCACAGTAGGCGCTCAACAGACAGTTAACCATCATTTACTTGGCCTATATTTCAATACCTGACAGCGAAGTGCTCTTCACCGGCTCCTGGTTTGAGAGATAAGAACAATCCCATCTATACTGCCCCAGCAATGACCACCCTAGCCAAGCAGCCAAAGAGAGGCTGGAAGAAGCAGCTCTTCAGGATGACTGGCAGTACTCTGGGTATGAATGGTAGTAGCTGCATGTGCCTCTGCAGCACACTGTCCAGAGGGGGAGGACAGTGGGAGATAAGATGGCAAACGGGGAAGGGCAGAAAAGTGCCTTTTAAAATAAAATTTGGAATTCCTGCTATTCAGTCATGTAACCAATGGAAAGACCCCTGAATGAGGGGTCTTCGGGTTTCACTGAGGTGGAAGTCAGGGTCTTCACCTGCAAATGTAAACAATATCCAATTTCCATATTCCCCGGATTGGGGGAAGATGAAATTTCTTTGGAAATTGGTTCTTCTATGTGCTGAGTGACTAATTTAACATATTTAGTATGCTACTGGATTCCCTGGACCAAATTCTGTTATTTTTTTTCATTCCCTCCCTTTTAATGAATTTAATCAAGATAAGCCAGAATGCAAAAGAGCACTTAGCTTCAAGAATCAAAATAGAATACTTTTTAAAATACAATATTTTAATGGGGGGTTTTATGTATCTTGAGTTCAATTTCTGATTGTTGGCAGGATGATTCTGGAAAAGAAATATATATGTACACACAAATATATGTATATACTCCTGTATATAGAGATGTATGTATATATTACTCTGTGTGTGTGTTGTATACATTGGGTTGAACTATTTTAAATTGCCCATTTGACTATTTTTTTGATTGGTTGTTTGGTTGGCTTGGTTTGGCTTGGCTTGGTTTTTTGGAGGCAGAGTCTCACTGTGTGGCCTGGCTTTCCTGGAACTTACCATGAAGAGCAGGCTGGTCTCGAGATACACTGCCTAAAGTGTGCACACTCTGCTCTAGCTCCATTTTGACTCTCTGACCTGCAAACATCTAAGCATAAGAAAAATGAAAAGGGTTTAGAGTTCTAAGATAACTACTTGAATGATTTTTTTTCTGTTGTTGTACACCAGTACAAATCCTCTTCCTGACCCTGCTGATGACTTCTGTCTACTCTGCAAAAGACTCCAATCGATTCTTCCTCCATCAAGCTATCTGGAAGAGGTTCTCTCACCGTCTCTCAGAAATCAAACTTATAGAGGATTTCTACCCCTGGGCCAACCGCACCCTCCTTCCTAACCTATATGGGGATTACAGAGGTAAGGACAGTTCTGGGGCAGAAGGGAGGTCTGTTAGCCCTCCCGAAATGCCTACTACTAAGAAAACTAGAGAAAGGTCAGCTGGCTTCTTGATATGGCAGCACCTTTGTGGACACTGCAAAGTCCCTGGACTCCTTCCAAGAAGGTCAGATAGTGACTTGTGCTGATCCATGGCATCTGGTTCTCACTGGTTCACGTCACAGGGATGAGCACTGATTCACTTAGAGCATTAAAAAGGAAATGCAGGGGCCCTGAGATTCAGCCACACACTGAGCACAGGAATGTGGTCTGATGAAATGGTCTTTTCATGGCATGGGCTTTTGGCCACCTGTGCCACTTTTCCCAGCTCTCTGACTTGACTGTGTCTATCTAAGCTTTCTGTGTTTGCCCAGTTTAGTCCCACAAACATGCATTGAATATATACAGTCTTCAGGGACCCTTCCTAGAAGCTGATTTTAAAAAATACCTTGAATCCTGGCACTCAGGGAAGCAGAGGCAGGTGAATCTCTGTGAGTTGGAGACCAGCCTGGTCTACAAAGCAAGTCCAGGACAGCCAGGGCTATACAGAGAAACCCTGTCTCGAAAAACCAAAACAGCAACAACAACAGGTCATAATGGGGTCTGTGTCCTCAAAGAACCTCACTGAAAGAGGCACCACCAGGCTTTGCCGTGCATGTGCTAATGTTTTCTCCCCCCAAAGACACTTCTTGTTCAACATCGTTTTGGTTTTTGCCAGTTAGCCAGGGCAAAAACTCCTGTCCTGCTGAGTAAACTGAGTCCTGGGAATCATCACTTCCGTTTACCTCAGGGTTGGTGGCTTCTTGGTGAGAGTCAGGACATCGCCTGTGTTTCTGAAGAGAACCTGAAGGATATGTTCACCTTAGTTTCATCCTCATTCAGTTTCCTGAGAGTGCACTTGGTGCATGAGCTATTCTGACAGGAGGTGGCTCCTACGCACTGTGTGGTGGGTTTTGTTTTGTTTTGCTTTTTTAAGTACAATTTTGGGTGATACCAGTTTTAGGTTCAGGGAACATTCCATTTGTAATACATAACTCAGTGATGAATATGCTATTGACAAAATGATTAGAACCTGAGATGGCAGAAGCTGAGACCATGGTAGGGCTAGCCTTCTCTTGGACTCCTTGGCTGTCCATGGCACCACAGTGTAAAGGAGGCTACGGGCCTGACCATGCAGGCTAATGCCCAGTGTGTAATCCTGGGTAGATTTCTCTGCCGTTGCTGCCCTGGTTTCCATATTCATTGAGAAGAATCGTTGGCCCTGTGTGACAGCTCTGAGTGCTCAGAACGGTGCCTGGCGCACTGTGCTGACAGAGTGTCAGCAGTTGGAAAATGGAGCTTTGCTACGGAGCTACAGAGCTGATGCCAGCTACCCACACGGATGCTGACAGATGCAGCAGACCTCAGGATGAAGACAAGAAGCATGCCTCGGTGGTGTTTATAAATTGGCATTCAGGAGGGAGAGGCAGGATCCTGAATTTGAGGCCAGCCTAGGCTACAATGCAAGACTTTGTTTTAAAAAGAAATCCAGTCAAGCAAGCAGAGGTTGGAAAGCAGTTAAAACTGATACTAACGTGTTTTACCTACTCAAATCCTGATGTTTTCAAAACTGCCACGGCCCAGTCTCATCAGTTCAATTCTTTCCCTCAAGCCGTTGGCCTTTGGGAGAACAGTTGAAACTAAGCCTGCATAGATGTTCAAGGAATAGAGTCCTGGAGAGACCTCAGAGTTGCAGCCATATAAAAAAGCCAGCTGAGCCAGGTGCGGTGGCACACACCTATAATCCCAACACTTGGGGAGGTAGAGGCAGGCAGACCTCTGTGAGTTCAAGGCCTGCCTGGTCTTCAGAGTCGAGGACAGCCAAGGCAACAGAGAGAAACCCTGTGACAGATAGATAGATAGATAGATAGATAGATAGATAGATAGATAGATAGATAGATAGGTAGGTAGGTAGGTAGGTAGGTAGGTAGGTAGGTAGGTAGGTAGGTAGGTAGATAGGTAGATAAAGCCAGCTGATCTTTCCCCAGTTTCTCACGGGCCATGGTCAGGGAGTTTGGAAAGTGATTAGATGAAAGTAAGTGGTAGCAAATTGCAAGCATTGTCGTGAATTTGCTTTTTCCCCTAGTTTATCTGGGAGTGTCCCCATCAATATAGTTGAGGCTGCTCCTACTGTTTTATTATATAGAACTCTGTTATATAGAACATATTATATAGAACTCTGTTATACAGATGCCCTATAACTTCTATAATCAGCTAAGATTGTTAATATCATTCATTACCTCACATATGGGCAAATGTATCTGAGAAATTCCTTGTAAAAGATTTGCTAGGTTGAAGTATATACACATTTTTAAACTTACTTTTTATTTCTTGCATGTGTTTTGCCTGCATGAATGCATACGTAGTGTCTGTGCATGTGTGTGCATGTACAGGAGTCTGTGCATGTCAGAAGAGGGTTTTAGATTCCTTGGAACTGGATTTACAGGTGAGCCACGATATGGGTGCTGGGAATTGAACCTGGGTGTTCTACAAGAGCAGCAACTACTCTTTAACTACTGAACCATTTTTCTAGCCCTATATATACAGGGTTTTTTAATCCACTTCTATGTATGTGTGTAGGTGTGGCTTGACTTGGGTGCTGGGAACCAGACTGGATCTTCTGGAAGAGTAGTAAGTGCCCCTTAACTGTGGGCCATCTCTCTAACACCCTACATTTTTAACTTTAAAAAGCTATTGCCTTAGCTGGAGAGTTGGCTTGCCAGTTAGTAGCACTTATTGCTTTTGCAGAAGACTCAAGTTCAATTCCCAGCACCTACATGGTGGCTCACAACTGTCTATAGCTCCAGTCCCAGGGGATCTGATAGCGTCTTCTGACCTCAGGCAGACATGCATTTAATGAGCATACATGCATGCAAGCAAAACACTCAAACATAAGTCTAAAGTATCGCTGACTGGATGTGGTGGTTCATGATGTCTGAAATCCCAGCAGCTGGGAAGTAGAGGCCAGCCTGGGCTCCAGGTGAGACTTCCCTCAAAACAAAACAAAAGAAACAAGAGCTTGGGGTGTAGAGCAGTGGTCAATCGCCAGCCCTGGAAAGTAATGTTTTCAGATTGTACTGTCAGTAAATAATCCTATTATCAAAGTACAAGAATTGCTCACACCCCCAACTGCTCGGGGGAAGGGCTTCCAAACTATGAAAGTGGCTCTGGAACATCACATCAAAAGTCTTTGCAGCTGTGCTCAGGAGAGAAATGTAAGTTAGAACTAAAGTAGGCACCACTTTGTGTTCCCATGAAGGCGAAGCTTTTCCCACTCTTCATTTCCTCCATGTTTTTAAATCAGTAGGCTGTGAGTATCCTGTTCAACATCAACAAAACATTTAGGATAAAGCGTCAAGTCCCCCAGTTTCAAGGCCTGCTCTGTCCACCTGTTCCCTCATCTCTTCCTCCTCTAACCCTCCTTTGCTCTTGGGACCCACTGCCCCGTGGCTGGCATCCGCATTATCCACTCTGTTAGGGTCTCTCACAGGCCTCTCCATCCCTGGTCATCCCAACAGCACTGCTTCCACAGCCTGAAAACTGTGTGTGCCTGTCCTCCATGTTCCTTACCTGTAAGCTCCTGGTGGGCAGGAATGCCCCTGGAGCCACTGTTTTCTCCTGGCACATAGAACAGGTGTGGCTCATACACAGAAGGTATGTTGTTGAAAGAATGAGTAAATGGGCAAATGGATGTCTGTTTTTCTTTTTTTTATTATTGAATTCTTTATTGATTACACTTTGTTCACCTTATATACCCCTGTAGTTCCCTCCCTCCTCCCGTCCCAATCCCCTTTCTTCCCCCCTCTGCACCCATGTCCCTCCCCAAGACCACCGATAGGGAAGGTCCTCCTTTCCTTCCCTCCTATCCGATCCCAGTCCATCAGGTCTCATCAGGAGTGGCTGCATTGTCTTCCTCTGTGGCCCAGCAAGGCTGCTCACCTCTCAGGAGGAGGTGATCAAAAAGCCGGCCAATCAGTTCATGTCAAAGACAGTCCCTGTTCCCATTACTATGGAATCCATTTGGACACTGAACAGCCATGGGCCACCCCTGTGCAGGGGTCCTAGGCCACCTCCATCCATGGTACCTGGTTGGACCATCAGTCTCAGGGAAGACCCCTGTGCTCAGACCACTTGGTTCTGTTGCTCTCCTTGTGGAGTTCTTGTCCTCTCCAGATCCCACTACTTGTTTGTAGCAGCTTTATTTGTAATAGCCAGAAGCTGGAAACAACCCAGATGCCCCTCAGCTGAGGAATAGATACAGAAATTGTGGTACATCTACACAATGGAATATTACTCAGCAATAAAAAACAAGGATATCATGAAATTTGCAGGTAAATGGTAGGAACTGGAAAGGATCATCCTAAGTGAGCTATCCCAGAAGCAGAAAGACACACAAGGTATATACTCACTCATATAGACATATACTATAAGATGAACCTACTAAAATCTGTACACCTAAAGTAACTAAACAAGAGGGAGGACTCTGGCTAAAGTGCCCAATCCCTATCCAGAAGGGCAAAGGGGATGGACATCGGAAGGACAGGGCAGGGAATGGGTCAGGAGCCTGCCACGGAAGGCCTCGGGAGGGCTCTGCCCTGAAGACTATCGAAGCAGATGCTGAGACTTATGGATGTCTGTTTTTCTATCTTTTATTAGGATCTTTGGTGTTGCTGTTTCAGTGAGATATTTTATTTCTGCGCCTGTTGTGGGTATGGCCAGATAAATACTATTATTTTGTGCCCAGTAACCCTGCTAAATTATCATTTCTAAGTTAACAGTTTTCCCACTGATCCTCGTAATTTAGAGAACACATATCATTTAAAGTTATTACACTGTTTCATTTGTTTTTATACTTCTTTTTGTCTGGTTGCATTAGCTCATATCTCTAAATGTTTTCACAGTTGCTGCTGAAGTGTACATGCCTCATTCAGTTAGCAACAAGACAATTTTCTAGTTGTTTCTTTTAATTTTTTACTAGGATTTATTACTGACGGGAACTCCTTTCTTCTGGGCAATGTTTTGCTTCGCCAGATTCGCATTCGTAATGACATATTCTTCCCAGTATCTTTCCATGAACAAATGAAGTCACATCCTCAACATCAGGAAGACAGAGAGAACTACGGGGCTGGCTGGGTGCCCCCGGATACAAACGTCACAAAAGCAGACAGCATTTGGCATTATCAGAGTCAGGAGTCGCTGGGAGGCTATCCCATCCAAGGGGAGTTTGCCACTTACTCAGGAGGAGGCTATGTTGTAAGACTTGGGAGAAACGCCAGTGCTGCAGCCAGGTGAGCGTGGGCCTGAGCAAGAGGCCTGTCAGAGGCAGCCAGGAATCTGGGCCCAGTGAGAAGTCCCAGCAGCTACTGTAATGCTTCTATATGGGCTCTGGTGCTTGTACACACTTCTACTTCACACTTCTAAGGAAATATGCCCTTCATTGCTTTTATTATTATGTGGTATGTATGGGAGTTTGGCTTGCATATATGTCTGTCTACATGTGTGAAGTGCCCTCAGAGGCCAGAAGAGGGTGTCAGATCCCTCAGACAGGAGTTACAGACAGTTGTGGGCCATCGTGTTGGTGCTGGGAATCAAACCGAGGTCCTCTAGAATAGCAGCCAGTAGTCTTAACCACTGAGCCATCACTGCAGCTCCTGGAACTACACATTTAAATTTAGAAATTTCTTTTCTTTTTCAATTACTTTATTTATTTTTATTATGTATACAGTATTCTGCCTGCATGTATGCCTGCAGATCTCATGATGGCACTCAGGACCTCTGGAAGTGCAGCCAGTGCTCTTGACCTCTGAGCCACCTCTCCAGCCCCTAGAAATTTCTTGGTCAGCTACAGGTTAAAGATATGTTTTGCTTTGTCGATTTGGAAAAAAAAAAAAAAGACTTCTTAATCTGGAAAGAGATTTTTGTTTCAATGGGAGGAGCAGTGGCACTCAGGTGAACTATCTGAGACACACTATGATCTTCAAATATACATGGAAACATGACCCTTTGTGAAGCATGATATGAACATCAACCCAAAGATGTCCAAATTAAATAGTCAGGATTTTACAGAGTAGTTTAATACATGAATCCTGATAGTCTTTCTCACTGTGGATGAAAAGTCTAAATTGTTTTCTGAGCAGACAAGATGGCTCAGCAGGTAAAGATTCCTGCCCCCAAGTCTGATGACCTGAGATGGATCCCTAGGATCCACATGATAGGAGAGAGCTGACTCCTTCAAGGTGTCCTCTGACCTCCACATACTCACCATGACATAGACACACTCCCAATAAGTGTAATAAAAATTTAAAGTAAAACTGGTTTCAAAGTTAAAACAGCGAGGAATTACTCAAACACTGTCAGTCAAATAACGGTGTTTGTACTTCTTTCACCTCTCAGGACTGGAGAGGTGTTGGTGTTGGGCATTTAATGCTTCAAATAGTAGTTGACAGTGTTTATACAATTAATCCTGCCTTGCAGATTAAACGACAAATAGGGTTTCTGCCCTTGGTGTGAACACACTTGTGAACATTTTGTTTCTTAGTCAACCATCCATGTTGCCATCATGGGAGCCTGGGTGTTACCACTCATGAAGTCTGTTATAGAAAAACCAGATGAAGGAACGTAGCTTCTCATGTGGTGTGTGCTGTCTTCGGATGGAGGAAGCAGCTGACTCCATTTCCCTGTCTCCCCAGAGCTCTGCAGCACCTGGAGCAGAGGCGCTGGCTGGATCACCGCACCAGAGCCCTCTTGATGGAACTTACGGTCTTCAATGCGAACGTGAATCTGCTCTGTGCAGTGACTCTCATTCTGGAATCCAGCGGTGTGGGTATGCAGGCCTCTTCTCCTTGCTCTGCAATCTGGCTATCTCAGGGCTGTTAATTCAGAACATGGCTGTTCTGGCAAGAGGTCACATCTAAAGATCTTCTGGGTCTGTGTGATCCCTGGAATACAAACACGCCTTTAACCCAGGTGACAGAGGCAAGTAAATCTAAATTCAAGGTCAGCCCGGTATAGAGCAAGTTTCAGGTAAAGGAAAGTTTAGATTCAGGCATGGTGGTACACGCCGTTAATTTCAAACAATGAGTGTAAAGACTGTTTGTAGAAGGAAAGACTTATGTTTGAAAGTGTTGCCTAATTGAGTGGCAGAAAAGGTGATGAATCAGAGAAAGATTTGACAGAATAGGACTTGCCCAACTCTGAGGAGAAGAGATAGGGAAACTATTTAATGGGCAATGCACAGAGAGGAGAGGAAGTTTTACCAGGACAGTAACAGAGAGACAGGCTGCAGAGAAAGAACACAGGTCAAGATGGAATGAGCCAGAGAATGAGAAAGAGCCAGATTTAAAAGGCTTGTTGGATTTAGTTTGAAGCCCAGCAGAGCAATTCAGGGGCCATTCAGAAAAGCCAGTTTGAATAAATCAGCTGGGAGAGGAGTTTGATCCAGAATAGCTGAGTTGAACTAGTCGGCCCAGAGCTCAGAAAGAACAAGAAAGGGTGAGCTTTCTTGTTCTTAAGCAGTAAGTCTCAGAGTCTGAAAACGTTCTAGGCCTAGGTTAGATTGTACACAGACTAGAAGCTTCCAGGACTGGGCCTAGGATAGCAGATGGAGGAAGTTAGCCTGAGACAAAAAATGAAACGGTTGAATGAAAGATCCTTTTACACAGGACAAGGCCTTCTTTACTCATCATATACCATTCATTCAAGCAGATTTAATTAGAATGATTTTTTTAATTATAATCATTTTTTATTCGTGGATTCTCGGTTTTAAATGTTACTTTTTCTATGAAGAGGATTTAGCTTCTATACTCTCATATATGCCTAACATGCGCACCTCTCGCCCATTGTTCTTTCTTGTGTTCATTTCTGAGCTTTTGTCATGGTTACAGTGGCATCTCACAGAAGTCTGCTTTGATCCAACTCCCTCCTTCCTTCTCTACCCTAGAATCGACTGACAGGTGTTCTCCCACTAACCACTGTGTATTGCTCTTAACTGGGGAACTCTTCCCTCCCAGACCAGCAGAGCAAGCAGTTTCTACGCTTCTAAATCAGTGGTTTCTAATCTCCGCAATGCTGTGACTCCACTAGTTTCTGGTGTTGTGGTCACTCCCAAACATAACATTATCCCGTTGCTGCTTCGTAACGGTAATTTTGCTACTGTTACGAGTAATAGTGTAAATATTTCATATGCAGGGTATCTGATATGCAACAGCCCCGGGGGGTCGGGACCCACAAGTTGAGAACTGCTTCTCTAAAAGACTCTGAAGGCTTCTTGGGGTTCTTTAAAGGGTTTTGTTTAAATTTTGAAATGCAGCTGTACCAAGTTAGAAGAAAATGCTCCTCCTAAATGTATGTTCTGCCTACCACAAGCACATCTCAGTTCCAGCATTTCAGGAGTAATATCAGCAAGACCTTTAATAAAACGATGAAAGTTTACCAAAACATGAATCTCCGCCATCCTCACTGTCCTTTCAGTGACATCTAGAACCTTGTGGCCCATCCGAATGCATCTCAGCATTCAGAGGGTAGCAGTAACCCAGATTTTGATCTCTGCAGCCATTCTATGTTGAAAGAGGAACACCAGTTACAAGTTCTTGTGTACCCCTCTAGCTCATACCTCTCTGCCGACTTTAGTGATATGGACATTTCTCCATGTGATTTGGTGGAGGCTGAAATGTTTGAGAGTGATGATACAAGAAGAGCTGGAGTTGTTTTGTTTTTTGAAAAGGGAAAGCTTAGATTCTTGACTCCATTTGTTCTTTTTACTAGGGACTTTCTTCAGCTCCCTACGACTGGACAGTTTAACTTCCCTTCCATCATCAGAGAGGGGCTTTGCCTGGATTATCTCACAAGTCATCTACTATCTCCTCATCTGTTACTACACCTTCAGACAGGTGAACTGAAAATGTCAGATGTACGAACAGCCACCCATCAACCCCCTCTGGAGGGCTCTGTGATAGAAAAACACAATTGCCATTACAGTCCTTTTTTCAAGGCCTGGATTCCGGGGCTGACTAATTTCTACCAAGTAAAATAGCTCACTCAGTTCTGGCATGTCCAAATAATTGAGTTGGTTCTTAATACACAGTATTTCACATAGTTTCTTTAAAAAAGAAAAAAAAAAGACATAAAAAAATGTTTTGCCTGTGTGTATGTGTGTGTGCCATGTGCCCACAGAATTCAGGTGCTGGCTCCTTAGAACTGGAGCTAGGTGTAGGGAATTGAACTCAAGTCCTTTGTAAGAACAAACAGTGCTCTTAAAGACTGAGCTAACTCTCTAATCTGTTACTCAGTTTCTTTTTTAAAAAATGATTTACTTATTTTTATGTGCAGTTGTGTTTTGGGGTTTTGTTGTTTTGTTTTTTGTTTTTCCTGCACATATGTGTGGGGTGTAGAATCCCCTAAAACTGGAGTTATAGACAATTATGAGGTGCCATGTGGGTACTGGAAACTGAACCTGGGTCTCCTGGAAGAACTGCCAGTCTTCTTAACCACTGATCCCTCTCTCCAGCCCCCCTTATTCAGTTTCTTGGCTCGTGTGTGTGTGTGTGTGTGTGTGTGTGTGTGTATAAAATGTTAAAGTATGCTGGGAAAAAAAGCACTAAAATAATAAAAAACAAGAATTATTGTAAACAGTATTTTATTCCCAAGCTTGATAAACAATAAACTTTTTAGAGCTTATAACTTAGTTAAGTGCACACAATAGTTTTATAATCTCCAAGAATGATTGTATTTGGTAAAATTTCATTAGCAGCCAACTTCCCTGTTAGCAGTGCGAGTGACTGCAGAATGGTCCCACGTCCACAGCCCATGTGCTTTGCCTGTCCCAAGTGGTCTGACTTTCTTTAGGGTCATCCAGACAACAGTGGTGACTGTGCTTCTTTGCTCAGGGCTGTCGGCTGAAGCGACAAAGGTTGGGGTTCTTCACTAGGAAAAGAAACATTCTGGACACAAGCATAATCCTCGTTAGCTTCAGCATCTTGGGGCTCAACATGCAGTGCCTTTCTCTACTTCACAAAAATATGCTGCAGTACCGTCTGGACCGGGACAGGTGAGGGGCCGGGACGGTAAGGGACCTGAGGCGCACAGGCACACCAACCTCACACCTAGGGCTTCCTGCGCTGTCTTTCCTACTCTTCCACTTCCCCACCAGATCTGCTGTGTTTGCACAGTGCAAGCTTAACCAGAAATTGAACTTGTGTCCACAGGAGAAAGAACAATTTACTAAGGTGTTTGCACTAGCCCTGGTGCTGAAGTATCTGTGGAAGATAATGTACTTAAGTTGCAGAGCAAGGCTTGGAATTGGGGTTACTTTGCGTGCAGAAAGCCCAAGATGAGACATATCATCATCCTTTAAAAAGGATACCCAGTATGAGACACATTTTCCAACATCAACTGGCTGCTTTTCATGCATTTTTTTCTATTACCCTTTATCAGGCTGTTAAGCACTTTTAGATCAAGTATTTCCAAAGCTAAGGACTTGAGATTTAAAACCTTTTCTGAAGAACTGTCCCACGTCGCTCTGTGTTGAACTGTCTACACTGGGATAGTGGGTCTGTGTAGCCCAAAGGGTTGTAGGAGCTGAGCCCCAGGCTGCCGTGCAGCACTGCCCAGGCCACTGGTTCACAACCTCCTTCACACTGTGACCCTTCAATACGGTTCTTCATGTTGTGGTGACTCCCGACTGTAAAATTATTTTCATTGCTACTTCATAGCTGTCATTTTGATAGTTATGAATCATAATGTAAATATTTTTGAAGAGAAAGGCTTGCTAAAGGTATCTGACCCACAGGTTGAGAATCACTGGCCTAGGCCTGAGGTAACAGTACTTGTGTTTGCCAACCTGCTTACAGCTACAGGCGTCTCTCTCCAAGTAAACCGGTTGCCATGACATAAAATTATGTACTTCACACAACAAAACCGAACTGTGGTGTAAATATCTCACCTTTTCAAACTCTCAGTATGACTATGGCAACTCGTTCTACTGTCAGAGAACACAGGGGTGTTAGAAGACAAGCCATGGTGATAGATAGCTCCGTGGGCCAACTCTGATTTTGAGAGATTTCAACTCCAACAACTGTGAAGGCTGGTTCTCATTTCTAGGATCAATATAAAGGAAAGAAACCAGCTAGGAGCTGCTTGGAAAGGCTTTTCAAGATAGCACCCAGTCAAGAGGCCTTTAGCTGTTTTCATAGTATTTCTGGAGCCATGCTAGAAAGCAGTTTCAACCGCAGTAGGTGTCTGACAGAGCTGGCTTAGCTGCTGACCTGGAGAGGAAGCCCTGGAGAGGCTGCTGACAAGTGCTGGCAGCCCCTGCTTCGTGTCATTAACTGCACCAGCTTTCCTTGGTTACAGGTTCATCAGTTTCCATGAGGCACTGAAAGTGAGCTCTGCCGTCACTCACCTCATGGGCTTCCTGGTTCTGTTGGCAACTGTGCAGCTGTGGGACCTACTGCGACATAATGCCCAGTTGCAGGTCATCAACAAGACGCTGAACAAGGCCTGGGATGAGGTGGTGGGCTTTGTACTGATCATCGTGATCCTGCTGAGCAGCTATGCTATGACTGTAAGCCCTAAGGCCCAGCATCTTCCCCAAGGGCTCAGTCCTGGCTATTCCCCTCAGGAAAAGCCACTGCACAGAAAACCATCTGATTAGCAGTGGGTTTTTGAGAAAAGGTCAGATAGGAAAGCTGTGTTTAGTCATGATCCATATTTAATATATTTTGTTACCAGGCTGACCTCAAAAACTCAGAGATCAGAGTGCCTCTGCCTCCCAACCACTGGGTGCCACACACCTGGCCCATATTTAACGTCTTAAACCCAGATGTTTGTCATGTCTCTAAGATACAGACAAAATGAAAGCAGATGTAGAATGGAGATTAGATAAATCTTGTAGTCATAGTAACTTAAATAGCCACAAAGAATTTCCATTGCTTCTGTTAGCCATATCAAGCACCTCAGGGCAGAAACTCGATTGGTTACCACTGACTGGCCTTTTTCCTGTTCAGTTCAACCTGCTGTTTGGATGGAGCATCTCTGACTACCGGAGTTTCTTCAGCTCTTCAGTGACTATTGTTGGCCTCTTGGTGGGAATTTCTAACCACAAAGAGGTAAGATACATAGATAGATAAAAAGCAACCCTAGTTAGTTCAGATTCATGTGCAGCTTTGCAGCTTTACTAGCGGGATGAGGTAGGGTTGCTCAACCTACAGCCTCCCACTGCACAGGCTAAAGAGAGAACCTACATCCCTTACCCTTGCCTTAAAGTAATGCCTGTGTACAACACTGCCCCGTTCATCTATTGCTTCCTAAGCAAGTGTGCCCCTCCTCGCCTCCTCTTCCCCCATTATCCTCATTTTGCTGTCAAAGGACACGTGGCCAAAATAGCATAAGTTGCTGATGGCCCTCTGAAACTGTGTAACATAAGTAACCAAAGGGAATGCCAGAAACAACTAGTTCTGTTTACAGTTAACACTCACCTTGATGAGTTTACTCCTCCCTCACCCACATAAATCCCTATCTTCCTATATTACATAATGGACACACACAAACATACACACACAATCAGGTTTGAATTAGGTATACTGGGTAGAGCATTAATAGAATTATTTTTTAAAAGCCACACAATATCATAAGTATAACTTATACAAAATTTTAACAAGTAAAGGGAAAACTTCAAATAGGCATCTTACGAAGATTTGGGTCTGTTGGAGGCTGGTCTAATGCTAACTACTGGCCCTGAAGATCTGGTTCTTGCCCACTGGATACACCCATCCTTGTTTGTGTAAACCTGCCTAAGACATTAAACAGCCTATACCTGGACAGGACAGAATGGGGCAGGCATGGCTAAGGTTCCCGGGCTTTTGGGGAGAATCATGGGAAACAGATGGACAGGAGAAAAGTAAGGAGGAGGACTCCACAATGGGTTAGCCTTGAGAAAAAAATCATGTGTGTCTGGAGGAAGGACTCCAATAATAGCGTAAAGGGCCCAGATGAAGAGTACAAGCAAGTACTATAGGATTATGGATGGAAGGTAGATTAGATGAGGAGGATTAAGGTGGATGGCATTGGATGGGGGCTAAGAGATGGATGGTGAGGATATTCAGACAGCATTAGTAGGAATCTCAGTCCGGCCCAAGGTACATAAGGCAATTATAAAATCTAACAGGTGTCTGTTGTCTTATTATTTGTGATAGGGGGTTAGAAAATACTGCCATGGTAATCCTAGGGCAAACAATAATAAACATATAGCCCAACACTTCTTATATTTTTTATTTACAACAATCTGGGTCCTTATGTGATCAGGAAATTAGTGGACCTGGCAACACTTGTATAATTAATCCCCATCAAGACCACTGTCTTAGGGTTTCTATTGCTGTGATCAAACACCAGGAACAAAAGCAAGCTGGAAGGAGAAGGCTTAATTGGCTTATACCTCCTTACAGTCCACTGATGGAAACAAGGCCCGAACTCCAGCCTGCAGGAAACTGGAGGCAGTTGATGCAGAGGCCATGGGGAACTGCTGCTTACCAGCTTGCTCCTCGTGTCTTTGCTCAGTCGGATTTCTTATACAACCCAGGACCACCTGCCTAGGGTGATACTACCCACAACCAACCAGGCCCTCCACACCAATCACCAATTACGAAAAAGACAGGCTTCCCTACAGCCCGATCTTATGGTGGCATTTTCTCAGTTGAGGCTCCCTCCTCTCAGATGACTACAATGTGTCAAGTGGACATAAAACTAGCTGGCGTAGCCATAATTCAAAGATTACTGACTACACAGGTTAATCCGCAGTTTTCTTCCCCAGAAAGAATGCAACTGCTATCTGCTATGCTGCTGTAGTTGTAACAGCTTTCACAAGGGAGTCATTGGTTAACAGGCTAATAGCAGCAATGAATGGGCCAAGATCAAAGGTGGGTGGGGAATAACACACCACTTCTTCAAAGAGAAATGAACTTAACTATCAGTACTACACCTTACAAGACAGTGGTGGGAGGAAACATATTCAATCAGTTTCCCTCCTTCAAATCCTTGCATAAACTCTACCCCAGCCAAAAGCCAGTTTTTCTTACCTTTATCTGGAAGACTCTTGTGTCCAGAGAAGCTTCTCAGATGGCTGGCAGGCCTTATGATCCTTATTCTTTCCATACACGTGTTACCCTGAGCTTTCCTGTTTAGACATATTGTTTTCCAGAGTTGCCAAAACTTAGCCAGGATTTGAGTCACAATAATATTACTTACCTGTTTTTCTTGTAAAAGCTGAGAAAAAAAAATTTTTTTTTTCTAGACAGCGTTTCTCTGTGTAGCCTTGGCTGTCCTGAAACTCTTTGTAGACCAGACTAGCCTCGAAATCCCAAGTACTGGGATTAAAGGTGTGTGCCACTACACCTGTCTTGAGAAATCCAAATTTAATATCCTTAATTTATGTCTTATCCAATTAAAAGGTTTTCCTTTCAATCATTTTCTCCCCCTAGTTGTTTATATATAAATCCCAGATATTGGCAGTTTGTAAAGCAAACTCCAAGAGGCCTTCCTGTCTTCCCAGGTTATTGCTCTACACCCGATCCTGGGCTCCTTCCTGGTCTTCACTAGCATCATCTTGATGGGGTTTGTGATCATTAATCTTTTTGTTTCTGCCATTCTCATTGTCTTTGGAAAAGAAAGGAAGGCCCTTGAGGTGAGTACCTGACCCAGTAACTGAACAATTAACCATCACAATTTTCTATAACTAGGAAGCTTAATGATGCTTGAAGACAGTGGTTCTCAACCTTCCAACTGCTGCAACCCTTTAATACAGTTCCTCAGAGTTGTGGTGACTCCCAACCATAAAATTACTTTCATTGCTACTTTGTTAACTGTAATTTCACTTTTATGAATCATAATGTAAATATCTGCATTTTCCGGTGGTCTTAGGTGACTCCTGTGAACGGGTCATTCGACACCCACAAAGGGGTCACAAATCATAGGTTGAGAACTGCTGCTTTAAGAATACAGGTGGGGGCTAGGCAGTGGTGGTGCATGCCTTTAATCCCAGCACTTGGGGTGGATCTCTAGGAGTTAAAGGCCAGAGACCTGGTCTAACTTGGTCTACAGAACAAGTTCCAGGATAGACAGGAGCTGTTACACAGAGAAACACTGTCTCAAAAAAGCAACAAAATAGAGGCATGGTGGCACACACCTGTAATCCTAGCATTTGGAAGTGAAGATAGGACTAAGTGCAAGGCCCCGTGACATTATAAACTGACATAATGCATAAGATCTAAGTGGTCTCAACTACTTTCCTACTAAAAAGAATTGCCAAGACATTGTATTCCATAACCAGATGCAAACAGCTAGTCTTCAACCATTCATTCAGTAGACATTCCCAACATCTGACAGTAAGCTATTCAATTCAAGACTTAGTATCTTTAGTATTCACCACGTATTTGTGGTAGTGTTTGGAGATGATTTCAGTTGCTTTTCTCTTTTTTTCCTCAAATACTCAGAAAGAAGCTACACTGACAGACATGTTACTACAGAAGCTCTCAAGTCTGCTGGGAATCCGCCAGCACCAGAATCCTTCACCTGAGAAGCATGCGGACAATACTGGGTATTGACATCGGTGTCTTATGATGAACGCTCTTAATCTCATTACCCCTCGCAGGGCTTACATTTTACTATATTGATAATACTTTACACTTCATGACAGAAACAGCACTTTATGTCAGTGAGAATCAAAAGGCCCTTGTTTCCACAACCTTGCTGGTGGAGTTCAGCAGTGTTATAAGGATAATGATACCCTAAGAACACGGCACAAAATTCCTCCATTGCTAATCAGCAGGTAACAGAATGCTCAGCACTCAGGCCCCAAGACTGTGCTCACCCGCAGCTTATTAAAGGTAGACTAGCAGCCAAGCAAAGGCATGGACGCCATCTGAGCTCACTCCAGAGGGAAAATGAACCCCAACAGCCCCTGACACCTGAGTCCTGAGGGTCTGGATCTAGCTTATACACTAATATTGGTCTCCTGGGCAAAGGGTTTTCCATTAAAATCCACATTCATTCATTTGACAACACTAGAGAAAGCAGGACATGAGATCTTTATTAGCAGCTACTGAGCTATGAGATACGAAACAAATCAAAAACACTGAAGTTGCTTGAAACAGGTATGTACAGAAATACTACACGTAAGCAAAAATCTCATCTTCTAGTTCCAAAGCTAACCTCTTGGGGAGGGACAGCCTTAGCTGTGGGCAAAGAAGCACATAAGTTACTAGAATTAAAGAGTCTCATCTACCCAGGAAAGCAGTGAACTACAGCTGCATGGCACTAAAACTTAAGATAACAGTTTGTAAAGGTTCCTTTAATCATAAAGTTTTCAAAAGAAAACATGTACCCCTCCTCTCCTGTGGGCTTCCAGATCTCTACCCAAGAGACTTGAGTACTTCTATTAAGGCAACTGGAAGCCCACCCTAGGCTTAGATGGACCTGTGCTTCCTTCCTAACATGCGATGGGGAAAAGAAATTCTATAGTGCTGTTCTTTCCTAAAGGAAACACAGCACTCAAAGCAAAAGGCCACAGAGGGCTCCCTGAGAATCCAGTAGAATTGAGAGAACTTTTCGAAACAAGCTTTGCAACTGGATCCAGGTAGAACAGTACCCTGCAGCAGGAGTAGTGTATATGCAAATGAGAGGGCCCAGCCTCCAGGAACTGTGACAGTGGCTTCCTGAGCCATCTTCAAACTCATTTAAGAAAACACACAGTGGCCTTGATTCTCTCTACAATCATCCCCATGCAGAGGGATGTATTTACAAGTCAAGGTTGAGACACGTCATAGGGTACTCTCTTCCATGGTCCAGCCACCTCTGGCAACTCTACCACAATACTTCTCTTCTCACTCCCTGGAAACAGAATGTCCAGGAAAGAATCAAGGATCCGCGTGACAAGACAGACAGACAAAGAGAGCCAATAGGAGCCAGTTGCTCCAGCCAGAATCTCTAGTTGTTAGTCTCTCAGTATCACTAGAGAACTGGAAAGCAACACAACTGGTAGAGCAGCAGGAGAGCCCCAAGGAAGAGTGCTCAGTGACAGTTAACAGATGAAACCGGAATTTTATGGAGATTCACTGTTACAAGGAAGAACTGTTCGGAATCAGCTTCCACAATGTGGTTGTTGCCTACTTTTAGAGACCTATGTTTTCTTTTTTAGTTCCTCAAATCTCCGGGAAAGATCATCAAAGTCTATGTCTTCTGAGGCTGAGGTACTGGCTCCAGCAGATGCAGTTGGGAGTGTGTCTGGCACAGATGGCAACTCTGGCAGTACAAAGGTGTTGTAGTTTTCCACAGGTCTGGAAGGGGGCTTTACAGGAGCGTCTGGCTTGGGTCCTAATTAAATGAGGGCAAAGAGCACAATGTTACAAATGGCAGAAAAATGACTCCGCCATCCTTTGACAAAACTACCACCAAAACCCCTACAATCCCTTTGGCAAAGGGAAAAAGGTCAAAATGCAGAAGAGGCTGGGATACAGCACAGTTAGCTGAGTATTTGCCGGGCAGACACAAAGCACTGTAGACAACTGAGCATGGTGGCATATGCCTATAACTGCCAGCACCAGGGAGGGAGAAGCAAGTGGATAAAGAAGCCCAAGGTCATGCTAATACCGGTACTATCTGGTCTAACAGTAGTAGTCTATTCTGTATACAGTCTTCCATTTTGGTCTTTTCTTCCTTCTCCTCTTCCAATGCTGGAGATAAGTCCAGGAATTTGTACATGCTGGGCAAATTTACCGCACCACTGAGCTTACGGCCCCAGACTCCCAGTGCATCACCACACCCACCTTCTCTAATTTTAAACATGCTTTCCGGGATACTGGAACACTGCATTTTTTTTTCAATGATTCATTTTTACTTTATGTGACTTGATATTTTTCTTGCATGTGTGAGGATGTTGGATCTCCTGGAGCTGGAATTATTGACAATTGTGAGCTGCCATATGGGTGCTGGGAACTAAACCTGGTCCTCTGGAAAGAACAGCCAGAGCTCTTAACCAGTGAGCCAACTCTACAGCCCTAGCACTTCATTTTTTTAACTTACTGAGTAAGTGCATGGACATGTCTGCTTTTTGAAAATTCACCCTTATTTTTTGTGCCTATTTTGCCCTCTATGCTGGCTAGTTTTATATCAACTGGACACAAGCTAGAATCATTTGGGAAAAGGGGCTCTCAATTGAGAAAATGCCTCCACCAGATTAACATGAGAGGTCTCGCCCACTGGGGGCAATGTCTTCCCTAGGCAGGTGGTATTATCAGGCCAAACTGGGCAGTGGTGGCACATGCCTTTAATCCCAGCACTTGGGAGGTAGATCTCTTGAGTTCGAGGCCAGTCTGGTCTACAGAGCGAGTCAGGACAGCCAAGGCTACACAGAGAAACCCTATCTCAAAAAACAAAACAGGGAGGGAGGAAGGAAGGGAGGGGGGAGGGAGAAAGGAAGGAAGGAAGGAAAAGAAATTGGGCTGAACAGCGAGCTGGCCCCACAGGCATGAGAGTGGGAGAGCGGGCACATTGGGCTGGCCAGCCAGAGCAGCACTGGAAAGCTCGCCCTGATGGCATGGGTGGGAGAGAGCCGGCAGGCTAACCAGCTCAACTACCACCAAGACCCAGATCCAGGGCTTTGAATTGACCCACCCCAACATCTACCCATCTCTGACTGCTGAAGCATGTGAAGGGACCTGTCCTACAGAACCAAAGCTGCAGGATCTCCATGACAAAGGGCAATGACACACTACCTGAGAAGCGTCCCAGTGAGGACCCAGTATTGATAGGGTAGCAGAAACCAGAGGCCTTGAACCAGAACAGTGATACATGGGAATGAACATTTGCAAGCAAAGAAGTGTGGACCAAAGGGTATACTGTGGGATGCACTGTGACACACTATAGCTTCCACAACAAGGGTTTTTTTTTTGGGGGGGGGAGGGTCAGGGATGGGAGGAAGGTGGGTACAAAGGGACAGGGAGATGAATGGGATTGGGTACATGATGTGAAATTCACAAAGAATAAAAAGTTAAAAAAAAAAAAAAGAAATCGCATTGAGCAAGCTATGAGAAATCGCAGGTAAACAGCATACCTCCACGGCTTCTGCTTCAGTTTCTGGCTCTAGATCCTGAGCTGACTATGACAGTGGACTCTGACATAAGAAATGTAAACAGAATGAACCCTCCCCTCAGGCTGCTTTTGGTCATGGTGTTTTATCACAGCAGCAGACTAGGACCTCACTTCAATACCTCACTTCAAAACCAGCTAGGGTGGGGGCTAGAGTGATGGCTCGCTGGTTAAAAGCTCTTCTAGAGGACCCAGGTTTGATCCTTAGCACCCAGCAACAGCCTGTAACTTCAATTCGGGGGGATCCAATGCTCCCTTCTAGTCTCCAAGGGCAATAAATGCACACGGTGTATAGACATAAGTACACAAAACAATAAAAAAAAAAGAATGGGGGAGAGCTGGGGTCACCCATTAAGAGCACATGCTACTCTTCCAGAAGCCCAAGTTCAGCTCCTACCATCCATGTCAAAACCACCATGTCAAGCTAGGCATGGAGGACACACTCCTTTAACCCAGCACTTGGGAAGCAGAGGCATCTCTGTGAGATCTACAACGAGAGTTCCAGAGAAACCCTGTCTCAAAAACAAAACAAAAAACTCCCACCCATCACTGCAGCCCCAGAAGGATCAACTAGCTTCCATAGGGACATACACTTATGTGTATAAAACCCACATACATTTAAATAATGAAAAATAGAAATGTATTTACAAAATGCTTAAAGTGACTAAAGATAAGCAGAACTTGGAAGATTGGGGCTAGGAAAATATGTTTCAAACCAAGAAGTCCTGAGTTCTGTTAGAGAAGAGGATATGGACCATGGGTAGAGGCTATGAAGAGAGGGACAGTTAAGAGAAGAACACGATTCAGCAGCTTTCTGAAACACACTCACCAACAATCTGTGCAGACGAAACATTTTTATCACCGTTAATCTCATCAACCTGCAAAACAAAGATCATTACCAAAGGAAAAAGCAATGAATGGCATCTCTAGACAAAGTACTAATGCTGTTACCAGCTCCTTGTTTTCCAAAAGCTAAGCCATTTGCCAAAAGCAACAGAATCTGCTCCTAGAAAAATGCTTCCTAGTCTCTCTACATTTCTCTGAACCACAGTAAGACACCATGCCAACCTCCGAACTGCTAAACAAAGAAAGCCTTACCACACTGTAACACTTCTCAGCTTCAGGCAAAGCAAACTAGTACATCTATAAACCAAGGCCTCAAGGACTAATAAAGATCCACCTCATTCCACAAACAGTTGGCCGGGTTTTTATACATAGAATACTAAAGCATGAGAAAGACTTAGTTCCAGGAGAAACTTAGTTTCCAACTAAAGATGGAAACCAACGAAAAGAATGATAAGCAAACTAAGAGTCAGGGAGAGCTTCCTATGTGAGTAATTACACAGCAACCCCACACCAACTTGTCTCCTAAATAAACCATAAGCTGGAAACAGCTCTCAAAGGTATGTATGATTCATGTATGTTTACGCAACACTGGCAGAAAACAAGTAATTCTGAGGCAGAGCTGCTGTTACACAGTTCAAGGCATCTATACCACATGAGTCTTTTATGAAAATATCCCTACACCCCCAAGCACTAGTGCTGCACCTAGGGCCTCTTCCACAATAGACATGCACCCCACCACTGAACTACTTCCCTAGTTTTTGTTTTACTTTTCATTTTGAAACAAGGTTTAAGATTTGTGATCTATCTACTTCAGCTCCCAAGCTGCTAAGATTACTGACCTGTGCCACAGGTTTGCTCTATATAAGTTTTAGCTTCAAGAATAAAATGTGAAATCAACACTACAGGCCAAAAATGACTAACTGCACACTTTTGACTAAGTCAAATTACCTTGTTACTGTTCTTTCCCATGAATGTTGAGAACTTAAAAAAAAAAAAAAAAACTAACACTGTAGTAAACATTTTAATATCAAATTAATATCAAATATTCCAGCAGCTCCCTGTGATACAGCAGTTCGGTAGTGCATATGATCTACACTAATGCTCTAGTAGAGCACCACTTCCTTTTTACTTTTCCAGATGGGCTCATGTAGTCCAGGCTGACCTTGAACTCCTGACCCTCCAAAGTGCTAAGACTATAGGCATGTGTCACCATGCCCATCTGAGTACTGTAACTTCCCAAGAGCAGCTCCTTTCCGATTCCTAGCTTCAGCGCCAACATAGCATGCCCACCACAAATGCCACCAACAGCGCTCCCCATCTCCAGGGCAGTATGAAAGCAACAAAGAATCCCGAAGCAAGAGCAATACCCATACTAAGTTGATCAAAAGTTTGCCTTCCCTGTTGTCATTATTTTGCTCTCTTCATAGGATTCATTCTCCTGCCGCTTATCAAAGAGGCTCAGGCACTTACAGATTCATACGATGGGGGAGTTGCTGGTATCTGAGGTGGGTGAATGTTAGGAAAGGCCTGGTAAGTCCCCACTGGCAATCCACTGAAATCCGACTGAAAGAGAAAAGCAGTATCAGAAACACTGCTCCCAATATGTAACTTCCGTACGGCACAGAAAGAAACGTGTGAATACACACATTATGTATGTATGATGTAGGTATGTATGTATATATGTATATGTTCAAGATCTCAAAGAAAGGCTCAAAAGGATCACATGTGGTAGTCCACATCAATGTTTCTCTCAAGAAAAAAGATGAATCACTTCCTTGCAAACAATGATCTACTATAAACACCATAACAAAGGCTTTTCTGCCTGGAAAAAAAGGAATTTCTTCATTTTCAGGGAAGAATGTACTAGCATTACTGTAACAGGTCCCAGGTGTTTAGTAACCTTCCCTAAAGGGATTTTCCTAGTACTACCTTTAGATTTTTCTACTTCAGTACTTGCAGCTGAAACCAAAGACTTTCCTGAATCTGATAGTCCCTCAATACACTTGCTTGATCACTCAGTTAATACAGATATTCCTACTGCTCTGTATTCCTGGAAACCTGCAACTCCTCAGTATGCTTACAGAGTCCTTTTCCGCACATATTCTAAAGCTTACACCCACGCTTTCTTTATATTTACACACTTACTGGTCCTTTTGGCAGTGGATATGAGAAGGGAGCATTTGGAGATGGCATTGGCATGGGCATGGGCATTGGCATTGGCACTGTTCCATCAGGTACACCAACAGGGGCTGTGAACCCGCCCCCTCCTCCTCTTCCAGGGCCACCTTTCTTCACATCATCTGTAAATCCAACATCAATAAGATCTGTATCCACCCCAACAGGAGCTTCTGCCTAAGAAAAAAACACAAGCACCTTTTAATCCATGTCTATGGCCAAGTTCCCTAAAAAAGTCTAGGGATACACATATAAGCATAAAAGTTGTTTATTCTGGTCTCATGTAGCCCAGGCTAGTCTTGAACTGATCCTCTTGCTTCTACCTCCTAGTTAATGGGATTAGCTGCTTTTCTGCTAATCTGATACTACTTTTCTGTCAAAAATAGTGTTCACAACATCAACACCTTTTGGGAAAGTGAAGGTTTAGGGAGGACACTGTACTGCAATGATGCACCATAGCCTCAGACAGTTCCCCAGGAAGCAAGGGGTCTACAAAGGTCTCCAAGAGAGGGAAAGGGGTAGAGTATAGTTTAAAAATCCCTGCCCTGGCCAGATTCAGAAAGAAAATGCCCCAGGAAAGAACACTTTCTTCAGCAGAGGGCCAGCTCTGAAGGAACACTCAGTTTGGGAGTGTCCTGGGTGTGTTTGTGTGCTGCAGGCTGGTTGGTGTAAGCGCTTCTCCCGTACCACACCCCACTAACTTTAACTGCTGAATCATCATCATATGCAGGACAGATAAGTTGTTTTACATGTAACTCTACACTCAGCTTTCTGAGCACTCCCCGCACACAGCACAATAAATGAACTACGTAGGTCTGGGGAATTGCTCCATTTCGTCAAGTTCACTGAAAGGCAGAAATAACATGCTTTTACAGTTCTGTCACAGTTGTGCATTCTCAAGATGCCTTCATTCACTCCATCTCCTGCTTTAAGTGCCCTATGAGGCTTGCAGCATATTTATTGTTATACAAGAAGATACTGGCTGAACAAAGGCTTACAAGCAACAATTGGCTAGTATAAATAATAGCTCCCCGCCCCCAAGAAGTTCTACACACAACCTCATTTTCCTTTGTATTCTGGCATAAACTCACCATTACCACAGAGTCAGGTTCATAGGGTACATTGTAATTCTTGGCAATTTCAATCAAGTATCTCTCCACTAGGATTTTGGGTGGGGCTTCTACACTCAGTTTATGCATTAGCTGTAAAAAAAGATCAATGTTAAGAAGCATCTAATTAGCAACCAGCCTAACCCTAACCCATTTCTTAAAAATTGTAGCTCCTCTCATTTTACTGGTGAAACTGAGGAACTAATTTGTTCTAGTCGAACGGCACATTACAGGGCACCTGCTTTCCTCACACTCTAGTTACAGGTGAGACAGGTACTGAGAAAAGATCCAGCACTAATGCCGTCCCCATTTCACTCATCCAATCCTTCTTTCCACTCTCTTTCCTATCTCAGAGCAGGGAAAGGAAAAAGCAGCACAGTCAGGTGCCAGGCAGGGAAAAGGCCAAATTCCACTGTTAGCCACATAGGTGTCCTCCACCCGTCACTATAAAACATCCCCAGCTAACTCATCCATGCCCCTGCACAACCCAAATGCCTGCTGGTAATACACCACCTGTCCCACTGGGTCCTATTCAGCAGATAGGTTCATTACCCTGTCGTTCACAGTCCCAATCTGGTTGTTCCTGCACAACTTGCCATATTCCTTGCTATATTTGGCACAGAGCTGATCAGCAACCTACAACGAAAAAGAAAAATCATAACAGAAACCACTCCCATAAACAGCTTCACAATTCCTATCAACAGTAAACTATCTTTATTACAGGGTTTTTTAAAAACTGTCTACTTTTGTTGTTTTGTTTTTTTGAGACAGGGTTTCTCTATGGTCCCGGTCTATCCTGGAACTCACTCTGTAGACCAGGCTGACCTCAAACTCAGAGATTCAACTGCCTCTGCTTCCTGAGGCACCACCACACCTGGCTGAATAGTGTCTCAAAAAACAAGACACTATTCTAGGCAGCCTTAGAATCTCTGTGTAAAATCATCATCATCATCACCACCACCATCACCATCATCACCCAACAGGGCTGGAGAGATGGCTTAGAGGTTAAGAGCACTGTTTGTTCTTCCAGAGGTCCTGAGTTCAATTCCCAGCAACCACATGGTGGCTCTTAACAATGAGATCTCTTCTGGCCTGCAGGCACACAGGCAGGCAGAACACTGTATAAATAATAAATACATAAATCTTTTTTTAAAAAATCCAACAAAGGGCCACTTGCAGCTAGGATAAATGCTATTTTAAAAAGGTACAACATAGCCGGACAGTGGTGGTGCACACCTTTAATACTAGTGCTCAGGAGGCAGAGGCAGGTGGACCTCTCTGAGTTCGAGACCAGCCTGGACTACAGAGTGATTCCAGGACAGCCAAGGCTACACAGAGAAACCCTGTCTCACAAAAATCAAAGGAAAAAAAAAAAAGGGAAGAAAAGGTACAAGAATCAGACCTGAGCAGAAAAGTGAGGTGAAGTTGCCCCCAAAGAAAGCAATGTTTTGTCAATATTTCAAAGATTATTAGAAGTAACTAAGCAAAGAACTTGGTACAGTATCATATATCTGAAATCCCTAATACAAGGCAGAGGCAGGAGGACACCCCCCCCCCCAAAGTCTCTGAGAGCAACCAGGGCTACACAGCAAGAAACACAACAAGTTAACTCAACAAAAACAGAAATAAAATTGTTCTAGGAAAATATGTAAAGTTCTCCTGGTGCTAAAACATGGCCAATACACAAACCTGAAGCAAAGTACAGTGAGTCAATAGTGCAGAATTTAAGGAGTATAGTAACAGCTGAAGACAGGCAAATGACAGAAAGCTAATACAGGGTTTTAAAGCAAGGAGTTGCCTTAGCATAGAATGTGTTACCTTAAAATGTTTTAGTTTTATGGTTTACAGTTGTGTAAGAACTGTAAACTGTCTGTAGCACACACCTACCATCCCAACACTTGAGAAATAAAGGCAGAAGGATCAGAAGTTCAAGGTCACTTTCAACTACGTAACAAATTCACAACCACCCTAGGTTATATGAGAGCCTGTGTGATAATCTGAATGTAACTGGTCCCCACACTACCATAGAGAGTGTACTATTAGGAGGTGTGGCTTTGTTGGAGTAGGTGTGGCCTTGCTGGAGTAGGTGTGGCCTTGCTGGAGGAAGTATCACTGTGGAAGCGGGCTTTGAGGTCTCACATGCTCAAGCTAGGTCCAGTGTGGCTTAGTTTCCTCCTGCTACTTGCACACCAACTTGCACACAGAACTCTCAGCTCCTCCAGCATGCTGCCACATTCCCTATGACAATAATAGACTACACCTCTGAAACTGTAAGCCAGCCCCAAAATAAATGTTTTCCTCCGTAAGAGTTGTCATGGACATGTTGTCTCTTCACAACAATAGAAATCCTAACACAGACAACCTGTCTCAAAAAAAAAAAAAAAAAAAGAAAAGAAAAGAAAAACTGGGACAGATGGCTCAGCAATAATCAGCATTTGCTAAGGTGGCTCATAACTGCCCATAACTCCAAGTTCTAGGGAACCTGACATCCTCTTCTGGCCTCTGAAGAAACCAGGCATGGACACGATACACACATGCACTCACACACGCAAGCAAACACTCATGCACATAAAAATCTAAAAACAAAACAAAAATGTTCCGGAGATGCACACAGCTCAGTGATAGATACCTGCTCTATATTGTATGAGGCCCTGGGTTGGAGCCCCAGAGCCACAAAAACAAGATGATACAAAGTAAAATGCTTTTCCATGTATGCAAATAAGATCAAATAAATGTATGTGTATAATATATGTAGGTTTTCTCCCTGTCCCTCCCCGGAGGCTTGCCTCTTTTGAGATAGGGTCATGCAATGTAGTCCAGACTGGCCTTTACTCTGCCCTCTTGCCTCAGCCTCCAAAGTATCGGGACTGTATGTATAGACTACCTAACTAAAAACTAATTTAAGGTACAACTGTTGGCACATAAACCTAGCCCTTTAGAAAGCTGAAAAGGAGTAATTGATTAACAAAGCCTATTTCAAAAGGTTGTGTACAAGATACCCAAGCAAATAAATAGACTTTGTTTGTTTGTTTTGTTTTTTTTTGTTTTCGGAGACAGGGATTCTCTGTGTAGCCTTGGCTGTCCTGGACTTGCTTTGTTGACCAGGTGGGCTCGAACGCACAGAGATCTGCCTGCCTCTGCCTCCCCGAGTGCTAGGAAAAAGAGACTTTTCTAATGATACAAAAAGCTCCACACACTGGGCGTGTGGCACATACCTTTAATCCCAGCACTCAAAAGGCAGAGAAGGGTGGATTTCTGTGAATTCGAGGTCAGCCTGGTTTAGATGAGTTCCAGGCCAGCTAGAGTGACACAGCGAGACTTTGTCTAATAAAATAAAATAAAACCTACAGATATTATAG
Source organism: Pachyuromys duprasi (assembly GCA_028658305.1). Classification (NCBI taxonomy): domain Eukaryota; kingdom Metazoa; phylum Chordata; class Mammalia; order Rodentia; family Muridae; genus Pachyuromys; species Pachyuromys duprasi. The sequence continues at coordinate 45,178,557 of CM053744.1, forward strand.
AAACTGCTTGTACTCACTATTTTCAACTCAGCCACTTCTGACTGCAGCCGAGGAGCAGCCCAGATCAATGTAGACACAGATTCAGCCAGACCAGAATCCAGCTCCCTAATGAAGAAAAAAAATAAGTAATTTAATATCCTCTAAAACAAGCCAACAAAAAACTATTTCTTATATTGTATACCAGATGACATCCAAAGTTATTTTACAAATTATACTATCTTCTGGTAATTGGTGTTCCAGTCATTTCATTTCCCTATTTTACTTTTGGAGAAACTAAAACTGAGTGACATGCCCAAGTCCACAAACCTTAGACAAACTGAACCAAAACTCAACCTGGGAACATTGGACTTCAGTTTCTTTCTTTTCAGTAACAGACAAAAGATCCTTGGAAATGTGAAAGAACCTCTTAGTGTTCACCTGCTGCAGATACATGTAGACTGAAATAATATTACTCCATTCTCAAATTCCAGGTATGTTTAGCCTCTGAGGCAAGATATCTTACTTCATAGACTGGATAAGGCCAAACCGAGCCAGCAGCAGGTCACAGTAGAGCTCCAGGATCTCCATGGCCTCCACAAGGTAGTCCTCCCGGATAATGTGCTCCACACGGATGCGTGCTCGCTCATCCTTGCCAGCAGCCAGATAGTCAGCAATCTCCTTCCTTGCTTTCTGAGCCAGTTCCGCTGGGACACAAACCCCACGCCAGTCACACAGCAGTAGTGCACTAGGACCTGGCTAGTACACAGACCTCCACCCACCAGGGAAGCCTGAGGAGATGGGTGCTGTCATCTATGACACTCCAGCTCATACTCCCTTAGCACATCTACTCTCATAATGCTATAGAATTTGCCATCCTGTATAGATGAGACTAAGAATTAGGCTGACATTTCCAACTTAGGAGCCACTGCTCCAGGATACCAATGCATACCACAACAAAGAGGCTCAAGTGCCCGGGACATGTAAAGTAGCACAGAATGTGCAGATCATCTAGGTTTAGCCTGCTGTATGCTTTAAAAATATCTACATTACTTTTACAGTGTAACAAATGCAACACAAATGGTTGTTATAATGCATTATTTTGGAATAATGACAAGAAGTCTGTACATACTCAGTACAGACTTAATTTTTTTTCTCTGAGTATTTCTGCTCAGCATTCGTCTGAGTGCATGGATGTGAGGGCCATGGATGCACAGCATATAAATACAGAGGGGTCAACAAGCAGACCCTTTCTCTGCAAAAAGTGTTTCAGTTTAACTCTATATAGGAGGCAGACATGTATCCTAACTGCAAAGCTATGAGAAGGACTCCATAGGGCTAACCTGAAGGATCCAGCTTGGGCTGCTGGCAGCCCATAAAAAAGGGAAGAAAAGTGGTGAGGTTGGTACAGTACTCACTTTTTTTTTTCTCCAACAGTTTAAGACGATTTATGACTAATCTCAAATTGACTCGTAAGCGCTCAGCTTTGAAGCCAGAGCCCAGCATTCTGTCCTGTTCCTCCTGGAAAAGTGGCAGAACAGAGGAGTCCAGATTAGTTCAGGAACCAGCACAACTCAGAGGCAGACTAGCCATAGTCTAAACCATAGTGGTCTCTTTCCTTTTTTCCTTTTGGTGTTGGGAATTGAGCCCAGAGCTGTGCACATGCTAAGCACATTTCTACCACTAAGCTATCCCCTCAGATGCTAGGGGTTTTCTAAAACAATAACATGATCTAAACATCTTGTTTACATATCATTTTACCATTGTTCAAAGAACTGACTGAATAGGAACAAGTAAGTATGAAATCTGAAAGAATCTGCTAATAGAAAAAATTAATATGTAGGTATTGGCCACAGGAGCAGGAGCAGTAAAAAGATGAGGTCAGGCAAGGCGGGGCACAGCGTTAGCCCCAGCACTCAGGAAACAGAGGCAGGCAGATCTCTGTGAGTCTGAAGCCAGCCTGGTCTACACAATGAGTTCCAAGACAAGCAAAGCTACAGAGACAAACTGTCTCAAAAAACAAAACAAAACAAACAAACAAAAAAAAACACAACAGAAAACAAGGCAGGAAGCACTCCCATTTTTCAAAAAAACCCTCAAAAATGGTAATCGTTTTTAAAGCTTGCCAAAATTAAAACAAAATTCAAAATATCCACATGTTAATTTCTCAAGTGTTGCTACTAAATCTGAAAAGCTTGTTGTCTGGTACCACAGAAACATCATTAGCATCTATTCAGGCACAAAACTTACACAGGGGTGAAAAGTCCACACAGGAACTTGCTCTATGACATTCTACAATAGCGCTATTTACCAAGAATTGCCCCCACAGCCAGCAGTCAGCAGAACCACCACACGGCATCAGGACACACACTGTACACTGACCACTGTATATTCTATTTCAAGACAGTACAATTTCTATTCCATTTTATTTCTGGACTCAAAACTTTGAAAACAATGTAATATCCAAGCAGAAGCTAGAACTGACAAAGTAACCAAGTAAAAGGCAAATAAAACAGACAAAATATGCGAACACTAGGACTAGTATTTCCCTGTGTAAAAAGCACTTCCAGAAGACAACAGGGTACTTCATTTTGTGAAACTGCCTCTGGAAACCTTTATACAACATTGGATAACTTGTACGTCACAGAATATCTCTCATCCATTATGCTGAATTATGTTCAATCCGTTCAACAAGCATTTATTGTTCATGTGTCACACTCAGGCTAGATACTGGAAATAAAGTATAAGAGTACAGCCTATGCCTCTCACAAGGGAATTATATTTTATTGAAGAAAAAAATTAAAACCCAGCAAGCTATAATAGAGTTTGAAAAGGACTGTAATTCTAGGGTCTCTCAGTTGGGAATGACTGGAGACATCTTGCATTGTCATAACTGGAGGGGAGGCTACTGGCAACTAGTGAACAGAGGCCTAGGATGCCACTAAACAAGAATAAACAAGACAATGGCCTTACAAGACCTGCCAAAACCTCAACAGAACTAAGACTGAAAAAATTATTGTAAAGAAATGACCCAAACTCTTAGGACAATCGTAAGGTCCTCCTGATAGCAAAGCATACACTGCATCCTAAAGAACAATGCAAATACGCGTAAAGGGAGAGTAAGAACCTGCTGTCATGGTACAAGTTGACACATGTCAAGACCCGGTCTCGACCCAAAAACCTCCCGAGCACAAGGCTTTTCATGTGTAAAATCCCAGGTTCCAGAAAACAAGAAGCTTTCTGAGAGTCAAAATCCCAATACTCTACCAAAATATATGGTGATAGGCCTAAACAGCATCAATATTCTCCGGCATTCATAAGCAGAGATGAATAGGGAGTAGGAAGAAAGGAAAGCATTAACAACTACTATCATTTACTTTCTAGTCGCCTGCACCAAATCAGCCATCAACTACACGCAGAACTAAGAATAAAACTTAAATAAGAATAAAACTTAAAGCCAGGCATGGCATTTGTAGCCCTAAACTCTGAAGAAAGATGTGGTAAGAGTCCTTGAGTCTTAATAGTTCCAAACTGAGTAATACAGGGAGAGCTATTGATTTAAAATCTAAATGCACCTGAAACCAAACCCCAGGTAAATATACCATGTACTACTTAGTTCTTTGTTAAACTATAAACTGTAATAGAGCTCAGATCTCACTTACAAGACCTAAATGAAAATGAGGATGTGGCCGCAGAAGAGGGAAAAAGGACTGTAGAAGCCAGAGGGGGTCAAGGACACCATGAGAACGTGGCCACAGAATCAACTAAGCAGGGCTCATAGGGGCTCCCAGAGACTGAAGCAACAGACCAACATGGACCCTGTGTGGGTCTGAGCTAAGTCCTCTGCATATACCTTATGACTGTATAGCTTGGGGGTTCTTGTGGGACTCCCCACGAAAGAAGTGGGGGGTGCGTCTGACTTTAATTTTTTATTAAATTCTTTATTGATTACACTTTATTCACCTTATATACCCCTGTAGTTCCCTCCCTCCTCCCGTCCCAATCCCTCCCTTTCTCTCCATTCTGCACCCGTGTGCCTCCCCAAGTGCACTGATAGGGCAGGTGTTCTTTTCCTTCCTTCTGATCCTTGTCTATTAGGTCTTATCAGGAGTGGCTGCATTGTCTTCTCTGTGGCCTGGTAAGGCTGCTCCCCTCTCAGAAGGAGGTGATTAAAGAGCAGGCCAATCAGTTCATGTCAGAAGCAGTGCCTGTTCCCATTACTATGGAACCTACTTGGACACAGAATTGCCATGGGCTACATCTGTGCAGGGGTCCTAGGTTATCTCCATGCATGGTACTTGGTTGGAGTATCAGTCTCAGGAAAGACCCCTGTGCTCAGATTTTTTGGTTCTGTTGCTCTTTGTGGAGTTCCTGTCCTCTCCAGATCTTACTATTTCACACTTCTTTCATAAGATTCTCTGCACTCTGCCCAAGGGTTAGCCATAAGTCTCAGCATCTGCTTTGATACCCTTCAGGGCAGAGCCTTTAAGAGGCCCTCTGTGGCAGGCTCCTGACTTGTTCTCTGTTTTCTCTTTCTTCTGATGCCCATCCTCTTTGCCTTTCTGGACAGGGATTGAGCATTTTAGCCAGAGTCCTCCCTCTTGATTAGTTTCTTTAGGTGTACAGATTTTAGTAGGTTTATCCTATATTATATGTCTATATGAGTGAGTATTGGAACCCTTTTTCCCTACTGGGTTATCACATCCAGACCGATATGTGGGTTTGTGCCCAGCAGTCTTATTGTATCTTGTTAGGCCATATTTGAGGATATTCCTGGCAGGCCTGCTCTTTTTTTAGGGGGAGGGGAGATCTGAGGGAGAGGGGAGATGGGAGAGGAACTAGGAGTGGAGGGAGAGGAAACTGTGGTCAGAATATAATGTATGAGAGAAGGATAAAAGTTGTAAAGAAAAGAAGATGATGAGGGTATGGTAGGAGGGGCTGCAGAGACTGCTTAGTTGGCAGAGTACTTGCTGCCCAAATCTAACAACCTGAGTTCAATCCCCAACAACTACATAAAAAGCTGAGCATGGTGGCACAGGGTTGTAATCCCAGTGCTGGGAGGCAGACAGGCAGGTCCCTGGGGTTCAGTAGCTGATGAGATGACCTCCAGGTTTCCAGTTAAGAGCTTGTCTCAAAAAACAAGGTAGACAGCTCCTGAGGAACAACACAGGAGGTTCACCTCTGGGCTCTACATGCTCAAACAGCCTCTTCCACACGTATGGACTGAATGCCTTCTATACTGTAACAAGCCTAAAGATGGCTTGGTGGTTAGGAACACTTCTTTCAGGAGACCTGGATTTAATTTCTAGCACCAACATGATAGACAGCTCATAACTATCTGTAACTCCAGTTCCAGATTCACCGCCTTCTTCTAGCTTACCTGAGCACCAGGCATGCACATGGTGCACAGACCTCCATTTGATCAAAACACTCATATACATAAAACAGATCTAAAAAGAAAAGTCACTGTTCTTGTGGAATCTATAAGTCAGAAATGTATCATATCACTAATTAAAAAACTGTAATAAGTGACCCAAAGAAATAAATGTTGTTGTAGACTTTACTATGACCTTGCCAGCTACCTGTTTGGAAGTTATCACAAAATCAAGAGATAAAAAAAAAAAAATTAGGGCATAACGCAGAGTTGTAAGTTGAGGCAGAAAATTGCCAAGATTTCAGTGGTTCTTAAGTAGTCTATGTTGCAATCCTTGTCAATTTTACAACATATCAAAACAAACTTTTAGTCATGTTTGTATTTTAAAAGTGTGAACACAAGAGCTGGAACGATGGTTAAGAGCACTTGCTGCTTTTGCAGAGGACGTGGGTTGGTTCTCAATACCAATACACTGTCTTAAAACTGTCTCTGTAACTACAGTTTCAGGAGAGCTGGTACTCTCTTCTGACTTTCACAGTTGTGCTCATGGTGTACTTAGGGAGATGCAAAAATTACAAAAATAATTTAAAGAAACAAACAGAGATACTAGAAGAGTAAGAAACTTGATATAGAGGATCAACAACAGCCTGGAAACAGAAGAGTCAGCGGACTTAGAGATCTGTAGAAGCCTGCAACTTGAAAAAGAAACTTTTAGCTGGAAGGCGGTAGCACACCCCTTTAATTCCAGCACTGGGCAGGCAGATCTCTTTGAGTTCAAGGCTAGCCTGGTTTATGGAGCAAGCTTTAGGACAAGCAGAGCTATACAGAGAAACCCTGCCTCAAAAAAAAAAAAAAAAAGAAAAGAAAAGAAAAGAAAAAGAAAGAAAGAAACAAACAAACAAACAAACCAAAGAGGACCCTGGGTAAGATGATCAATCCTCACTCAGAAGGGTAAACAGGATAGACCTCTGAAGCAAAAAACAGGGAACAGGACAGAAGCCTATCACAGAGGGCCTCTGAAAGACTCTACTCAGCAGGGTATAGAAGCAAATGCTGAGACTCATAGCCAAACTTTGGGTAGAGTGCAGGGAATCTTATGGAAGAAGGGGGAAATAGAAAGACCTGGAGGGGACAGGAGATCCACAAAGAGACCAAGAGAGCCAAAAAAATCTAAGCCCAGGGGGCCTGCAGAGACTAATGAATCAACCAAAGACCATGCGTGGAAAGGACCTAGAACCCCTGCTCAGATGTAGCCCATGGGCAACTCAAGTCTCCATGAGGATCCCCTAGTAAGTCTTTGACATGAACTCAGTTGTCTGCTCTTTGATCACCTCCCCCTGGTGGGATGGACTTGCTAGGCTACAGGGAAAGAGGGTCCAGATAACACCGATGAGAACTGATAAGCAAGGGTCAGATAGTACTGGAAGAAGACCTGCCCTATCAGTGGTCTAGGGGAGGGGCATAGGGAGGAAGAAGGATGGCAGGAAGGGGATGAGGGAGGGGGCTACAGCCGTGATATAAAGTAAATAAACTGTATTAAATAATATTTTAAAAGAACTATTAAAAAATTGGTAACCCCTTCCTCCAAAAAGTAACAACCTACACAGGAAACCATTGAAGAAATCTTTTAAAAGTTGTGATAAGGGTGCTGACACATAGCTCTCTGTGATTGCAGGCTTCTGGCAGGGGTACAGGTGCAGAAGGACTGTTTTAAGGGGCTGGCTACTGGAGGTTTGACCATGCATGTTCCAGTGAATTTATATATAGGCAATACAACTTGAACTTCGGGGGGGGGTCCTCTTTTGTGGGGAAGGATCCTAATGGTGGGGGTGGACATGGGAATTGAGTGTGATGGGGTAGGTGCATGATTTGAAATTCCCAAATAATTAAAATATTATGAAAAAACATTCTGATAAAAATAAACATCCCAGCATGCATGTAACAAGACAAAGACACCCCACATATGCCTGTGACCCTAGCACTGATCTAAGTGAATCCAGGCTTACTGAAACTTGCTAGCTTCCAGCCTCACGAAGAAAACTTGAGTCCCAGGTTCATAGAGACAACCTTCCTCAAATAAAAAGGTGGTGGTGGGGAGCTGGAGCGACGGCTTAGCGGTAAGAGCGCTTCTACTGGCTATTCTTCCAGAGGTCCTGAGTTCAGTTCCCAGCAACCACAGGGTGGGTCACAACCATCTAGATCTGGCACCCTCTTCTGGCATGCAAGTGTACATGCAGACAGAACATTGTATATGTAATAAATAAATACTTAAAAAAAAAAAAGACAATGTGGAGAGGGCAACAGACACCCACTTTAGGATTCCATGAAGAACACGTGTGTTCTTGCACATACATGTGCATATACACCAAAGAGAGAGATACCAAACTCATAAACACATACAAATAAAAACAAAGTACACCAGGCAATACGGCTCACGCCTTTAATCCCAGCACTAGGGAGGCAGAGGCAGTTGGATCTCTGAGTTCCAGCCTCTCTGAGACTAGCCTGGTCTATAAAGTGAGTTCCAGGACAGCCAGGGCTACACAGAGAAACAAATTATGAAAAGGACACCATTAATTTGAAGGACAGCAGGAAAGGGTATACAAGATGGCTTGGAAAAAGGAAAGGAAAGGGGGAAATGTAATTATAATCTCAAAAAATTGTAATTAACAAAGCCTCAAATGTTATCAAAAACAATATAAGAGTCTAATGTCTATATCAAATTCCAGAGGGGCTAGGTATATAGCTCAGGGCTAAAGCATTTGCAAGATGCCCTAGATTTGAGCTTTTGTACTGTGCAAAAATAAGTTTAAAAAAGCTACTTGATAAAACTTCTACTAGCTAGAAATTCCCCTAAATTACACATACACAGAGAGACTCAAAAAACTCCAAACACAATAAAACCTAGAGATTCACACCTCATCTCATCATAATCAAACTGCTGAAATCAGAATCAGGGATTTTTTACCCCCTGAAATAGGGCTTCTCTGTGTAGTCCCAGCTGTCCTGGAACTCAATCTAGACCAGGCTGGCTTTGAACTTTGCCTCTGCCTCCCCATGTGCTGGGATTAAAGGTGTGTGTCACCACTCCCAGCCACAGATTTTTTTTTTTTTAAAAACCTGAGTAAAACTAGATAAACGTAATATATTACCTATTAACCTCTAGCGTATGTATTCAGATGACCAGACAGTGTAGCATGAACCTATTGCTGCTTGAGACAAAGGGGATCACCTAAGGCCAGTCCAGTGACAAATCCGAGATCCCAAAAACGAGAAAGGAGAGGACGAGCTATAAATTTCCCCTGAGATCATAGAGACCAAAAGAAAAGAGTCATTTTAAAAATACTGACAGAAACCTTACATCCAGCAAAATATCCCTCCAAATTAAAGGTGAAACAAGACATGATCTCATGAGGGAAAATGAAGTTTTGTCCTCAGCAGAACTGCTGTAAAGGAGCAGCTAAGAAAGCCAGTGAGAGGCCTGTAAAAGCACCTCCCTGGCGAGCTGGGTTCTAGCACCAGAACCCACAAAAGAGTGGAAGAAGAAAACCAATTCCACAAAGGATGGTCCTCTGATGTGAACACACACAGCATTGCCTGTGCCACCCTCCAACACACATACACAGAAATGACAACTGCATGAATAATCTAAATAGACTGTTTCTCTCAACTATATTAAACTTGATAGTTTGGAACAAAAACAGTATTTTATGGGATATTTAACATACATAAATGTAATACTTTAAATAACCATTCTATAAGGGGAGGAAACTCAAACAACCTATGTAATAGTAATATTTCTGCATTCTACCATAAGTGGAAAAATGCTGACTCTAAAAACAGCCACATCTATCACCTCCATAGCAATCACACAGACACACACAAATACTTTAAAGATTTTTATTTTTATTCATGTGTATGTATGTATCTCTGCATATGTATACCACATATCAAGATGCCAGAAGAGAGCATGAGGATCCCTTAGAGCTAAAGTTACAGGTGGTTGTAAGACACCAGAAATAGGTCCTGGGAACCAAAACTAGGGTCTGGAAAAGCAATAAGCACTCTTCACCCTTTAGCACTCTCTACCTTAAAACACACCAGACTTTAAACTAGAATACTAAGCCAGGCGCAGTGGTGCAGGCCTGTAATCCCAGTACTCAGGAAGACAGAAGCAGGTGAATCTCTGAGTTCAAAGCCAGCCTGGTCTACAAAGCAAGTCCAGGACAGCCTAGGCTACACAGAGAAACCCTGTGGGGGTGAGGATGAGAAGAATACTAAAAATTGACCCAAAGGGAGCAAAAGTAGTAAGCAGATGTGGTGGCAAAGAAATTTAATCCCGGCAGTTAAGAGGCAGATGCAGGAGAATCTGAGTTTGAAACCAGCCTGGTTTACATAGTAAGTTCCATGCTATCCTGGACTATATAGTGAGACTCTGTCTTAAAAACAACAACAACAAAAAACAAACAAACAAAAAACAAAAAACAAGCGATGTCAAGAGTGGTTGTACAGGGATTTAAGAGATGGTTCATTACATCAGTTCAAAGCATTCACTGGTGCCTCTTCCACATGACCCTGGGTTGTATTCCCTGGACCTACACGGTGGCTCAAAACTGTTTGTTAACTCCATTCCCAGGTATCTGATGTCTTCTTTTTGGCCAATGATGGAACCAGGCATGCACATGATACGGACATACATGCAAGCAAAATATTCATACACATAAAATAATATTTTTTAAAAAGGGTACTGGTGCATACCTGGATTCCCAGCATTTGAGAAACAGAGGCAGGAAGGATCATGACTGTGAAAACAGCCTAGACTACACAACAAAACCTGTCTCAAAAGTGCCAGAATGAACAAAACAAAACAGAAGATTCAATATACCTCCCTTGGTAATTCATCAATCTAGCAGACAGGACATCAGCAAAGATGTCCTATATTGACTATTAACAACTGTGAATAAACCAGCTGAGAGAGCCAACTTAAGAAAGAACTATTTTAAAATTTTATGTGTGGAACAATTTTGGATTCTCTTCCTACCTTGGAGGGACTGAAAATCAAACTCATATCAGGTTTGGCCACATGAGCTGCCTCCTCTTCATTCAATCCAGCTCCTAGCCTGTAAGACGTAAGCTGGACAAGACCTGGGTTCAATTCCCCATACCCACATGGTAGCTCACGACTGTCCATAACTCTAGTTCCAGGTGATCTGAAACCCACTTCTAAACTCCACAGGCACCAAGCACATGCGTGATGCACAGGTATACATGAAGGAAAAACACCACACACATAAAATAAAAATAAATATCTAAAGGAAAAAAAAAAGAAAACCACATCCGTAATTTAAGGGTTCCACTTGAAATAACTTAGACTACACTTTGTTTTGCAGTTTTACTTTAAACCCCAACAAGTTCCATATAACTGGGACTTGTTCCTGAGAAAAGCTTTAATTAAGTGGACCAGAGTCTATCTCAAAGATTCTAGAGGTGCAGGTCTTGTTAGAATCCAGCCGCACGGGAAGAAAAGAGAGTAGATACAAAAAGTAATCGGGAGAAGAAAACAGTATGTTTATTAAGTGAGAATGTGAAGATGCTGCATGTCTTAAACACGAGGACGCTGTGAAGTTCCCCACAAAGGTAAAAAAAAAAAAAGACTTTAGGGGTGTGAGATGTTCTTTAAATGTATCGCCTAAGGTTTTATTAAGGTGTAAAAGTATATGCATAGAAAAATTATTATCGAAACAAGAATGAGCGTAAGCTGACTGTTTTTCAGGTATGATGGAGGAGTTATACTGCTTTGTTCTCGTAATAAAAAAAAAAAAAAGAAAGAAAAAGAAAAACACGAAACGCCACGAACGGACAACAAAAGAAATGACAATCTCCTCTGAGAACCCGTTCAACACCAGACTACACAGACGCAGCCTTTTGCAGCCTTGGCCTCCCTCTGCGGTCAGCCGACAGCCCCAGTCCCGAGCAGGGAGGTCCGCACCCAAGTTCAAGGTGCTGAGGGCCACGCCTGACCCCAGCACCCGGAATTGGAGCGCGGCGGACACCGGCCAGCCGAGCCTGACTCACCCCGCAACGACCGCGGCGGCGAAGGCCAGGCCTTCCCGAGAGCCCCGACGACGCAGCAGGGGGGTGGCCCCTCGGAGCCCAGGTCCCGCCCCGGGGGACAGCGACGCCAGCACCCGAACCACGGTCCCCGCGCCCCCGCGGCCGGAGCCCGACCTCAGGCCTGACCCCCGCCGCCAGGGCTTTCCCCTTCCTCCCCGCCGACGCGGGCGGATGGTTTGCCCTCACGGTCCCCACGTCCGCAGGAGGCCGGTAAATGCGGGGCGGAGAACAAAACGGCAGACAGCGGTGCCCACGGCAAAGGAGCGCACGCTCACCTGGAGGGATCCTCAGACGTGGAAACGGAAGCCACTGACTTCCGATTAGCCGCACAGCATCCAAGATGGCGACACCGCGGGCCTCACCACCGCGAACTCGGGCGGAGGAATCCACGGGGCCCGCGTTGGCCCCGCCCCGCCCTGCAGGGATTGGCTGCGCGCACAGCACTGGGACGGGCTGAGGACTATTTCCCACGGCGGAGGCGCGGGGCTCGACCCGTGACGCGTCCCGTCACTCACGGGGTTGAGTCACCGGCCAGGGGCGCGCCTCGCGGTGGGCCCGGGGCGCGGCGGGGCGGCGGGAGGGTGTTCCCGGAGTCCGTGCCCAGGAAGTAGCCGTGTTCCAGATTGTCCCAGCCCCTGGAGAGGCCGGCTGCAGCCTGCCCGGCAGACGCCCGCGGTTCCGTGCGGGCGCTGGCCGCTCGCCGCTCCGTCGGCCTCGGAGGAGCTGCTGGGCTGGGGTCAACGCTCTTGGGCCGACTTTAGTCCACGGCCGCCCACGCCGGTCCTCCCTTCCGCTCCCACGCCCAGTCTGATGGCCGCTTTACCGCCGTGTGTCCGTCCGGCGCCTTCGCTAAAGCTCCTCCGCACGACCGCCGCCGCCGCTTGCTCTCGTTTCTGTGTGTATTCCGAGGAGACCTTTCTGGGATGAGCCTGCTTCTTGCTCGTTACCCTGCGAGGATTGTACGAATTTGTAAATAACTGGCTATTGTGACCATTCGCGGCTTTTCAAAGCGCCGGGATTCCAGGACCCCAGAATACACGACATTTGGTTCCCTTAAACTGTGGGGATCTTTCCCCCAGTAAAATATTTGCATATATAAATTGTAGTTTTGCAACTAGAACATGCTGTTTGTTGCTTAAAAATTCTTCTCAGACACACGGTCCCAACAAGATACAAAGCGAGGAAAGTTCCCCCTGTGGCACAAATTAAGTTTATTGGACTCATTTACAGAACATGGGTGACAGGTCACTTAAGAGGCGTGCGGGTGATCACTCCGAAATGCACTGGAAAGTCTTTAACCCAGTAGGCATGAAGGCTTCCGGGCGCAGAAAGAGCCTCAGCCTATCCGCTAGCCCATCCCAGGCCACATGCAATTAAGGCAGAACGGCATACAACAGGTGGTATATGTAGAATGGCTGGATACGCAGGTGAGGGCTCCAAGACCCCCATGACCCCTCCTTCATGAGGGGATGATCTTTGCCTGTGAGCACAGCCAACTTCCTGAAGATGACTGTTGTTTGGTTCCAAGGACAGTAGAATATCACAGCATTTAAAAAATAATGGTCATCATTTTTAAGGGGGCAAACCGTTCAGATTTAAGGCGCCTAGAAACGGCCAGACAGTGGTGGTGCACGACTTTAATTTCAGTAATTGGGAGGCAGAAGCAGGAGGATCTTGATGAGTTCGAAACTAGCCTGGTCTACAGAGAACAGGACAGCCAGGGCTACACAGAGAAACTCTGTCTTGAAAAAAAACAAACAATATTAAAATAAAGTGCCTAGAGACACCCTAACCGAAGGTACAAATGTGGACCTTGTTTAGATACAGTTTCAAACTAACCAATTATAAATGACATTTTTTGAGACAAGGACATTAGCTAATGGAGTAGGGGATATCAAATATTTTTGTCAATTGTCACTTTGTATGAAAAATCTAATATAAGAAATGCCTGTATATATAAGGGTATAATGGCAGCCAAAAATAAATAAATCTTCAATTGCTGAATGGGATGTTGATGAGTACTGTAGTGCTCTCAATATGTTTAGTATGTTTTAAAATACTAAAGTCAAGACTGAAGAAATGGATCAGTAAAGAGTGCATACTGGCTGGGTGGTGGTGGCAGGGCACTCCTTGGATGCCAGCTCCTGGGAGGCAGAGGCAGGTGAATCTCTGTGAGTTCAAAGCCTGGTCTACAAATTGAGTCCAGGACAGCTAGGGCTACGGAGAGAAACCCTGTCTCAAAAAATCCAAAAAGAAGGAAGCAAAAGTGCATTCTGCTCAGCTCTTCTAGAGGACTAGAGTGTGGTTCCCAGCACCTGTGACAGTGGCTCACCCAATTCCAATTCAGGGGATCTGACACCCACCCTCTGCTGGCGTTCTTGGGTACCTGTATTCTCATGCAGAGACACAGTCACATAAATTTTTAAAATAATTTTTAAAAGCTGGTCAGTCATTAGCCAAAAAGTAGATATAAATCTGCTGGCCATGGTGGTACACACTTTTAATCCCAACACTGGGGAGGCAGAGGCAGGAGGATCTCTGTGAATCCAAGGCCAGCTTGCTCTACATAGAGAGTTCCAGGACTTATTTTAAAACTTTTTTATAATAAAGTTTATAAAATCTGCCAGGCGAAGCCCTGTCTCAACAAACAAACAAACAAACAAACAAAAAGTTAATAAAATTTAAAAATAAAAAGGAAAGAAACCCCACCAGGAATGACATCACAGTCCTGTGATCCCAGTGCTTGAGAGGCAAGAAGGTCAGTAGTTCAGTGTTGTCCTTAACTATGTAGAGTTCAAGGCCAAACCGGGCTATACAAGACCCAGTTGTTTTTGTTTTTTTAAGATTATGAAGTAATTCTCATGAGTTTAAAGGAATATATAGTATTATATGTGAATCATAATTTTTCTCTGAGACTGGGTTTTGCTGTGTAGCCCAGGCTGTCCTCCAACTCTGTATTGTGTTTTGTTTTGTTTTATTTTGTTGTTGTTTTTTTTCCTGACGGTTGGGCCTGCAGGCATGCACCATCACACCTGGCTTGGACCATAATTAATTATTTAAACAGAGCTCTATTGATGGGCCTTTAGGTTATTTCCAGTATTTTGCTTATGAATAATGCAGACATCAGATGTTTACCAGTATGCACTCTACTCACTTGGTAAATTCCCAGAAACAAAAGAACTGGGTCAGAGTAGGTACATTTTTTTATTCTAATAAATATTGCCTAATCAACTTTCAAAGAAATGTCCATTTGTACTGCTAAGACCAAAGCATAAAAATTTCTATTTCCCCATGTCCACAGCAGCACAGTGTAATAGGATAACTTAGGATTACTGACATCATAGTAACTTTGATCAAACCCTAAAAGTAAATAGATATTTTTACACCTGTAATCCCAACACTGAAGAAGCTGAGGCTCATAAAATGATAGCATGTTAGAAGCCATCCAGCTACTAACAATGTCACTAAGCTCTAGTCTAATGTCATGATGTATTTAGAAAAAGAGTTTGTTTGAACTCATCGGTCATCGCCTTTACCTTGGGATTTAACAAAACCCATCTGTGTAATGTTAGAGACTCCATAATATCTCTGTTATGAATTGTGCTGCAGCCAGCCAAGTTGTTCAGACACTATCTGGAGATGGGGGTGGGGACAGTGTCTGTCCTTGGTCCAACAGACCAATTTCACTCAGAAGCTAAATATAATCAAAAGTAAAGTGACTTGTACTGTTTCACCTGAAAATCTTTTATTGTAGGACAGAAATTAACATGCAAGGTTTCTTCAGTTAGCCATGCATTCTTTTTCATGTAAGTCCTTATAATTGGTGGCCATAACTAAAATCTAACACAGTGTGAACTCAACAGAGTTTCTCACTGACAGACCTGTCAGACCTGTTTCTGAAGAACCCCTCCAGCTAGGAATGGCTTTTCACTTTGTTAAGAGGTTGGGAAAGGGTGGCACAGAGATAGGAGGCGGTGACCTTACCTTTCCCACAAAGCTTAAAATATTTACTGCTGGGTCCTTTATAAAAAGTATTTGCCAGCTCATGTAATAAAAGTATTGCACATCGTATAAGAGAAAGATGAGAGCTCAGTTGATAACTACATTGGTTTTGCTTTTTGTTTGTTTTGTTGCTGTTTACCCAAGGATGCCCCTGACTTCTGTTTTTCCTGTTAGTCTTGAGGAACTGAGCTCAGTCCCTTGTGCTTGTAAGACACTAGTGTAGCCGCCTGTGTAACCTAGGTAGCAGGGCACAGAGACCGGAGCAGGTCTGGAGCTTACTGCCCAATCCAGGTTAGCCAGTTAGTGAACACTTGGTCAGTGGGAGAGCCTGTCTGTCTCAGAAAAGATAAAGTTGGGGGCTGGAGGGATGGCTCAGTGGTTAAGCACACTGGCTGCTCTTGCAGAAGACCTGGCTTCCGTTTCCAGCACCCTTATGGCAGCTCATGACTTCCTGTAATTCCAGTTCCAGGGGACCAACACTCTCTACTGATCTCTGTGAGCACCAAACACGCATGCATAAGTAGGCAAAATACTCATGTACATAAGGTAAATATACCTAAGGTTATTTTTTTTAAGTGGAGAACAATTAAAGAAGACATCTGATGGAAACCACTGACCTCCACATGCACACACATTCATGTGTGCCCAGGAGCACATACATATAACTATACTACACACATGCACATGAATACATTACATACTGAACACATTCCATTTTTTTAATGTGAGATTCTCTTTGAGACTATGTAAGGCTGGCATAGACATATTGATCAATAAAATAGAACTGAAAGTTCAGAGATAAACCCTGTGCTTTATGGCCAACTGTTGCTAAACAAGGATATAAAGAGAATTCAGCAGAGGAAGAAATCGTTTCCAAAAGTTATTCTAACTGGGCATGGTGGTACAGCACTTGGGAGGCAGAGGCAGGTGGATTTTTATGAGGTCCAGGTAAGCCTGATCTATGTATCAAGTTCCAGACCTGCCAAGGTTGCACAGACCCTGTATCAATCACTCAAACAATCATCAATCAATCAATGTCCTAGCAAAATCATTTTGGAATTTTGTTGTGGATTTAGACATGGTTTTGTTTTGGTCCCAGACATGGGATGTGGGACTGATTCAGAGGATCCACAGTAGCAAACTACCTTTTGCGGGCTCTTAGAGGAGCTCTTTGCCAGCTGCAGATAGTTTAAATCTGAGGACTCTGGAAAGAGAATACTAGAGCCCAGAGAGTGTAAGCTCCAAGAAAGAACAAGGCTGCGGCTGCTTCCCTCCACCTCCCCTTCCCCATTGCTCCTGGTTGCTGTTGGGAGACAAGTGGAGAGCTCCTGAAATGAGGATTGGACTAGCTCCAAGGAACCCGACGACCCTGACCAGCAAGAAGCAGCTAAGAAAGAACTGTGCCCTCTCTCCCACTAATCCTTTCTCCTACCTGGTGTTGGAAGGGATTGGGATAGAGTAGGGAGAAAAAAAGATAAATATAAATATAGAGTTTTTTTTTTTAAGTATGCCAATAGATTTTAGACACAATCTAGCTGACGTCTTCCTTTTGGATTGAGTCCAGGACCCCAACCCAAGGGCTGGCCCCACTCACATTTAGGGTGGGGTTTTCCTACTTATTAACTTAATCTTGATAACCCTCAAAGACATGCCCAGAATTACTTTTACATACAGAATCTAAAACCCCATCAAATTGGTAAGTTTAGCCATCACACGGGATTATACTGTGAGTATGAGGCCAGCCTGCACTCTAGAGCCAAGTAAGAGGGCCAGCTAGGGTTACATGGCAAAATTCTGTCTAAAACCATACCAAACCAAACCAAACCAAACCAAAAGATGAGGAAAGAGACAAGGCTGGAGATACAGCTCCGTTGGAATTGAGCTTGCCTAACATTCATGAAGACTTCCCAGCACGAGATGGGATATTTTACTGAACTTGGAGGCAGGCAACAAGCTCAAGCGGACCTTCTGTCTCCCCATGAGACAGCTATAGGGTTGTAGGCCTGTGTGTGGCCATGCTCAATTATTATCTAAGAGTGAGATTTGAACTCAGGCTTTCATGCTTGCGTAGCAAGTGCTCTTACCCCCTGATCCATCTTTCCAGCCCATGAATTATACTTTAAAAATAGGTTTATTGTTAGTGAGGAGAAAGGCATGGTACAGTGGCTATGTCAAGGTGAGGGGGTAACCCTGGAGCCAGCTCTCACCTTACACCTGAACTTGGGGACTGATGAGTAAACCCAGTTTGGCAGGCTTTCAAAGTAAGTGTTCTCGCCCATGGAGCCATCTTGCCAGGGTCTGGGCCGCGGAGATGGTTCCGGAGGCAAAGAGGTTGCCCTGGAAGCATGAGGATAGAAGTTTAAACCTCTAATACCCATGTAACTGCTGGAAGCATGAAGTAGACTCCCTGTAATTCCCACTGCTCAGGATTCAAAGATAGGTCCCCAGACCAAGATGGCTAGCTAGACTAGCTGAATTGCCAAGCTCTGAGTTCAAGTGAGAGACTCTGACGTTACGTAAAAGGTGAAGAGTGGTGTATGACCATTAAAGTAACTTTTATTCCCCTGATTTAATTGTCTCTTGAGGTTTACTACCTCTGTCTGCTAACCTAGGCCTAGTCCTGAAAGCTCTGAGCCTCTATGCAACCTAATCTAGGCTTAGGATGTTTTCAGCCTCTGAGACTTACTGCTTAACAAGCTCACCCTTTCTAGCTCTTTTTGAACTCTGGCTGGCTGGTCCAACTCAGCTGTTATGGTTCAAACTCCTTACCAAACTGACTGATTCAACCTGGCTTCTCTCTCAACCCCTGACTGAATTGCTCTGCTTGGCCTCAAACTAACTCTAGCAATCTGTTCTGATCTTTTGTTGTTTGAGTCCAAGGAAGCTGCACAAACTGTTCAGACACCAATCTCAGTTAGATATGGGTGTTTTATTGAATGCAACACCCTGAGACTGACCATGGTCATAGAGTGGACTCAGAAGCCAAACTATGACATTGATTGTCATTCAGAGTTATAATCTTATAAAGACAAAATCTGCAGTTATCTCACATGGAGGGCGGTGGAGACAATGGAACAGGGTAGTCACCTCTGACTCAAGTTATTTTTGCTACTTAGACAAAGCAGTTCTTGCTGATCTTTAATTTGATTGGTCCCAAATGTAGTTTATAGTTAGGGCCAGCTGAGTTTATGGTTGAATTTCTTCCAGGAGTAGCAAGACCATAGAGTATGCTGAACATAAACATAGTTTTTTGGTCAACTTGACCTTGCACAGAGAAATTTTCTCGTTGTCAGCCACAAGCTGAGATGACAGGCCTGTTAGGCCTGAAATAGAAATGGCTATGGTTGTGCTACCCAAAAGGAGCAGGTCTCAACAGTGTCTCCTTCTCCTTCTCTGACTCATGCTGTCTTCACCTATGCTTGTTTTCTCTACAACCTGTCTGTCTACAACTGTCTTGGTAAAATTGCCACATTCACCTGCCCCTCGTCTCTGCTCTTCCCTTTTAAGTCTCCTCCCTTTCTTCTCTATTCTCACGAGAGTTGGGCATATAGTATTCTGTCAAATCTTTCTCTGATTTGTCACTTTTAGACATGGGTGCTTCTTTCTACAACTAACTTTACCTTCATTTTTTAGGTTTAAAGGTGTATACTAAGGGCATGTCTGTATTCCAGCCAGAGTAGACATGTTGCTGGATTAAAATTCCTCCCACATGTATACCAGCCTCTGGCCTCTACACTCACATGCAAACACATGTACAGGTGTACCCGCACACACATGTATGCATGCATATACAGACATACCAGCACACACACATATCCATGCCAAAACAAATCTAATATTTTTCCTGTCATTGATATTTCAATGTAAATTCTTAATGAAATAATTGCAAAATCCAATAAATATAAAATGGATTCCAGGACTGGTGAGGTAGCCCAGTGTTTGGGGTATGTGCTTAGTTAGCATGAGCAAGCCGTAGGTCAGTCTCCAGCACAGAAATCAAACAACAACAAAAGGGAAACATGGATTAGGAAGACATTTCAGTACTATGACTGAGATGGCAGAGCAACACTTTGCAGCAAGCACAGCGCGAAAGAGAGGAGAGGAGAGCTGGAGCCAGAAGGGTAGGGTGCTTATTATCCAAAAGCAGAAGCCCGGCAACCTGAGTTCAAATCTCACAGAACCAGCCCGAAGGCTGGACACAGTAGCAGAAGCATCACTAAATACCTCCTCCCTTCTGGGGAGACGGTATGCAGAGAAAGGACGATCTCCAGAAGCTCTCGGGGCCAACCAGCTTGGTTTACACAGCGGCAAAGAGCTGTCTTCAGACCTCCACACTTGTGGATGAGTGCTTGTACTCACACGTGAACCCATGCATCCACAGGTGACATGGTTCAGACACAGCAAAAATGGGAAAGAAAATCCGTTGGTAATTAAAAAGTCATCCAGATCTAGAACAAATTTAGGTGACGACAGAGGAAAAATAGGTGCTTTATTAAATACATTTTTCCATTACTTCATCATGAACCTGAATCACCACACTGTAGAGACATTTTAAGAACACAGGAAGCTTACAAGAATAGCGTTATTGTGATCCCATTTTATCATAGGCAGCCCAGCAGCAACCCCCCCCCCCAATTACTAGGGAGTGAACCCAGGGTCCTGTCAACCCTCAAATCTAAGCTGCACACAATAATTTAGTGACAACCTCAGGACATTTCACAGGCTAATTTTTGTCAGTCAGCTATTTCTTGTTGAAATGTCTGCCAGGTAAATTTCAAAGCAACAAGGCCATGTTGCATCTCTAAGTTTAGGTCATCAGGGATTACTAAAGTCTAGCCGGGCATGGTGGTATACATCCTTAATCCCAGCACTCTTGGGAAGCAGAGGCAGGGGGATCTCTGTGAGTTCAAAGCCAGCCTGCTGTACAGCTCGAGTTTAGAACAGCAAGGGGTACACAGAGAAACATTAACTTTAAAACTAAGGTCTTAAAGTTAATGTTATTTCAGCTTTTATTCATACACAAAACAGTTTAAAAGCTGTTTTGGTGAGAATGCTTTTATTTCCTGGATATGTGTACCAATCAAATTCTTGAATTTAAAATATTTTATTAACTGATATTGAATAGTAATTCCTATCCCAGTCACAAGTAAGAAAGAAAGCTATTTGCCTACAACATTGTCAAGAACCAAGATTCTCAATTCAGCCATTCTGGCTCGTTCTACACAAGGTGTGGGCAATGGCATGGCGTTTGAGATTTCAGGAAAGAATTTGCAAGAATGCTTTGTGCAAATCCTTTGACCTGTCGTTTTATCAGCAAGAGTCACCAACCCTCATTAGTCCTGCCTCTGTGAAGCTGGGAATCATAAGAGAACTTGCACAGGACTCTCAGAGATTGTTTTACTTGCGCGGCACAAGTCTGAGAGCAGAGGTCCAGAACAGGGAAGTGACTTGCCCAAAGTTAACAGACTGGTCAGTGGCAGAGCTGGGACTGAAAGCTGGGCCTTCTAAAAGCAGGGTTTCTCTTCCCGTGGCACCTACTTCTCAAAGTAGGAGACGCTTCAGAGGTAAGCTTGGGTTTCCCACCTAGATAATGAGAGGGAAAGAGCGAGGAGAGACAAGGAAGGGGACAGTAACAGGAGTCGCGTTAGAAGGCAGTGAGTCTAACCTCGCTGGCTCAACCTTCCCGAATACCTCTAAGATGGCAGCGAGGACCACCAGTTACCTAGGTCCTGTGTCTATAACCATCCGGAAAAGCAAACACCCCAAACAAAATTAACCATTTTTTGAGGTTCTGACCGCTGAACTCAGTCCCTCCCACGATCTGGGGAGCTGAAGAAGCCGTGGGGCATGTGGAAAGGAAGGAGCGCTTGCGACTATGGGGCGGGTGGCTCAGGTTCAGCCACGGAGAGGGGGAAGCCTGCGGCGGAGCTGTGGTCGGGGGATGTGGGTTTTGCGGCTGAGCTCGATGCTGGGATAGGAAACCAGGGGAGATGACAGCTGAGCGGAGTTCACCACCTGAAAGGGGCGCGGAGGAGCTGAGCGGACCTCGGAGAGCCTCCGGCGGTGCTCAGCTAGGGGTCTCCCGGTCCAGGACTCGGGCGGGGCCCCTCTGGAACGCCAGCGATTGGATGCTCCCTAAGTCCCGCCTTCCCGGATCCTTTCCTCGAGGCCCCGCCCACAACGCCAGGCGCGCGCCTCCGGAGCAGGGAGGGGTCGGGGCGGCGGCGGGAGGAGAGAGGTGAAGCTCTGGCACGCGCCCCACTCGCTGCGAGAGCGCGAACGGCGCGCTCCCGTCATCCGCGTCGCCATCTTTTTCCCCCTCCGTCCGTCTGTCTGCCGTTGGCTTTGTCTGTCTGCCGCGCCGCCCCTCGCCTGCCCGCCGCCGGTGCGGCCCGCAGCCACCCTCTGCCCGCCTGGGGCCCGGTCCCGGGGAGCCCCAGCTCGGCCAGCCCGAGCTGCGGCCGGGGTCCATTGTCCCGCGGTCTGTCTGTCCGGAGGCGGGGCCCAGGGACGCGGAGCGCCGAGGCTGCGGGTAAAGCGCCCCCGCGCCGGGAGCCAGCAGCCGGCGTAGCTCCCGCCGCCCCGCGCCGCCGCCCGCCTTTTGTCTGCCCGCTCCTGGGCAGGGGCGGGCTGGGTGCTGCCGCGGCGGGGTGCGGGCCTCGCGGGCCGGCGTCAGGCTGGGGTGGAGCTGGGGGAGGGGAGGATGGGCGTGGGAGAGCGGACGGGGCGGGGGGCCGGGGCGGGCGGAGGACCTACTAAATTTAGACTTCGGAGAAGGCTAAGTGGTCTGAGGGTTGGTCCGACACGCCTCGGAGACTCCTGGCTCCAGTCTAATACCTGGGATTTACCTGTACCCCTCTTTGAAAAAGCCGGAGGGACCGTCTCAGCACACCCGAGCTCCAGCCCCGAGGACAGTGAAACAGCTGTGTGACCACCTTCTCTCCCTTTTGGCAGATTCACGTCACTTGGATTCGGGCGAGTTTGCGTTGCTTCGTGGGAACCTCACCAGAGCTGGAGGTGGGAATGCATCTTCTTTTCTAAAGGCTGGCCTTAAATAGAGGCAGGAATGAAGGGGGCCAGTGCTCCCTTCCAAGGACTCTTTACAGATGACTAAACAAAACAAAAACAAAAAACACCCTCCCTTTAAATGTAGCATCCCTTGTAGGTCTGATTCTCAGTTTACCGTTCTTCCCAGTCTCCTCCCAGCTGAAGATGTTCGGGCAGCTAGAGTTACATTCCTAGCTTAAGTTTCACGTTTGGGCAGTGCCGAAAGCAAAAGGGACCAAGTGGCCTTTTGTACCGTTTGTTTTGTTTTCCTAGGGTGGCCACCTATAGAACTAACCTCAGACATTGTGCTATTTGGGTCAGGTGTGTCCTTCCAGTGCCATTTGTCTGTTTCCTTATTTTTTTTATGGGTTTCCCCCTCCTCTGAGCTTTTTCTTCTAGTGGGTGTTTTAATTATTGTAGCTTGTCTTTGTTTTGTGGGAGGGAAGGTGTGTTTATTTTCCCTTGATCCCTCAGGTGTGAAGTCCCCTGAGGTACCGTCTGGTCAGTTCCCCCATTGGGCCACTAGGAGGATTGTGAGAAAGCAGTGGATGCTGCTGCCGTTCTGGATGTGCAGCCTTGTAGCTGCATATCCATCATCTCTTCGCCGGGTAGCTTTAGTATTGAACTGTTGTCTTGCCAAGATGATCTAAATAAAGCCTGATTCAAATTACTTGGCACTCCTTCAAACAAGACTTTAGTGTCTGGATCTCAGAGCTCCGATTCCTGAACTTCAGAGGGTAAATGTAGATGAGATTTCATTTGGTTTTTGTTATACAATAGAGAAGTGTAGAAAAATTTACATCTCATTCAGCTTTCTACTTTGGGACTCCACAGACAGTAAAAGATCTAAAGTGTGCTATTCAGTCACAGTTTGCATTACAATAACTAGAAAGAATAACCCAGGTGTAGTGATGCACACCTCTAATCCGGTTAGTCAGAAGGCTGAGGCCAGACAGTGACTGAGCCCAGGGGTTCGAGGTTAAGGCACAATCTTGAAAAAGAGTAAGTCTGAGAAGGATGACCACCTGCCGCCACTGGGGATGTTGGTAGAGTGCGTGGCCATTATGCCTACCGTGCACAGAGCTTTAGGTTCCAGCACCAGCGCCATGAAAAACTGGGGATGGAGACACTTGCCTGTTTTCTCCTAAGAAAGGAATATCAGAAATTCAAGGTCATTCTTGGCTACTTACCTAGTTCAAGACCAGCTAAGGATACATGAGACTCATGTCTCCAAGGGGGAAAAATGAAAAACAGAATACATCCTTGTATTTTCATTAAATTGCTCTCTAAATTTTTTTCTGTTGTACATATTAGGAGTTATTTTCCTTTTTTTAATTGAAGGTCTGAAAAGAACTGTGTTTGGTATGCAGATATGATAGAAGACTGCCTGAAAGCTGCTTCCTTTGCTACTTCCTGTGGAGGCCTGTCTTTGCCATTTGCGGTTTCTTTCTTCTTTTGGTAAGGGGAGGCAGGGTCTGATTACAGGTTTGAGGGCCTGTCTAGCTACATAGAGGAGTTAGTTGGCATTAGCAGGTGAGTCTTCATTAACTGGAATGCACAGTACAACGAGGAGTTTCTCTAAAGCAATTATATATTTCTATTTGAGTCCAATTTAAGAAGGCAGGAACTGAATGGGGAGTAACAAATTCCCTAATTTTGATAGAAAAGAGACTCTTAACTCTTTTTCATTTCACGTTTGTTTACTGTGGTGTATATTTGTTTGTCTTGTTTTATGGTGTTGGGAATTGAACGAAGGGCCTAACACATGCTAGGCAAGTGCTCTGCCACTTTATCATATCCCTTTGTCTTCTAAAGAAAAGGCCATGGCTTCTGCAACTAATCCACTTTAGAATCTCTTACAGTGCTTATGGCTGAGCCAGTCTTACAGTTAACAAGGAAGCTGCAGGCTAAAGACTTTGCCAGAGCGGCAGATGCACAGGTCTGCTGTTGTTCTATGGGGAGCTTTTCTCTCTTTATTCCTCCCTGGTCTCCCTGCTACACCACAGAATTGAGAAGAGGCTATAAAATTATGACCTTTGAACGCCTCTCCAGAACAAATGAGCAGGGCCAGTGGGTGTTCCACGTTGGAAGACTGAAGTAGTACTTTACAATGTGGATGTCATCTACTCTTGTGGTGAGAGCCTGTCTCATGAGGTAGAAGTTTGATTTGCTCTTGTGCCATACTGCTAGGTGCCTGGCATTATGCCTGCATTGCCAATAGGTAACTCCTTTGCTACCTCTGAGCTCATCTCTTAGAGGGCTATCTAGAGGTACAGACGCATGCCTTGACTTCCAGTTGCATGTGACAGGTCATTGTTACCTTTTTACTTTGTCCCACATCTGTGGGCATAATCCCTTTAGCCCATGGTACTTCTTACCTTGGTTGATTGAATTTGCATCCTGTTCTGTCCTGCGATCCTGACTGTGATCATTTGGTAGTAGTCTGCATTCTAAAGACAGCTTTCGAGAAGTATTCTCATAAACCCTCTACAAGTAGTCGCCTCAGCCAAGTGTGGTAACATACACCTGTAATCCCAGCACTCAGGGAGGCAGAGGCAGCTAGATTTCTGTGAGTTTGAGGCCAGCCTGGTCTACAAAGTGAGTCCAGGACAGTCAAGGCTACACAGAGAAACCCTATCTTGGAAAGGGAAAAAAGAAAAAAAAAAGTTGCCTCTTAGGTTTCTTGGGACCATAACATTGGGTTGGACATTTATATACTCATTTCATTAGTTCAGATATTTATATCTGGTGAGTTTTGTATCCTCAAGATGTATTTTTTTAAGGTCTTTACATTTCTAATTTTGTAATTTCTGGGGAAAATAATAGGCTAACTACTGCTTTTTT